>JAVBJF010000031.1:0-1200000 GCA_033439095.1 Pseudococcus viburni
ATGAAAGCAGGCGCCTGAAAACAGGACCAATCCCTTATTCATTTTCAGCAAGTCAAAATACCCCGATTGACACCCTTTTTGCGATTATTTTACTGAAGGTCTCAAAACTTACTTTTTTCGTTTTTCCGCCATGAAAAATCAGTGAAAAAACTAAAAGTAAGGTCAGTCAGGGTAATTGTGAACAAAATGATGTTTTTTTCTTTTTCTTTTTTTTAAAGTTAAAAATCTCTAACAAAAAACGACCCAAACTTGGTTCCTATGATATCAAATGAAAGGTAAAACCCGGGTCTACAATTTCGCTTAATAAAACACCCCCTACCCGGTATGCAAAAAAAGCAGACAAATGAGCAGAAAGGAGCAGAAATTCTCACTTTTCTGCTCCTTTCTGCTCCTTTCTGCTCTTGTCTGCTCTTTTCTGCTCGGTCAAAATGTTGCACTTCGGGATAGGCAAAATATGAAACACCCGTGGCAAAGGGCTGCAAGGTAGAAACCGGCAGGGGCTTCTGAAATGCTGGGTGGGCTGTTTACGATTTGGCTGTCGTTTCAGCTGGTTTCAGCTGGTTTCAGCTATAGCCATGAGTAGTACGACATAACAGTCCATACATAAATAATGTACTTACTCAGGGTATTTTTGAATTTTCCTATTATTTTAGTTTTTAAATTTTACATTACAAACTAAGAGTTCTATAAAAAAATTCGTGAAACTGAAATTGTAGAAAATTAAATTTACCTACCGCCAAAAAATGTTAAAAGTCATCAAAAAGTGTAAAAAAAATGTTCAAAACAAAATTCAAATTGAAAAAAAATTCGGACACATCGAAATTTTTTTACTATTTCTCTCGTGATTAAAGCGGAAAATACCTACTTTAAAATTACCATTAGGTACATTTCAAACAGCAAACTTTTGTGAAGCTGTTTTCATTTTGATTATTCTGTTTTTAGTCTAAAATTTAGCACTTGTTTTAAAAATAAAATTATATTTTCTTCACCACATCAAGATTTTTTATGATGGGAATTTTTTTGTTGAAAATTTGTTTTACATTTTTTAAATAAAACTTTTGACTCTTGGAGTTGATTTTTTTGAACAAAGAAAAAGGGGCTTTAAAAAATGAATGAGACATGAATTATTGTAGAGCGTGAACTTTATTTTATTTGGAGAAGTGAAGTTGAATTAGTTTTTTCTGAGAAGACGTAGTTTTTGAGATTTATTTTCAGAAAATTTTACGCCCTACGATTCATTTTCTATTCATTTTTTTTATAGAATCCTTCCTTTGTTCAAAAAATTGACTTTGAGTGTCAAAAGCTGTCAAAAAGTGTACAAAAATATGTTTCAACAAAAAATTTTAATTATAAAAAATTCTGACGTGTTGGAATTTTTTCACAATTTTTCTCATAATCAGCGTGAAAAATACCATAAAAATTACTCTTTTAATTTATTTTAAAAACTAGCGTAAACGTGGTGCTCGTGACAAAGGCATTCACAATTGCCCAGGGCTTGTTCACAATTACCCTGTCAATTCATGGGTAATTGTGAACACTTACAAAAATAATAATCACAATTAAATTCTGTAGTAGGAACATATTTTATCAAGTAAAAAACAAAATCAGCTCGAAATTACAACTTTTTGACTATTTTTATGTTATACTTTTTACTATGTAGCTTCTCGAAATGTTTTCCATTTGTAATTAACGTATTTTACAGCTCTGTTCAACTGTTTCGTGCTGAAATTTCTGTTTCAAGATTTATTTTTCGATTTTGGCTTCATTTCAGCCAGAAATGGATGAAACTTTGGAAATATTTGAAATATTTACTTGTTCACAAATACCCATGTGCACAAAAATTTATCCGGCTAATGGTGAACGGCAAATAAATATTTTTGTATACATTGTTTCATACTGCAAATACATGAATAATATTCTTCATTGTATATATGAAACTAAATAAAACAAATTCGAAGTGTTTTACTCACTTTTTCGATTTTTAGCGATTTTTTCAAAACTGGCAAACAAAACACAGAATCACTCTTTTTTGGGACTTCAAAACATAACGTTAATTTTCACAAACGAGAAATCGCAATCACATTTTCGCCAATTCCATGTTATTCCTCACTAAATTCTGCATATTTTAGTCAATTTGTGCACTCTCATGGAATTAATAGAACCTGAGTATCGCATTTGTTCACAATTACCCTGATCTGATTGACCTTAAATTTTGAAAATTCAAGCAGAACTATTGTGAAAAATAGGGCTGGCGATTATAATCGATTATTTTTTTCTCTATAACCGGCCAAAATTCTTAATCGGTCAATTGATTAATCGATTATTTTAATCGTCCGATTATTTTTAATCGCCTAACTAACCGATCATTTTTAATCGATAATCGGCTGATTATTATTTTAATGTTTTGATAACTAGGTATATGAATGAATAATTTTGAGTAAAACACCTAACGAGTTCTTTATTGTGTCAAAATGGCCAAAACAAAAACCAAAACTATTAACTTTAGGCTTGAAGAATAAAATCGATCAAATTTTCAAACTAAATTAATTGACCGATTTTTCAATTATAGGTATTAGATGGCCAATTTGAAAAAAATGAGTGATCTTTTAAAATCGATTATTCGGGCGATTAATTTTAATTGATTAATCAGACAATTATTTTTAATCGATTAATCGGGTGCCGATTATTTTTGTAATCGATTAAAATCTGAATAATCGATTAATCGGTTTCAATTTCTATAATCGCCAGCCCTAGTAAAAAGGGTGTTTATCGGGGTATTTTGAACTGCTGAACACCAATATCGTAATGGTTTTTTCATTTGGGCATTTCTTTCTGCATGTATAAAACGCACAAAATTTGAAAAATTCTCTAGAATTACAATATTTTTCTGTAAAGGTTTTTGCAATTTTAGGCCCTTAGTTCAAAGAAATGGTCAAAACCGAATACACAGCGAAATTCTACATAAAAAACACACTTTTTTTAGTAATTTTTCTAGGGCGATCGTTCTTCGCTTGTATGTATTTATGGTGTTTTGCCGATAAAACATGATGAAATGCACCAAAATTATTGAAAAAATTATCATAAATACACCACTACGAGATGTAACTTTGTGCCGAAGAACAAAAACTTTCATTCACTTTCGTTGAAATTAAAAATTCTTGAAAATAATGCAATAAAATGGCGATAACTCCGAACAAGAAGGGGGTTGGGGGTTGAAAATTTTGCGAAAAATTTTTCCAAGCCAATATACACCACTCAATAAGGTATTTAGAAGCTCAAAAGCGTCAAGGGCCAAATTCACCCTTAATCCGGCCATAGGCGGCCATACCCTTTTTAAATAAAATTTTCCAATAAAATTATGTAGCCGAGTTTTTTACTAAAAAAAAGTTGAGCTTTACGTACTTGAAACCACTGTCTGCGGTCCGATGGTTGAAAATGGTTGAGGCGTTGTAAAAAAAAAAAAATTCTTGCAGTAGGAGGCCTCGTAACATTCGAATAATCAAAATCCGGAGTTTGGGATTCTTTCATTATTATGGAATTACAAAAAGTTATATTCACGATGAATAACAACATTTTATTCATTTTAAAATATAAGTAACACTTCATTTATATTGCACTGTCAAAATACGATTCAAATTTGTATCCGGTTTCGAATAGGTATCAAAAAAATTATCGTGCCTACTGTCAAAAAATGAATGAAATTTACGTTTATTATGATCGATTTAGCGCGTCGAAAAAATTCAACGTATTAGGTACCGCATAAATTATTCAAATATGAATATTCAAAAATTTGTAGGTTAAAAAATAGTTTGGTAATTTACCGAATGTACGTAGTTTCTACGAAAGGATGTAAAATATCACTGGACAAGGATAGATTCTGAAAGAATTGTGGAAGAAATAAGTACAATATGGTCTAGGACATTTAACAATTTAATCATGGTATCTATCGACAATGGCGCCGAGAGAAACAAAAAACAGTCGCAGTTGTCTCTCAGCCTTTTAAATTATTTCTTAATAATGTTTTGGTTCTCACCATGAAGTCGATGGTTCGCTTTACCTTTCTCAGCGATCATGCTCATGCTGATCTCCCTACGAGGTTAACCAACCAAAAACGCCAGTAAGCAGCATTCGTTAGAAAGAAATCTTCAGACCATGAGACCACCCAAAGGCCAGAAATAAAAAGTAACTAAATAAAACGGTATCTCGATGTAGGACAGTTAGATCTGCCTTCTGCCTTGTACTCGTCAATGCACTGACTTGTTGTTGTGAAACTAAGTATTTCGTACTCGATCTGCATATTTCTGCTCGAAAAATTTTCAAAAAATTCCTGTTGTAAGATTAAAAAGATGCACTTCTCATCCTAGTCTGAATAATAGCGATTAAAAGTAGCACTTTCTCTCTTCTCTGAATATTAGCTAGATATTGCACTGATAAATGAAACGCAGGTTGCGTGGGAGATGTGTGTGCAGGGGTGCGGCGAACCCCCTGAGTCAACGACGAGGACCCCCCCAAATTTTCCAAGTAGGCCCCCCCCATTTTCACAAATTTCTTCATTTTTTTACGAACTTTAAGGTGGTGGTGGTGGGGTGGATTAAGAGCGATAAGCCTTAAGAATCAGCAAAGATCAATAAACTTGATTAAATATAAACATTTGACATCTGTCCCCTAAAAAATCAGCCATGTCTGCATCTCTTTTATCTTTATCCATCTGAAATCTGAATTGGTAAAAGTATCTGCTTGAATCAGTGGAATGACTTCAACTGAAAATCAGTGTTTTTTCACCGATCTTTCAGTCAAGTCGTCAAGTCAAAATAATTATTGATTTTTCCTGACAAATGGTAATTGATTGAGAAATCAATAAAAATATTATTAATTTCCAAAGATAATCATTTTACTGATTCTCAAAGGCAGAATTTCATCATAGACTGATTCAGATTCGTTTTAGAAAATATGATTAAAATATTGCCCGAGCGAAGCGAGGGCGAAGCGAGGGCGAAAACTTTTCGAAAAATCATGTTTTAATACCAAAAAATGCACTTTTTTCACATTTTTGTAAAAAATCTCCTTTCCGAGAGGGGGGAGGAGCTCGAGCCTATTGTTCCTCCCCCTTGGGTGCGCCTTATGGACGAAATGAATTTGAAGTATAATTTAAGTTTCATAGAATGGTGTGGCAAAGTAGTCAGGATATTGAATTGAGGGAGCAAGGTCTCAGAATTTCCATCTTGATTTTTGAAAAAATTTGAAAATCAAATTATTTAAGCGCGAAACAGACTGACTTTTTTGGAGGGCGGGAATGGATGGCACAAATTTTCAGACTGAATTAAATTTTTTAACCACTTCTCCCTCTCATTCAATTTATTGCTTTTCCCTGCCTAATTTCAATGTATCTAATCTATGTATCTAGGTACTCGAAGTTGGAAAAATCAGCGAAATTGTCAATTTGTCCCGAAAAAAGAAAGAGTGGAAAAGTTCGAGAAAAATTATAATTGATTTCAAAAATTTTGTAATTTCAATGGAAATGCGAGGG
Organism: Pseudococcus viburni; assembly: GCA_033439095.1. Classification (NCBI taxonomy): domain Eukaryota; kingdom Metazoa; phylum Arthropoda; class Insecta; order Hemiptera; family Pseudococcidae; genus Pseudococcus; species Pseudococcus viburni. The sequence continues at coordinate 5,528 of JAVBJF010000031.1, forward strand.
AAATGAATTTGGCTCGAACGAAACGAGGACGAAAATTTTAGAAAACCTCAAGTTCAAGGCGAAATAAATTTTAATAAAACAATGTTTTAGAATAAAAAACTTGAATAAAAAATTGACCACTATTACTATGAAATTATTGAGAGAGAAGTATGACGAGGCCGAGCGCAGCGAGGCCAAAGCTTTTAAAAAATTTATTCTCAAACATCGAACATGAGTTTTGAGGGAAAAAATATATAGGTATGTAATAAAATTAGGTGAATATTGGAATAATTTTGAGGAAAAATACGAAAAAAATCACTTTTGTATGAAGTAGATGAAATACATACTCGTACATACAATAAGGCCGAGCGCAGCGAGGCCAAAGTTTTTGAAAATTTTAGAATTGGGAGGTATAATTTCAGAGTTGGACTGTAATTTTTGAAGAAGCGATGTTTACTCCAAAAATTTTATTGTTATTGGTCAAATTTGCCAAATTTTCTCATTTTGAGACGAATTTGCCAACTTTTTCTATAATATCATTTTTGGGGTGTGAGTCACCCTCCAGACCCCCCATTCGCTACGCCCCTGCATCTAAGTTATACTCGAAGATGTTACTTAGAAAATAAATATAATCTTTTTTTGCATTTTTCTAAAAAATAAATATTTATCTACTTTTTTTTTGCATTTTTTATAAAATGAATACCTACCCTTTTTTATGTGTTTTTTTTCAGAAAATAAATACCTACACTTTTTTTTATAATGTACTTAGATATTATATATTTTTTACCTACTACAAAAAAGAAGAACAGAACATAAAAACTTTTCAATGAAAGCAATGTTTTTGAAAAAAAAATGAAAATTCACCTTAGAAATTTTTATTGAGTAAGAAATGCGCAAAATTGGCATAAAATTGATGAGGGGGGGGGGGGTCGTCGCTGAAAAAAATGAAAATTCACCTGATTACTAGTGCATATTTTTACGTTCCCAAGAAAATTTTGGAAATTTTTATTGAGTTTAAAAATGAGCGAAATTTGGGTGAAATTGATTTTTTTAGAGGGGGTCCAGTCTATCGATGGTGGGGGGGGGGGGGGGTTAATATATTGATTTAGGGGGGGGGTCATTTCTGAAAAAAATGAAAATTTACCTGATTACTAGTGCATATTTTTAGGTTCCCAAGAAAATTTTGGTAATTTTTATTGAGTTTAAAAATGAGCAAAATTTGGGTGAAATTGATTTTTTTAGAGGAGGTCCAGTCTATCGATGGGGGGGGGGGGGGGTCATTTCTGAAAAAAAAATGAAAATTTACCTGTTTACTATAGTCGGTACAACGAAAGAAGGCACTTTTCCCCTACTCGAATCGTAACGCGGAAACCAACGACGCGCGTTGATTTCAAATTTCGTCCAATCACAACACAACGTTTTCAAATTTTGTGGTGGGAGAACGTAGGGGAAAAGTGCCTTCTTTCGTTGTACCGACTATAGTACATGTTTTTACGTTTCCAAGAAAATTTTTGCCATTATTGAGTTAAAAATGAGCGAAATTAGCGTCAAATTGATGAACTTTTTTTGGGGGGGGGTCCGTCCATTGATGTGAGGGGGGTCGTCTATTGATAGGGGGGTCCTGTAATTATAGGGGGGTTGTTTTTAATTATTTTCTAAAATATTTATTGTTAATTTTTTTTTCTCTTTAAAATTTAAATTTGTAATTTTTTCCCCATTTTTTTCGGCCCCCCCAAATTTTCAACGACGAGTTGCTCGTCAAGAATACCCCTTCGCAGCACCCCTGTGTGTGTGTATTCTCCTACAATATAACACGCGGAGAAACGAATATAATCTTATTACTAAAACTATCACAACCACGAATCAACGATATTTTACGAATACAAAATTGACTGAATAATTAATTAATTCGAATATGAAGTTTAGGCATAAATGCCACCGAGGAGTATTGGAAATGCTTAACACGTTAACCAGACCATTATTTGAATACTGAGGTACCAATCGTACGTTAGCATGGAGCCAACACCACCTCTACATAAGGCCTGGACACTCAACGTTTGGCATAATCGCGAGTAGTCCGATGTTCTTAATTACACGTGATCACTCGCTTTTCTTTATTAATTACGAAAAAAGTTGAGAGAGTACAATAATGTTTGAGGTATGAAAAATGATCTAATTTTCACGCTGTACAAGCTGGTTTTTTCCCCATAACTCTAGCCCCAACCGATCAAAAGTTATAAAAGCTCGAACTTTTGAACTTTTATAAATTTCGGCTGGTTGGGGCTAGAGTTATGGGGAAAAAACCAGCTTGTAGAGCGTGAAAAGTAGATAATTTTTCATATCTCAACCACCTATGCGCTCACTCAAAATTTTGCGCTATTTTAATTTGAAATTTAGGCAATACGATTTTTGCAATTTTTTCAAAATTTGAGCTTCGATAACTTTCCGCTGGTAATTGCTAGGATTTTGAAACAAAAACGAGGTTGTAGAGGATGAAAAGCAGATTCAATTTCGTCCCTACAATACCCATGTGTCCACTCAAGTTTTTGAATTATTGCAGAAAAACTGAGAAAAACGTTCTATTTCCCATAAGACCCAATGTTAAAGTGTCGGCCTACATTTGAATTGGCACCTCAGCATTCTTATCAGGTGTCCGGGCCTTATGTAGAGGTGGTGTTGATCGAGCACAACTTCGTTGAGCTTATCTCACGCCAGTGTTACCACTTCGCGAGAGTAAAAATGGTTAACACTATGTAGGTATCCGTATCAGAACCGGAATTCTCCTACATATGCCCCATTCGGCGATAGAGTTAAAAAAGAAATTGACGAATACTTAATGGAGAATTCAGCAACTTATTCCGCCTTAGTTGGTAAGTCTTATCTGCCCCATTCGACAGTACTTTTTTCGACTCACTCGGTGGCAATTTACAAAAAAAAATCTACCTATTTGAAATTAAAACAGAGAAAAACTCTCAAAAACGTGTATTCAACAAAACGTGTGAAAATATAAAAAAAATTACAGTAACAACACATGGTACGTATATGTATAATATTAGGAAAAGAAACGAAAATTCGTGATGCTAATTTTAAATTCTTCTTTTCAGGTTCCTTGATTGGTCAGCGGCACCGGGTGGATTCTTGATACAGCATGCTTCATCGACGTCTTGTCATCGGAAGCCTGTTTATTATCTTGTTAATTTCGTTATCACAAGAAGAAGAATTTTAACCCAAAAACAAAGGACTTCGCTGTTTTTATTTTTGCGAAGACTCAAGCAATACAAGGTACATAGTTCCTCGTTCAATCACTCATTTTTGCGTTCGTTCACGTTCCGTTCAAAAATTCCGAAAACTATGCCCGTTCGTTCAGAACGCGAACGCCCGACAACACTGGAAAATGGAGGGAGGTAGAAAAATTCTGAATACGCCATTTTTCTTCTCTCGTCGAGTACATTAAATATCAAGTTCATTATTTCATTTTTTTTCAAATTTCTCCCCTCCCTTTTGAAATTTGTAAAATGGAGAGGGGTGGGAGAGAAAATGGAGGGAGGTAGAAAAATTCTGAATACGCCATTTTTCTTCTCTCGTCGAGTACATTAAATATCGTGTTCATTATTTCAATTTTTTTCAAATTTCTCCCCTCCCTCTTTAAATTTGTAAAATTTGGGGTGGTGGGAGAGAAAATGAAGGGTGGTGGGAAATTTTTGAAAACGCCATTTTGTTCAGTTTTTCGAGTACTATCAGAATCGTGTTCATCCTGTTCAATTTTTTTGTTTGTTTTGTATCTCATACTTTTTATCTGTGTACAGCGCCACCTATGGGAAAAAGAGGGGGTTCCAACATGCGCTTGAGAATTGTCGAGTCCTAGGTAGTACATCTGTGGCATAAGTGGTTCCAAAGCTCATGACATGTTCCGCGGGTTAACGCTTTGACAGACGATAACCATACCGAAAGTAGATAAATCTAATTGTAAAATTCAATCCAAATGGATGGAAAATTAGGACAAACGAGTAAGCTGCGATATCACTTGAATTTTTACTTAATATTCCACCTTAGATTCTAATTTTTTTATATTTTTTGAAGAACGATATCCGGTAAGGGTGCTGCGTGCACAAGTTGCTGACATCGTACCGAATAATTACCAGAAAAATACGAAGGGTAGACAAAAACGCAAAAAAACAGAAATTTTAAATGAAAAAGGTAAGAAAAATTATACGTCGGTGATTATTACAAAATGAACCTTCTAAAATTAAAAGGAAACCAGCAAATATTTCTCAGTAGTAACCTAGTAACACAGAATAAACGTCTGAACACGTGTATTATACTACGTTCTAGATCGAGCGCCTGCGGGAGGAAGACGCGGCATCAATTTTTTTTTCAACTTTTTTTTATGTGTATTTTCGAACTTTCGATCATGAGGTCTTGCAATTTGTTTTAGGTACACGTTTTTTTTTGAAATTTATCAATTTTTTTATGAAATGAATACGACATTGAAATTTTTCAATTTTTTTCTATGTCCTGTTGAAAATAAAATAAACACGACTTCGAATGTATTTTATTTTCAACAGGACATAGAAAAATTTTTTCAAAAATTTCGAAGTCGTGTTCATTTTATTTTCAACAGGAGATGGAAAAAAAATTGAAATTTCGAAGTCGTGTGTATTTCATTTTCAACAGGACATAGAAAAAAATTGAAAAATTTCAATGTCTTATTCATTTCATTTCCAACAAGACATAGAAGAAAATTGAAAAATTTCAATGTCGTATTCATTTCATAAAAAAATTGAAAAATTTCATAAAAAAACGTGTAAAACAAATTGCAAGACCTCATGATCGAAAGTTCGAAAATACACATAAAAAAAACGTTGAAAAAAAATTGATGCCGCGTCTTCCTCCCGCAGGCGCTCGATCTAGAACGTAGTCTTTAAAGATAGATTTATGTTACCAGAGTTCATATTTCGCATAATTATTATCCCTTCTTCAACTTTTTTAGCAGTTATTGTATTTTCAAGTCTGTTTTTTTATGAAATTTTTGATGTCGCTTGGTTCCTTTTAACTTGCACGGTTCAAATAGCATTACCAAAACAAATGAAAACTTCGTAATATTTACAGGTTGCGGAAAAGCAAAACGCAAAAGAAGCCTTCATGAAGTTGATGATGATGAAAATACCGACACGAACAGTGTTCTCGCATGGAACCAGCTTAAGGCGACTAGTGTACAGAGAAACAGTAAGTATTTACTCCATGGTTAAAATATTTAATATTCAACTGTCATGAACTATCAAGCAAGCGATTTATTTCCCGATTATGTGATGAAATCGTTTGGCCTGTATTTATTGGATTGAATCCTATACCAATCAGGAACATTTTAAAAACTTTGACTAATGAATATTATCTCGTAAATAGGTACCTAATCAATTATTCTTAATTTTTACCGGAAAATGTAAAAAATCGGTCCAATTTTAGCTTGCACCCCCGCTGATCCTCTGGGACCTACTTTTTCCTTGAAGGGGACATCGTAAGGAACATTTTAAGCATGGGGTTGCGACCTATCAAAATAGATTAAAATTTCATGAGCAGTCAAAGATGTTAGTGAACATGTAATTCGAGCATTTTTGAATATTTTTGAGCAATTTTGAGCCCATAAATATTGGGTTAATTTTCAAGTATTTTCCAAAAATTGACGCATGACCTATGAAATTGGGATAAAATTTCACCAAAAACTTGAAAATGTTGACTAACATTTTTTTGAGTGTTTTTTGAAAATTTTGAGCATTGGCTAATTTTTGAATAAATAGGTAGGTATTTTTAAATAATTGACATGTGACTTATCAAGATATTAGTTAAAATGTAATTTGAACATTTTTGAGCCATTTTGAGTACAAAATCTGGATAATTTCAGTTTTGAGAATTTTGAGCACATGCCAATTTATGAGTTTTTTCAAAGAATTGACATGTGACCCTTCAAGATGTGTTAAAATTACACGAGCAGCGCAAAAATATAATATTTGCATTTTTGAGCGATTTTGAGCCTAGGCTCAAAATCAGGTTAATTTTAATGTAAGTACCTATTTTCCAGAAATTGACATGTGACTTGTGAAAATGAAGTAGAATTTTACCAAAACCTTCGAAATGTTGACCAAATTTTTTTGAGAATTTTCTGGAAATTTTGAGCACAGGCCAATTTTGGAATATTTTTAAATAATTAACATGTGACGATGTGACCTATCAAAATGATGGAAAATTTCTCCGAAAATTCAAATACGGGAATCAATTTTTTTTGTGCAACTTTTAAAAATTTCGAACGTTGTAAAATTTTTGGGTATTTAAAAACATTGGTATTAAACTTCGGGAATAGTGAAGAATTCCCTCAAAAATCCAAAAATTTCAACCAAAATTATTGTTCAACATTTTTTGTAAATTTTGAACACGTGAGAGGTTGTAAATATTTTTAGGAAATTGAATGCCATGAAGGAGATAGAAATTGCCAAAATTTAAGAATAAGTAAACGTAAAAATATTTTTGAGAATAAAACATGTAAATTAGACAAGATAAACAGAAATAAACAACAAAAAGATAATGAAAAACGGGAAACAATCATCTTCGTAAACGAAGTTTTTGGTAAAATTCTACTTCATTTTCATAAGTCACATGTCAATTTCTGGAAAATAGGTAAGTACATTAAAATTAACCCGATTTTGAGCTCAAAATCGCTCAAAAATGCAGAAATTACATTTTCATTTATATTTTTGTGCTGCTCGTGTAATTTTAACACATCTTGAAGGGTCACATGTCAATTATTTGAAAATACTCATGAATTGGCCTGTGCTCAAAATTCTCAAAACTGAAATTATCCAGGTTTTGTACTCAAAATGGCTCAAAAATGTTCAAATTACGTTTTAACTAATATCTTTGTGTTGCTCGTAAAATTTTACCCTATTTTGATAGGTCACACGTCAATTATTTAAAAATACCTACCTATTTACTCAAAAATTAGCCAATGCTCAAAATTTTCAAAAAATACTCAAAAATGCGTAAGGTTTTTTTTATTGATTAGGTTGTATAAATTTTTATATTTTTCTGGGCGATGAGGTAATTTTGAAATTTCTTAACTTCGCCAAAATTCGAAAAACTGATGTACGTAAAATTTATTTTTGTTTGGGCTCAAAATTTTACTTCCATTTCGGATACCTCCCTTGTCCGGTAAACAATACTTCTCATTCATGAACATATCATGAATTCCAATGTAAAATCGAGCTATGCATTGCTGGTGGTACCTATTCTACTGTTGAGAAAAATTTATGTGAGCCTGGCTATAGAAACCATAGATAGAGAATAATTGATAGAAACCTCTCTTAGGTGTCAAAAATTGGTTGAGTTGACACTGATTTTGAGCCTTTCAGAAGGAGTAGAATCAAGGGAACCTCAACTCGAAAACCAATTTTTGACGCCTAAAGGTCTCACATATGTGGAAAGATGAGATCTGGAATCGGATCTCAGCTTTCTGCTATATATGTATTTTGGATCTCAGCTTTCCGCTATATAAGGCTATATTTTTAACTTCCAGACGAAAATTCATTGCATTCATCTAAACTGTCAGATTCATCTTCGAAAGCAGACAATGTCGAAGAAAATTTTAATAGTATTGAATCAGAAAAATTCGATTGTATAGTATTAGATGACAAAACCATAAACAATTCGAATTTAACACATTATATTCGTGTTATGAAAAAATTGAAGCATTATGCTCACCGATTTCCTCTCTCAAACGCTTTAACAGACTTTTTGACAGAATTGACGAATGGAGAAAATTCTTCAAACATAATTTGCATTACCAGACCCCCGTCTTGGGGCAAAACCACAATGGTTGCGTTGTTAAATATATATTTTTCATGCTGTTTCAACGATCTTGAATTGGAAGATGTCTCAGTCGAACCAATTGAAATCGAATTTTTCAATGGAGAGAAAGGTTTACAATTTGAACGAAATATGGTGAAATTTGCGGCATCCGAATCAAAAATCGATGAAGAATTGGATAAACTGTACCGAGGAAAATGCCTAGTGTTGAACTTGAATTTCTCCAATTTATCTATTGGAAAAATCGAGGACATTAAAATAATGTGGAAATCCGCCCTCCATTATTTAATTAAATCATTTCAGCCGTATTTAAATGGTATTAAATTCAAGGACTGTTTTTATTGTTGCTGCTCGCTTGAAACTGATCATATCGAGTTGATAAAGGATGCGATTTCCCTACTTCGACGCCAATTTAAAAAGAAGAAAATTAATAAAGCGATACTGATCGTGGATGAATGCGATGGACCGATCTGCCAAGCAAGGGCACATCTTAAAGAGGAAGTTGCAACATTAACAAAAGGTTTGAAAACTATTTTCCAGCAATGTGAAATGGAGGATGTAAAAGTTATTCTATTTGGGGTATTCCCCCCTTTGTTTCGATACATTATTCCTAACGAATTTGTTTACACTGTGGACAATTCTACCTTCAAATCTGCTTTTAGGATTGCAGGTCCCTAAATCGAAACTCGATGTTAATGTTTTCATGCAGTAAGCGAATGGATATTTGTATAAAGGTACTGAGGTCCTCCACCCGGGTTCCATTAATGCAATTCTAGATAATCAAGTATCCATACGAGATAACTGCAGGGGTGCCGAGATCCCTCCGAGCGTTTGATGAATACCCCCAATTTTTTCATTTACCTCCCCCCAATTTTTTCAGGCACCCCCCTTAATTTTTCCAGCCACTTTCCTTTTTCTTTGCATCCTTCCTCGTTTTTTTGCGGCTCTCAATTACTATTAAAAATACTTTCTTTTTTTTAAATTTTGCTTCCTTTGACTCTAAACTTTGAAATATAGCAAGCAAAACGATCTAAAATAGTATAAAAATCAACATCTGTAGTCAGTGACGTACCGAAGGTATTTCCCCGGGGGGGGGGGGGAGAGAGGTGAAAATCCCACCTCAAATTTTCAAAATTCTCAACTACATATAGGCAATATCAGAATTCCAGGGGAGGGGGGTGACATTCAAATTTGCGAACCAATTTTTTTCAAACTTTTCCGGCTGATTTCTTAAAATTTACATGTAGGTACTAATCTTTCCCAAAGCACGTGCGGTTTTTTGATTTTGAAGAAAAATGCGAAAAAATCTCTTAAATTCCAAGTACAACATATAAAAATTTTTTTTGGTTGACGAGTGAAAATTTTCAAAATGCAAGGTAATTAATAATTTTTTTCCCTAAAAAAGCATTTATTACAACGGTTTAATTCTTCGCTAGGAAAATGATCTATTTTCAGTTGGAAAAGGTTGGGAAAATGACTAATTTTCCCAACTTACGAGTGAAAATTTTGTTGATTTTCGACTTTTAAGATAGGTACCCCATTTACCATTTTATTTACTCATTTTTCATTTAAAAAATAAATACCAATCGTCCCAATTGACATTTTTACTCATCACTTGGGAAAACGACCAATTTTGAGTTAAAAAAATAACCAATTTTGAATTGGAACAAGTGAAAATTTTGTTGATTTCAAACTTTTAAAATAACCATTTTATTTATTATTTTTCGTCAAAAAAATTAATCCCAACTGTCCAATTTTCCCAACTGATGTGTTGAAAAAATGTTCCATTTTCCCAACTCACAAGTAAAAAATTTCCTCAGGGGAAGCTCCCCCCTCCCCCTTATCGGTACGTCACGGTCTGCAGTTGAGTAAGTTACTAACTATGAAATGAAGCGAAGCAATTCGAAATTTATTTGAAAATTAACATTTTAGTAAGCTGAGTAAGCAACTCAGACGTCTGTAATCCTACCAAGGATCATCATGAAAATTGGCCTTGAGTGACTGGCAATTGGGACGGATTCAGTAAACAGTGAAAGATTATGGATTAATATTTGGGAGGTAATCTTGATTTCCGAAGAGGGAGTGATCCCCCCCCAATCGATTTGAGGTTCCCCCCAAAAAAATCTATTTGAGGAAGCTTCCTCAAGAATTCAGGTTTCTCGGCACCCCTGATATTTAGATTATAAATCGTATCGATTTTTGTGGCATATTATTAAAGAAAACAAAATATATTTTCCGGATATTTGAAGAAGACGAAAATCGGAAAAAAATACAACCCATTAGTAAAGAAGCTGATATCTTTACAAGCTGCGCCGCAAAAAAAATTGTTTCGTTATTCTGCGATACGTATAATTCCACTGGTATAACGAAGGAGGCAGATTACCACTTCTAGTTCTGGTTCTGGTTCTACTTCTTTTGCTCATTTGTTGTAACCCAAATTATTCCAAGGAAATACCTCGATACAGGACGTCAATTATTTTCAATCAATTTGTAAAATTTCCGATAGTTTTTAAGATTTTTGTTTTTTTCTTACCACGAGATAAAGAATACGATTTTATATCCATTTAAGATGTATAAGTATGAGTTGCCTGTATAATACGAAATAAAAAATTACATTTATATTGAAAACGATCGTAAATTTTTTTTTTACGGAGTTCAATAAAAAATTTTCCCCCGAAAGCTTATGTTTTTAAGATATTTCAGCCGAAAGTTCGAAGTTCAACTTTCATTTTCTATTGAAAATATTAAATATTTCGAAAACTAAGATTTCTAGAAAAAAAAACTCATTAGACTGTACAGAAAGGAATTTTAAGTAGGTACTCGAAAAAATGGAAGATATAATTTCGATTTATTATTGAAAATTTGTTTTTTACCCTTTTTGATGACGTTTTAATGAATTTTTCCAACGCAAAATATGGATAAAAATTTATTTTGCTTACAAATATCATATTTTCTTAATAAATCACGAATAAAAAAATGTTAACAGGTAACCTTATAAAGTCGTGATAATTAAATTTTTCAGACAGATGATCTCACTTCTGGACCGAATTCCGATCTTTCAATACAGTTTTAATTTCAATGTTGCCACCTGTAAATTTAAAAAAATGATAATGAATAATTTACGTGTCCTCAAATTTTATACATGTAACCGTAGTTTTTTCTCACTATTGATAATTAGATGATTACTCACAATCTTAATAATTTGTCTTTTCCTCCAGATACAACCTTTTGGCCATCGGGAGACCAGTCCACGGCGTACACTTCATCGGCATGACCAGGTAAATCGAACATCAATTTTTTCTCCTTCATATCCCATACTGAAAAAAAAAAACAGAAATATTTCAAAAATTCTTCTTCTAAAACGTTTAAAAATACGAGATATTAGCACCTTTCAACGTAGAATCAGCGCTACCACTGACTAACAATCTGGAATCGGAAGACCACGCGATCATATAAACGCTTTGAACATGTCCTCTTAAAGTAGCTAAAAATCTGTGAACAATACGTGAAGTTTATAAATCACAATTTCATCTCGATCGAATAAAAAATTTCAATCGCTTACTTGCCAGTTTTACCGTCCCACAGTTTAATCGATTTATCAAACGAGGCAGAAGCTATCAATCGGGCATCTGGTGAAAATTGAACGCAGTTGATTAATTTTTGATGACCGGTCATCGTAGCTGTAAAAATAATGAAAGTTTTGATTTAGAAAAAATTACATTCACGTGGATTAAATACGTATGACACAGAGGTCTAGTCCACTGAAACACTTCTCAATATCTCAGACTTAGACCATAGAGAATTAACATAGACCGCGCTACGGCCATAAGACGTACGTTGTTACCGTGTTCCAACATTATTTTATGAGAATTGGGCCCATTTCTGCAGGGGAAATTAAGAGAAATCAATTTGCACTATCAAGGGGAACTCAGAGGTAAAAAAAAAATTGGAGCGATTTCAAAGGACGTGGCTGTATTTTTGGTTCGAGTTCGGTGCTTCGGCCATCGGTCTTATTTATCCGCCAAGTACCCAGTTCAACTTGCTTGAATTGGATCAATTCCTGCAAGAGAAATGCAGAAAAATTATGCCTAAGTCAATTTGCACTATCAAGGGGACCTCATAGAAACAATTGGACCGAAATCAAACGATGCGATTTCATTTCTAGTTCGAGTTTAGTCGTATACGCCAAGTACCCAATTCATGCAAAATAATGTTGGAACTCGCCGCTTATCAGTAGCGCGGTCTATGTTAATTCTCTATGGTCTAAGATCTCAGAACTGAAAAAAGTTACCATGAGTTCGGTACACAAAGAACTCGAGTATAATTTTTTCTTTTTTAAGCCATAACTCTTCTCCATTGCTAGATGAGAAAACAATTACAGAATGTAAAATTTTCCGTTTTTAATTTTCTACAACTTTTATTTCACACTTTTTTTGATATATTCACTTTTTGATAACTGGATATCGACTTTGAAAAAAAAACCATCTAAGAAACTCGAAAAAATTGGGTTCATCTGGTACCGGGTTCAAAAAAGTGGAGATATCAAAAAAAGTGTGAAATGAAAGTTATAGAAAATTAAAAACTGAACATTTCGCGTTCTATAATTTTTTCTTCGTCTAGCAGTGGAGCAGAGTTATGGCTGGAAAAAGAAAAAATGAACTCAAACCTTTTGTATGACAACTTTTTTCCATTGCAAGATGGAAAAAAAGTTATGGAACAAAAAAATGAATGTTTTTTAATTCTAAACAACTTTTTTTTCAAACTTTTTTTTCTTATCTCAACTTTTTGGAATATTATTGACAACTGGTTCGAAACAGCTAAACCGGTTTCAAAAAAACATATCACATTTTAATCGTGTCAGTGAGTAGATTCAATTTCAATAAAAAAAAAACCCTGTGTCATATGTATAGAAGATGGAGAATCGAACCGATGGATTTTTTATCCTTTTCGGGAGTCCATAATCGTAACGACCAATCGTCCGAACCGGAGACCAATAATTCACAGCCATTTCGTTCAATAATTTCGTTATATTTCGTCGTGGCAATTTTCATAGCATCGGTTTCTACAGCAAAATAATTATTAGTGTTTCATAACTTGATCCAGATCAATTTGAAAATTCGCATACCTTTTCCTAGGAAATCAATTACAGCAGTTCTCATAACGTAATCGGTATTCAACGCTAAGGTATTAACCCAATGTCCGTGATCTTGTAACGTTCGACAGAGAACGCCCTGCGAAAAAAAAAACGTTAAACTAATCAAAATCCAAGATCAAAAATGAATTTTGATGGCAGTACTTACATCTTCAGCTCTCCATACTTTTATCGTACGATCTTGAGAACTTGAATATAATAACCCCGAACCACCCCATTTCAAACAGGTGACACTTTGTGTATGACTGGTCAATATACGTAAACAGTGGCCTAGTACTACGTCCCATATTCGAATACTGCCATCTTTACCAGAGCTAGCGAATCTGTAATATTAAAATCGTCGATCAAAAACCGGTAATATTTTGCTACATCTTATTAGGTTGACTCTGACGTACCTTCTGCAGCTAGGATTAAGATGATAAGGTTCCCAAGCTAAAGCAGTAATCCATTTTTTATGACCGGTCATCACAGGAGCTACTCTTTTACCAGTAATGGAGTCCCACGACATAATGGTACCATTTTCACATCCAGAAACTACATATTTACTGTCAGGTGACCATGCTATGCATAATACTGAACGCATATGACCTATAAAATAAGAAAATCGATTACAATTTATTTTCCAACTTGGTTGATCTCGTACTGGTCATTTTTTATACCTGAGCAGGTATGGAGTGGTGTTTGAGTGTGAATATCCCATAATCTTAACGTACAATCTCCCGATCCACTGGCCAACTTCAAACTATCTGGACTAAATTGCGTTGAAAGTACTGGTTCAGCGTGCCCAGGAAGTGAACTAAAACGATATACGTAACGATGAGATATTTACTACAATGATGGAATATTTTAATCTGTGTTATCAACCTGGTACACCGTGTTACTGGCCGGACTTTGAATACAGCTTGTTCTTGGTAAATAATATCGACGACATGTTCGGTGTTCAATTTCTCGATATCTAAGATGTTGTCCAAAGTACTAGTAATTTCTCGATCGTTGACGAAAAACGCGAACGAAGTATGCTCTTCCTGTAATCAAATAGTTTAATGAGTAACTCCCTGAAATCGATATATTTCCGGCGATATTGGTAATATTGGTTTACGTACTTTTTGTAGTAGAGCGTTGCATATCAATTGTAATTGAGTCGATGAAATGGTACGAGGTAAATCTAGAAAATCACCGACTACGTCGCCGTTTTCTGATTTAATTTGTACTAGAACAGTTTTATCAGGTTGGGTTTCTTCAACCTCCATCTTTATGTGATATTATTTCAAGCGGTAAAACTAGATAAACATACTTTTCGTCGAGTCAAGAATTGAATTATGCCGAAATATTCATTTCGGGTTAAAAAATAAATTAATTCGACGTTTTAATACATAAATTTCGAGCACATGGTGTGTTTTACTATCATTTCTTTTTTCGTTGTTTACGACTACGTTAAGGCACTATAGAAGTGGGTGAGATTGGCCACCATTTTGGGTGCAAGAAGAAGCAGTTTACTAATAGAAGTATATGGGAATTAAACGACTTTTCTCTGGAAATAACTCAAAAAGTACTCATTTTTTTAAATTTTTGGTAATAACAATTTCGAACGAGAATTAAAATAGCTTTTGATTGATGTAACTACTTTTCCAGTTTTATTAAATTTAATATTTTCAAATTTTCGCCAAATTTTTAGTATTTTTTTTCTTTTCATAAAATGTTAAATTAAAATTTTACAAAATTATATGAAATGTAAAGAGACGTGTATTTTTCAACAGCCCTTTTATTTTCCGTTCAAAAATTTCATAATTATACTTATATAATACATTTTTAAAGATTTTTCTTCTTGCACCCAAAATGGTGGCCAATTTCACCTACTTCTATAGTGCCCTAACTACGTTTATTGAAAAATCAGTGTTACCTTTTCACCAACTCAAATAGCAAAAATCAACCATTCCGAAGTGAACTCAGATGAAGAATCAAAAATTAGGTTGAGATGTAATTATTTTGGGCTTGTAATTAGGTCGTGTTATGAAATTCGATGGTTGAATTAAAAGAGACCGAACAATACGATATTTCAATTCTTCCATGGTCCACATTTCAACATCAATTTCATCATCATCTTTGATGAATAAATTTAGATCACGAAAATCATTCTGATAGGTTGATAACACGAAAAAATCCTAAACACATACAGATTGACAGATCGAATAACCTTCAACACGTCCAACCACTAAAAAACACATTTAGATCCAACGTTATAATCAAAAAATACTTCCAAAATACAATGAATATATAGAACTAAAGACGCATCGAACATGCATATACGTGAACAATAAAATATAAATCCCATTGGCGTACAATGCAGCATAGTTGGAACGACGACTTCTGCATTAAAATGTCAAACTGTGTACCAACGACGGATTTGTGTTAATTTCCAACGTATTGATTTCAATCTGAAAGAGTGTAGTTGACAAACACCACGAAAGAATTACGTAGGACGTGGGACACCGAGTTCGTCAGCAAGAGAATCGATTTCTTCATCGGAACAGAGAGTGAATTTCTTGATTTGTTCGCGAGGAACACGACCGCGCAACATTCTCTCAGCTATTTTTGCCCTTCCTCGGCTTTTACCATCATTGAAAGCACCTACAATGCAGTTTTGTGTGTCCAGATCGGCCTTTTCTACAGCTTCATATTGCTTTTTTTCTTCGTCACTCCAGTTTGCTTCGTTTAACAATTTTATGGCATCGTATACCGATTCATTACGCTTCCTAATAGCCTCAAGTTTTCCATCGTCCAACATTTCATCTCCGCTTGCGAAAAAATACATCCATAATTCTTCCATCCTTAGATCGGGAATAACAGCACTTTTAATATCGAAGCCGTTGAGTTGAAGAACAACGTACTCTATTAAGTTGAATTTCTGTTCACCAGTTTCGATATCTACAGTTCGATGTACCGAATATGGTCTCTCGTTATCCAGTAGATTGAAGGAACACAGAATAATTAACACAACCGGTTTCAGCTCTGTGAATTTGGGTTTCGACGATTTCTGGAGCTGATTACTCAAAATACGTGATGCGTGAAATTGCACACGTTCTTTAAAAGGAACCGGTAGCAAAATCTGCACTTCAACTATGAATTGTGTACGATTCTGGCATTCACACAATACATTGGGAAAGCAAACTTTATTGAATAGATCCAGATGATCCAATTCCGTGTTTAATGTTGTAACTTTTGTAACTTCCGTAACTCCCGTTCTGCGAGTCACTGAATTAATAAAATTGATGAGAATTTTATCGTTTCCGAAAACCTTGTTGAAACATACACTATTGTCAGGCTTCAACATCTGATAAAATAACATAAAATCGTTACATTATTCAATAACAGAGTAACCCAGAAACACTCATTTCAATTGACTACATACCTTTATTGTTCGACGTGTTGGGGCCAGTTTTGATATTTAAGAATATTTCGATGTCGGATGAAAACGATCGAATAGCAACCTTACTTCAGGTTCAGGCGCTTGAATCGATATTACACAGTTGTTATCGTGACCTAAATAATGCCATGATTATTCTTGGGGGCAAGAAAATAATATGTAATGATAAGTATACCTGTAGGTATTGGATATTGTAGAACTTACAACTTTCGAAACGTGAGCTTGTGCTTCAATAGATTCCGTACAAACTTCTGCTTCATATTAATTAAGTGATACTTTTTCTTTAATCGATGTAGTGGATGTTTCCACTAGTAAAGAGCTGAAGACTGGTT
This sequence comes from Pseudococcus viburni, assembly GCA_033439095.1. Classification (NCBI taxonomy): domain Eukaryota; kingdom Metazoa; phylum Arthropoda; class Insecta; order Hemiptera; family Pseudococcidae; genus Pseudococcus; species Pseudococcus viburni. The sequence continues at coordinate 22,269 of JAVBJF010000031.1, forward strand.
TACGAGATTAATTCTCCGATGAAGGTACTGCCAACAGATAAGTATCAACAACGGTGGGTTTCAGTGCAATCTCCCGATCCACTGGCCAACTTCAAACTATCTGGACTAAATTGCGTTGAAAGTACTGGTTCAGCGTGCCCAGGAAGTGAACTATAACGATATACGAAACGATGAGATATTTACTACAGTGATGGAATATTTTAATCTGTGTTATCAACCTGGTACACCGTGTTACTGGCCGGACATTGAATACAGCTTGTTCTTGATAAATAATGGTAAAACTAGATGAACAACCTTTTCGTCGAGTCAAGCATTAAATTATGTCGAAATATTCATTTCGAGTTAAAAAATAAAATAATTCGACGTTAACACCGTAAATTTCGAGCACATGGTGTATTTTACTATCACTTTTTTTTGTTGTTTACGTTTATTGAAAAATCAGTGTTACCTTTTCACCAACTCAAATTGCGAAAATTAACCAATCGTAAAGCTTTTTGATAATGTTGTTTTTATTACGATCATTACGATAAGAAACCAGGAAAAAGTATTTAATTTCATATTTAATATAATTTAATTTAATATGTTCTCGAAGTTCGCGTAGACACCTTCAAAATTTTCGCGTACAACTCAGCTTCGTAACCTTCGCTGCTGTGTTTTTGAATTTCTTTGGTTTTTTCTTTATATTTATGTACGCAGTTCTAAAAAAAGCTCGCACAATGTCGAAATTTTACGAATTGGTTTTGAAGAACGTCGGTGTCGAAGTAGTTGGCTTGGATTTACAGACAGAAAACAGACCCGAAGGTAAGTCTCAGCTACCTTTTTTCTAAGCTTCATCCAACCACTCCATGTCGATAATTTCGTAATATTTTTTACAGTCATCGAGGAAATCAGAAGGGATGTTACAACACACAGAATGTTGTTTTTCAGAAATCAAGGTGTCATCAGCGGCCAGAGGCATGTTCAAATCAGCAAATGGTTCGGTGAATTGGAATCTACGTTCTATAAACACGAAAGATCACCTCATCCGGATGTATTTCGCGTATCCAACGATGAAAAAGAAGGTTGCAGAGGTAAATTACCCGACCTATTTCTCACTTTGCAGTGATAATCGTAATCCTTGGCTTTTTTTCATCGATAATATCATTTTTTCAGGCGTTGGACGTACCGGATGGCACATCGATGGATCTTTTCAACCGGAACCGTTTGCTTACTCTCTATATCACATGGTATCCGTACCGAAATCCGGAGCAACGTCTTTCATCCCTCTATCAGAGATCATAGAACGTATGGAACCTAATAAGAGAGCTCGATGGGATCGGTTATGGATGATGAGTGATCGTCGAACAGGACCTATACACCCTTTACTTTATAAACACCCTATAACGCAGAAACCAGTTAGTATTTTACTCTACCCCAAGTTCTGGTTTAGGACGAAGCAAAATTACGAACTAATTGAAATATTCGTATTTTTCTAGGTGTTATGTTTCCACCTCGGTATGACCGAACGGTTTATTTGGGATTATCAAAATCCGCAGCAAAGAGTAGCAGGACGCGATGAAAGTATGAAGATAGCCAAAGAAATACACGACGAAATCACTATAAAGAACAGGGATCTTATTTACACTCACGAAGTAAGAATTTCGGATCATAAAACTTAATTTTATCGTTATCTTTCGTATTATTTTATTTGCTAATTTACGAATTTGCGTGCGTTTTCAGTGGCAACCTGGCGATTTTATTATCTCTGATAATTTAGCAGTAGCCCACGAAGCCACTCCTGAAACTCAGCATGCTAGAAATGAAGTGGGATTAAGAGTATTACATCGAACGACGGTAAAAGGCGAATTTGTACCAGAAAAATGAGTTTTTCTTTATTCGATTGTATTTTGGGAACAAATGTTTTAAGGAATTTTCTAGATAATGCGGCTGTGTATATAAGAACATTCCTTTTTTCATAAAGTATTACCTAATTAATTTGAAATATGTAATATTTGTCGACGTAACATGATTGTAATTTTGCTATCAACGAATAATAATTCAAGTTACCATTTTATCTGACGTTTTCATCGATTAAATCATCGTTTATCGTATTTATGTTCATTATAGATTATTATATTTCATCAGATTTTTTTAATACAGTCGCGTGAAGCGAAATTAATTGATTTTAATGATTCTGAGAATGAAAATTGTTTGAATGTTTTTCATATTTTGGGAGTAATTTTTGCATAGCATTATTCAAAATACGTACTAAAATTTTGAACGTTTTAAACAAATGGTTTTTAGAGCTAGGGATTCACTCTCTGAGATTTACAAGAGGGAATACTTTTTTTAAAATTTTATTTGCTCATGAAAATAATTTGATTTTGTCGAAAACAGAATAAAATTTCCTGGATATTGACAAAAATCGGTGAGATAGTTTGTTTATATGTATGTGGAGGATATCCCAAAAATTTTTGGAGCTCCAAGCTCAAAGGGATTAGAGCTGAGGAAGTGGAATCATTTTCGAAAGAAATGCATTTTTTGCCTTTTTTTGTTGTATGTATCATCTGCTGGGAACCTTGGTTATCTCCAAAAGAGGCGCGATTTTAATTTTGACACCTTCCTGAACCATTGACCTCGAAATTCCATACAATTCCCCCTCCCCCCACCATAAAAGGATGAAAATTTAATGATTTTTTAATTTTTACCAAATTTTAACAGTTCAGTTGCTCACCAAAACCCTAAAAATTGCATCAAAATTATTTTTGATCCAATTTTTTGAAATAATGTCTTCAAAAATTATTAAAAGTGAAGATGACCAAAAATTTTGTGACTCTATTTTGGAGTGGTGATGTAAGAAATTTGAATAATTTTTCGCCAGAAACTGGATTTTAGTGATCTAAGTCCAAATTTATTCTAATTTTTGAGTTGAAATTAATTTGTTCAACTCTAAATTCCATCAATCACTTTGATCATTTTTTTTTTTTTTTAATTTGTATCTATATCTAATAATTTATAATTTTAAACATTTTTCAGCAGTAAAATTATTTCAAACCTAAATTATCTCAACATTTTTCCAATTTTGATTTTTTCCGTGAAAATTCCTTCGAATTATTTAGTAAGAAGAAATTTTAAAACCCATAAAAATTAAATTTAAAAAAATAGAGAAAAATTTTGAAATCATTGAAAAAAGTTTTCGGATTAGAAAAAATTCCAAAAATATGAATTCGATTTTTTTCTTAAGTAAGTACAGGTTGAAGAAATTTTGAGAAAATTTGAATTTAACAAATTTTACAGTTGGAAAACATTTCAGTATCTGTTAAAACATTTTCCAATTTGGATTTCTTCAAATTCATATTGAAAACATTTTTCCCAACTCAATTTTAGAAAAAAGTTTTCAACTTTATTTTTTTCAATTTTTTCCCCCAACACAATGAGTAAGTAACTATAAGAAATTTTAAAAAGTAATCAAATTACAAGAGACGTGAATCTATTCGAATTTTGACGATTTTTTGATAAATTCGTATTAGAAACGTTTTGAAAAATGTTCAGTTTCTTCAAACTTTCTGACTTCCTCATATTTTCCTTTCCAAAATCGCCTTCAGGCTTCAAATTTCTTTGGGGCATCCCCCATTCAATTTTAACTGTCTCGTCAATTTTTGGAAAAATGTAAGAGCAAAAAATGCTTTTTAGGTCTTTTGAACGTCGATACGACGTGGTTAATCCAATTTTTTTTTGTTCGGCTCTCGCTGTGAAGAGACAGAATTTTTTACTCCTTGCGAGCCCCTGAAGGTTCAACTTCAGTCATTTTGGATCGAACTTCAAATAATTTTTTTCAAATGAAGTACATTTTTTCTCTACGTAATCTCGCAAGATCTATGATTTCATCATCTTTATTTTTTAATGGGGAAATATTAGAAGTATAAAATATCGTACTTATTTATCGATCTGATCTGCGATTATCTCGAGAAATATGTACTTCGGTACTTTGAAGGTTCAGATTAAAACAGATTCGGTTCGATGAAAAAGGATGAAATACTTTATGCGATTATTGGTTTCCTTTTTCAATAATCACTGACTGACGCAATTCAAAACTATTTGGATTTTCTCTATTCATCCTTAATTGCCTTCGGTAAATTATTGCTCAAAAACAATGTATATTGAGTAACAATGTAACTATGGAACAAAAAATACCGCCGATTAGATTTTTTGTCAATATGAAAATAACAATTATGAATAACAACGTTATCGTCAATAATTTCGCATAAAGCTTTTCATAAACGTACCTTTAGGCTTTACTCTTGCCACCGTTACCAATCAAATAATTACCGAGGAATAATTCCAAATACCATCGGTTATGAAAAAGCAGCAAATTCCATCAACATTACAACTTAAGCCACATTTCCAATAAAAATAACAGATTGCTAAACCCAAAAATTATATTGAAAACAAATTTTGCAGGAAAAAATTATATATCACAGTTGACGTGTAACGAAAACAGTCGCAGCGAACGCTTATATATCAATAACACGTATTCAATAAACTTAAGTCGTATCTTAATACTAAATAACTTGGAAATTACGTCTCCAGTAACTCAACCTTATTTGAAAAAAAAAAATACAAAAAAATTTAACATAACGACTAAGCTTACTGAAAGTAACTGAAAGAATTACGTTAACGTGGACTTGTATCTATCGATCACAAACGTTCCAACTTATAAACCTAAAAACATATTTTCAAAAAAAATTTAAAAAAAAACGTAACTATAACAAAAATTGAGAATGTAGCGAAAACAAAATTGAGAAAAAAAACTTAAAATATACATCTTACGAGGAACGTAGGTAAACTGTGTAATGAGAGGAAAAAAGAGTAATAGTCTGAAACAAAATCAATACTGATTACGAGGGGTTTTTCGACACTAAAATTTTGAGCAGACGAATACAAAAGCAGGCACTGATTATCACATCCAGTAACGTTACAGAAAAAATTAACATTTATTATGGCAGAAGTTTCAAATATACAGTCTTCAATAAGGTCTGGGGCGGTTGTTACCGAATTTCAGATTTTTACGGACAGGTCCTCCGACTCGATCGAAATTAGCGAAGGTGTTTTGTTGATACGGTTCTTTGAAATCGGCATTCCAAGGTGCTTGTTGCACCATGTTATTCGGACCGTTAGAATCCTGCCAATAGTTTTGATATTGCTGGTGTTGCTGCGATGGATGATGTTGCCAAGGTGGAGCGTTACGGTGAGGATTATTCCAGTTGTTACGAGCCGGAGGATAAGCGTCATTTTCCCATCCGTCTCCTTCGGCAGCGGCGGGTTCCCAATTTTGACTGTTTTGGTTCCGGGCGCCTCTCCAACCGACTGAAAATGAAAGTAGAAATAGAAAACAGTACGTTTGAGCTTTGAATATGGATTTTTGGCGATCCAATGTTCACTCTCTTGCTTTCAACAAATATTTTTGTCATTCCTCATTCAATTCTATACTTTATGTCAAGTTAAAGCATAATTTCATTTCAAAATTCGTACGTGATGAAATATTTACCATTTCTATTCCTTGGTTTACGTTTTTTAGAATTTGGATGAGCAGCATTATTTTGTGGCACAGAGTCAGTCTTATTATTTTGATTGCTTTCTATGTTGACGCAATCTGGTAAAGTCGGTAAAATCACATCGTCTGATTTCGAACTTCGTTGCGGAACGCCATATTTTATGACACGTTCTAAAGCTATTCCATTTGAATTTCCTGGCAATGGGATTCCCCACGATAACGCTGGAAAAAAGAAAACGTAATTTGAATGCATTATATGAAATTTTAAATCGTAATCAGTGATCTCATCACTTACCAATATGAGTCAATAATAAATTAGTTACGAGACGAACTGGCAACGAGCTGTAATGCAGGCCATCTTTTAAACGTCTGTAAAATAGATGAAAAATATTATCAAAATTCATTATATCTTTTATTATACTTTATTCGACATTCGTATTGACCGTACCGGTGAACTTGCATACGTAGGTGATAATGCGTGTCCAAAACATCGTATCCGTGCGAAACAATCAACTGTCGACAAAACACATTCGCTTCCATTACTTCAAACCTCAGCATGTCTTGTAAAAAGTCGATCTAAAACATGAAATTTTAAAATAATATTGCACCTTATTTTAACATAATTGCGATATTACATCAGAACACAACAGATATAAAATAATACTTTGAAACGTCATTCGATAAGCGTTTTTTATCAAAAAAACACCTAGTCATGTAATATGATTACATGGCGCATTCCGTTCGCAAATAGGAAACTTACTTGTTTAATTAATAAACCTCCGCGAATAAGCGACGAAACTGGTAACGTTGTGGTCCAAATAAATAAGGTTTGACTGGGCAAGCATTCTTTCAAGAGCAACATCAATTTATTCATATTTTCTTTATAAGCGTCGACTCCGCGAGGACCCCACCTGTTGCAGAATATACCAAAAGTTGAATTCGTTCGCTAGCTTCAATTCATTTCGTAATTACCTGGATATATCCCATAAGCAAGAGTTCATAATGAACACATCCGGTGGTTTCATCGAACCTTCTTTGATCCTACGTAAAAATCGTACTACTTCTTCGGTATAACACCTGGCGATGAAATTATACTCGATGTGCACTCCGTGTTGCTAGAAAATCGCATTTCGTTCAGTAAATATTGAAAATAACCAGTCCCTAAAAACGAACGAATACTTACTACGAATTCTCGTCCTTCGGCATATCCTCGGCCTTTAATCATCCCCGAATGAGCAATCCTCCGGTCACCTTGAAATACCGATTCGCCCTGAAAGTACCGCATCAAATAAATTTCTCACAGAGAAACATGCCTCTGAATATTGCACGGTATACTTACTCGTCTGCGAAGATCGGCCATATCGAGGAGGGCATTTTTATTAATCAACTGAACGAAATCCTTATAAGTTGCGCGCATATCTGAAAACGATACAGCTTTAATGAGAAAAATATTGATACCTGTACAATAGGAGGAATCTTCGACAGTGTTTTGACTCTCTGAATACTTACAAATTACTCAATTTAATCCTAAAATTATCCTTAAGTTTACTGTTTACAGACAAAATGTTCATTTTAATTCTTTTTCCAGATCTTTAGCAAAATTTTACGTTACGTTAAAACCTGGTATTTCTTCAATGATAAAATCGCTTCTGCGAGCATCGAAATATGTAGTTTCCTTAAGAGATATTACTACTTTACTCGATTCGTTAATAGAAGAGTAATTGCGTAGTACGTAGCGATGGCTTGAAATAGGGTATAGTATAGTAAAGTAAGCGATATTTACTCGAATCTCCCAACATAAAAATAAATTTGTTCTGAAACAGTTCTCTGACGTTCTGCGTGGAAAATATGTCCGCCATTTTCGGAATATTCGCAACAATACTTAATCAATTGATGTGATGATCATAATAATGCCTTTTTCTGAATTTTTCCATTAAATAATTTCACGACACTTGATTGCTCTTCAATTTTCTGCGATCTGCGAGAGGTTCAATGTTCATCGTAGGAAAGAATAATAATGAAATGCCGAAGTTCAGACGAGGAGATGAAAAAGCGCGAAATCATCTGTTGTTTTGGAAAAGTAGTTTCAAATATGGCGCTAGAGCGCGCTAGTAAAATATTTTGATAAAAAACGTTGGAATATTGTAATTTTTTATTTTCCATTTTTTATTTCAAATTGCGTTTTAAAATTATTTTAATTATATTTTTAATTAATTATTTAGTTGTTTAAATTCAAATTTAATCTTTAATTACCGATTAAAGAGCGATAAACGGAAAAAAAATGAAAACTAAAAATCGAACTTTGGACAAAACGATCAGGCTGAATTCGCAACCTAGAAAGCCAAAAAAATACTAGCGCCGAAACGTGCTTGCGGCGAACTTTCGTACTACACGCGATCATCTGATGAAAAATGTTCAGTATCGTATCTCAAAGCTAACTAAAGTTGCGGTTTGTCGTCGTACTGGTGAATTGAATTTGTTAAACGTGAACGTTAAGTGTGCGAATACGACTGCGTCAGAATTTCTAGGACGTTTTCATGCGCGTTTGTTAATAAAAAAGCTAATATGGCTTTGGTGTGAGTGCGCCTGACCGTGTGTTTCGTAGCCTGATATTTGACCTCCCGGAGTGAAGTTCCATTCGAATTAGAAGTTTCGGCTGATGATTATTGCGCGGTTCGGGTTCGCAGTATTAACGGTAATCCGGTGAAGTCGATTTTAATGGAAGATTATAAATTCAGCGAGAGTTCTAATGTCGGGCCTATATCGTCTGTAGAATATTCCGTAGTAAGTACTTCGCAGCAATCATACTTCAATACACCGTCCAGTGTATCGGATTTGGTATCGAGTTACCAAAGTGTATTAAAAATGCAAGATGATCCTTTGAACGAAAACTCCTCATCCGCTCATAGTAATACGCAGAATAATTGCCAACAGAATTCCGCCGAAAACGGGAATGAAGATCAGCTCGGCGGCGGCACCAGTCAAACCAAAGATGAAGGGATCTCCATGGTAAATTTAGGAAACGGAGTGCAATCGGCGGACGGTGCACCGGAACAACGCGAAGTATCTAGTATAACTAATAACCAGTTACCTGCATATTCGTCATCCGAACCTAGTCTAAACGTGATAAATTCTATAACTTCGTCTAATCTATGGGCCAGCAACGTTGACGACAGTATGATACATAACTTCAACGTATCGTCGGCCGCCAACGGTGCTCTAACATTTCCAAATTTTTCGCCATCGGCAGCCGCCGCCACGGCCGCAGCCGATAACACCCTCTACGATCCCAGTTTGGGCAACCACGTCTCCGGATTGTCGTCTTCGCAAATGCAGCAATCCCAGCAACGTAGAAATATCACCACGCAGCAGAACTATCCTCACAATTTGACCCGCAGCTTGGCCCAGAATAATCCGCAACAAAACATGTATTTGGCCAATAAAATGTACAACAATTCGTGGAACACTTCGCAAAATACGTGGGGACCTTCCGTGCAGAATCAGAATAATATCAATAGCTTGTCGGCCTGGAATCGTGGACGTTCTACTCCCAACTTGAACCCGATGCAGAATCTATCGAATCGTAAAATCACCCCGTCGTTTGCCCAACAACAGAGCATGCTGATGGCTCAAAAATTTCGACGAAGTACTTCGTATCCCGGAAAAAACATCTTTTCGCAGGGCAATTCGTACGATATTACCAATGTCGACGACTCGGCTGATTTGATTCTACCATATCAGGTAAGATTTCCAATCCACCGATTATTTTTTTCCACTTATTAATTATTATGTATTTTTATTAATTTTATTCGATTTATTTTCCGTTCTTGTCGCGTTCGTACGCAATAATTCGAACGAAAATTTCAACTCCAAGTTGTACATATGTGCGATGCATCTTGCAAACGAGCTCGGTCAACGTACACCTTACGATTAGATTATTTTTAGTGATCGTTATGCGTGTTGAAAGACAATCAAGTGTGTTCCATCTCGAGAGATAATTTTAGAATGGTTAATTGCCATGTGGAAAGGTTTAGTTTCGCCGAACTACTCTCATACTATGTTTCATTTTGAACTTGATGTACGATGATGTTGCGAAAACAAGAACCGTATCGGAGCTTCTGTCTGCTTCGTTACAGCATTCCAATCCGATCTCCATATATAATTTTTTTCAAACGAGATCGACAGAAAAAAATCTAGTCAAACACGTAACATCTCAACTCCTCCATTTGGCTCAACATATGCTGCTTTGTAGGCTTACCACAACGTACCAATTTTGAGTATTATTTTTCTCTCGTGTTGTCCTAATACCTGCTAGAAATTCATTTACCCGGTCAAAAATTTCTCCCTTTTAGCATTATCCATTACTTGATTTTCGCCCGAAATAGGATACTTTTCCGAATAAACACGTGGTATTGGTGATAATGAAAATAGAAATGCTAATCGGTATCGTTTGTGGGAATGAAAAATACGCTCAGCTGTGCAGCCCTAGTCCAAGTTACGTGTTAATGTGATTCAATTTTAGTATTCGTGTTCTGTTCGCAGTCGTACTGACTTTTTTCATTTTTTATACGTAACAGATTCGTTTACACGGTAGTTTCGCTAGTTGTGGTATGAAATTTTCTCATCTGTAACGTGTGCCAAAGCAAAAAGTAATTAAAAATGAATTATCAAGAGGTATACAGTACGTTTTAATACGGAAGCAATACGTACTCGATATTGTGTAATGAATTCCAATGACATATGTGCCAAATTCCTTCTTTCCCCGCATTACCTTACATCGTATCGACGATCGAGCTTCGAACAGGTCGTATTTTGGAACACAGGGTTCGGTTCGATAGGTTCGATGATGGTGAAAATTACACAGGTCGACATGGAAAATTCTGTTTGAAGTTTAATGGGTTATTTTATAGTATTTTTCACGCCGATCAGGAGAAAAATAATAAAAAAATCCATCACTCAGGGTTTTTGACAATTTGAAATTTTTGTTGTACATTTTTTTACAGTACACTTTTTGAACACCGAAGTCAATTTTATGAGCAAAGGAAGGACTCAACGAAAAAAATTAATGGAACATAAATTGTAGAGCGTAAAATTTCCTTTCTGTAGAGCCCAATTAGTTTTTCTAAAGATGCTTAGGTTTCGAGATATTTCAGTTGAAAGTTCATTTTTTCAAATTGGAAATATCTCAAAAACTAAGCCTCCTAAGAAAAAAGTAATTGTACTCCGCTGAAAGGATATTGTACGCCCTATAATTTATGTTCTATTCATTTTGCTCCGAAAATCGACTTTAAGGGTCAAAAGTTAAATCAAAAGATGTGAAACAAATTTTCAACTAAAAATTCCAATTATAAAAAATCTTGACGTGATGGAGTAAAACTTAAATCATATCGAACTCAGCACTAAAAATGAAGTCAGAATCACCCTGAATCAATTATGCAAAAAAAATTGTTGATTTGCCGACCTTTGATTTTTCCATTTTTACTAATGGGAAAAGTTAACAATGGGGTTCATAATAAAAAACAATTTTCTGAAAAAATCAAGGCTCCAAAAAAAAAATGCGTCGTGCATGAATTGTAGAGCATGAAATTTCCTTTCCGTTGAGTTCAATTAGTTTTTTTGCAGGAGGTTTAATTGTTGAGATATTCTCAATAAAAAAAATAAGTTGTAGTTCGAACATTCAACTGAAATATCTCGAAAACTGAGCCTCCTAAAAAAAACTAACTGCACTCTACAGATCGAAAATTTCAAACTCTGCAATTTATGTTCTATTCATTTTTTTCCTGCTCAGAAAATTGACCTCAAGTGTCAAAATTTATCAAAAAATGTGAAAAAAATGTCCAACAAGAAATTCAGATTGTGAAAAATCTTTGGATGGTGGAATTTTTTCACTACTTTTTTCGTGATCAGAGTGAAAAATACTATAATTACCATCCACTAAACTTCAAATAGCATTTCAAAAGTTTAAAAATGTCGATTTGTTATCGTCGCATTATGTAGTTTCGTTTTGAAATGATTTTAGGGAGAATGAGTCTGGCTAATTTTGTACTGAATAGATGTCTTATGGTACATTTTTTTGAGTAGAGCTAGAGAATCGGGCTTCAATGACAATTTTGACAATTTGTTCTTCTGTATTTCTAATTTGAATCGTAATTTTGTTAAATTTAGGTCATCAAATCAGCCACTCGTATAATTGCACCGAGTGCTGTGCGCCCAAAAATACAAAAAAATTTAAATCCAATTTTTTAAATCGAAAATCGATCATTTTCAATTTTTGTATTTTTGGTCAAAAATCTAAAATTTTCAATTTTTGCATTTTCTGTCAAAAATCTAAAATTTTCAGTTTTGGTATTTTCTGTTGAAAATCTAAAATTTTCAACCTTTTGCATTTTCTGTCAATCCAAAATTTTCAATTTTTGTATTTTTGGTCAAAAATCTAAAATTTTCAATTTTTGCATTTTCTGTCAAAAATCTAAAATTTTTAGTTTTGGTTTTTTCTGTTAAAAATCTAAAATTTTCAACTTTTTGCATTTTCTGTCAATCCAAAATTTTTAGTTTTGGTTTTTTCTGTTAAAAATCTAAAATTTTCAACTTTTTGCATTTTCTGTCAATCCAAAATTTTCAGTTTTTGTATTTTCTGTCAAAAATCTAAAATTTTTAGTTTTTGCATTTTCTGTCAAAAATCTAAAATTTCCAGTTTTTGTATTTTCTGTCAAAAATCTAAAATTTTCAGTTTTTGTATTTTCTGTGAAAAAGCTAAAATTTTCAGTTTTTGTATTTTCTGTCAAAAATCTCAAATTGTCAGTTTTTGTATTTTCTGTCAAAAATCTAAAATTTTCAACTTTTGCATTTTCTGTCAAAAATCTAAAATTTTCAATTTTTGCATTTTCTGTCAAGAATCTAAAATTTTCAGTTTTTGCATTTTTCTGTCAAAAATCTAAAATTTTCAATTTTGGGATGAACAACTTTGATATTTCAAACATTTATGTATCAACTTATGTCGATTCAAGTCCAATGATTCGTACCTAATTTCGTGTTTTGGTTTCCCAATAATTTTTTTAATGAACAACCATTTTCCTACCAGAAGCCTTCATCAAGATAGTTTTTTTTTTTCTTGGAGAAGCTTCAAACTGCCAAGGATATACCTTCACACAATTTGATCCATCTATGGGGCTGAATCCATTTTAAGACATTTTCCTCAAAAATTTATAGCCCTAATGGCCTTGATTTAGACGTGAGATGAGTACGATTTCACAAACCTTGACGCAGCTCGATGTATATTTTCATGCAGAATAAAGAGAGAGAGGAAACTCGTATGATATTTAATGTAACGACAGGCGAACGCAAGCTGGTCGACGTGAGCTCGAATTAGTACAAAGTAATTTTTTTACGTATTATCTGCGATTATTTTACACACGTGTATGCGATCCGTTTATATTATACAATCGAATATTTACACACGTTTCGTATAAACTGAACCGGGCGTTACCGAGTTTTTTTTTCGCCGAAAAATTTCACCCATTTCGCTGTTTTTTACTGTAAAACATCAAAAATTTACCATTTTTGAAAGCGAAAGATTCAGTCGACGATGTAGACGAATTTTAAATCGTCGAGAAAAGAACGAGAACACGGTGCACCGATGGAGAGCGCAGAACGTCGAAATATTTACGAAAAATATTTAAGGTTGCGAGCGAGCAAACGAGGGTGTACTGTGCACGTTTTGTAATACGAGAGAGCGAGGCGAAAAGAGAGAGAAAGAAAATCAAACTCCCGAAACCCAGTCACACAACAACCCTGTTCGCTAGAAACGAAAATTAGGTTACCTTTTTCTTGTGTCGTATGCTTCGGTATGTGTAGCTGTAGCTTTCTGTGCCACTTGCCCCGGTTTTTTCAACTTGAGTACGCGAACGGTTTTTTGTTTCGATTTTTTGGGGGTTTTGGGGGTGGGAGGGTGAGGAGAAGAGGGGATGTGGTTTTCTGAAGCGAGGCTGTGTATTTTTCGTAAACAAAAATCGATTTTTTGAAGGGTTTATTACACTGTACTACTTTGACGAGTATATCTATAAAGTCGAATGTATTTCAATTTTTTCAAATTCTCATCTTACTTTTATGTAATGATATCGTCGAAAAGTGTCTTAAAGGTAAAATGTAGGTGCCTCTTCTTATCGAAAAACTGGAACGAATCGTGTGAGATGAAAGTGCGAATAAATGAATGCCATTTTCGAGAACGTAAGCCATAATCGACACATGGAATTGATTGGTACAGATTCGAGAACTCGTTTTGGCGACTTTCCATGCCTTATTGTTCCAAGAAAATGTTTTATTTTCGTATATTTTCTCGGGAAGGAAATATCATTTTGTGATTGACCGGGACTCGGGGGCTTCTGAATGACATTTTTATCAAAATCTAAGTTGAAGGTATTCTAATTTTAGTACAGACATTTTAGCTAAAATCAGGCCCTAACCAAAAAAAAATTAGCAGGAAGGGGAAATTTCGTACATAAGCTCAGTAAGGTATGTATTTTAATATTCCCGAACTTCCCTAAAATCGGTGAATATTTTGACCCCCTTTTGGGGCGTGAGGGGGTTAAAATTTTCGTTTTTCAACTATAACTTTCAAAATTACGTATTTACGGAAAAAAAGTTGAAACCAAAATTGTAGAGCATAAAAAAACGAACAATTTTGTTATTTACAATTTTTTCCTTGGACGTCATGGGAGGGAGCTAGGGTCCTCGAACAAAAATCAATTTTAAAGATTTCCCATTACCAGAAAAAATCACCAAAAATCGGGTTAATCGACTTTTAGGATCGGTTCTTTTGCATAGTACATCCTATTACTATGTAGAATACTAGAACTGTATAACCGACCCCTTATCTCAAAGTAGGAGGGGTGAACCCTCCGAAGAAAAAGTCGCATTTTCCCCCAAGCGTAACTCAGCTGCAGTGCGAAATTCGAAAAATTGATTCAAACAAACGTTGTAGAGCATTAAAAGACGAACATTTTACTTTTTTTACTTTTTTTCTACGTGGTCTTGGGGGCGAGCTATTGCAAAAAGAAAAAAAGCAGCGCGGCGATGGAAAATTTTTCATCAACTCAATAAACTCTCCTTTTGAGACTCAACTTGGGTCCAGGGGTCAAATTATCATATAAATCGAGTTCAGCTCCCACGAAAACCTCAGAACCACACTTGTTCGACCATTGGTTCGCTAGATTTTAAATTTACCAGGCTTACACACTCGTACTCTATTAAGGTAATGAAAAAATTTCGAACGCCGATTTTTTTTTTGCGATAGCTCGCCCCGAAGACCACGTAGAAAAAAAGTAAAAAAAGTAAAATGTTCGTCTTTTAATGCTCTACAACGTTTGTTTGAATCAATTTTTCGAATTTCGCACTGCAGCTGAGCTACGCTTGGGGGAAAATGCGACTTTTTCTTCGGAGGGTCCACCCCCCTACTTTTAGATAAGGGGTCGGTTATACACTTTTCTTATTCTACATAGTAATAGGATGTACTATGCAAAAGATCCGCTCCTAAAAGTCGATTAACCCGATTTTTGGTGATTTTTTCTGGTAATGGGAAATTTTTAAAATTGATTTTTGTTCGAGGACCCTAGCTCCCTCCCATGACGTCCTAGGAAAAAATTGTAAATAACAAAATTGATCGTTTTTTTATGCTCTACAATTTTTGCTTAAACTTTTTTTTCTTAAATACGTAATTTTGAAAGTTATAGTTGAAAAACGAAAATTTGAACCCCCTCACCCCCCAAAAGGGGGTCAAAATATTCACCGATTAAAATACATACCTTACTGAGCTTATATACGAAACTTCCTCTTCCTGCTAATTTTTTTGGGGTCAAAACCTAAAATGTCTGTACTATTTGTTTACGTTTTGAAATTTTGAAAATAAATTTTTTGAAAAATTCTTGGGAGGGTTGAAAACAGGGTTGGACAGGATTTAAATTCTTCTAGATTTAAAATCCAAAAAATCTTGGTATCCGAATTTTGAATTTAAATCCACTCTCATAAGGGATTTCGTATTTTGGATTTGAAATCTTATTTTTTCAAAATTCTTCATTCGAAAATCCGAAGATTTTCGTGTTACGTGATCCAGTGAGCAGTATTCGTGTCGTCATGTCATATCGAATTACACAGGGTGTCCGAAAAATGCTTCCCCCCCCCGGTTTAACCAGTTTGTAGACAGAATGAGAAACAATATTTTCTATTTTTTTAGTGGTCATAAAAATGTAAATTTGCTTTATTTCGTTGCATAAAACTATTTCAAATCGAAATGAAGCAAAATTACATAATTTTAACGTAAATTTTTTTTTCTTCATCTTTACCTAAATTTTAGATTTTGGAATTTAGATTTTAAATCAATTTTCTGAAAGGATTTCGGATTTTAAATCCCATTATACGAGTGATTTTGGATTTTTGATTTGAAATCCATTTTTTCAACGGATTTCGGATTTCAGATTTGAAATCCTTTTGTCTTGGATTTTGCCCAACCGCACAGTGGGATGAGAAATTTTCTAGGTGGCCAAAAATCAAAAAAACCTAAAAAATCAACATTCATGAAATGATGCGAAACCAAGCGTATGGTGTTCTACTACATTCAGGACATCTAGTATCATATTTTTCATCCGTTGCGGAGTGGTCTCCTTGCCATGGTAACCCGCGAAACATCGCGGTTTGAATGAGGACTGGTTTGGAGAAAAGGCACGTATCTTTCAACCACCTCCTGTTATGAGAAGAATTCGATGTGTGGAAGTGTGCAATATGTTTTTATGTAGTATTTTTCCTTGCGAATTCAGTGGTTTAATTATTTTTGAGTTTTGATGATTACCAACGAAGTTATTGCATTTATGAAGTAAGTACTTTTATGCCATCATAACTATACATAATTCAACTTCAACTAGTTGTATAAAAAATGCTCCGAATTGCTCCGAAAAATACTTTATGCAGTTTTGTTCCTTGAAAGGTGTACTATCACGGGTTCTTATCAGTTTTTGCCGAAACTTGCCGTTTTTAGATATATCGGCATTTGTGTGATTCAAACATTCTAACCAAAATTGGAAAAAATATAAAAAGTGAAATGACATATCGATTTCTATTCATTTGAAGACGCTGATTTGGGATATGTACTAATTTGAAGGCGCTGAGTTCGAATATATGCTTGGTTTTTTCCTCCAACCCCTCTGACCCCCCCCCCCATCATCCCCCTCGATGAAGTCAAAATTCAAAAAAAAAGAAAAATGACGTGTTACGTGTCGTTTGTCAGGTTTTTGAAGACGCTAAGTTCGAATATGTGCTTAGTTTTTTCATCTGACCCCTCTGCCCCCCCACCAGCCCCCTCAATGAGGTCAGAATTTTAAAAAATGAAAAATAACTTGTTACTTGTCGTTTGTCAGGTTTCTAAAGACGCTGAGTTCGAATATGTGCTTAGTTTTTTCATCTGACCCCTCTGCCCCCCCCGCCCCCTCAATGAGGTCGGAATTTAAAAAAATGAAAAATAACGTGTTACGTGTCGTTTGTCAGGTTTCTAAAGACGCTGAGTTCGAATAGGCGCTTAGTTTTTTCATTTGACCCTTCTGCCCCCCCCCCGCCTCCTCGATGAGGTCAAAATTCAAAAAATTGAAAAATAACGTGTTACGTGTCGTTTGTCAGGTTTTCAAAGGCTTTGAGCTGAAATATTTTACCTATTTTTTGGATTTGACCGTTCAGTTTCCCCTAGCCCCTCCACCATTTTGAAAACTAGAGTGCAAAAAATGCAAGTAGTGTATGGCGCATCAATTCTCATCAGTTCGGATCACCCATTTCGAATATAAACTTAATTTTTCGATTTGACTCCTCCCGCGCTCTTCAATTGACCTCCCTCACACAATTACAAAATTTTTCTATTCATGTTTACAAGTCGATTCCTTTGTATAATTCCTTTGGCAAACTTTTACATTTTTTTCAAGTTTCGGCAAAAACTGATAAGAACCAGTGATAGTACACCTTTCAAGAAACAAAACTGCATAAAGTATTTTTCGGAGCAATTCGGAGCATTTTTTATACAACTAGTTGAAGTTGAATTATGTATAGTTATGATGGCATAAAAGTACTTACTTCATAAATGCAATAACTTCGTTGGTAATCATCAAAACTCAAAAATAATTAATTAATTTTTCTTAAGTAACCATATTAGTTTTCAAAAACATTTACATAATTAGAATATAGTCTAAATGACACAATAACTTAGTTTTTTTTATTCAATTCCCCTTGAGACTTCTCCTTTCGTATCTGTAGAAAGAATAACTGCAGGATCAAATTCCGGAGGCTAAAAAAATGTATATTTCGATACCTCACTTGAAAAATTCCAATCATTTCATTTGTAACCGCCTCTTCCACTCCCCTTTCAGCTTTTTTGAAAAAATAATATGGGAATCGAATTCAAGGGGGAAAACCCGATATTTTGATACCCCACTTGAAAAATACCAAAAATTTGAGATTTTACCCCTCCCCCCTACACCCCTTTGAAAATTTTTGAAAAAATAATGCCAGAATTGAATTCACAAGGTAAAAACCTATATTTTGATACCCCACTCGAAATATACCGAAACCCCGAGATTTCACCCCTCCCCCCACTCCCCTTTGAACTTTTTTGAAAAAATATTGTCGGAATCGAGTTCAGGAGGCACAAAACCCTATATTTTGATACCCCACTCGAAAAATTCCAAAAATCTGATTTTCCAACCCCTCCCCTCACCCCCCTTTGAACTTTGGGGTCGAAAAAATGTGAAAAATGGATTCAGCGTACCCGAAAACCCCCGAATACCCGATTTATGATTTTTGGCCACCTAGAAAATTTCTCATCCCACTGTGAACCGTGGTTAAAAATAAAAAATTTATTCATTTTGTTAGGTGGCCTAGAAAAAATTTACAAGCCTAGGTATTTTTCTGCCAAATTATTACCGCCTCCTCTCTTTTATCCCCACAATTTGAATTTTTTCCTCCATAATTGCAATACGAAAAAAATACGTTTTACGATCCAGTCGCTCGTATTTTTTCCATATTTCTACCTTATTCCTGAACTTCGTCCAACAACGCCCGAAAATCGAATACCTATCTCCGAAATGAAAAAACCACCCTGAAATAATGGAAATCTACAAAAACAGGCAAATACTTGGAAAAAGCCTCCACGCACGTCGAAGAAATGCGAAAATTTCGCTCACAAAGGTCTACATAATGTCTAAATCTGACGCGTATACGCGTAGTATATCGAAAGGCTGTCTTTTTTAAGCGTTCGCTGGCGTTGCTCGAATATTATCGATTTGCCGGCTTTTGTAGCATAAAGTGCTACGTACCCGACACTACAGATACACTCGCACACAAACACGCACACGCATACCGCACGTTTTTCATTTTGGCAGCGCCGCACCTCCCCGTCCCGCCCGAAAACGGCGCTGGTGCTGTGGATTTTGAAAAACGATGTAGGCAGAGATGTACAACCCGCGGCGACTACTTCTCCGGTGCGGTACCGGAATCCTCCCAAATGCCGTGTTAAAAGGGTGATTTTTTTTGGTACTTTGTATATTACCTTCTGTAGTATCTGTATCTACCTGCCTGCTTGTTTGCCATTTCCAAGAATCGAATTTCAACCTGCCAGGGTAAAGGAGAGAATTCGAGGCGAAGTTAGCGAATATCTGAGAGCTTTTTTTGCCAAGCTTTTGCGCGCTAGCTGGTATTACAAAGGTCTCGACGATGGGGAACCGCTTTGAAATTAACGATAAAGGTGATTTCTCTATTTTCGTGGTATGCTTCAAATATATAAAGGTGAAAAGCCAAGTGGAAACTTGGAAACCGCGGTGCTATGTGAAAGGAGTTCCGATTAAAGAATAAAGTTTACGAGGCAGTGGAGAGAATTTTCAGGTGGTTTATTTCGTTTTGGATTTTTTTCTGTTCCGAGTTGAATGAGGGGTTCGAGATGTGAAAAGGAGTTTTTGATGGCTCTCTTTTACAGAAATGATGGGAGAGGAATTGATACCTCTTATTCTAGGTGTATTTCGAAATACCCAGAAACCTAACAATCCTGATAATCCTGCAAAAGTGCCTACTCCAGCTAAAGACTTTTTTTTAGCCGATAAATCTGATTTTTTTCGTTTTATTCGTGAAAATGTTGAAATGTGTGGTCGGATAAGAGATGAATTTGGCCCTAGGCGCTTTTGGACTTCTAAACACCTGAAGTGATGTAAGTATATTGACTAGAAAAGTTTTTTTTACCAAATTTTGGAACCCTACCCCTCTCTCTCGAAGTTATGGCTGTTTTATTGCATTATTTTCAAGAATTTTCAATTTCAACGGAAGTGAAGGAAATTTTCTGTTCTTTGGCAAAAAGTTACATCTCGTAGAGGTGTATTTATGATAATTTTTCAACAATTTTGGTGCACTCCTTCGCGTTTTTTCGGCTATTTGAAGTTTTCAATCGTAAAAAACACCATAACGCGAAGAGCGGCCAACCTGAAAAAATTGCTGAAAATACGTTTTTTATGTAGAATTTCGTTGCGTATTTGGTTTTGGCCATTTCTTTGAACTAAGAGCTGAAAATCGTTAAAAAACGTACAGAAATTAGGAAATTTTAGTAGATTTTTCAAATTTTGAGCGTTTTGTACAAAAATAAATGACCAAATGAAAAAACCAATTCCATATTCGTGTTCAGCAGGTCAAAATACCCCGACAAATACCTTTTTTGCGATAGTTTTGCTTAAACTTTCAAAAGTCACTTTTTTCAATGATTTTTCATGGCGAAAAAAGTGATTTTCGAGACCTAAAGTAAAACGATCGCAAAAAGGGTGTTTATCGAGGTATTTTGACCTGCTGAACGCGAATATGAGATTGGTTTTTTCATTTGGTCATTTTCTCCCTGAAAATTTGCTATTTTCAAGTTTGAATCAGGTCTCTCGGGCAAGAAAATTACAATAGACAATAATTAATGATGTATTCGTGTTCTAGGACTCAAAATTATTTAGAAACGACAGGTTTCCGATTTCAAATCAAGAGCAAGTGACACAAATTGAAAATTTCTGCGATTTTTAATTTTTTTTGGGGGGGGGGGCGGGGGGCGATAGCAGAATTTTGGAAGTTGACGTTTTCAGTCCTAGATAATTTTCTAATTCTCAAAATTTGTTTTGATTGTTTTATTTTAAACAAGGAATTAATATGGTGTCGAAATCAGTGGTACCGCTTTCGAAAACCTGAAAAAAATTCGAAAACTTTCAAGTGAAAACTATGGTATCCACGAATTAGAATCCTAAAAAATTTTCATTGATGTTTCTTTTCATATAGAATACTATATCAAGAAACTGACGGAGTCTTATTCGCTGTATGTATGAGAAAGAAATCAATTTTGTGACTTTTATTTGTGGCAGAATAACGACATTCGACTTCGAAAAAAAAATTAATTTTTACGATATTTTATCAATATGATATCAGAAATACGAAAAAAATTCCTTCTTCGTTCCATTATCAAAAATTTACGTATCAGGGAACTTTTTTTGACTAAATCTGACCATAAAAACATGTAAGAACGAATTTTCGTATGTTCATGATATTTTATCAGAAATTCAGATAATGGAAATTCTGAAAAAATTAAAAATGTGTGATTGGGCTTTTTCTATTCATTTTTGTATTTTTGCCTGATAGATTCATCAGCATGCAATCTATTTTCAAGTTCCTCTTCGAATTTGAGCGGAAGACAATTTATTTCTTGCCTAATTGTGCGAGACTGGATGTAGAAACCACCTTCAGGGGTCAAAAATTGGTTTTTAAGTTGAGGTTCTCCTTTGATTCTACTTCTTTTGAAAGGCACAAAATCAGTGTCAACTCAAAAACAAATTTTTGACCCCAAAGGGTAGTTTCTGTGTCCAAACTCACATATAAAGGCAAAATTTCGGCTAGTGACCAATACAAACTTGAATGCCTTGAAATTGTTGTATGTGATGCCTATGATACGAATCAGGTGTTGGTTAAAGCTTTTTTTGAAGGGAGCAGGGCGTAATGGATCTTCAAAGTTGAAATTTTCTGTAACTGCGATAATTGAAAAAATTGTTCAACTGTTCGAAGTGTTGTAGAAAGTTAAATAGAGTGAGACGAAATTTTCTAGGTTTTGACCATTTTTGGGTAAAATGGGTGAATTTTTACATGGTGTCCATTCTCTGGAAAACCGGGAAAACCGGGAAAAGTCAGGGAATTTCGGTGGTCTGGAAAAGTCAGGGAATTTTGGAATTTTCTCTGGAATTTTTCGAAAATCCAAAGAAAGGATAAATCATTTAGAAAAGTGTTTCTTTTCTTATTTTATTCTAGATTTTTCAAAGCATTTCGCCCTCGCTCCGCTCGGGCCAAATTATTTTATCTTCTAACTGATTTTTTTATTCATACTTTTTTGTTGATCATAATATACAATAAATTTGATATTCAAAATGCATATTGTCTTTGTCCATCACTCTTTCTTTCTACACAATTTGTTCAAAAATTAAAATCTCAAGTTTTTTGGAAACTTTTCGATGAGCTGTGATGAGAAAATGTTGAAAAAGAGGGAAGGGAATGGAATGGAATGGAATAGAATTCGAATTTATTGATCATGTTTTGGAAAACATGAATGAGAAAAGTGGTGAATTTTTATCTTTTGATGATCTTTTTTTGCAAAAATTTTCATCTTTTGATGATCTTTTTTTGCAAAAATTTTCGCCCTCGCTTCGCTCGGGCTCAACACGATTTCTATACTTCCATAAAATAATTTATATTTCACCCATAGATTAAGAATACTACGATACGTAGTATTCTTAATCTATGATTTCACCTCCCCATTGACTCCTTCATTTATTGGTACAAACTAAAAATTTTTCGGAGATTGTGTAAATTTATAAATTTAAGGCATGTGTTCTCTCTTTTTTTTTGGGGGGGGGATGAAGAAATTTTTGAATTTTCGGCCCGGAAAAATCCAAATTTTCATTTACTTGATTTGGTAGACATCCTGGCATAATTTATTTCATTTTTAAAACTTAATTTTGCGTTGGAATATTTCGTTTCATCTTTTTATTTGAATTTTTTTTCTGTAGATAATGAATTCGAATTTTCAAATTTTTGTGGTGAGGAGGAGTTGGATGGGTTCAAAAATTTTCAGAATTGAATTTGAATCTTTTTTTGGCCCAAAGAGGAGCATCTAAAAATTTCGTAAAAAGTTGCTAGTGATTTTGAAAAAAAAAATTGATGCATTTTGTATCATGCTTATTGCTTATGCAAAATTCGGAATGTAAGTACATCACGTGAAAAATTACCCCTCCCCCCTCCCCCCTCCGGTTCACGAATACCATATTATTTAAAAGGTCTGGAAAAATTCGAAAAATTAGTCTGGAAAACCTGGAAAAGTCAGGGAAAATTATTCCTGAGATATAGTGGACACCCTGTTTTATGATCTCTCGATTTGCGAATTTTTTTCTACAAGAAACTGTAAATTTGAAAATTGATCTAACAACAAAGTATCACTGAAAAATTTTGCTCTTAATTTCTTAATTTTGAAGGAAAAAATTTATAAATCAGTAGGTACCTGTCTGGAAAATGCAATTTAGTATTTTCTATGTGAAGAACGTGCTTATTCAAAAGCAATTTACTTTTCAGCTTTCTTAAAAAATGAGCTTTTGAACTTTTTTTTAGAAATCAACCTCCCGAAAAATAGCTCGAATGGATATTCCTGAAATAAAATTTCAAATTGGATTTCAAATAATTATATTTAAAAAAAAGAATACATTTGCTGCAAACCGCTTTAGCTTTTCGGGACTCCCAACGTCCCAAAGTATCAGAAATGAAAAAAAGTTGAAAATAGAATTTTTGATATCAATGGAAAATTTTATCCTGGTGTAATTTTGACAGTAGGAAGATTTTTCAAATACTTTGACCCACAAATGACGTTGGTGATAATCGATGAAAAAAGGTACAAACAAAATGCGAAATTTAAAAAAAAAATTGATCGAAAACCACTACATTCATCAGACTCTCTATAAATTATTCAGCCTTGAAATATTGGAAAAATTTCAGTAATATATCCAAATTTCTTCAATTCTGAAGAATCACCCCCCCCCCCCCGGATTTAATATCGAGGAAAACAACGCCTAATTCGTATAATGAGCATCACAAGGGCATTCAATGTCGTATTGATCATTGGAATTTTGAACTAATTATTCTTCTCCCCTCCCCTCCTCCCATTCACCCCTCCTCCCCTCATCTCTTCATTTTCCAATTATGTTGTACTTTTCTGCCTTCTTCTCTTCCTGCTCCCCCCTCCTTTCTATACAAAAAACAATGGAAATTGAATATGATGGGGAAAAGATGTCTTGAGACCGAAGTCCTGCAAACGTCCTGCTTTCAATTTTGAAATTTTTTTCGACAACTTAAATGATGAGTAATGATGTCGATGTCATCACATTTTCATCAAATTTCCATTTCGTTTCGGTAACGTTTTCATAACGTCCGAATATCGTTTCTGCCATACATTTTAATACCATTCGAACCCATTTCCCTACTCCCAGAACTTGAAATATTTTCATATTTTCGAATTGGAGGCCTACTTACATAATCAATTTACCCGAATTGATATTTCGCGTTATTCCATCAAAGTAAAAGCCTGCCAGCTGCCGAATTCGTTGCGTTAATGTCATCGCAGTGCTCTACGTACGTACGAACTATACGAAGACGCTGTCGCCGCTTCGATGCTGGAAAAATGAAAAGAAATAGATTCGGGGTGAGGATCGAAGACCGAGGGGGTCCAGGGGTGAATTGTTTTTCAAATATTTGAGTTGTAAACCGCAACCGCGCCGAGAAGAGAAGAATCACCATGTCTCGAGAGACCTAACTCGTCAACTTACAGTTATACAGCAGCAGTACAACGTCGGCAGCAGAATATCGTGCATATAACATCAGTTCGCCAACATATACACGTGAAGTAAAGTAAACGAACATTTTGGATACGCAGGGGCAGCGAGGGGGTCAGGGAACGCAAACTTTATTGAATTGGGACCTTATCAGTTAGTTCCATCTTGGCGAGTACTTTATTGTATAAAGTGGAAAGTTGAAACCGCGCACCGCCGTCGATAAATTATCGCTTTTATCGCTCGTTCGAAAAACCAACACGTACACACACACAAGTCAGCGAAAAAAAAAGAAAAAACTTTAAATGAAAAAATATAATAACCCTGGCCAATATTTTTTCTATATATTTTATACTCGATTTTTTCCTTTTTTTCGACAAAATATCGATATTGTAACTGCTGCTCTTCGCGATGCCCGGATCGTACGTATGTACTTGTATCAGTGTTTCGATATCACATATTTTATACCGTTTCAAAAGGTTTTTTTCCAAGTTGAGAGAAAATCAGGGCCGGAGAGACGAAGGCGACATTGCTGATACGAGAAAAGAAACGAAAATGAAAGAAAAAAATCAAATCAACGACGATTTCGTTTTCTCTTTTTTTTTTTTTGTTACGAAATACACGAAATGTTACGTCGGTAGTTATCTTCTTTTTTTTTCGTGAAAAACGTTGCCATTATGGGCGAAGTTAATATTTGAAAATATTGCAACACGAGGATTTTTTCGAAAGCTGTGCTGACGCTGAAATAGGTATACGAGCGTGCGGAAAAACACGATGTGAAATTGAGTGAGGGAGGTATAAATGAGACCTGAGAGGACGAGAATGAGAATAGGATGACGAGAGTATGCGTAGGTTATGTTATACTCGTACTAGAAAATAAGAGAGCTTTTCTGGTAGATTGTCACGAAATGCTAACCAGCCGGCTCTTTTTTCTGTACTTTTCTCCGCTGTGTGTTTCTACGGCTTTGTCGATGTCGGGGTCTGTCGGTGTCGGTGTGCCGATGCCGTACCTACGTATACTCGTATTTTACACAACAACAAAGTTGCACACGTATACAAGTTTTAGACGAAATCGATTTTTAGGCGCAAGTGGAACGAGCCGCGCCGCGGTCTCTTCCACCATCGCAGCGGCGTGTTCGCAGATTTTCCAAGTTTTGTGCTCGCTGGTGGTTGTTCTCTGTCTCTTTTACTCTCGTGGTGCGGTATTTGCGTGCCTGCCCCCTTTGCCCTGGTTTACCGTAGGCCTGTATCTGCGCTATCGTTCCATCTCGCTCGCACGTTCTACAGCACGTACTCGAGCTGCTGGCTCTTTTTGTTAATTATTATGTGTGTGCTCGTTAGATTACCCTATCCCCCTGATCCACATCCCTTACCGAGTGTTACCGGTATGTAGGCTAGGCTGGAATCATTCGTGACGTGAAATTTGTTAAATGGGTGGTATGTGACCCCGTTTACCAGGCATGATCGACCATTTTGGTAAATTACCTCGTATACGGTGATACGAATTCGTTCGGGGGTTTGTACGCTAATAATGAGATTTTTAGTCGATACATAATTCATTTTCGTGAAATATGTTCATTTTCCCAAATCCATTTTCCAGAAATAGTCAGGTCTCAATTGAACAAAAAAAGGCTTCCGGGCGGGATTCTTGTTAAAATTGATTTTATGATTGATTCTTGTTTTAGACACTAAAACAAATAAATTTAGCTTAGATGACTATTTTTCCCCCTCCCCTTTTTCCCAGGGTCCACCCCGCAACATTTCAAACGAGTGTACCGCCCAATCTATGGATCGTAATGAAAAAAATTTTAAACAAAAGTTGTTCCTCAACACGTTTTATACATTTTCATTTCTCATAAAAATCTATTTTGGAGCAACTCCTGCCCCCCTCCCCCCCCCAAATTTGAAAATAAAACAGTTTTCAGAAAACTTCAAAATCACGTTTTCTTCATTTTAAGCGAAACGTTTCAGAGATACGGAAAAATTTGTAATCACAAAAAGTATTCAGAATTGAATTTCCTTTCCAATGAGCTTTATGACGACGATTTTCACCAACTTTTCCCGACAGGGTGGATCTCTTCCCCTCCTCCTTATCTCAAAAGTTGGACCCACGAAAAAAAATTGAACGATTTTTGTTCTGCAAATCTAATGCATAATTTCATTTATTATCGGGATTCATTTTGGAGCAAATTTGGCTCGTGGGTCCAACTTTTGTGAAAACGAGGAAGCGAGAGAGGTCCACTCTGTCGAGAAAAATTGGTGAAAAAGGTCGTGATAGAGCTCATTGGAAAGGAAATTCAATTCTGAATACTTTTTGTGATTACAAATTTTGTCGTATCTCCGAAACTATTCGTTTAAAATGAAGAAAATCTTAATCCAACTATTTTCCATCGTCGACGTGTTCGTTGTAAATTTCCAAATTAAGTTGTCAAAAATTGAAAAACTTTCAAGTTCCTTTCAATGTATCTTTCTCTGAATAAACTGCAAAATGACTTACAAGTTTTTTGAAGAATATGCGAAAAAATTGAAAATTTTTTATTGCTCTAAATTTTTTTTACGAATCTTTTAAAGTTGATCTTTTCAAGTAAAAATTACTAACAAGGGGAGTATCCCAACTCATGGTAAAATTTTGAGCCTGAATAAAAATGAATCGAAAGTATATTATAAAAGAACCCCATATCTAAAATTTCAGGTACCTACTGAAGTTCATTTCTCGAATTTTGGCGAATTTTTTAAATTTCAAAATTACCTCATCGCCCTGCAAAATGTGAAAATTTGATCTAATCAACGAAAAAAGCTGAAATTTGGTACATACCCTATTTTCGACCTCCTGAATCGATTGGAAACGGTTTTAAGACATTTCGAAACCTCAAAAAAATTTTGAAATTTTCCAACGCGGAAGAAAAGTCCATAAAAGTGGTATATATGAACTTCAGCATCTAAAATCCCGGATGGCCAATATTGGCGACCTATTTGATCGATTAAAGTCGAATTTTCCGAAATTCGCAACTTCGAGTCTCAATCCATATTTTTTGGCGGAAAATTATCAGCCAAAAATTATGAATTTGATTTCAAAGTTGTGAATTTCAGAACATTCTGCTTTAATCGATCAAATAGGTCACCAATATTGGTCATCGACGACTATAGGTGCTGAAGTTTATATGGACTGTCAATTTTTCACACAGGCCATTGAGCACAGATAGTAAAATTTCAGAATTAGTCCAGTCATTTTAGGATTTAACCCCAAAAAATAAAATTCAATCCTGATTTTTTTTCGCGTTTTTCGTTCTTAATGGTCCACTACACAACATACTAACCCCCCCCCCCCCCCACCCTCCGCTTTCCCCCAGAGGAGGGGTAAAAGTCTACTGAAAACCGGGTTTTCGTGAATATCTTCTTAAATAAGCCTCAAAATTGAAAAATAGTTATGAACAATCTTGTTCTACGTGTAAGTTCCTATCAGAAGGGTTCTTATTTTTTTTCAAAAACACTCACTTCCATGATTAAAAATGAAGGGTAAAAAACACCTATTTTTCAAAAATTTACAGCATTTTTTGAAAAAATTGAAACTTTTGTGAATATCTCCTCAAATAAGCCTCAAAATAGAAAAATGGTTATGAACAATCATGTTCTACGTGTAATTTCCTTTCAGACAGGTTCATTTTTTTTTCGAAAACATCCACCTCTTTACCCAAAAATAAAGGGTGAAAAACGTATATTTTTCCAATATTTACAGTATTTTTGGAAATGATGGAAATACGAAGCTGAAAGTACCCAAAATTACACCAGTGAAGAGTAATTTTTTTTATAAATGCTGGTAGGGTATTCCAAAAAAAGTCACCACAAGAATTTCAACTCCTACCGTTAATTATAAGGGAGGTTATTGAATACTGCATTTAAAAAATCGAGGTTGTGGAAAGAAAAAGTACTTTGAACGCGATGTTATTGCTTATTATTGGTGATACGAAACATTTCTTTATGTGGTAAAGATTCAAAAATGATATTTTCAGCTTTGTATTTCCATCATTTTAAAAAATACTGCAAATATTGGAAAAATATTCGTTTTCCACCCTTAATTTTTGTGCAAAGAAGTGGATGTTTTCGAGAGAAAAAAAACGAACCTGTCTGATAGGAAATTACAGGTTGAACATGATCGTTCATAACCATTTTTCCATTTTGAGGCTTATTTGAGGAGATACTCACGAAAGTTAAGATTTTTTGAAAAAATGCTGTAAATTGTTGAAAAATAGTTGTTTTTTACCCTATTTTGAGGCTTATTTGAGGAGATATTCACAAAAACCCGGTTTTCAGCAGACACTTACTTTTCCCGGGGGGGGGGGTGACCAAGGGTTATTGGGGTGTCCATTTTAGTATGTTGTGTAGTGGACCATTACGAACGTAAAACGCGAAAAAAAATCAGGATTGAATTTTTGGGTATTTTGGTACATTTTTTCTCTTATTTGCCTGGACTAAATCATCTACCATCTCAAACAATTACTCAATTTTTAATAATTTTTAATTTAGAAATTCGAACCAAGTAAGCCTTTTGATTTCTCATAATAAAAGGAATAACCTTTAACCTGGGTTAACTTTTTTCCAATGACTGTATCTAACAAAAATCAGAATTTCAGAAAGATTTTCACATTAATTTTGCAAAACTTCTCCTTCAATCTTTTTCAACATTAGGTACATAGAGAGTAAGAGGGAGTATTTGCGCCATGGGAAAATTTACAAAAGAAATCGATTTCAATTCCAAGCATTGAATACATTTTTTTCCAATAGGGTTTCCCATTATTACATTGAAGAAAAGCGGGATTCCACTCGGAACTAGTTTTATTTAAAAAAAAAAAATTGGGAGTCATGGAACGAATTTCACAAAATTAAAAAAAATATCCATCACTTTTTAACAAAAAATTCAAGTTACGATTTTTTTCATGGAGTAAGTATATACGCAATCGAAGAACAATTCGAGCTAAAAGCATTTGGATTGTTGGATTCGAATAAAAAAAATTTGGAATTTTTTCATTTGGAAAAGTGGATTTTGGAAAATATTTACGGTAATTCATTTCCATACGAGATACTCGCATGTTAAAGTATATCTGCGTTTACTTTATGCATATTAAGTGAACTAAACAGTCTCATTTCTTCTCTTCTTTACGGATATCGGGAGCTCGTGTCATGTCGGGCTATTCATCTTGCGTTGTGTTTTAAATTCAGCTGTACAGCATAATTGATAACCTTATCGTCGACTCTCGACCGTCTTTCTGTAAGTTTATCGGTATTTTATCAATGTGGTATTCTGTGGTTTGGTGCGGTGATAAAAAGCGATTCTCATGCTGGTTTCTTTTTTCGATTTTCGGGTAAAATTTTTGCATCCAAAATGAATGAAAATTTGGAATTTTAAGGCTGATAACATCGCATTAGTTGTTGAAAAAACGCGAAAATTGTTCAAAATTCTTTTGAAAGCGTTTAAAATACCATGAAATGAATGGAAATGTTATAAAAGTTGTTTTAATATTTTACATAGCGGTTAATTTCTGAAAAATCAGGAAAATTGAAGGAATTTCATGTTGTAAAAGTTGGGAGAATTTTGGAATATTCACTCCAAATTTGAGGATTTTTTTTCCAGACAAGTAACTAAGTACAATAAAATAGGTAATTTTGTTTCTGGAAATCCGAAAAAATTTTAAATCTGGACTCGAGCGAATTCGTCTACCTTTTAGGGCAAAAATGTTTTAAAAAAATCAAATTTCCGCATCCGATCCAATTTGAATATTTTGAAGCAGAAAAAAAATGGTCCCCTCGTTTTTCAGGAGCTAAACCAAATATACGAGTAAAAGTGTACTCTCATCTCTGTAACATTTTTTTGTGTAAAAAGGTCTAAAAAGTTCTGGAAAATGTGGAAATTTAGGGAAAATCATTTTTGAAAAATATAGTTGGAAACAAGTCATAAAAATTTTCTAAAATCTGAAAGTTTCACCAATTCGCTTCAAGATTTCATAAAATATGTAAAAAGTGAACGGAATTATTTTAAAAATTTTTCCTAACTTATTGTTATGGATTTGGAACATAATTCATCACATATTATGTAGCCAATCTTAATGGCATGCTAGTCCCATATATGTTTTACTATAATTATTTTGAGTAATTTTTACATTCCTTAAAATTTTTTTGATATTTTTGTGAATCATTTTCATGATTTCTTACCTGCTTGCATAAGCATTTTTGCGAAATTTTACTTTTACAATTTTGTTGTCGTTTTAACCAATTTTGAAGTATTGTCCAATATTTTTATCATTTTTTAGAACAAATTTTCATGATTTTTAATCAATTTTTGCGATAATTTAGTTTGAAAATTTTTCACTACGATTTGATAATTTTTGCGCTATTTTAAAATTGGATAATTGGTTGGAGAGGGGAGGGGGTTCATGAAAAGCCACCACTTTTTTACCATAAGAAATGATATTAATCAACTGAAAAATTTTAATGTTAGAAGTTGTTTAATGACAATTTTTATTATGGTTTCAAAAAAAATCATGATATTCAACTGGTTTTCTTTTTGGGGAAGACTTGAAAACTTGTTGGCTGCTTTCAGATTTAAAAAAAACTTTTCCACGTTTTTCAAGTTTATTGATTGATTTTGCAACAATTTAGAGATCTTCAATTTTTATGACTGCCTTATGGGAAGTTTAAAATGAATTTATGAGTATTCGAGCTTTTGAATTAGTATTTTTGTATATTATTTTCTTGAAATTTTGTGAGATAGGTAATCATCCTGATCTGGTACTAGACAGATCTAGGTATAACATAATGTATAATTCTATTTCGGTCTCGTTTTTTATCTATAAAATGATAAAGTTTGATTATTGGAATTTGGAAGATCAATGCTTCAGTTGATTATCTTATCTTGGAAATTTCATAAAGTACAGACTGATGAGGTAACTGATTCTTCTTTCCCTCATTACGTCTCCTACCATTCATAAATGCAAAATGTTGATATAGAGTATCGTTTAGCTGAATTCATATTGCAGATTTTTTTTCAAAATGTCAATTTCTTCAGATTTATTGCAAAAAAAAATGGCAACCTATGAACTCTTGATTGATTTTTTCGGTAAAATGGCCTCTTTCCCTAATTCACATCGAGCAAATTTTTCATATTTTGTCATCAAACGATTCGTAATTACTTGGACGATCGAAGCATTCGCTCTAGTTGCCATACAGCTGTCGAAACAAAAACAAAAAGGTGAATAATCGCGTCATGGAAGTATTATGCGGGTCCCCGGAGGCTAATTTCCTTTTACACTATAAACGCGCCTGCGTATTTTTAAATTCATTTCTCTTCGACGTATGGTATTGTTTTTTGAACTCTAAAATGTGGTTTTCTATTCCAGAACATTGACATTTGATCTGGACTACCAGCATTGCCTTTTTACCTAAAATTTGTATACCATTGTAAAACTACGAACGTTTTTTTTTCATTTTTTTCCCATTCAGCATTGATTTTTGGTTTGATGCGAGTTCCACGTGTTCGTTGAAACTTTGGCAATACATTTTATAGATTAAAATTATGGAAAAAAATTCAAAATTTCCCATCACTGAATGTGGTTAAAAACGACCTATTCTTCGAAGAACAAATATAATAATGAAAGTATACAAGTGTTTTATGTACTTATGGAAACATATTGAAAACGAAACTGAAAAAAGGATGGTGCACCGCATACACATGTTGAAGTCTTCTGTCGATGGGTATTTTATTGTTGTACTGCTGCTTTTATTCTGGCACGGGTGCTGTTTTGGTGGCAATTACGTGAAAAATTTATTAGTTCGTTGCGAGTATTTGACATTAATATTTTGTAACGTTATCGTTTCTGATATCAGTACAATGTCCTTGTTGTCTCATTTCTCGTATACGACAGTACTCGGCTGTGTGGTATGTACATTTTCGTTCTACACACACACGTGTGCGTATTATTTTATAACATATTTTGTACAACGTTTCTCCGCGACGACAACGCCACGTTTCAAATTTTTTCCCTATTCTTGATTCGTTTTTGACTGATTTTCTTCCCTACTACAGCCATGTGGAAACTTGGAATTTCAATTTTACTTTCTTTTGATTCAGGGATCGATCGGCTTGTTTAGAATGAGGGAAATTTATCGGCGTAAAATCTGCTGGTGGGGTGTCCTAGTCGAACGCATCAGGTTGCTTTGTATACCGTATGACACAGAAGTCTTGTCCACTTGAAACACTTCTCAATATCTTGGAACTGGAAAGTAATACCAAGACGGTTCAAATGGCAATGTGTTCCTGGCGACGCGACGAGGACATTGAAGATCGATGATTAAACTTTCAGACCTACCTATAGGGTGTTCATAAATTCAGAAACCGGTTTGGGTCAAAAAATTGGGGTCTGGATTTTTTTTATTGGAATAAAGTTCAGGAGTTTCGAACCAGTTGTCAATAATATCCGAAAAAGTGGGGCTCAAAAGTTATTGAGAATTTAAAAAAAAAAATCATTTTTTGTTTCATAACTTTTTTTCCATCTTACAATGGAAAGAAATCACACAAAAGATTTAAGTATAATTTTTTCTTTTTCAAGCCATAACTCGTCTCCATTGCTCGATTAAAAAAAAATTATAAAACGTAAAATGTTCATTTTTTAATTCCCTTCAACTTTTATTTCACACTTCTTTCAATATCTCCACTTTTTTGAAACCGGTGCAAGATGATCTCTATTTTTCCAAGTTCCTTTCTTAGATGGGAGTTTTTTCCAAGTCGATCGATCCCAATTAATCCAAGGAGAATGATCATGAATCAATGTATCAACCCAGTTGCAATATATGAGAGTAAAACATGGGCTCTTATAAAGAGGCTAGAAGATAGAATAGTCAAAATGCAAAGAAGAATGGAACGTTCTATGCTAGGTATTACCCTGTGTGAGATGAATGGACAGCAGAACACATGTGAAACCACCGGGGTAATGGATATTTTGGAAATGGTAAAAAGAAGTAAATGAGGATGGACTGGACACGTTTGCAAGAGGAGGAGATTGATGGATTACAGGAGTCACACAATGGAGACCAAACTGAAAACGGGTGATGCGGAGACCAAGGAAACGATGGGAGGATGAAATTAAAAAATACAGGGAGAATTGGCAGGAGACTGCTCAGGAGACAGATGGGGAGGCCTACATCCTGCAGTGGATTGAGTATAGGCAATGAAGAAGAAGAATAACCAGTTATCAAAAAGTGGAGATATCAAAAAAAGTGTGAAATAAAAGTATTAGTGAATTAAAAAATGGACAGTTTACGTTCTATTTTTTTTTTTTTCATTTAGCTATGGGGAAGAGTTATGGTTTGAAAAGGGAAAAATTATACTAAAACCTTTTGTACGACAACTTCTTTCCCTTACAAGATGGAAAAAAAGTTGTGGAACAAAAAATACTTTTCATTTGTACTGTATCGAAAGTACGTGTTTTCATTGCTAATTTGCGGATCGGAAGTTCGTCTTTTCATTGTTGAGCTGTTAACACAGTTTTTAGTGTTTTTCGTGTTTACTTCCGAACTTCCGTGACCCGGTATACGAACCGCACGAACGCGTACACTTTATGTAAAAATACTAATTGATGATTTTGAGAAGTACAAATGAAAAATATCTTACAATATAAGCATCGGTAGTGAGCATTTTCACGACTCGCATATTTTCTCACTCGCCTTCGGCTCGTTTCGCAAACTTACGCTCGTCATGAAATGGGTTACTTCCGCTGCTTGTATAGTAATATACTATTTGTTTCAAACTTTTTTTCATATTTCCTTTTTTTTGGTTATTACTGAAAACCAGGGATGGCAGTCCGAAATGGTCCAAAACAAGAACCGCTAAAAAGTAAAAACCATAATGTCCTGGCCCGTTATTGCTTGGTCTGGAATGAAAAGAAATTCAGTCAGGGTCCGAAACTGGGCCAAAATTAATGGTCCATAGTCTTGGACCTAAACTGAAATAAATAACGGACCAGTTTCGGTCCAGTTTTTTTTAAAGCTTTGAGTATGATAGAAATACCCTGATAACAACCAATAATTTGATTTTAAAATTCAATTTTTAATTTTGAACTGTGATTTTTCTAGATTTTACTAGATTTGAGAGCATGTGTGCAGAGTTTACGCGAGTCCTTGAAAATTGTGACTCTGAGTCAAAAGGCGTGAGTCCTTGGAAATTGCGGCTCTGAGTCGACACCCAGCGAGTCTTTCACAAAAAGACTCTGAGTCTTCGGCGAGTCTCGAGTCTCTTTCCGAGTATTTTTTTTCTGCTATCAATATCTGTAATTCTATCTGAAAATTTCCTATTGGTAAAATTTTTTTAATTTAAATTTTCTCTTTCAATAAAAACAAGAATTGACTAAATTACATATCTCAATGTGAAAATTTTTTATTTCCGTGAAAATTTTTTGTCTTGACTGAGAATATAATTTGGTCAATAAGTCAGTTCTGTCGTTTTTATTGAATGTATTTTTTTGACATTCATAATTAATCGCTGATACAACCATTAAAAACAAACGGTGACTCGCAATGGACTCGCAAAAACAACTCGCTCGCATAGTTTGAATCGTTCAAAAGAGAGATTCCGGTCCTTTGCAAGTCCTTTTTCAGAGCAGACTCATGACAACCCTGTGTGTGTGTGTGTGTGTGTTTCAAGTATATTTTTTATGTATTAAAATGAAACAATTTGGGAAACAGAATTGAAAGTAATGTCCAATCTCTAACTTACATTTTTCATTTGTGATTTAGATAATATGCAAAATGAATTTTTAATTTCATGTTCTTCAAAAAACAAAAAAAACTTATAAAAATAAATTAAAAAGGAACCTGGTATAGGAGCACTTGATTGAAGCCTCATATAACCAAAGAAAAAACGAATTTTGTCAAATCCAAATTTACACCAAAATCTTGTGGATCCATGTTGAAAATGAATCAGTATTTCAGTATTGGACCGACACCGGAACTGGCCCGAAACTTCAGCTCTAGACCAAAACTGGTCCGTTTTTTTGTTTTTTTTTGGAACATTGGAACATGGTCCGGAATGAAATCATTTCGGTCCGCCATCCCTGCAGTGCTGAACCGGTTTCAAAAAAACATACTACATTTTAATCGCGCCAGTGTATAGATTCAATTTCAATAAAAAAAACCCGGACCTCAATTTTTTGACCCAAACCGGTTTCTCAATTTGTGGACACCCCATTGGTAGAATTGAAAGTTTGATTATTGATCTTCAATGTCCTCTTCGCATCGCCAGGAACACATTGCCGTTTGAACCGTCTTGGTATCTCTTTCCAGTTCCGAGATATAAAGCAGGGTTTCAAGTAGGCAAGACTTCTGTGTCATACTGTATTTGGAGTCGATTGCGAAGCGGAGTTTCTTCTTTTTGGTCATACCTACGGTACGTTGTCGCCTATTTTATCGCGGAATAAGATAAGCTGCGAGAAGACAATCGTATGCGTTGAAGAATAATATCCCAGATAAAGATATCATTTTTTATGAGCACTACATACACAACGATGTGTAAGCTATACGCGTGCTTACGTAACATCTTATACCATCGGTGTTGGGTCTCCGACAGCGCCACTCATGCTGTTCTTCGTCGATAGATGTTGATCTGGATGCTGTGAAAGATGGACCCACGAGGAACGAGGGGATCACGTGTCGAGTGAAATTTTTTTCCATCTTCTCGAATAGGTACAATAATAAAGTCGGTAATTACGACCGCAACGATGGCGAAACATCCCCATCCTCTGCTTCCTAATGCCCTTCGTTACTAAGACGACTCAAAATGCCTTTTTTTTGCTTTATCTTTTTACTGCGACGAAAGGTATCATTGTGGTGTCTTTCAACTGGGGACTTCAGGACTTGGAGTTTACCTTTACACGATTCAAGGTCGATATCTCCGTTTTTCTCGAACTCCTCTGCTACCTCTTCAGGAAAATTAGTGTGTTGGCGTTCGTTTTTTTTTTCGCGAATTTGTTTTCAAGTTTATATACGTGGGTTGAGATGACGACGACAGATTTTACCTACGCTGTTCGGGTTATGGAAAATTTTCATAATGATTTTTTAAGGGTGGGTTTTATGTATTTCTTTTGTATTGTTGGTAGTAAGAATTCAAATTAGATTCGAATTATTTTTTCTATTTTTTAAATGAATTTTGAAATTATTGTGCCATCTTTGTATAATGCTATCGAAGAAATGTCTCCGATTTGATTAAAAATTCGATTTTTTAGGCACCCCCCTTCTTTATTCCTCTCTACAAAAATAATACAAAGCTAGAATTTTGGTTAATTTTTGATATTAAACGTGTGCTGTATGGCTATTGGCTTAAATGCAAAAATTTTGAAAATATACTTCTTTTTTCATAACAAAATGCTAAAAATTGATAACTCCTCCCCTCCCCCCTCCGAATTCATATTTTGTATTTTTCAGTAGTTCTAGAGTCTATAGCGAGAAACAAATTTTCCAGTTTTTTTCAATTTTCCAGAATTTATTTAAATATTCTCCCTTCCTTGGAAATCAATTTGGTCAAATAAAAATTTGGCAGCTACATTTTTTAGTGGTCCTGTCTTATGCCTAATCTCGGGGCGTGTACTGACAAGAAAAAACAGAAAAATGAGTAAATAGCAAGAATCTCACTTATGTAGTTGGAGAACAAGAAAATAATTTTGATAATTTTACTTCGTAAAGCAAGCATTTTTTAAATTTTCCCCAATAAAATTTTTAATCAGAGGTTGCTTTTAAATGATTCTTCGGATTTAATTTTTTATAAAAACTTCCACCATTATTAGTCTTTTTCGGTCAAAATCTCTTAATTACGATTTTTCTGTCTAGAATTACCACAGTAGTTGCCTTCATGTTTGGTTCCCTTCTTTAGAAAATCCTGACCAGCCATTGCCAGCAAACTTCATTTGTTGATGAATACTGTAACCGTCATGATTGGACGAGGTTAATT
The DNA here is from genome assembly GCA_033439095.1 of Pseudococcus viburni. NCBI lineage: Eukaryota > Metazoa > Arthropoda > Insecta > Hemiptera > Pseudococcidae > Pseudococcus > Pseudococcus viburni. The sequence continues at coordinate 59,689 of JAVBJF010000031.1, forward strand.
CCTTCAACTTTGTTAAGAATTGATAAATTTTGTGCTTGCCTAAAACTTTTTCAGAATATTTTCGGGGAATAAAATATTCATGCTCAGCTCTTTTTTGTGTGTATTTGAATTTTCGATTTTCAAACATTTTTGCTTTGGCTTCGCTTGGGCTAAATTATTTTTTCTTCCAATTTTCGGAATTTTGATGAATTTATATGGAAAAAAATGTAAAAATATCCCCAATGTTTGTATTTTGTGTTCGAAATTTCTATTTTTCGTAAATTTCACTTTCTTTTCATTCATATCGACTAATTTTTTCCTCTAAAATTCAATATCTATTGGCAAAAAATCCACGAAATGAAATTTGTTTCAAGTGTACTTTTTTGGTAGACAAATTGAAAACCAATCTTTTGAAGAAAGGACGAGGAGGAAAGGGACAATTAGAAAAGAACTAAAATTTATCTGTTGAAAAAATATTGTCCTAGAAGAGGGAAGAGGATATATTTTTCCAAAGCTCCGAGAAAATGTTCTGCAAAATTTATTTGAATAATCCTGCTAAAATCTTGCCTGTTGATTTCGAGAATTTATTCGACATCTTGAATGTTTTTATTTTTCTCGTCAATTTGTTTTATTTTTTACTCGATAAATAATATCTCATCAGACTGAAATTACCAAAAAATTCATTAAAATTACCTATAAAAAGAGTATACGTGAGGGAGAGGGGTCTTTTTGGGAAAATTTGAAGCAAGAAAAATTATATTTAAAAAAAAAAACAGAAAATAGCAAGAATTTTCATTTTTTTATATGCAGTAGACACCCTGAATTTTCAATTCTAGCCAGAAAGTTCACAAGCATTCAAAATTTTAAAATGTTGTTTTGGCCATGTACCAATCAATTTTCTCTCCCTCTTAATCCATGTTTTGAATTTTTCGGTCATTCTGACTCGTTGATTTTGATTTAATATTTCTGAAAATTCGAATTCATTTTCCCAACCAAAAAGTCTTTCACGAATCTTCCACCTGGAATCTGCCAGAAATATGGATTATTATCCAACCTGATTTTTCGAAAGTAGACAACAGCCAAATTTTCGGTTACCCTATTTCTTTTCCATGTCATATCAATTAAGATACTCTTCGTTGCTAAGATTTGATAATTTATCCAACTCTATTTTAGCTTATTTGCTGTATGCTTTGAAAGTTGAATCAATTCGTGTGTATGTTCATGCACAATTGCACAATTCTCTCGGTACACGTAGCAATTTTTAAATTATTTGTAAATATAGCACGCCACTCGCGCTTTATTTTCCGTTTTTTCGTTTTGTATATTACATAGCGGTATCGCACTTCTCGTATTCAACGACGTCGACGCAATTTGAAACGGTACTGTAGTCGCAGAGTACAAATGCCTTTTCCAGTACTCGACGTCTCTCGCTGCCATGTAATACTAGAACGGATTTAGCTCGCTGTGGTGCGATACCGGAGCGACGCAGCGTAATGACTTCGCATATTGTATATTTTTTGCTCTTTTTTACTCACCTACTTCATCACCGTGCTCGACTCATCTCTTCTTCGTGTTTGAGTGTGCAAGATTGCGAGTTGTATACACGACTGCGGCGATGGCGAAACAATAAACGTCGTGTTAACCTTTTACTCTGCGTATAAATTGCTTTGGCGAAGTTTATCGACATTCTGGCTCGACGATGGTTACAAAGCAAGTTATTTCCTTTACTTTGGTACGAGTATTATGGTTTTGTTTTTAACGAAATCGTCGATAGTTATTCGTACTTACCCGAAAAAAGGTAGAAAAAATAACGTATCTGGGAAATATCGTACCATAATGTTACCTTAACACGTAAGCCGCTCGTAACTGTTACTGATGGTTTTGGACGCGGAGAGTTCTTCGTGATAAAAATAAATAAAAAAGGGGAATAATTTTTCGTGGCTGGAGTTTATTTGTACTGTTCCTAGCTCGAGTAGAGCTTCTTTATTGTCGTCCGCGAATAAATATCCATGCGAAGACAATTCTGTTCGAAATTATCATCTTTTTTGTTTTCTTTACTGTGAAATACCTTTTCGGTGGTATTTGCGCGGTATTTTTGAACCAGATGTTTCTATTTTTGCAAGAAAAATTTTTCTTATTTAAATGGTCGAAGAAATGAATATCTCTATTGAGCTCTCTCCTGCTGCTCTCGTCTTCTACCTTACGTTCACAAAATCTCCAATTTGTTTTTGTTCAGGTCATAATCCAATCGAAAAGTAAATCAATAGTTTTTGTGTTTTTTGACCAAAAAATGATTCTGTTGATTTGCACGTGAAATAAATTGCATTGTGACGTTCTTATTTGCAAATTCCAATGGTGCCTTGTCGGTGAAAATTGACGAAATTTGCCAAATCATTGTTCCTTACCTCAAAAACATGCTTCAAGTATTGAATTTAACTTGGAATTGAATTGCATTCTGACTTGTCCTGAAAATTCCAAAGAACACCTTCTAGTCTAAAATTGACGAAATTTCCTTTTTTCGTTTTGTCATTGAAAATTAAGCTGCAAATTTCAAAGAGCACCTCCTTGTCAAAAATTGACGAAATTTCCTTTTTTCGGGGTTTTCATTGAAAATTGTGCTGTTGATTTTCATCTGAATCAGTGAAAAGTCACTGATAAGTAGTCAGAATTGCAGCACAGAAAAAATCAGCGAAATTCACTGATTTTCAGTGAATTTTCGCTGATTTTTCAAAGAAGATTTTTACTGATTTTTCAGCAAATTTCATAAATTTCATTGATCTTTCAGTGAATATTCACTGATTTTCCAGTGATTTCTCTCACTGATTTGTTTTCAGTAAAAAAATGTTCACTGATTTTCTCCTGTGCTGCAATTCTGACTGTTTTTCAGTGATTTTCGATAATTTTCACTGATTTATAATTGAGAGAGTAGTATAGGTATTATAAATTCCATTTATGCAAATTCCAATGATGTCCGGCTGGTAAGAATTGGCGGAAGCTGCTTCGCGGAATGAATTACATTTATGGTACCAAATTGCAGATTCCAATGATGACCTGCTGATGAAAATTGCCGTAGTTTGCCTTATTTTTCCAGTTTTGCTCCAAAGATTTGTCACTTTGTTGCATTCTTGTTCCAAAAACGAATTTAATTGATTTTAAGGTGAAATAAATTTCAACCCCCCCCCCACCCCACCTTTGTCATATTCCAATCATGACATCCTGGCGAGAATTGACAAACTTTTCTTTATCTTTGAGTTCCATCTCCGAAAATTGTTCTGTTGATTTTGATCTGAAATAAATAATTTTATCACTTTTACTCTGGAGATTCTAATGATGGCTTTCTGGTAAAAAAATTGACGAAATTCTCATTGTAATCACCTTTGTCCTAAAAATTTGTTCTGCTGATTTTTTCGCAGAGTATATGCCATATTCCGATTTCTTCTTCTGCAAATTCCAATGATAACCTGCTGGTGAAAATTGAAGGGAATACCTGCTCATTGCTGTTTAACTCAAAAAACTTTTGAGGTGGAATAAATTATTTTCAAATTTCACATTGCAGAGTCTACTATAGTGACTTGCTGGTAAAAACTGGCGAAATTTACCACTTCGTTGCATTTTCGTTTCAAATACAAGTTCTATTCAAATTTCACATTGCAGAGTCTACTATAGTGACTTGCTGGTAAAAACTGGCGAAATTTACCACTTCGTTGCATTTTCGTTTCAAATACAAGTTCTATTGATTTTAAAGCAGAATTAGGTACCCTCTTTCCCGACAGATTCCAATGATGGCCTAGTGGCAAAAATTGGTTGCGATTTTATCTCAGAAATGCAATCTATTGATTTTAAAAGCAAATTAATGACACTCCTGCTACTTTTATCATGCAGATCCCAATAATGACCTCTTTGGAAAAATTGACGAATTTTGTTTCTTCGTTGATACATTGTGCCAAAATACGATCTATTTATTTTGAAACCAAATTAGTCACATTTTGCGAGTTCTTTTCTGCAGATTCCAATGATGACCTCTTGGGGGAAAATGACGAATTTTGTTTCCTCTTCGTGATTTTGTCCCGGAAATACCATCTATTAATTTAAAATCGAATAATTCACATTACTGCAACTATTCTGCAGATTCCAATGATGACCTCCTAGTAAAAATTGACAAATTTTGTTTCCTCTTTGAGACTCTTTGCCAAAAATAAGATCTATTGATTTTAAAATCAAATAAGTCACATTCTGCGACTTCTGTTCTGCAGATTCCAATGATAACCTCCGAATAAAAATTGATGAATTTTGTTTCATCTTCGTGATTTTGTGACTTTGTCCCGAAAATACAATCTATTTATTTTAAATCGAATAGGTCACATTCTGTGACTTCTGTTCTGCAGATTCCAATGATGACTTCTTAGTGAAAATTGATGAATTCTATTTCTTCGTTGAAATTTTATCTCGAAAATACCATCCATTGATTTAAAATCGAATTAGGTCACATTCTGCGACTTTTGTTCTGCAGATTCTAATGATGACCTCCTGGTAAAAATTGACGAATTTTGTTTATTCTTCGTGAATTCGTGACTTTATCCCGAAAATACAATCTATTGATTTTTGAATCGAATAAGTCACATTCTACGACTTCTATTCTGCAGATTCTAATGATGACCTCCTGGTAAAAATTGATGAATTCTATCTCTTCGTTGAAATTTTGTCCCGAAAATACCATCTATTGATTTAAAATCGAATAGATCACATTCTGCGACTTCTGTTCTGCAGATTCCAATGATGGCCTCCTGGTTAAAGTTGACGAATTCTATTTTTTCGTTGAAATTTTGTCCCGAAAATACCATCCATTGATTTAAAATCGAATTAGGTCACATTCTGCGACTTCTGTTCTGCAGATTCCAATGATGACCTCCTGGTTAAAGTTGACGAATCCTATTTCTTCGTTGAAATTTTGTCCCGAAAATACCATCTATTGATTTAAAATCGAATCAGCCACCTTACTGCAACTTCCATTTGCAGATTCTAATGAAGATCTGCTGGTATGCTTTATTGTTTGGAACGAAGAATAAAAAATGCAGTCATCTGGTCGCATATAGTTTCTAAACGTCCGAAACACATGTTTAACATTCGGTTGAGATTGAAATCGCGTAGTCGAACGTAAAATCTAGACAGGTTGCGAGTAAATACAAATACAACTTTTACGTCGCGCCGCCTATGCCTACGATACCAGCAGTTACAACGTGGTTAGTAACACGAGGTTTTTCAAGTTCTCTAACGTGTTAATGAAACTGCCTGCGACGGGCATCGATTGCGCAACGATGACGCGGGCGTACGCTCGCTGCACTTGCGGCGCCGCTGACAAAAAATACAGGTTTTCCATCGGTTATCGACCTAATTGAGAAGTATCTATTAGGGTCCGTTGTCGTCGTCGCACACCTCTAATCAATTATTACAAGACCGTTAGACGACATTTCGGATATATACGTAAATTATCATGGGAGCCGCGTTCGTATCAACTCGATTCGATAAAAAGGTAGCGACTAGAAACACCTGTGGAAACCATCCAGTGTGTAGAATGGACACATGGATTGGATTTTTTTTTCTTTTCGACGGTACGGTAATCTCTTCTCGCTTGGCCGATCACGTGGCGCACATATGTGCCGCGAAGAGAGGAGTGGCTGGCATGTTATCAGCGGCGCGGCGTTGTATCCAAGGTCTTTGCTGAATGGGCCATGCGACCTTTACGTTTACTTATCGGTCATCTTTATCGACTTTTTACCAACGCGGATCGGCTTCGTATACATTGTTGTGCTCGTAAACGACCTAGTGAGAATCTGCGCAAGATTTGGTAACGGTCTGAGCCGCGTAAGCGTTCAGACGTCGCGATGATGCGGTTTCGACGACGTCGTCACGGAGTACGGATTGCGCGAAGGAGGTATTGTACAAACCGGAGAGCCAAGGCGAACCTGCGCGAGTTTTGAATATCCGTCTTCGTCTGTTTTTTTGTTCGAATGACCGACCGAGAGGAGAGGCGCGAGATGCAGCTACGCGAGTATATTATATCATTGATGCCATGGCATATTCTGCGTATGCGTGTTTCCAGTCACACTAGGCCAAATACAAGTACGCGATTAATGCTGATTCGGTTGCCACCGCCGTCCATCCCTCTCGTTGCTAAGTAGTTGCGGTGGCGATGGCGGTAGCTACTGCTATTATTATTATCATTATTTATGATAATTGCACGCGGCGGCGCGTAAGGCAAATAGAAAAAAACCGCAGCACCTGTGCCGCGCTACGTGAGCCGAAGGTTGTTGGGTGGCCATCGAATTTACGTTCGAGCTCGTGTCCAGAATCCTACAATACCGAAGAAGAGGCAGTGCCATTGTGAGAATAAGTTTTCTTCATCGGACGAATCTGTTGTTCGGACCAGAGCGCGAGCTGCACGTATCGTGGACGTTGGCGAATAATGGAAACGTTCGCTCTTTATCGGACTACCGTAACAATTTCTCCATTGAGAGTGCCGAATATTACGGTAACAAGGTGACGTCATTTTATGACTTCTAAGACTACTGCCTAAGTGGCTATGTGGTCTGCTCGATTATACGTACAACCAGTCAGTGAAGTATGCTGGCTAGGGAATGAAAGTCGGCTAAAAGTGACTCCGGACTCCCACGTCATGGCTCCTGACTCCACCTTGATTCCGGAGTCAAACTCCGACAAAGTTGCACTCAAGGGGATGGCTATCAAAAGTTAGCCTACCCCAAAAATCTTCTACAAATTCATAGAGCTCCTGAGGGAGAGGCTTAGAGAGCTCAAGCCTCCCTTGTCTCCTCTTAAGCTCGGCAAGCAGATTTTTTACATGAAAAGTGAAAAAATGCACTTTTTTGCTTTTATAACAATTTTTCAAAAAATTCTGATTTTTAGATCAAACTTTGTTTAAAAAATTATTTTCAGGTCAAACTGTGTCAAAAAGTGACAAGTGAGTGGATTTCTGTCAAAAAGTAAAATCAGAGATAATTTGTACCAAGAAGTGACACTTGGTCATTACAGAGTGATACTTGTGGTCTTTGACATTGTCAAAAAATGTTGAAGAGTGAATTCGAGTCTCTTGAATACACATTAATTCTCTAAATTTGAATCAGTCAACTTTGATGAAAATTTGCCTTCTTGAATCAGTGGAATAATATTCATTGGAAATAGTGATTTTCCACTGATATTTTAGTCAAAAATCATTGATTTTTCAGTCCATTCCCAATTTGTCAAAATAATTATTCATTTTGACTAAAAGATCAGTGAAAAATCACAGATTTTCAGCTAAATTTATTTCACTGATTTAAAAAGTTTGGAATTTTACCAAATTTGACTAATTCAGATTCGGAGTATATTGATTGTTTGTCCCAAAAATCCCGAAATTTTTCCAACTTGTATCTGCTCAAATCTGTATATGTAGACTCTTCCGTCCACAAAAAATTCCCCGACTATGCCAACGCCTCTCAAATAACATGTTACTCAGTTTTTTCATTGAATTTCGACCACCTTTATTTTTTCTCGAATTCTCAGCCCTACATAATTTCTGGGTGCGTCTATTAACTCAGATCTTGGCTCTTGACTCCCAGGGTGTCTAACAGGTCCTTCCGGTTCTTATATTGGCCGAAGGGTCCTTCCGGTCCTTCCGAGGTTCTTATATTGAGAAAAAAGTCCTTCCCATTTTTAAATTTTGAGACTCACCCGCCAAAAGCTAAAATAAATCACTAATATTTGAAACGTCGTTAATGACAATAATTCAAAAATTTGCTTTCTAGTATTAATAATCTTTATTTTTGTTTTTTATACTTATTCCGGATAAGATTGTTTTCATTCTTACTCATTGTAAAATTTCTTATTCTTTAATTTTTCGAATAAAAATTCAAGAAGACTTCTTACAATTATTGAAAAAAAAATTATTATTATTTTTGTGGTGTTTATTTTCCAAAATTTGTTTGAGTTATCGATTTTTGATTTTTTTTGAGAGGGGGGGGGGGTATAATTTTCATTTTGAAAAGGTCGTTCTGAAGGTCCTTCCCATGGATTTTCGGAATTTGTTAGACACCCTGACTCCGCACCTTGACTCCGGAAGTGAATTTCGGACCTTGATTCCTGACTCCAGTTTGACCCCTGTGCCATTTCTTTTCAATTCCAACTCCAGAGTAATTTTTTGACTCCGAAGTCATGATTTATACCTTTAAACAATAAAAAAAATCGTATTTTGACTACAAGCGGGGGGTGGGGGCAGGGAGATTAATCGTTAGCTGACTTCATCCAGTTTGTAGACAGAATAAAAAGCAATTTTTTATTGTTTAAATGTTTAAAATCATATAAATTGCTATATTTCAATTTACAATAGTATTATGTATCGAAATGAAACAAATTTACATTATTACGACTAGCTCCTTTCCGCAAAAGAGATTTCGACGACCCAAGCCCAAATTTATAGTAAGTTCAACTTTCTTAGACTATATTTTTTTAAATTCTTTAATCCTAAATTTTTTCAAAGCTGTATCCAATTCTAAAATTTCTCCATCTGTAAATTTTTTTTAAATTTGAATTTTCTCAAAAATTTTCCATCATTTATTTTGTTGATTTTTTTCGATTTCGTATTTTTATTACTTTTTAAAATTTCTTCCCATTTCTTATCAAGTAGGAAGAAATTTTCAAAAACTGGAAGTTGATTTTTTTGAAAAATTTGAAGTAGGAAAGAATAATTTTAAGAAATTGTAGTTGAAATTAGTTTTTGAGATGGAAGAAATTTTGAAAATATAAGATTGAAAATTTTTTAAGAATGTTGCGCTGAAAATAATTTTTATTTATGCTGCGTAGAACTTTTTAAAATTATAGATAAAAATTTTTTAATTAAAATTTTTTCTAAATTCTTTCAACTTTGATGTTTTTAATTTTTTTTCACTCTCTTATTTTCAAAAAAAAATTTCATCTCAATAATTGGAAAAATTTTTAAATACCTATTGAAAAAATCAAAATTGGAAAATTTTTGAAATACTCAATTGAAATACAAAAAGGTTTACTGTTAGAAACATTTCGAAATTGTATGAGGTGAAGAAATTTGAAAAATTTGAACTTAGAAATTAGAATCTCAATAAATTTGAGAAAATGTAAAAAATTAAAAAAAAATTACTGATGGAAAAATTTTAAAATTGGATACAGTTTTAAAATAAAATTAGAATTAATATAAAGAAATTTTAAAATTTAGAGTTGAAAAAAGTTGAACTTGGAATTTTGAACTTGGGCCGTCGAAATCCCATTTTCGGGGAAATTATTTAGGAACTAGTGATCACGAACGTTGAAACACTAAAAAAAAGCCAAATTTCTTGTGCTTTCTACAAACTGATGATTTTTTTTGGGGGGGGGGGGAGATGTAGAATTGATCGAGCACCCGGTAATTTAAGATTCAATACCTATCACTGAGCTTATTACACGACAATCATTCGAAATTTTATGCAACAATAAATTGAAACTCTTGAGAGGAGTCGTAAACTGACTCCTGTAATACAGCACTTCACCCAACTTTAATTCTGACTCCGACGTCAATCTTAGACATCGGCTTGACTCCGGAGTAAATTTGTGACCTTGACTCCTAACTCCAAAGCAATTGCGGATCCAGAGTTAATTTGGAGTCAGTTCGACTCCGATTCCGGAGTCTAGCTGGCGCGACGATGCAGAATGGACCAAACGCACATCACATCAGCGAAAAAAAAAGATGCAAAAGAAACAATGAAAGTCGTGTTACACGTTCAAAGCGAACAAAAAAGTAGTGGAACTGATTCAGCATTGGCGTAGGCATATACGTGTGCGACGACGATCAATCCGGCCTGATTATCGAGTACATACTCGAGATACACTCGAGAGTTACTCGTGGCGAAATTACAACGCTATTTGGAAGCTGATAAGATGATGCGTGCGCCAAGTCGGAGCTGGCGGCGTCCTTGTAGGAGATGTCTATGTATACGTATGGTATAAAATGTACTGCGATTGGACCGTTTCAAATACGGTGGTCGATCGTGTTTGATTACAGATCCAGTATTAAGATATTATCGCATTGAGCAAGGTGGTAGTGGAGGAAGGACTGCGTGATATGCTGTTCGCATTTATCATTTTTGCTGGATCTGGTCGTAGGTTTTATCATTTATCGTAAGGCTCGTTGTATCGATTTCGTTTGTGTGGATCATCATTCATCAATGCGTCTTGATTGTAATAGAATCCTCAGAATTACCCATATTTGCAGGGCTCATTTCGATTCTCAGATTGCCCAAAGATTGTGGGGTGTGCAACTTCTTAAAATATTATGCGTGATTCTAATTTTATTCTAGGAGTATTTATCGTTCTGACAAAAAAGGGTCAATGTACGACAGAAAAGGTCCAAGCGACAGGAATTATCGTTATACTAGCTGTCGTTCAAACCTCGTTTTCTGTCGTTCGATTATAAATTTCCCTTATTTTTATAAAACCATAAAAATTAATTAGAATTTTTACGATAAATTACGCAAAAAGATAATTAGCAATCAATTAATTCGTCGTGTTTTTTCAGGTGAGTTGCAGTTTTTTTCTACCAGAAGAGTACGTTTAAGAAATGGTGAAAATGAGTAAGTCATTTTTTTCAATTCATTGCATTTCTATTCAAATCAGTAGCCCTTTGTAGTGAAACAAAGCTTGGAATTTTTCTTCAGATCGGTTAAAAACACTTTTCAGACTGGTTTTCATCTATTGAGTGTTGTTTTTTGATTTTGAACATTTCTTGGAATCTTTTTTTTTCGACGTGCCATACTCACTGAATTTGTCGCGGGTAAAAAATATTTTTTGAAATGACCCAATCTCTAAATCGATCCTTAATATTTGTCTCTGGAGTATGTATGCTTCGGTGGGCCGAAAAACCAAAAATTTTGATTTTTGAAAAGTTACCTCCTGTAAAAGTTGTTGACTGGATGGACTAGAAAAATAAAATAAAAAATTTCAAAATCGATTCATATCTTCCGATCGCGCAAGAGCCTACAATTCTTCAAGAATTGCCAAAAATTCAAAATTTCGAACATTTCGAAAAAATTTAAAATTGATTAAATTTAATTTTAGGGCTTATTTTGAGACTATCTGGATTACAAAGCACATTTTTTTGAAAAATCTGTGTTTTATAACTTTTTTCAATTTTTCTTCACAGGTAAAGAAATATTGAGTTCTTTAAAAAAAAACTAAAAAACGTGGAATTTTTAAAAAAAGTTGTGCTTTTTGCAAGCATGAAAGTCACCTTTTTTAGTGACTTGTCCCCTATTTTCAGGGTTAGTAATTAAAAAGTTCCTTTTTTGGCCAAAAGGTCACTATTGGTCCCTTTTTCCATTCAAACGGTCTTTCGCTCTTGCATAAAATTTAAAAAATATTAAATTTCTAAAAAAAATATACTAGCTTATTTTTTAGAACTCGTAGTGTTTAGATGCAGAATATTACAGTCGATTTTTTTCAGTAAAAACTTATTTTAGACGGAAGTTATATTTTTCAGAAAAAAGTATTTTCAGCACTATCGCAGAGAGAAATGAGGGGTTTGGTTCCAAAACTCACTTTTGCCACGAAAATTTACTACGTTTTCTTTGCGGATTTGGGTTCCGTTCTTAAAGCTTCACGACTCTACAATCTCCATTTTCATGTTAACGCTTCTTTTTCTATAATAGACGTAAGAAAAGTAACTTTGGTGTCAAAACTCACTTTTGTCTAATCGTTTTCCTTTGTTTTCTCAAAAAGTACCTTTTTGGCAAAAGTGAGTTTTGGAACCAAGCCCCTCAAATACAGTTTGAGTTGTAATTTTTTTTGGGGGGGAGGGGTGTATTTATTTATGGAAAAGAATTGAAAAATAGGTCACTTTTTTCGAGAAATATGTCACGTTTTGCCTCATAAAAAGTCACTAAAGTCACTATTTTCCCCCAAAATCTGTGTTTCATGCCTGTTTTTGCTTTGAATAGTCCCTAAATCAAATTTTAATAAATTTTGATTTTTTTTGAAATTTTTTGAAATTTCTGAAAATATTGAATTTTTGACAATTTTTGAAGAATTGAAGGCTCTTGCGCAATCGGAAGATATGAATTGATTTTGAAAATTTTTATTTTATTTTTCTAGTCTAATCAGCCAACAACTTTTGCAGGAGGTAACTTTTCAAAAATCAAAATTTTTGGTTTTTCGGCCCACCCTAAATTGTACGCCTGTCTCTAGAGTATGTACGAAATACGAATAAGTATCCATTGTAGAAATACTTCCTCTTGACCTATTAATATGATCAAAAATGATCAAAATTGGAAAAAATTGTTTAAATTAAATTTCAAAAAGTTGAAATAATGAATCAGATGATTAATTAGTATAGAAACAATTCAAATTTGGTACATTCCTTAAAAGTTGCTTGAAAGTCTTAACGCATGAGAAATGTTTAATGTTTCTGTAAGGTCCTGCATGTGATGAAAAGCTACTACATTTGGCTCAAACGTTGCATTTTCCATTGAAAATTCATTTTTTTTACTGGGTTACCTCTGTATGAAAAACTTGAAAAAACCAGGGAATTTTGGAAATTCCACTTCAAAACCATAGAATTTGCTAATGTACATATTTTTATTTTGAAAAAATATTGGATTTTCAGTTTTTGACCTCCTTTTTTTTTTTGCAAAAATTTTCTTAATTAAAATGTATGAAAATAAGAATCTTATTCTCAACTCGATTGTTGTATGGATCTCTTCTCGCAAAAGTTTGAATGTCCAGGTAGAAAATTTTGTTGATTCGATTCTGAAATTTTACAAAAAATTTGAAGGGAAAAAGTTTAGAACGTCACATCATACGCCTACACTGAAAAAAATGAAGATTGGGGAAAAAATAAAAAGTGTTACAAAAAAGATAAATTTTATTGAAAAAAATAATAAATTTTACCTAAAAAAATGAATTTTATCGAAAAAAAATAATCTTTATCCGAAAAATAATAAATTTTATCAAAAAATAATAATAACGAGGCCCCATTCAGAAATTGGAGAAATTTATTCAAAAAAATAATAATATTTATCGCGACATTTGGTAAAATTAATCGGGAAATTTGTTAAACTTTATTGCATAGAAATAAATTTTATCGCAATTTCACAATAAATTTTACCAATTTTGCAAAAATTATTATATTTTTAGAATAAATTTTACCTATTTTGTGAATGGGGCCTCGTTATTATTATTTCTGAATAAAATTTATTATTCATTTTTTTGAGTGTAAGTATTTCAAAAGGCCCCTACCTTGAAGGAAATTTCAAAAAATTTTCAAATACCCAAAAACCCCTTCTTGACATATTGTTTGGCCACATCGCGTATCTTCTATATTTCGCGAATGAAAATTTTCCATAATTTTCTCCGAAGTTTCGCTTCTTTGTGATTTATGATGAAACGATCGTTTGTGAAATTCGATCAGTCATTGACGGACGATTTATAATCAGGGAGAATGCCATAAACGACGAAATCTCGATCAAATGACACATAAGCATCGTTATAAAATGAAGACTTTGAAGTGTCAATGCGTGATCATTGACTAAACGAATAAGTAAAGCCGACATAAAGACGTGCAAGATTTTTTTTTCACAACGCGATAGCGTTAATACTAATTAAATAGTACGTTTATGCAGGTACCTTATACTTACCTTTCTATGTACTTAACTTACTACTTATCTATTTTACATTTAGAACTATGGGTAGATACCTGATAGCAAAGTACACGACATCTCGTATCATCTACATTTACCTACGTACTCTATGGCTTCTGAAATCTGAATATTCGTTGCTCGTGTACCGGTATATATACGGGTGTAATTTTAAAACGAAAAACTAATTACATTTGTATAATAAAATCAACTTTGAGGTAATTACGCTACACGTATGTACGATTTGTCAAGTCGACGACGCGGTAATGGAGGAGAACGTAAGAAAGAACTCGTTTAAGTCGTTTCTTTGGAGAGAAAAACAAAGGACGTCGCTTTGAGATATTTTTAGAGGCAATTAAGGGGGGGGGGGGGTAATTTTAAAGTTTTTGGGTTGGATGCATACAGTAGTAAACAAGTCATTTTTATATAATGGAAAAATGCGGGAAAAAATTTTGGACCACCAAAAACCGAAAAATTTTGAGAAAGAAAGTTTAGTCTATGCATACAGTGAAAGTTGGGCCGGAAATTATCACAAAAATTGATTTACATTTTTATTTCAAACTTGACAGGCTCAACTTTTTTGAGAAAACAGAATTTTTCCAATAAATCACAAGGGGAAAATGAACTTTTTGGAGCTTTCACTACTTGGCCATCATATTTTGCATACAGTAGAAAGAAAGTGTGTGAATATCATAGAAATCGAATCGGAAATTATTTTTAGGCATACCCTAGAAAATTTTTTGAGAAAAGAGGTCTTTCCCAAATACACACAATGAGAAAATTCACCGAAAAAGACTTGTGTTTTTTTCAAGTTTGGCATGTTCATATATTGCATTTTAGGAAAAGAAATTTTTTCTCATACTCGGAAAAGAAAAACTCAACTATTTGAAGCTTTCGACATTTGTGCACATTGGGTTGCATACAGTAGAGGGTATTTATGTAGAAGTTTTAAAAAAATTACACTTAATTTTTTTCAAAACATCGTGTTGTTTTTTTTTTTGGAAAAGAATCATTTGTTTCGATTGTTGAATTTTTCCTCTGAATTCTCATCCCAGGTTTCTCATTTATTTTTCTGATGATGTGCTTATATTGACTTGGTTTTCAATTTATTCCATTTTTATGACTATGTAGAAGTATGCATTTAAAAAAAACAAAACAATTTTTCCAACCCTTATAACGACACCCCCTCCCCATCGTTCTTCTCATTTATCAAAGAACATCGATTACAATTTTCAAAAATGTTTCGTTTTTCGTTTTTTTTTTGGAAGGAAACCAGAAAACGAGTCCTTAGATATCGTGTTTTTTTTGTTTAGTGAGAACAAACCACAAAAAGTACGAATTTTATCTAATGAAGAAATTTCATATTTTCTGGGTGCCCTTTTTTCAAACATTTTCGCCCTCGCTTCGCTCATATGCTCGGTAAATTTACATATTTATTCTTTTCAATGTAACTTCTTCATATTTTTAAAATAAATTTACATTATTTCTGACAATTACTGGGGAAAAAATATTTTCAAAAGTGTTTTCTCAATAAGGTTTTAATTTTTCACAATTGAAAAAAACGAATTTGATTCGTTTTTTTGTTTTTTTTTTTGGATAAAAAAGAAACGAAATTATTGCCACGCGTTGGTGCCATGCTGAATGCCTGACGAAAAAGACGCTTTTAATATCGATTTTGAATTTTTCAATCCTATCCGCAGGTATGGGGTATGGGTATCCAAAAGAATTGTAACATAATTATACTTTGAAAAATTCATACCGAAAGATCATAGTTTCAAAATTGAGTTTTGAAAAAAAAATTGAAAGCAAAAAAAATTGAGAAAGGATTTAATTTTGAGAAAAAATTTCAGAGTTGAAAAATGAAAACTATGTATTTTTGGAAAAAATACCGGAGTTGAAAAATTGTTATATCTACCTGAAAAAAATTGGAGGTTAAAATTTCACAGTGAGTAAAAATTTTATTCCAGATGAAAAAATTTTCAAGTTGAAAAATATTTTGAGGAAAAATTTTTAATGTTGAAAAATGCCTAATCTAGAGTAAAGAAATTAAGAATTGAAACTATTTTGAGAATCAAAAAAAAATTAGGGTTGAAAAATTGTTGATTTCGGTTTCAAATTTTCAAATTGAAAGCTAAAAATTTGATTGATTTTTTTAGCAAGATCTTCATTCCTGCTATCTTTATGAGACAGGTTGTGAAGTTGCGATTCGAGCGAACAATTAATTTGTTGTTCATTCCGTGTGAGAATAGACAGACCCATTGGATATGAACGGGTCCATCTTCATAATTGGACGATTATCAATGAAAATTCTAGGAATCGAGCTAAAGCTATGATATCATAGAGCTGAATGTACACCTGGTCCTGGAGAAACGAAAAGGATATTAAAATTTGTATATTCATCTACCTAAATATTTTCGAGTGTAAAATGAGGTTTTTTTCAAAATTTTTAGTTTACATTCAAAAAACATTATTATATTAAGTATTTCTTTACAAAATATAAATTTTTAAAAAAACAACTTCATAAGTCATGAATTTTGCCCATAAATATATACTTATCCTCAGGGAGACCTTTTTGAAATGAAATTTTTGACACTGAATAAAATGAACATTTTGGTGATTGAAATTCTCAATCCCAAAAAAGCTAAAGATTTTCTGGGCGAAAAGGTATAAAATGTTTATGAACACATGCGAGGGCGGAAATTTTTATGAAAAATTAAAGCTGAAAACGCATTTAAAGGCAACCCTTCGATTGAAATATTTAAGAAGAAAATATTAAAAATTCTCGATTTTCGTAGTAAAATTATCAAAATTCTCGCTATTTTCTGGTTCTTCCGATGTTTCTTGCCCGTATAGACGCTCTGCCAATTCACTCGAAAAAATCTAGAAAAATTCTGTCAATTGTATAAAATAAACTGCAAATCATAAACTACGACCGAGAAGGTAATCAGATGTCAAACCTCGCACACCCATCGAATCGATTACAAAAGCTTTATCACCTTCCCACCGAGAGAGCAATCCGCATCTCCATTTATGTCCGCGCTGGGCTGAGGAGAGACGAAACAAAAAACAGCGAGGCGATTAAAATTACCCACGAAGAATCGCAGTCTGTTCTGTACTCGCGCTTCGTCCAATCATTTGACGCGGTCGTCGTCGCGGACGCTACGTACGCCTCGAATCGTTCATGCGAGAAGCGCACATACATACATATAACAACTGAAAACCTTGAGAAATTTTCCCATATATACACACTATTTTACCAATTAATGTCATTCATAATTCTTACCACACACTCGCACATACCGCCGCACGCACATACGCCCAAAACAATAACAATAATAATTATAATAAACATAAAATAATCGTACCAGCGCAGCGTTTGTTTGTCGTATTGTAGAAGCGATGTAAAAATCGCACATATGCACACATGCGTACACGCTGAGTAGTTATTGCTGATGGGTTTTTATAACGTTCAATTTAACGAATCGGAAATTGAAGAAGAAATTCGTTTGCGTTTTTCTCATCAACCTATTGCAAAAAGAAAAAAAGCAGCGCGGCGTTGGAAAATTTTTCATCAACTCAATAAACTCTCCTTTTGAGACTCAATTTCTGTCCAGGGGTCAAATTATCATAAAAATTGAGTTCAGCGCCCACGAGAACCTCAGAATCACACTTGTTCGACCATTGGTTCGCAGGGGTGCGGCGAACCCCCTGAGTCAACGACGAGGACCCCCCAATTTTCCAAGTAGCCCCCCCCCCCCCCATTTTCACAAATTTCCTCATTTTTTTACGAACTTTAAGGAGGTGGGGGGGGGGGTACAAAAAAATACAATCAAGCGATAACATTAAGAGCGATAAGCCTTAAGAATCAGCAAATATCAATAAACTTTATTAAATATAAACATTTGACATCTGTCCCCTAAAAAATCAGCCATGTCTGCATCTCTTTCATCTTTATCCATCTGAAATCTGAATTGGTAAAATTTACCTGCTTGAATCAGTGGAATGACTTCAACTGAAAATCAGTGTTTTTCACCGATCTTTCAGTCAAGTCGTCAAGTCAAAATAATTATTGATTTTTCCTGACAAATGGGAATTGATTGAGAATTCAATAAAAATATTATTAATTTCCAAATATAATCATTTTACTGATTCTCAAAGGCAGAATTTCATCATAGACTGATTCAGATTCGTTTTAGAAAATAGGATTAAAATATTGCCCGAGCGAAGCGAGGGCGAAAATTTTTCGAAAAATCATGTTTTAAATTAATACTGTCACGGTGGGAATGCCCAGGCCTCTCAGGTGGTAACACTGAGCCGGCCGCTGAGAGTTCGATCCTACTTGGTAGCTAGAACCTACCAAGTAACTTTGTAGTATCTTATCCACCATCGAGTTAAGTTCATACCATGTAACAGTGCAGTGCATGTTTAGTATTTGAATATACAATGAAAGCCTGGGTTTGTGTTTAGTGTTTTATTAACGTAAACGTAAATTGCCGGGCTATCACGACCGATGTGATTGACTGAGTGCTTGCGCTGAGCTGGCCAGGGACCGGGACCCTTAAGCCCGAGAAACTGTATAGGTAGAACCTGTGATTTGTGAAGTGTAGAGGTAAGGGCAGCTAGTTCCCACTACGTGGGTCCCCAGTTTATCTCACCCTTCTCATTGGCGCCCACTTAGGTGGAGAATTTGTGTGGAACTCGGAAGAAAGACCGACGACTCCAGGAGAGGTAAGTGGACTCCGTCCAAAACCCTTTCAAAAGATCATTTTTTTCTAACTTTTTTTTTTTTCTTGTTTAACCTGTTTTCCGTCTTCGGACTAATTTTTCGTGCATTCTATTTTATTTCATGTGTAATTTTTCCACCCAAAAAGTCGGTAAAACGTCTTTTTGGGTACATTTCTGTGTACTCCTAACTCGAAATACATCGCTAAAACCGATTTTCGAGTACGTGTAGGTTTTTTGTACTCAGAAAATACGCTAAAAACGTATTTTCTAGGTAGGAAAATACGCTAAAACCGTATTTCCAAGTGCAAAAAACGTGTTCGGATAGAATACGTGTGCCAAATTTGACAACTTTCAGCACAAAAATTGTGTTGAAATTGGCCGGCGCTTAGCTATTGTTTAAAAGATAGCCAACGCCCAATTCCGAACACTAGGTCAACGTACGGTACCTAAAACGTATACGTACGTAACGCTGGTTGTTATCTCAACGCAGCGTGACTCCTTTCAAAAGAATTCGAATTCGTTGGATCCACAATACCTACCCGTTCGCGTAGGTTACCTATTTCACTGGTAATCGAATAAAACCGAGATAACAGTGAAAGATAGGATAGAATTATTTACCTACTAACGGTAATAATTCGCCTAACTTCGAAAATCAAGTTAACCTTGAACGAAGTGGTAATTTACGTGCGGTTCGTTTTCCATACGAAATAAATTCGATATGGCCGAAGCCAACGCTACCCCCCAACCCACCCAAGAAACTGAGCAGCAAAGGATGGATAGGGAAGCAAAAGAAAAGCAAGCAGAAATTCAAACACTGCTAGCTAATCAAAAGAAAATAAAAGATGAGAAGGCTGCTCTCCATTTTATAGGTCTCGAAGCAATGAAGAATCAAAAGAAAAAAATTCAAGAACACGCAAATGAGCTTCACGCGAGAGAATTAGAGATGAAAGAACTGAAGGATTTATTGGATCAAGAATTGAAAAAAGGAGAAGAGTTGAGGAAACGACTCCTCCCTCCCCCCACACCCGAACCTGGATCAATGGATAAGGATCCTTTTGCCGCATTCAGAGTACCGATCACCGTGAATAGGATTCCGTACGATCTCACGAACGATCAGGATACTGCATCTGGAACAGAACAGAACAATGATTTAGCATCCGGCTCCAAAGTCAACTCAACGGAGACGAACCAACACGGACCTAAACTGTCATCTGCTCAGCTAGCTTCCACGATGCCGAAGATGCCGCTACCATCTGTAACGTATCCGCCTCCAGGTTATACAACATCGATTCCATCAACTTCAAATGATCAGTCAAATCTTGATGTTACCTCGCAAAGACCTACAAATGATCCTATTTCCTCCGCTGTTGCTAGGAACCAACCTACAACGTTGAACATACCTGCAACAAAAAAACATAATGACGTGTCGTCAAATAAAAACCGTTTTCATGGGTAACTAGAAAACCTAAACCTATTAAAAATGTAGAGGAAACATATGAACCCCCTGCATTTCAAGAGGTTTTAGCGACGCAAAGCTATATTCTACCAGGCGAAGTCTACCATCCCAGAGCATTCGTTGAAGAAAGACAACAAATACCACCATTCGTACCTCCCGAGAGAAAGGAATTCAACAAATCGAAGAATACCGGAGTTGAACTCCTACCAAATTTGGAAGAACCTCTAAAGGACGAAGATTCGAAGACGTATTTCAAGAGGATGCACAAAGTTACTCGAGATTGCACGAATGAACAACTCAAAGAGAGCAACAACTAGACTTCAAACGGTAGAAAACCATGAACACTACGGCGAGAAATTGGTCGAGCATCTAATTAAACGATTCGATGCTTTAGATGCTCTTGCAGAAGAAAACCGAAAACATGTCAATTACGCGCTGTTAGATATAGACGCGGTACGGAGAGAAAATTTCACGATTATGGATCATTTTCAGCAACAAAGGACTGCGATTATGGATGCTTATGAGGATATCAGCGAAGTAGTAGTCGAAAATGCTGAAAACATGAACTTCAAGGTAAACTTAGTTCAACAAGAAGGTTGGGAAAATGCCTGCCTACTTGCTCAGCAGAATCAAATGACTCGACAACTCGCAATCCAAGCATTCCAGAACTCGCAGGATAACCGTCAAATGATTACTTCGATATCTCGCAACCCTTCCATAACTTCGGGCCAAAACGATTCTTCACGCGAATTTCGTTTAGCTCAACGAAACGATGCTCAGGCCTTCCGTGAAACCGGTATTGTATTCAACGAAAAAATCGAAGTATTACCCTGTGAGCTTCGTCGAACAATTTGAGAGATATGCAAAAAACGCGCAAATGAGCGAACCGCATAAATGTGCCATGTTCATCCAGCTGTTGGACTTACCCGACGCGAGAACGTGGAAATCATCGCACCAGAATTACGACGATTTTAAAAAGCTAAAAGAAGCTTTTTCGCTGAATTTTGGACCGTCATACAAGAACGGCAGACGATTGACCACTTCCGCCGAAGTCATATACACGCTGAGACGAATAGCATGTTCATAATCAAAATCTTGAAGTGGTTAAACACCCTCAAGGCCACAACGAATCCCAATATATGCGATATCATTGGCCAGCTCTGCGACAAGATGCCTACTGACCTACGTCAGCAGATATCTAAAGCCGACAGAACTGACGAAGCCAAATTTAGAGCACGTCTCGATGAACTTTCGAAAGATAACCGAGACCCAGGAATTACGTGTGGTACGATAGGTAAAGGAGGCAAAAGACAGGAATATAAAGATCAGAGAGCCATCTCCTGGCCTGGTTCTGATCCTGCTCCCTCCAACCTACCTGCTGCTCTCAGACCCACGGCGAAGTCTCCTCCCCCCAAAGGTGCTTCGAGTACCCAAAAACCTAAGTATCCATCGACTAAAAATCAGGATCCGAGGCGGGTACCCGGAGTTAACCAAATATCTACTGAGGATGGAGCGAACTCCACCGAAATAGATGCCCCCTCCGATTTCCCAGACAACTCGGTAACAATCGAAGACGTTACCGAGACGTCGGGAAACTAAGTTCTGACAAATGCGATTCAGATTACGAAAATTTCGATCTGTACGCAGGCTACCCTACCTCGAATCAGATTGACACGTCTTTTCTCGACAATTACGAATTGATAGGTGATTCTTTAGCCCACATTTGCCAACAATATAGGAAGCGTAGTGATAGAAACTATCGTTTTCCTAGGTACCTGCGTGAGCAACAGTCCGCAGATGACTTACTCAGATTCCTCAAAATGTTCAAAATTGAGAAGAAAAAGGCCATATTAAACACAGGCCAATATGAGTTGAATTATGGCTCACTACCAACTGAGACCATTCAAAAGAAAATCGCTAGCATTTTGTCGTACCTACTCAACGACTTAGGAATGGAACAAGTGATTCTTTTATTTCCGATCGTCCGTCAATGGTCAAAAGGAGAGCGAGGAGTCGACGCAAACCGATATTACGTGATGCGGAGGATGTTCAGCCAATTTGCTCAAGACGATCGAGTCCATGTATCATTCAAACCAGCGCAATTATTACTGAAGTGTAATTCTATCGACCTATTCAGGACCAAGTTGAATAAACCAGTTCAATTACGCGGAAAAATGGTACCAGATACGGAGAAGTTTATCTATTCGAAACACACCGGAAAACATTACATCAACTATAATGTTTTCAAGCCCATTATTCAATGTATCGTGAACGAAGCGATAGGATGGAATTATCAAAAAATCATACATCCATCCAAGTGTACTGGGAACGTTCAGATTAGAAATACTTCGGTCAAGAGGAAATTGGACAATTTTCTAAGAGAGCAAGAAGCTCTGGAGCAATCAACGAGCCTCCCAAAGACTAGCGAAGGCGTGATAATACATGCAGATGTCCCAAAAGATTTCTCGGCGAATGGGGCAAATGAATCAGAATTAGAAAATTCTGAACAATCAAAAGATTCGAAAGAATCACCCTCTCTTTTCAGAAAGCGAGATTTCCCGTCTTTACAGAAACTTTTCCCCGATCTTGTCAAAAAACATACCGAAAAAGACGGTCCTACTCATATGGTAGACACAACTTTAAACCTGCCTCTAAAAACAAAAGAGGAACCAGTTCTGAATCCAAAACATGACGTTTCGTATGCTGACAAAGTAAGGAAACCCCTATCTACGTCAGCATTTAAAGGTGCGTACGTCGTGGACGAAACTGGTAAAAGGGTTAAAAAGTGCCCAATTTCAGTAATACACGCCCTAGAGAACTCGAATTTAGCAAATATAAGACCCTTCGAAGATTTGGACGATCGTATTCGAGCGCAGATCGTATCCGAACACTCAGATGATGCAACTTGCGTTGTACCACTGTATGTCGGCGATCAGCTGATGAATACTCAGCTAGACACTGGGGCATACCCCAACGTCATGTCTGATCAAATGTTCGAGAGATATTGGGAGTTAGAAAAGGATAAAATCCAATTCATACAATTACCTAGAGGCGTGCTACTGAGACTGGCAAATCACGATACAGTACGTACGTCATCGCTTATGCCGCTTTTTACCCTGAAATTTGATGTCCAAACTCTTAAGATACCATTTTACTTGATCGAGTCCAGCAACCCGATCAGTATAATTGGCAGATTGTCTATGCAGGAATTAAAAATACAGCCACTCATTTTAGAAAAACTGGCTACCTGCACACTTACGACAGACAATCCCCCCGTCAAATTACCATTCTTGACGGCAGATGAATATTACGGGCGATTAACTGTACAACGAATAGAGGCCCACGAAGATGAGCTTGGCCTAGTTGTACATTATATCAAACAGTTTACAAGACCAGTAAACTGGGACCTTTTAGAACCAGAGGACCGTGATAACGGACCGGAGATTTTCTCCCAAAAATGGATCAAAAGATGCAAAGAAATAGGACATAAAAATTGGACCTCTTCTGAGCGTTTAGAGCAAGTCAAGAAGTTAATCCTCACGTTTTCGGACTGCTTCAGTATATACCCCGGAGCCTACAATGGTGCAATGTCCAAATTCGAATTCAAATCCGAAGAAGACAAGACGAAGAATTGGAGAGGAGAAAAATACAAACCACCTCGAAGCAAAATGGAGCGAATGCGCAAGGCAATCAACATCATGCTTGCGTTAGGCCTGATCCAATTCTCGAATTCACCATTTATCAACACCTCGTGTCCTGTTGAGAAGAAGGATGGAAGTATCCGATGGACCTTAGCTTCCGACGAATTGAATGCAAAACTGCAACCTAACTACGTCGAACCGCCACCCCTCGAGTACATTATCATGGATGGAGAAGACGACGAAATTTTTTCAACCCTGGATTTCGTGTGGGGTTTTCTACAAAAGATCTTACACCCAGAATCGAGAAAATACACCGCCTTCCAGTTCGAGGGGCAAGTATACGAATTCACCCGTGTACCTTATGGAACCAACGTATCGGCAGCAGAATTCATTCAAATGATAAATGAAGTAATACCAACTAGACCTGGTATTCTGAAATACGTCGACGATATACTTCTACGCTCGAAAACCTTTGAAGAAATGGTCCAATTGCTTGTGTTCGTCTTAATGCGAATCCGTTCGGCTGGATTAAAATTGAACCCCAGAAAAACTGAACTGTTTCAGACCCGTACTGACCACCTTGGCTTTGTCCTATCAAAAGAAGAAATAGGCAAACAAGGGAAGAAAATAGAGAAATTCGATCAATTTGTGGAAAAGCATACCAAACAAGGAAAATTCAGTCTTAAGGACAAGAAAGAAGTACTTGCGTTGGTAGGTTTGACTGGTTTATACGCCAGATTCATACCAGAGTACCAGCAAATTTTGAGCGATCTCTATATTCTGACGTCGGATAAAATACCTTTCGAATGGGGCCCTAAACAGGATAAAGCATTCGAAAAGCTAAGCGAAGCGTACCATCAAGATTTCAAATTAATGCCTCCTAAAAAGGGACATGATTTATATCTTGATACAATGCCCACCGATGATGCCATGAACGGCGTGATTTATCAAAGGATCGATGGCCAACCGCGTATTGTAATGTATGCAAGTTACGCCTTCAAGCCCAATCAAAAGGACTATACCCTCCTCGACAAAGAAATGTATACGCTGGTTACGATGTTTAAAAAACTAGGTATTTGGTTACACGGCAGCGTTGTACACGTACGAGCAGATTTGCAAGCGTACGTGCAAAAATGCAAAGCCCTGTCCACTACCCATCGTAAAATAGCGTCCTGGGTATCTTTATTACAAGGTTTCGATATAAAATACGATATCAAAGGTCAAAAAGCCTTGTATAAACTACAGGCTCCAGAGCTGACGGTCGTTGACCACCCTACCCTTTTTAAGGAGA
Organism: Pseudococcus viburni; assembly: GCA_033439095.1. Taxonomy (NCBI): domain Eukaryota; kingdom Metazoa; phylum Arthropoda; class Insecta; order Hemiptera; family Pseudococcidae; genus Pseudococcus; species Pseudococcus viburni. The sequence continues at coordinate 84,469 of JAVBJF010000031.1, forward strand.
AAGAGGCCAACGCTACTTCATTACAAAAGTATGAAGTAAATTTCACCGCAGCAATGGTAGACGACCTGATGGAATATTTAGGAAATATCCATCTTTTCCAACCTGAAGACCCCATTATCCGACAGACCATTACGCTGCTGGAGATGGAGGTCCCAGAGAGTAATAAAAAATTACGAAACCGCCAGGCCGCAAAAGCACGCAAATTTGCTATTGTCGAGGACGAGGAAGGTCATAAAATTCTGGTACGTAAACACAAAGACAATACAACGGTACCATACCTACCGGATACTTTGTTTTACGATACCGTCGATTTCCTACACGATGCTTATGGCCATCTAGGAGCAAACAAACTTGAGATGATATTCAAAAGAATATACTTCTATCCGAATTCTCTCAAGTATATCAAAGAGATAACGACAGGCTGCCTGGTATGCAAATGCAACAAATTCTATGGGTATAATAAGAAATTAGAATACGCACAGATTGAAGCATACGCTATCGGCGATGTCCTCTCTATTGATTTGTTTGGCCCCGTAGTGAACAAAAAAGGTCTCCCCCGATACCTACTTGTGGCAAAAGATGTTTTTACGTCAAAGATATGGCTTAGGCCTACTACGACGATAAAAATGCAACCAGTAGTAAAGGCCATGGAGGATATAATCGCTGATATCCAGTCACATGGTATCAAGATTAAAAAATCGATAACTGACAACGGCAAACAGTTCGTCAGCGACGATTGGAAACTCTTAATGACCAAGTATCAAATAGATGACCGCCACACGAGTGTGTATAACCCCTCCTCTTCCCTCGTCGAACGCAGTATGAAAATTATTGCCGAGAGGATAAGGGTGAGGATTAACACAAAACAAAACCCGGATACGGTACACTACGGATGGCATAAGTTTGTTAAACAGGTTGAAACCGAAATTAACAATACCCCTACTTCATTTGGATTCAAACCAAACGAAGCATGGGGCATCGAGGATAAAATCATCGACATAGGCCCTCAAAAGCTCCCAAGTTTAACTTCAGATTCCACTTGAAGTTATTACTTGAGTATACCAGGTCCCATGAGTTCGAATCAACGACAAGTCAAAGCCTACTTGAGGAGAAACTTAACTCCGATATTTTTATAAAGGATGCGGATGGATATGTGAAAGTGACTGCTGACGGTGCCTGTGCCGGAAATGGCGGTAAAAAACCTAGATCAGGCATCGGAATAAGCATAAATTCCTCGACACCAAAAAATGTGTCTGAGCGAATAACTCATCCCCTTTATAAGCCAACAAATAATTTGGCCGAGTTGATGGCTATAAAAACAGCCCTGAAAATACTCCTTTTTAACGATATAAAAAAGGCTAGAGTATTCAGCGACTCGAAATATTGTGTGGACAATATCAACGTCCACTCAGAAACGTGGATCCTGAACAACTGGAAAAATGCCGACAAAAAACCTGTCGTGCATGCCCAGTTGTTACAGGAGATCTTGGATCTTAAAAACCAATTCGAAAAATGCGCCATTGTACACATACCCTCCGCTCGGAATGAATACAATCATGTAGTAGCTGACATTTTAGCGAAAAGATCGGTCTATGACAAAATAGATACCGAAATGAAAATCGATGAAATGTCAGAGAAACAAGTAGTAGAAAATTTCATTCGCGAGAAGAGAAAGTTACAAAGGATGCATGACGAATACGCGTTTAATAAGAAACACCAAGATCCTAACCCCTTTGAGATAGGTGACTTGGTTCTGTTGACCGAACATCGACAATCGAAGTATTACAAAGGAACTTCGCAAAAGTTTTATGCAAAACGGGCAGGACCCTATTACATCAAGGCTAAACTCGGACATAATTGTTACGAAGTTGAACCCTCAGATGTAATAGGAGGTCCCATAAAGACCCAAAACATAAGACAACTTACCCTGTTCATGTCTAAAAAAACAACAGGCTGACTTCTTAAATGAACCTTGTCTCCAATCTAAACTCAACAGAAAATCTCTTGAGGAAAGAATCAGAGAATTTGTCCAAGTTGAAGTCGATGGCGATCTTGACGATATCGACGACAGCTTTTATACAAAAGCTTCAATCACCATGTCTATGCAAGAACAAAAGGCTGCAAGACTGGAAAGATTACGAAAACGGCAAGAAAGACAAGAATTGGGAATTGAAGAAATAAATTCTGATTCCGATTTCGACTTCGACGATACAGATTCCGAATGTTTTGAAGACAGTTCGGATGACGATGGACCCCCCGCCCCCCGACCACCTAGGATCCCGACTTTCGATGCACATGGTGAACCACTTCCATCAACGTCTGGCATAGTACCAACACGAAGAACTATACCGACGAGTTCGCCTGAGTCTCCGGAAAATACCACCAGAGGTACCTCGAACGACCAAATCACCGCAGATAGTGGGTTCGAAGAAAATCAAGAAACTGATGATTCAATTCCGGATTCTGCTCAAGATTCGGTCATCGACCCACCTCAAGACTCAGCAGACGTACCGAGAAGAGGAAGAGGACGTCCCCGAAAACATCCCAAGGAGACGCCGGATCCCAATGCACCGAAACGACCTCGTGGAAGACCTCGAAAACGGGATCCCCCTGATCTACAAAAGATCGAACTAAAAATTCGCGAAAAAGTTGGAGAAAGGTTCCCCGAATTAGAAGTTCGTGCAAAAGATTTCCTCCTAAAACGAGGAAAACGAACTAATATGTTCGAATACAAGAATGCAATTTCGTCTGATTACCCAATTAGAGAAATTCATTCAAATAAAAAGAAGAAAATGCCTATACAAGTTGCAATGTTGCGATTTGTGCATGAATATTCCCCTTCAAAAGAAAGAACTAGCAAAAGATTAAACACGCCAGTTCACTATTACCGAAATAGACGAATTAAACCGATACCTACCAAGTCAAAAATTTTGGAAGCGTATGAAAATGCTATCAAGTCTAGACAAGTAGGTAAACCAAAAGATACCTATAATGGTATAAACTACCAAGAACTAGGCAAAATAGCAGAAAACATACGTACGCGACTTTGCAATCACCATATATTCCTCAATGGATAGGGTGATTAGAAATCATACCTACCAAATACGAGAGATAAGGAATGATGCAACGCGTTTGGTACGTATCCTTACGTTACAATGAACGACGACGAGATAATTTCCAAGAATTCCAAAACACTGCCGAATATGACAATTCGCATATGTGTGTGTGTGTCGATTTTTATCGATAAGATAAAACCGATATCGAACTTGGGAATAAAATCTTTGTCCAGTTCCAACGTAATAAGCTACCAGACGCACTTTGCAAACGATTTACCTTAGTTCAAACGATTACGAATATTCCAACATGTTACCGCGAATTGCTGTGATTTTCAAGTAAGTACCTAATCTTCCAAATGGGTATAATTACCATGAAAATAACAAATGATAAATTTTTCAGAATCGTCAAGACAACGATTACGCGTACTAAAATCACGCCGAATATCGAAAATAGTCCAAACGCAACGATTACAATGGAAAAGAAGTCAGCAAGATATACATTTGGAATTGAAATCGGTAAAATTAAGTTAATATCAAAAGAATGAAACTTAATCAAAAGATTATCTTCCTTTAATTTTACGTTAGAAAACAAAAGACTTACGATTATGTAATCCAAAAGAAAGACTTCACCTTTTATGTTCCTTTGTATTTTTTAAACTTAATTATCAAAAGAATATCTTTAGTTGTCAAAAGAATACGTACAATAAATTTAAAAAAATTTCGTTTAAAAAGTACACTTTATTTAAAAAATAAAAGGTGTTTACCTTCAAAAGGTACGAATCAGGTAAAATCTGGAAATTTAATATACGACTAGAATGGATAATCTTAGGTAAGTAAAATTCTTCGTCTAGGAAGCCTGCGAAATAAAAAAGGTAAGTATTAATCATGGTGATATCGAAATAAAAACAAGTAAGTACCTATACGTACTAATTTTTCGACAGCTGTAATAGATGGACAGATTCATTTCAAAAGATGTCGGCGAGTCTAACGATCGAATATTTCTCCATGGAGCCGGTCCAGTTTTCTGGATACGTTGAGCCTGGAAAAATTCGATAACGATTAAATTCGTCCATCTCAGGAATTATTTTTGAAAATCTAATTACGCTAACGTACCAAAAGAAGCGTAAGACGGTTCGTCTGATTCGATAAAAGTCGCTAATTATGGCCACCGAGAATCATATCGGGCTCGCTTGTCGTCCTGTTTGATCGAGTGATTGACATAAACCGCGAATAACTTTTAAGAATCAAAAGATGATGTAGTCTGAAACTCAAGGTACAAGAAAAAAATCCAAAAATCGTCGATAAGACAGGTCAAAAGATAACATCGATCGAATTTGGAACCAGAGCAGTTTTATACTTACTCTTTTTCAACTTGATATGAACGCTGTATAATGCTGGAACGAGAATTTGCGACTGTAGTTCCCGGTTTGCGCCGACCAGACCAAATTTGAAGACAACCGGCGGCATATGGATTCATCTGGAAGGAAATTGGTACGTACGCTGCCAAATGGTTTGGTAATTTGCTGTAAAAAGCAAACATTCGAGTATTGTAACGTAGCATAGTCCGTGTGGAAGCTACCTATTCAATTTTGAATTTCGAATACGACCTGGATTTACCTTTTCGACTTCAACACGTCTTTCGAACGAAATATTTTCCATCATATCACCAGAATACTTCGTTCAAAGGATCTGAAACAAATCAAAAGAAACGAATTGATTAATTACCTATTCGCAAGCTAAATATTCAAATGATATCCGACGATGACATATTTACCTGAAGAACTTGAGATTAGGTTCTAAAACAGCCAATCTTGATCCAGCCCAGAATCCTGAAATCAAGAGCATGGAATCAGGAACAAGTCGTATATTTTTTATTTGTTATCTAATTTATAAGTACGATAATCGTCAGCACCTGACAATGCAATGCACTAAAGTCTTTTCTTTTGAGCACAGCGAAGAAGATCATCGATTTTGGAAGCCGAGGTGAGGCTGGGCCCCTCGAGGTATTGCATCAATCCACAGTTATTATGAGACGGTGTCTCCATGCCACGGTTGGAACTGCGGATGTCCGGATCGCTTTCGATTCATCTTTTGTTTTTGTTATTTAGTTTTTAATTTTTTGCCCTGCACTTTTTTATCTTTTGTAAAGTTTTTTGTGCAGGTGCGTAAATTTCTTTTGTGTTTTTCTGTTTTTTCAGCTAACTTCTAAGACAGTTTTTTGTACAAAAGATTTTGATCGAAAGCTCTCGTTCGTTGGCTTGGATTACCTATACCCACTCAAAAGTGTGGGGGCATAGGGTACACTCCTGAGTGACCTGAACATTCCAACTGTGAGCTGGTACGTTCCTTCACACTTTTCAGTGAGTAGGTTTTTGCCTAACTCCCTGATAAGGTGTGGGGGCATATGTCACGGTGGGAATGCCCAGGCCTCTCAGGTGGTAACACTGAGCCGGCCGCTGAGAGTTCGATCCTACTTGGTAGCTAGAACCTACCAAGTAACTTTGTAGTATCTTATCCACCATCGAGTTAAGTTCATACCATGTAACAGTGCAGTGCATGTTTAGTATTTGAATATACAATGAAAGCCTGGGTTTGTGTTTAGTGTTTTATTAACGTAAACGTAAATTGCCGGGCTATCACGACCGATGTGATTGACTGAGTGCTTGCGCTGAGCTGGCCAGGGACCGGGACCCTTAAGCCCGAGAAACTGTATAGGTAGAACCCGTGATTTGTGAAGTGTAGAGGTAAGGGCAGCTAGTTCCCACTACGTGGGTCCTCAGTTTATCTCACCCTTCTCAATACCAAAAAAATGCACTTTTTTCACATTTTTGTAAAAAATCTCCTTTCCGAGAGGGGGGAGAGGAGCTCAAGCCTATTGTGCCTCCCCCTTGGGTGCGCCTTATGGACGAAATGAATTTGAAGTATAATTTAAGTTTCATAGAATGGTGTGGCAAAGTGTGCAGTGACGTACCGTAGTCAGGATATTGAATTGAGGGGGCAAGGTCTCAGAATTTCCGGCTTGATTTTTGAAAAAATTTGAAAATCAAATTATTTAAGCACGAAACAGACAGACTTTTTTGGAGGCGGGAATGGATGGCACAAATTTTCAGACTGAATTAAATTTTTTAACCACTTCTCCCTCTATTTCAATTTATTGCTTTTCCCTGCCTAATTTCTATGTATCTACTCGAAGTTGGAAAAATCAGCGAAATTGTTCATTTGTTCCGAACAAAGAAAGAGTGGAAAAGTTCGAGAAAAATTATAATTTATTTCAAAAATTTTGTAATTTCAATGGAAATGCGAGCGAAATGAATTTGGCCCGAACGAAACGAGGGCGAAAATTTTAGAAAACCTCAAGTTCAAGGCGAAATAAAACAATATTTTAGAATAAAAAACTTGAATAAAAAATTGACCACTATTACTATGAAATTATTGAGGGAGAAGTATGATGAGGCCGAGCGCAGCGAGGCCAAAGCTTTTAAACCATTTTATTTTCAAACATCGAACATGAGTTTTGAGGGAAAAAATATGTATGTAATAAAATTGGGTGAATATTGGAATAATTTTGAAGAAAAATACGAAAAAAATCATTTTTGTATGAAGTAGATGAAATACATACTCGTACATACAATAAGGCCGAGCGTAGCGAGGCCAAAGTTTTTGAGAATTTTAGAATTGGGAGGTATAATTTTAGAGTTGGACTGTAATTTCTGAAGAAGCGATGTTTACTCCAAAAATTTTATTGTTATTGGTCAAACTTGCCAACTTTTCTCATTTTGAGACGAATTTGCCAACTTTTTCCATACTAGCATTTCTGGGGGGTGAGTCACCCCCAGACCCCCCCATTCGCTACGCCCCTGCATCTAAGTTATACTCGAAGATGTTACTTAAAAAATAAACATAATCTTTTTTGCATTTTTCTAAAAAATAAGTATTTATCTACTTTTTTTGCATTTTTTATAAAATGAATACCTTATCTTTTGTGTGTGTTTTGTTTTTAGAAAATAAATACCTACACGTTTTTCTTTTTGGAATGTACTTATATAGATATTATATATTTACCTACTACAAAAAAAAAAAGAACAGAACATAAAAACCTTTCAATGAAAGCAATGTTTTAAAAAAAAATGAAAATTCACCTGATTACTAGTGCATATTTTTACGTTCCCAAGAAAATTTTGTCAATTTTTATTGAGTTTAAAAATGAGCAAAATTTGGGTGAAATTGATTTTTTTAGAGGGGGTCCAGTCTATCGATGGGGGGGTCTATTATATTGATTTAGGGGGGGTTCGTTGCTGAAAAAAATTAAAATTTACCTGTTTACTAGTACATGTTTTTACGATTCCAAGAAAATTTTTGCCATTATTGAGTTAAAAATGAGCGAAATTAGCGTCAAATTGATTAACTTTTGGGAGGGAGGTCCGTCCATTGATGGGAGGGGGGTCGTCTATTGATAGGGGGTTCTGTAATTATAGGGGGGTTTGTTTTTAATTATTTTCTAATATTTATTGTTAATTTATTTTTTTCTCTTTAAAATTTAAATTTGTAATTTTTTTTGCATTTTTTTTCGGCCCCCCCAAAATTTTCAACGACGAGTTGCTCGTCAAGAATACCCCTTCGCAGCACCCCTGTTGGTTCGCTAGATTTTAAATTTACCAGGCTTACACACTCGTACTCTGTTGAGATAATGAAAAAATTTCGAACACCGATTTTTTTTTGCGATAGCTCGCTTCCAAGACCACGTAGAAAAAAAAAGTAAAAAAAGTAAAATGTTCGTCTTCTAATGCTCTACAACGTTTGTTTGAACCAATTTTTCGAATTTTGCACTGCAGCTGAGCTACACTTGGGAGAAAATGCGACTTTTCCTTCGGAGGGTCCGCCCCCCTACTTCGAGATAAGGGGTCGATTATACATTTTTCTTATTCTACATAGTAATAGGATGTACTATGCAGAAGAACCGCTCCTAAAAGTCGATTAACCCGATTTTTGGTAATTTTTTTCTGGTAATGGGAAATTTTTAAAATTGATTTTTTTTCGAGGACCCTAGCTCCCTCCCATGACGTCCTAGGAAAAAATTGTAAATAACAAAATTGTTCGGTTTTTTATGCTCTACAATTTTTGTTTCAACTTTTTTTTCGTAGATACGTAATTTTGAAAGTTATGGTCGGAAAACGAAAATTTGAACCCCCTCACCCCTCTCCCCCCAAAGGGGTCAAAATATTCACCGATTTTAGGAAAGTTCGGGAATATTAAAATACATACCTTACTGAGCTTATATACGAAACTTCCCCTTTCTGCTAATTTTTTTGGGGATTAGGGCCTTATTTTAGCTAAAAGGCCTGTACTAGTATTTTCGAGGAATGGGCCAAAATGTGGTTTTTTATTTGATTGTAGAAAAATAGAGAAACGCCAAAAAATTCAAAATTTTTGAGCAAAAATGTGTTTTTCAAATTTTATTTTTTTCGTTTTTCGCCAAACGCAAAGAAAAATTTTATGTTTTTTTTTTATTGCAGAAAAATAGAGGATTCCTAAAAAATATGTTTCAAAATTTTTGAGCCATTTTTCGCTGAGCTATCGCGTTTTAAAAACTTTGAACGGCCATTTTATAAGAAAGTTTCAGAGGTACGGTCATTTTTTTTTTTTTTGTAGAAAATGTGTTTATGCCGCAGAAGTTTCAGTGAGTTGAGTTGGTGGAGCATTGTGAAAAAAAATGAAAACTGGCCACCTGTCATGTTGAGCCCGAACAGTGATGTCCATTTTCCACGGTGCTCTCGTGGGAAGTGACATTCGTCGAGCATAGTGCGCGGGAACGCTGCACTTTCCACGAGAGCGCCGTGGGAAATGGACATCACTGTTCGCGCTCAACATGACGGGTGGTCAGTTTTTATTTTTTTGACACTGTTGCACCAATTCCAACTCATTGAAACTTCTGTGGTATAATCAACACCAAATAAACATTTTCTGAAAAAAAAGTGGTCACTGTACCTCTGAAACTTTTTTACAAAATGACCGCTCAAAGTTTTTAAAACGCGATAACTCGGCAAAAAATGGCTCAAAAATTTTAAATTTTTTGGGAAAATCCTCTATTTTTCTGCAATAAAAAAACACGATTTTTATCTGCGTTTGGCGAAGAAGGAAAAAATGAAGTTTGAAAAACACATTTTAGCTCCCCCCCCCAAAAAAAAACCGTTCTCTGGGGGTCCAAAATTTTTGTCAGAATTTTCCCTCATAATGGCTGATTTTTTGGGATAGGTTTCATCAAAATTCCTTTCTGGGGCCAAAACACCATACTCATTCTGAAATACCCTTTGTGAAAATTTCAGCTTTTTGAATGGAGAAAACATGCTTTTTCTCTCTGTTCTCTCATTTATAAATCAGTGAAAGAAATTTCACTGAAAGCAAACAGTGATAAAATTTGCTGGAAAATTCACTGAAAAGTTGATAAATTTTCTCAGATTTCCTGAAAAATCGGTGAATTTTGTGGAAAAATCAGTGAAATTCAGTGAAAAATCAGTGAAATTCAGTGAAAAATCAGCGAAAATCCGCTGAACATCGAAGAATTTTGCTGATTTTCCCTGTGCTGCAATTCGGACTATTTACCAGTGACTTTTCACTGATTCAAAATGAAATAATGGTTTCATCCATTTGCCCAATGTTGTTCTCAAAACTATTTTTAGAAAATTTTTATAAAATTGGTTCTGCAACTTTTGAAATTCTCTCCAAAATATTTGTTCGTTCTCATCTCTTCTTTTTAAACCAATATAAGCTTTAATCAATGAATAAAAATCACCGATCACATAGGCGCGTGGCTCGCGTCAGCAGATCGTCATTTCGCGATACACGACGGACTGCAACTGCAAATCGAAGAATTATATCGCTCGTTTAGTATGCCATTGACAGTAGAAAAATAAACTGAATACGTACTGCGTAGACATAGTCATAGGCGGTACATGGGCATACCTACCTATCCTATCGATATCTAGTTGATAGATTATCGACGAGTATCTGTATCTGTATTGTATGATGTTCTATCGTATATTATGTAGTATGTTGGTATTCGAGTGTAACAGATGTGAAAACGGTGCTTTTTTTGCTACCGTTTGATTCGTACTTACACTACAGCTACGCTCTCGCTCGCTCGACTCTTCTGCGTACATCGATTTGAAATCGTCTTTCTCGCTCTTTCAGCGTTATTTATTTCCATCGCGTTGCACCTGATTGCGTCAATATTTGGTTAACGTGTATTAATGCGTGACTCTGCACGAACTGGCGGAGTGCGGTAGACAACGTACTCTTGATGTCGAACGAAATTATCTCTTTATATAGCGCTTATTTTGTTTTCTTTCTTTTTTATTCCTAATGTCGAGAGGAAATGAACAAACGGTTTACCGACGACGGCGGCACGTCGATAAGTGCTTCTTTATGTAGTTCGACCTGAAGAAATTTCGAATATCATTTTGGCGAAATATTTGCTGCGATTTGTCGTCATTGAGATGTTTTGTTGGGATAGTTGCTCGTTGGCTGAAGGGAAACCGTCGATTAATTGAGTCGTCAGGGTGCAATTGTGCTACTCTGATTATACTGATTTTGGTGAGCGGTAGGGGGCAAATTTTCACAATTTTCATCGAGTGATTAAATTTTGCCCCGTAAGTATAAAGAAAACATTTTATTTAAAAAAAAATTTAATTGATTTTTACTTCTGAGCATTGCAGTATTAGATCAGTGACGTAGCCAGAAATTTCTCATGGAGGGAGCCTGAACTTTCATAATTTTTTGAGAAATTTTGAGTTCACCCCCCCCCACACACACACACACACACAAAAAAATTCCTTTTACTATAAAAACACTACATTCAAAATTTGAATCATTTTCATAAATATTAGAGAGTTGCACAGGTTTTATAAAGTTCTTACGCGATTTGCATAGAATATTCAGGAAAAAGATTTTGATGAAAATGTTATTTTGGAACAAAGAACTTCCATACTAATTATTTTGACCTTAAAACCCGAAAATAATAACAAATCCAATGCAGTGACGTCGGAAGTTTTTTTGGAAGGGTACAAAGTGGGTATAGAGACTTGGAATACCAGAAGGAGGAAAGAAAAGGGGAGCGTTTTTGCATAGTCACCTCGAATAGTTCATACAATTTTGAGAAAATCCGATTTTTAATGCCTCAATAAGGCATTTTTCATGTAAATTCCTGACCTCAGAGGGAGGGTTCCGGACTCCAAGACCCTCCAGACTACTTCACTGATTTTTTTCTTATGGTAGGATACAAAATGTGCAGAAATGATGAAATTTACTTGCTTACACTCCCCCCCCCCCCTCCAGACGTTACAACTGTCCCTTTTATATCTAAATTTAAAAAATAATAATTTTTAATAGTACAGTTATTGATAAAAAAAGAGAAATGAATATTTATTCGCAAATTTATTTCAAAATTGGCCATTCTTAAATTATTTCTTTAAATAAATTCATCCATCATTACTTCAATCTGATCTTAATGGACTTGCAAAACAGAAAGAAGTCCTCTTCAGTCGGAAATTTTCACCCCCCCCCCCCCCCCCCCAAGTAAGTAATTTCGGTTTGTCTGGTAGAGTGGTTTCTATCTGGAAAAATATTGAAAAGATTTTTGAAAATTTGAATTATGAAATTTAAAGGGAACATGGCGACCTTTTTGAGGAAAATGTTCGTTTTGAGTTAAAAAAAATTGGGAAAATCGTATGTACTTTTGAATTGAAAACTATCAGATTGAAATCTACTCCAGGCAAAAATTTTTGATTTTTTCCCTCTTCCTCCCGCGAGCAGAGTACGGTTCTTCTATAAGAATATTATTATTATTATTATTATTATTATTATTATTTTTTTTATTAAGTAAAGGTACAAAAAAATTGAAAATTTTATTCAAAACTTTGTGTACCTAGGTACCTACGTAATTTTAATGGCCAGTAAATAATACCTAAAAAACAAAGTTTTGAAAATTTTACTTTTCCAAATATTTTTTAGGATTTTTATTGATTATGATGAAATACTTGGAGCCAGATTGAACGGGAGAGGGGCTAAGGGGATAGCTCGCCTCCCGTTGATGGCAAAACTAAATTTTCAGGCAAAAAAAATAGATTCTAGACGAAAATTTTCTGAAAGTGGTGACCTTTTTTTGAAAAATTTTCATTTCAAGTTGGAGAAAAATTGAGAAAAATCATTTTTAAATCGAAACAATCCACCTCGTTTGTCAAATTTCTATTTTTTTGCCCTAGTTGTTCCTTCAATAAGGCGATTCAAGTTCGTCCATGAGAATACTATCTTTTGTAGTACGAAAATGGAAGAAATTTTGGAAAATTTGATTATGAAAGTTTGAAGAAAACTGGTTGGTGATGAAAAATGAAGTTTTAAAAATTTTGCTGAATTTACTAGAATTATAATACTGTATTTACAGCCAGACGAACCCAGGGAAGGGTGGAGAGGGCAACTTAGCTCCCTCCAATGATGACAAAATTGTATTCAAAGTCAATAAATTAGGTTTAAGTTTGAATTTTTTCGAAAATGATGTCCTTAATTTTTGTAATGAGCTAAAAAACATGGGGAAAATTGTGCTTCAGGTCGGAAAAATCAGGAAAATTTTTACTTCGATCGAGAATTTTTGATTTTTTGGTCTCAGAGAATATCATCTCAGGCATCATAGAGGGTCACTTTTTTAGGGTGTTTGTCACTTTTTTCGACTTCAGTCACTTTTGGTTACTTTTCACGTCTAAAAGGTCACTTTGATTATTTTTCCCCCTCAAAAGTCACTTTTTCTTCGCACTTCCAGGCTATAATTCAAATTTTCACTTGGAAAATGTTATTTTTCAAAATTCTTCAAAAAAGAAATGAAAAAATAGATTTTTGCTAGTTTGTTTGTTGTTTTGACGAAGTTAATAAATGAGAATATTCACGTATTTTCAGTTGATTTATCTTTGAAATGTTTTCAGAAAACTTCAAAAAATTTCCACCTCCCCCTACCAAAATACTGTAAAAAAATTTGCTCCGAAAAAATTGAATTTTTGGTTACATACTTTTGGTTACTTTTTGGTCAAGTTTTGCTCAAAAAAAGTTACTGAAAATTACTTTATTCCTCAAAAATTTCGTCATGATGTCTGTTATCTTCGTATTGAAAAAAGGGAACAAATAAAATATTGAGGTGATGTAACTCGTAAAATTTAAATTTTTGTGTAAATGAATGATTGAAATTGAAAAAAAAAACGGTTTTTTTATCTTTTCCCCATATGTTGTATTGCTTCCATGTGGACCATTCGCAACACATGCTGTACAGGAAACCCGACCGACGTATGAGACGAATTTCAATTTTGTAAAAATTTGGATATCGTTTGTGAACGATTCGAGTTATAAAGAAGGTTTCCAAGAGTTCATAGTGATTTTACAAATCATCATTCCGGAATTTGAGCTACCTAATCCAACGGGACGCTTCGCGATGACAATTTTAATTCCTATAATATCCAATTAAGCGTTTGAAAAGCTTCGAATACGATGCGAATGGCAGTAGTTGGGAAAAAAGATGATGAAAAAAAGGCTTCGTCGAAATACGATAGTTTTTCACGAACATTTGACATCAAAGCGAACGATTTTACGGTTTTGGTGGGTTTTCTGGATGTCAAATATCGTAATCACCAGGGTAACCTGGGGCAGCGGGGAGGAGGGGGGTATTTCCACGTATGCTACGTATGTTTTAATAAACGTTATGAAGCGGAGAGAGAATACGCGAGTAAACCGAAGCGAAGAGTAACGAGATTAATGTTTTAAATATACGAGCCGGCGTATTTAACCATCAAACAGACAGAGAGAGAAAGACATAAAGTGTCGGTGCGAGAGAGAGAAACGTTTCATACTAAATATTGCATACGCGAATGATTTAAATCTTACCAGATAGATACTCGTTCGTGTATAACGACGAAGGGAGACGCGCAATTGGTTTGATAATCGCGGTGTGGAGCCCGGGGGAGAGGATGGGAAAAGCTTTCGTTATTATACAGAGACGGCTGTGACACAGCTTCGTATATACAGAATACACATAAATCGAGCGTTTTTGATTAAATTTAAACGTTTCATTATTAGGTATTTCTTTTTTTTTTCACTATCATTGGTGTATCTGGTTTTTGAACGAGTATACGACGACAGCGGAAGGGTTGAAGTATAAATTTTGATTATACGATTCGTATGTGTTGGTACGCGAACGAAAAATTAATTTTACTTCGAAAAGTTTCGCTCGCCTCGTATTCGTACACGTATCGTAGTAAGTTAATATTTGTATTTTTTCGAATGAATTTTTTACGAGTTTTTTAAAAAGTATGCGTGAAACGACGGAGAGGATGGTTTTCTGTTCATGAGTTGTTTCTTGTTCCCTCCTCCATCTCAAGACTGAATTTTGGTATTTGTAAATTTCTCTTGTAACCTCCCCAGGTCTGAATTTTGTTAATTTCAAGTTTTTTCTGTACCTCTCTTCTCTTCAGACTGAGTCAAATTCCTCTCGTACCCTCCCCTTTGCTGAATTTATGAATTTCAAATTTTAGTTGTATCTCTCTGCGCCGTCTCTAGCCTGAAATTCAGTAATTCCAAATTTTTTTCTATGTCCCCTTCAGATTGAATTTTAATAATTTCAAATTTTTCTCTCTCTGTAAGTTGAATTTTATTTCACAAGTAACATTCCCCTCCTGAAAAAATTAGCAAATTCAATTAAATGGTAAACCCCTCTTTCTCAAATATTCCAACTATAAGTATAAAGTTCTATTCATGGTGTCCATTCTCTGGAAAACCGGGAAAAGTCAGGGAATTTTGGTGGTCTGGAAAAGTCAGGGAATTTTGGAATTTTCTCTGGAATTTTTCGAAAATCCCAAAAAAAATGTAAATCATTTTTAGAAAAATGTTTTTTTGCTTATTTTATTATAAATTTTTCAAAAAATTTCGCCCTCCTCCGCTCGGGCCAAATTATTACATCTTTTATCCGATTATTGTTTTATTCATCATTTTTTGTCGGTCGTAATGTACAATAAAATTGATATTAAAAATGCATGTCTTTATCCATTGAATTATGAATTATCCAAAAAAATTGCCTCGGTAATTTACACTCTTTCTTTTTGCAGAATTTATTTTCAATCTTAAGTTTTTTGGAAACTTCTTTTTTTTAATGAGCTGTAATGAGAAAGAAATGTCATGATGCCCTTGACCACGATGTTGAAAAAAAAGGGAGGGAATGGAACAGAAATCGAAATTATTGGCCATGTTTTGGAAAACATGAATGAGGGAAAAGTGGTGAATTTTCATCTTTTGAAGATCTTTTTTCGCCCTCGCTTCGCTCGGGCTCAACACATTTCTATATTTCCATAAAATAATTTATATTTTACCTTCTCATTCACTTTTTTATTTATTGGTACAAACTAAAAAATTACAAGGGATTGGGTGAAGTTATAAATTTGAGACAAGTGTTTTTCATTTTGGAGGGAGGGGGGGGGGAATGAAATGTGAAGAAAATTTTGAATTTTTATTCGCTCAATTTGGTAGACACACTGGCATAATTTTTTATTGAATTTGAATATTTTTTTTGACCCGAAGAGGGGCATCTAAAGATCTCGTAAAAAATATCGAGTGATTTTAAAAAAAAAATCGTTAGACCCTATGCATTTTATATCATGTTTATACAAAATTTCGGGATGTAGGTGCATCACCCGAAAAAATTACCCCCCCCCCCCCCCGTTTACGAATATCATATTTATAAGGTCTGGAAAAATTTGAAAAATTGGTCTGGAAAACCTGGAAAAGTCAGGGAAAATCATTTCTGAAATATAGTGGACACCCTGCTATTGCAACTTCCTCAAATTTTTTTGATCTCTCCTTTTTGTAGTAATCGTTTTTTTTGTTTTTTTTTTCAAGTTTTATTTAAAATATCTTATTATACGAAAAGATTAACAAATTATCTTATCAATACAACACCTCAACTAAAGATTTATAGTATCGTTTTAACAAGATTTAAGGATTAAGATTATGAGGATTATTGGATAATTACAATATGATTAATGAAAATAACTAAATTACGAGCTTCAAAAGAAATTTTACACAAAGGATCTTAGCTTTTTATATAGCCCTTAGTGAGTCAAACAACATATTTACAGTTAAGACGAATGATTAAATTTAAAAGTTGAAAACATACAAATAGGAAAAATGATAGGGATACCACAACAGGACCCGTATTATGAACCAGGGTTGGTAAGCCAGCCAAAAGCCTAAGCCGAAAGCCGAAAAAAAAACGTAAAATCCTTGTTTTGAAAAGCCATCCGAAAGCTTAAGCCATAATATTTGAAAAGCTAAAGCCAGCCGAAAGCTCTATTTTTTCGGCTTATTTTTTTTTTTCAATTTGTGTTTCTGTGAAAGTGAAAGTGAAATTCATATCAAAATTTTTAAAATTGATAAAATTCAGGTTGGGAAAATTTACTGCATTGATGAAAATTAAAAAAAAGAATCAATTTTTAGCAAAATAATAAAGTTTTGAAAAAAAATTTTTAGCAAAATATTTGAAAATTGAAGCAAAAAGCCAAAAGCCGTAAGCCGAAAGCCAAAAGCTGAAAGCCGAAGCTGAAGCTGTATTTTTTTGAAAGCGGAAAGCCGAAGCCGAATTTTTTTTTTGTAAGCGTAAGTCAGCCAGCCGCATTTTTTAATACGGCTTACCAACCCTGTTATGAACTGCCATTACAGATAGCGAATGATGTTGTTTGACGAGTTTTTGTGTTATTATAAAAATGAAAGATCACTATTTTGTTCACCAAGATGAAATTTGGATGAAATTTATCAAAAAACAACCCCCCCCCCCGAAATGTATTTCGATTTGCTATCTGTAACGATAGTTCATAATTGTGGTCCAGGACGAGTGATCGGTTGCTCAATGTTTTTTGCACTCGCGCTCCGCTCGAGCTCACTTGAAATTTGAAACATTCCGCTCAGCATTGTTCTGTTTGCGCTCATGCTCACACCTGCACTCAAACCACTCACGCTCACACTCAGGAATGTGCTCAAAGCGCTCATGCTCACACATACGCTTAAAACACACACGCTCACTCACTCTGCTCATTTTTTTAGACGAATGAAAGTTCAAAATCATTTGAATTATTCAATTTATTCCACAAAAATGATGACAAACAATATCAAGAGTGATAAGGATAACCAGCAGTTTTTTTATTTTTTATTAAATAAAACGTTTTTGGCTTTTAGACTAGAATTTCTGAGT
Source organism: Pseudococcus viburni (assembly GCA_033439095.1). Lineage (NCBI taxonomy): Eukaryota > Metazoa > Arthropoda > Insecta > Hemiptera > Pseudococcidae > Pseudococcus > Pseudococcus viburni. Next base: position 101,794 of record JAVBJF010000031.1, read on the forward strand.
GGAGCTGAGCGCTACCTTACGGCACTCACTATGAATTTTGCGCTCCGCTCATGCTCCACTCTTGAAACGTGAATTTTGAGCTCACGCTCCGCCCAATGCTCACTCAAAATCAGTGAGCGCAATGGGAGCACTGAGTGGCCCATCACTGTCCAGAACTCACTACTAGTGTGCTTACGTCTTACTGTTCGAATTCTTGTCACTGAAAAGGAAAGGCATAATTCAAATGCTGGTTTTCCATGACAAATTCACAATATTTCAAGCATTCTTTTGAGTAAAAATAATCTTCGTTATCATTTCTCAACCTTTTTATTTTCTAAAATTCTTCATCATTTACCTGTTGTTACCTATTTAAAAGTTACCTTTCACCAAATAATCAACTCACATTAAACAGATAAATCCTCTAAGCTGTTTTTCCCTGACTAGCTAATATTTTCTGGACGACTCCACCCTTCAGTAAGTTCATTTTTATCTATACCCTCCAAATAAACCAACATTTATTTCAATTACCTGAATTATTTTATTATTATTTGACTAAAGCTCTGTTACCTTTAGTGAATTGAAAATTAATTTTTCCATGAAAATTCATTACTTCAAAATTTTGAACGATTATTACAGTGTTACCAATTCTTGAACGCAAAATTGTATTTCTAGAGAAATTCAAATCGAAAAGAGAAAGGAGTGGAGGTAAAATCATTTTTCGATCCCCACCAATTCTTAAACGCAAAATTGCATTTCTAGAGAAATTCAAATCGAAAATACAAGGGGGTGGAGGTAAAATCATTTTTCGATCCCCAACGTCCCCCAAACAGGATACGTTAGAAATTTTTTCGGTATAAACTATCTGTGGCTCAAGAGCAGTTTTTTGGTTCAAATTTCGGAAAAATCGGTCCACGGAGCGAAGTGTGTTTGAATGTTTTTTAACGAAACTTCTGAGTAACAGTCAGAATTGCAGCCCAGGATAAAATCAGTGAAAAAAATTTCAATAAAAAATACAAATCACTGAAAAACCAGTGAAATTTATGAAATTATCAGAAAAATTAGCGAAAATTCGCTGAAAATCAGTGAATTTCGCTGATTTTTTCCTGTGCTGCAATTCTAACTGTTTTATCAGTAACTTTTCACTGATTCAGAATGAAAAAGTAGAACTTTATTTTCTATTCATCCTCCTCAGTTACTTTTTTCTGTACTGTTTCAATTTTTTTACTCTTTTAACTACTAATTCTTTTTCTAAAAATTCTGGTTCAGACATACCATCGAATTCTTCATCCATGTTGTCAATATTTTGGCCCTCGTATATTTTTGTATGATAATTGGTGACTATATTGTTTATCCCCCTTTTATAACATTTCGTTAAATACCCTTTTGTCGACTTAGTAAGGTAGAATTCTCGGTTAAATCGTCGTAAAAAGAAAACCTCTTTAAATTTATCTCGCGAATTACCGTCGAATAAATTGGCGCGAATTGCGGTATCGACACGAAGGCCGGAGACGGAAAGACACCTCTAACACACATTTTCCGAATTGAAATCAAGCCAAAATATTAATTAACGAGTCGACGACGAAGAAGTATAACGAGAGTTCGCCGAGAGGGAGAGTAAGCCCCGCTCGACGTCGTTATAATAAACCACGTTGAGAAATAAACGCGAGCCGAGCGCGTTTTTTCACCTATAAAAGATACACTCTCTGCTCGGTACAGTTGCCGGTGCTCGCCGCCTTATCCGCGAAGCTGTAACCACTTTCGCGAAGCCACCGTTCGCGTTCGTTCTTCGCTGCACTACAACCTTTTAGCAATTAGTCTTGCAGCAGCGTTTTTGAAGCTGCGAAACGCGGAGAAGCTCTCGCACTTCGGTATAGTTTTTCCACAAGTACCCCTTGCCCCCTTTGGCCCGACCCCGGTATACATTTTTCTCTCATTATTCTTGTTTTACGACGGCGCTCGGTGTAAAAGGCCGGAGGAGGCGGTGAGCTCGAGTTAATGCATCGCGTAATCTGCTACTTTTCCATCAGCGCGAGGAGAAAATACACTAACTCGTGTACTACTCTCGTCGCACTTTGCGGGTCATTTTCATCCCCCATTTACCAACACGATACGACCTTTTCTCGCAGTACATTCGCCAAATACTAAATTCACACTTCGATACCCCCCTGGCCCGCTTCGCAGTCAGATTTTCCCGCATTTACGCGGTACAGTAAGCGCGTTTTAACGCCATCTCTGGGCCCCCTGCCTCGTCCCCCGCCCCCAGTTTTCCATTCTTGCGTTACCGCGCCTCCTGTCGCGCGTTTAAATAAACTCTTTCGTCGAATTATTTCCAAGTCTCATTAACGAGCTGCACACGCGAATATCGCCTCCCCCGCGACGGTGCTCTCGAAACGGCGAGCACCTCTCCTCGAGCTGCCCGAAACAAAGCAGAAAAAAATTCAATTTCCCAGAATAATATACCCCATTAGAGAAATTATTCCAGAAAAAAAACAAAACAACACGTACAGCTCGCACATTCGTTAAATACGAAAACTACACGAGTAATACGAATTTCCCAGTCTATATTGTGTCGGTTGCGTTATTATTCAAAATATTACTATTTGCATTGTATACGTATGTGCAGAACACCTTCGTCCTTTATGCACGTTCGTGGTACGTACATTACATATTATTTCTCTTCGCGAATGTCCTTCGTTCTGTATCGCATCGAGTAAAAAAATACGCGAAAAAAGAAAAATCACAGCGAAAAAGCGGAATTTTCAATTTTCCACCGTATTCGAATGTACCGGTAGCTTTTTCTATTTCTTTTAAACGCGGTGACAGGCGGGAGTACGTAAATAATAGAACTCGTATCTCGAATAAATGTAACGCTACACGATTCGCAATTCTTTTGATATTATTGACACTTTTTTCGTGTTCATATTTCCCTCGAAGACTCTCTTTGACCCGAAGCATGCATTGTGTTGTTATACAACGATAAGATTGTGTCGAATTTTCGAAAAAAAAAAGACTCGATACCTCGATACGACTATTTTGTCTATTTTAAAAATGAAAACACGTAATACAGAGCGTATTTGATGAGTTCCATAGGATTTCCGAAATTCAAATTTCTAGCTTGTTCGCCTTCTAAGGAAGGTTTACTTATTAGAAAAGGGGAGGAGGGAGGTTGAAAATTCTCGTCCGAAATAGAATTTTTTCTGATTTTTTCTCCATTTTTTTTGGCATAAAACAGGGTGTCTCACAGGTCAAGCTGTCTTGATAAGTCAATCTTTTTTTAAACAGGTCATTCTGGTCCTGAAAAGTCAAGCTTTTTGACCAATTTACCTTGATTTACTCAAAAGGTCAAGCTTTTTTCAAAAATATAGCTATTAAAAATTATGTTTTTCTGAATTTAATGTGTTTGTTAGAATTTTAATTCTGTATAAATACCTACAAGCACACAAAATGTATCGATTTTTTTTGGGGGGGGAGTGCTCGGAAAAATCATTCCCAAAGGTCAAGCTAAGTCAAGCCTTTTGCTCAACAAATTTTGTTAGACTCCCTGTAAAACGATCATTTTCCGAGATGAAGCTATCACATTTGAAAATTTTCCCCTGACTTGAACTGCAATTTTACCTTTATGGGGAGCAAGATGCCCTTTTTGCTTCTGTGTCGTCCGATCATTTTTTTTTCAAGTTCCCCAATAAATTCAATGGTAGGGCAAATTTAATTTCATTTAGCCTACCACAAACAACCTTGTTCGATCGGTTTTTCAGCAGTATTTTTGGTGGCTCGGAGGGAGAAATACAAAATTTTGGTAATTTTTTCCAAAAAAAAGTCGTCAGGTTTTTTCTTTCCCCTCCAAGCCACCAAAAATTTTGAACAAAAATTATGCAAATCGAAATTCTGAGTTTTGCCTCTGTCTTTCCGAAGCTCCTTTTGGTTTTTCGAAAAAAACAACCTCAAAATCGTATTTTACATGTCAAAATACCTAATTTTTGAAACCAAACATGAAAATTTCACAAAATTTTTGAATTTTGCTCCCCTCCTCTCAACCTCTCTGACTGACAAATCGATTTTGGATCCATAGGAGTGAAGAAATTTTACGTTATCTAGAAATATTATTAATGACATCACGTTCAAAGTGCTATTTTTTCCTCAACCTCGATTTTTTGAATGTAATATTTAATAACCACCCTCATCGTAGGAGCTGAAATTTTAACGATGACTTTTTTTTGGAATGCCCTACTAGCATGTATAAGAAAAATACTCTTCGCTGGTATAATTTTGGGTAGCTTCAGTCGTAATTTCGATTATTTCAAAAAATACTGTAAATATTGGAAAAATAGGCGTTTTTTACCTTTAATTTTTGGGCAAAGAAGTGGGCGTTTTGGAAAAAAACGAACCTTTCTGATAGGAAATTACACGTAAAACAAGATTGTTCATAACCATTTTCCCATTTTGAGGCTTATTTTTGAAGATATTATACGAAAGTTTCGATTTTTTCAAAAATACTGCAAATTCTTGGAAAATGGGTGTTTTTTACCCGTAATTTTTGGTCAGTGTTTTTTTTTATAAAAAATGAGAACCCTTCTGATTGAAAATTACACTATTTTTCAATTTTGAGGCTTATTTGAGGAGATATTCGCGAAAAACCGGTTTTCAGCAGACATTAGCCCTTTTCCTTGGGGTTGTGAAGGGTTCCTGGGATGTTCATTTTAGTATGTTGTTCAGTGAATCATTACGAACGTAAAATACGAAAAAAAATCAGGATTGAATTTTCGGGGATTAAATCCTAAAATAACTAGACTAGTGCCAGTCATGGAAAGCAAACCAAATTTTGTTATTGGTTTTGGTTTCGGTTTTTCAAACATTTTGGTTTTTGTTTGTTTTTTTGTTTTGTTTTATATGTCTAAAACAGGTATGAAAATTCATGAAATATAACGTAACAAAAACTACGAGATTGGAACGAAAACTAACGAAGTAACGACAACGAGCACTTAATGAAATGAAATTGAATTTTTTCCACGATTTTTTTCAAATTTTCTAACTGCTTCAGCACTTGAAAATTCCCCCTAACACATAAAAAAGAGCAAGAAGTCCAGTAGGGCCAAAATCAAAACCAAAACGAATTTTGTTGTAATTATGGTTTTGGTTTGGTTTTGGTTTGTCAAACATTTTAGTTTTGGTTTTGCTTCCAATGACTGCCTCATACTAAAAATGCAATTAGGTAGTAATGATAAGAAGGTAGCTGCACCCCCCCCCACCCCCTCTATCAAACCGAACCATCAATCTTCATTTTGCCAGTATACAATTTATTCACATTTTTATAGCTTCTGAATCAGATTCTTAATTAATTTCCAATTTGTGGAAAGAAAACGAATAGAAAAATTGAAAATAAATACCGCAGAATTATTGAAAATTTATTTTAAATGTGTAAAAAATTGGTAGATATAAAATGAAAACTGTAGAAATACATTTCAAAGTTGTAAAATCAGAAATTAAAATTAAAATGTAAAACTGGTTTAGAAATCGCCAAGAACACTTGATAAAAAAGTGTTAGGTACCTAAATATCATGAAAATGTGTAAAGCTGGGATGAAAATGGTTGAAAATAATGCAAAGAGTTGATAAAACCCATGAACAATTGAACGTAGGTTGAAAACTGAAGTCATTTTTCTTCAAAATTTTCAACAATTTGCAAAAATTTTGAGATTTTTTCAAGTTAGGTATGATGACATGTCTAGATACTTGAAAATCTGTAGCTTTAATTATAATTTTTTACACTGTAACTTCATCGACTCAATCCAGACGAAAGTTCAATTTTTGATCAATGTATTCATGTGCAATTTGTGCTTATTAGAAACAACATTTGTAAAGACTAAAATAACATAAAAATAGACGTTACGAATGCAAATATGTTGAATATGTGTTTAGATGAGATGATGGAAACGAGTACTCGACAGGGAATTATCCAGTCAACATGTTTTGAAAATATCGCGAGGCTGTTTTAAAACGAAATGTTAATTACATACCATAATTAACCGATTAATCCGGGGAAATTAAAACGAAAATGCGTAATATTATACGTTGTCGCGATTTAAACGTTCAAATTTTACGTCTAAAATGTTTTACGTGTATATTTCTCTGGATTTAAGTAAATTCATCAAAGAGTCGAAGAAATTGTTGAAAACTATAACTATATTTATCGAATCGTACGATAAATTAAGTGATATTTTTCGAGAATTTGATGAAAACTTGGCTCGAGATTGAAGTGGATTTATTATAAATTATGCAAAAGTTCGTCTAAACTGTTCGGAAAAGTTTGTAAATATCGAAATTTTTTATAAGCTGCGAACAAGTTTATAAAAGCTTTGAGAAAAGTTGTAGATTTATTTGAAATTATGTAATTCGTCGGTATGTAAAATACAAATACGTTGAATTTCATCATTTCGAAAGTGCTACGAAAATTCTTTTAAAATGTTTTGAAATGGAATATTTTTGTTTAATTCGGTCGAGCCTTTCGTTCTGAACGCCGAAAATTTGAAAACGTTGTTGGTTTATAATAAGGCCGAAAATGATGGAAAAATAAACATGATAAAGTGCCTGTTGGGTGGAAAATTGAGAGAATTTATTTTTGATTTCTTTTTCCTTTGTGAATGAGAGAAAATAAGTACATTGGTAGCAAAGAATCGTGAAAAAATCATACGATTCAGAAGTTGCAGAAAATCGTTAATTTGTCCTGGCAAAATTGGAATACGCGTGTGAATTAATATTTTTTCATATCTTTCACCTGTTTCTTGAAATCACGTCACGTTTGTTCAAAAAAAAAACCTCTTATCATGAGTTAGCACAGGTCAACATAAAAAATGCAGTCTGAAATTTAATGGATGGTTTTGATGGAAATTTTCACGCTGATGTTGGAAAAAATAGTAAAAAAATTCCAGAATGTCAGGATTTTTTCACACTTTAAATGTTTGGTTGAAAATTTGTTTCACACTTTTTGATAACTTTTGACACTTGGAATGGATTTTCTGAACAAAGAAGGGGTCGTACGAAAAAAATGAATGAAACATGAATTGTGGAATGTAAAATTTCATTTCTGCAGAGAATAAATTAGTTTTTTCCTATGAAGCTTGATGTTCAAACTTCACCGTTATCGTATTAAAAATATCTCGAATGCTAAGATTTTTGAAAAAAATTAATTAGACTACAGAAAAAATTTGTTACGTCCTACAAGTTATTTTCCATTCATTTTTTTGTAGATCCTTCTTTGTGCTCATAAAATCGACTTTAAAAGTGCAAAATGGAATTTAGCCAAAAATTCGTTCAGAATCACGTACCAGGGTTCATTAAGCTGAAACAAATTGAAAAAATGCAGCTCTGCATAAATAATCAAAAATATGTTCCGACTCATTTTTATTGAAAGGGTATTTGCACGTTCAATATTTATTCTCTTATTTTAAATCTGTGAAAAGTCACTGATGAATAGTCAGAATTGTAGCACAAGGATACTGCAAAATGCTTCGATTTTCAGCAGACTTTCGCTGATTTTTCAAAGAATTTCACTGATTTTTCAGCGAATTTTAGAGATTTTACTGACTTGTCAGTGAATTTTCACCGATTTTTCCTCAAGTATTTTTCACTGTTTGCTTTCAGTGAAATTTTTTCACTAATTTATTACTGTGCTGCAATTCTGACTGTTTTTCAGTGATTTTCGGTAATTTTTACTGATTTATAAATGAGAGAATGAATGAAAATTTACTGAAAGTCGGAATTGCGGCACAGAAAAACAACAAAATTCTGTGATTTTTTTGGCCGATTTTTCAAAAAATTCCACTGATTTTTCAGCGACTTTTCACTGGTTTTCCAGCAATTTTTTCACATTTTGCTTCCAGTGAATTTTTTTTCATTGATTTATCATTTAGGCTGCAATTCTGACTGTTTTCCAGTGATTTTTAATAATTTTCACTGATTTCTAAATGAGAGTACACACCTACAACCTATACTTACTAGATGATATCCTATTTAATTGGAAGGTGGTGCTAGGTAGCCAGGTAGGGCCTGGGTAAGGAATCTTATAACTACACCCAGGGTCGGGCACTGTGTCTTGGCAGTACCACTAAGCATACTTATTTGCTCACACATGGTCTGTGAGTACATAGTTTAAACCCTTTGCAGCACATATGCCAGGGTGATGTGTATGTCACTTGTAGTCTGTGAAAACATAGTTTAAGTTTCAAGAACGTATGTCGGGGCAATGTGTGTGGGCATCAGATAAGCTTACCATGGTGCTTCTGAGGCTCATTAGACCCCTTCACTAACCATGGCACAGATATAGGGTGAGTCACAGGTTGAGGATAACGAGCTCCACCACACGTGTGTTGAAGTTGCAGGGAATACGGGAATAACATGTATAAGGAAATACATGACCCAATACCTGCTCGAAGACAAGAGTCTCACTTCAAACACAACACTATGTTGGTTGTGAAGTGTTCCTCCTTTTTATTATTCCCCCTTTCCCATTTCCTTGCCAAAGTTGGCACACCAGACGAACCTTCTCTAGGTTTAAGCTTTTAAGGTGGCTTTCTCTTCCACTTTCACATCCTACAAATGTGGGGTTTTACTTACTGTGGGTTAAGCACTGTCCATTTGCTTAAAAGCTACACCCTTCAGGCCTTTTAGCCTTTGGGCATCCTACCTTTGGGTGGCACACCATTTTAATGTAACAGTTTCCACCGTAATAGACCAGTATCATTAATTGATGAACCTCCTGTAAAAAATTTTGTTATGTTTTTATTATAATCTATATTACACTTTAAATAACTTTGTTAGTCTCTTCTTTATTTTAGGTTAACAGCAATATACTTTCCCCACCATTCTTAGATTGGGCGGCCCTCAAAAAAAGTACCATAGTTGTCACTCTGGGCCACTTAGGACATAGCCCCGCCCACCAAAATGTGGGGGAGATCAGTGGGTGTGTCTTGGATGTACGCCCACATTTTGGCGGGAGAAGCTATGTACTCGTAGTATGTCCTGTGACGGCATGTGGTTGGATACCATCTTTAACTATAGAGTATATGGATCGAGCTAGCTGAGTAAATAGTGTCGTCAGACATCCTACCGAGAAAGAACACTTCTGATTGGTTGTTTTATTATCATGCAAAATGTGAAAAATCAGATCTCAGCGAGTTTTTATCGTAGAAAATTCGTTCATAGCTCATATTGAAGTACTTCAAAAATAAACAACCTTTCAATTCTTGTAATTTTCAAGCAATTTGCATCAGCGGCATACACTACTACAACGAACGAGTGAGTGAGTCTAACGTTTGTCTCGTCGTTGTGGATTATGTGCGTGGAGGTTGAGGGGAAGAGGATGTTATGATTACCCAATCAGCAGCGTTGTTTCTCCGTAGGATGTCTGACGACGCTGTTCATACGGTTTGTATACAACTAGCTCGGTCCATATACTCTATAGTCAAAGGATACCATACACATTACTCAACTTCCTCACTACCGTCCTTTCAGCACTACCCTTCCTCCCCGCCCCTCCCCACTTCCAGAAAGGTTGCCAACCGAGATTTCGAAAAATCACTATTTTGGATTAAAAACGCATCACTAAAAATCTTTGTAGCCAATTTGTTCAAAAATCACTAAAATCACAAAACTCATCCTTGAAATATCACTTCATTGTATTCATCAGTGGTGTGCAAGAGCCGAGCTTTGAGCTCGGCGAGCAGGCTCGATTACAAACGAGCCGAGCCGAGCCTACGTAGCTCGTCGAGCCTAGGTCGAGCTCACAAACCCGTTCATAGGATTTCATTGCCATGCGGTAGCTCCTATGTGACTCATGCAAATGCTGGACGAGGTGGGGTCTTAAATTTTATTAATACAAAGTTAACGTGTTGTAAGATAGCTAGTGCGGACATCCCTGCATTCTTATCGTTTCCTAATCCTTAATGAAAAAAGTTGTGGGCTCGGTTCGGTTCAGGCTCGTTCAGTGACTAAGCTCGGCTCGGCTCGAGCTCGTTAGTACCTGGGTTCGGCTCGTTGTTCGTGAACAAAGCTCGGCTCGTGCACACCACTGGTATTCATCCTCAAAAATCACCTTAAGTAGCCAAAAAAATATCAAAATCGTCAAAAATGGCTGTTTCTCAACTTTTTTTTCCAAATATTTTTCATCAAAAATCATTGTAAATTGGAAAGTAGACCTGGCAAACAGATACTTCAAGATCTAATTATTCGATTGAAATGAGAAATTTGTATCCAAGGCTTCACTACGCCTGGAAAAATAACTCTATAATTAATTATTTAGCCAAGGAATACTCAAGTATCGTTTATGAATGTGGCCCTTAGTTTTGAAGAGAAGCCACTTCCCCATTACCTCCTTCCCCTCCCCTCTACCCAGCCGCGAAAGATTTTTTCGCAACTTTGAACTATGATAACTTTCGCGGTGTCTTTGAACTATTGATCAAAAAGTCGTTGAAAAATTTTGATTATGAATAAGGGCTTTGATTCAAAAATCACATAAATAAGTCGTAATCGGACGAGCATGGATATTGAACTAATAATGAAAACTGATAAGATTCACGAATTACAAACTGAGCGATCTCGCGATCGATGGCTCTGTTTTATTCATTCGTGATCATTGAACCTTCCGCGACGCGAATTACCCTGCAGATTTCATTGCCGGCGAACAGTTCTGCGATAAAAAGCAACTCTGTAAGGACTGTCGCCTCATCCACGCAGCAGCTAAAAAATACACGAGAGCTAAACTGTTTCGATACAGACAGACGTACACCGTGTACCCTGATGAGCGTCAACTATTTGCAGCGTGTATCTGGCTACAGCAATCTCTCAGCAGAAGGTACAATTTAGCGTTTAAATTCGATCGAGCATGACGGTCAGCGATCACAAGGTAGACGGAAATATACTCCGGTAACATGATTGCTGCGATGGTCATTCCGCCGCACCGAGCTAACCGTCCTGGCCGATTCTTTTGCCCCCCATTTGCGTCGCGTTTCGAGTCCGATGCGACGTGAGTGCGCAAGCTCCTTAGACAATATACGCTCTACGTTGTTGGTAATTTGAAAAAATGAAGTAAAATCGAAGATCGTACGTATTTTACACCTTTTCGAACATCGACGATTTTGCCTCGAGAGTGTGTGGCAAAGAAAGCATGGCAGAAGGGTGAACGGAGGAAGATTTCGCGACGAAATAGCTTCTTCGCGAGTATTAGAGGTGGAAAAAAATTGGCAAGGATGTGAGAAAAGAGTTGGGAAAAAAACGTTGCGCCAATATCGAGAGATTTTGAAATTACCGGTCGATATACCCTACGTCTACCTATATATAAGACGACGATACGAGAAGATAAGATACGTTTGTAGAGATGTAGACGCGGGTACCTCGGTGTGTCGTCACCTTTTTGAGCTCGACCGGCGCGGCGTAATTTGTTTTCATTTGGAAACTAGGAAGCCGTATAATAGGTAGATCGTAGGCGTTGGCTAGCGTCGCGTTTTTCTACTATTCGAATATACTCGCGTATGTTTGCGAGTGTTTTATTTATACAATTTTTTTTCCTATTTCTCTCCGTGTGTCTTTCTACGCGCGTTATATTGGTCGCTTTGATATGTACGCGAAGCGAGGGTGACGGTGCCGATGGCGTGCGCGCCTTAGTCGCTTTTTAATGCATAGAAAAAATATACGATGTCGGACGACCTTGGTTAATTATGTATTGCAGAACGTCCGACCTGCTTACCCTTGTTCATCTTCGATGTGTAACAAATCGTTTTAATATTTGAGCGAAATTCCATTTTACGTTTTAAACGTCGGTTGGATTTAGAATGATTGTGATCTTCGCGTTCCCAATCACGGTTTACTGGGTTAAAAGTCTTGAGGGGGTAAGAGAGACAGAGAGGGTGACCATAGGACGAACGTCCACTGGCAGGAGAAACAGAAAACAGCTAGAATTTCTAATTTTACTACGAAAAGCAAGGATTTTCGACAAAATTCTCTTGAATTTTTAATTGAAGGATATTTGACTTTTTCAGTCAGAATTTCACGTTTTTGATCTTTTAGTTTAGAATTATCCACTCGGGGTGTCTATTAGTGGCGGAAATGGGAGGGAGAGGGGGCAGAAACCCTTTCAAAATAATTTTTTTTTCGGAAAATATTTCTGGTGTTGAAATCGATCATTCGAATTTTTTATTTCCTTATCTGAATGATTTTTTCAACTCAAAAATTGAAAAAAATGATGATTTAGGAGGTTAGAATTCTCAATTTTTTATTATAAATATTATGTTATTGTGCCCTCTCTTTGCTGGGGCTTAAGAATTTTTATTCTTTTCTTAAAATGTCTGGTGTTTTTTTTAAACTGACTTTGTCACCTTTTTTCACTGAAAGTCACTTTTGATCACTTTTTTATCAAAAAGTCTTTTTTGGTCCCCCTCTTCCCCTCCAAGTTACTGTTAAACTTTTTTTTAAATTGAAAAAAAAATCAAAAAATTTTACCTTTGCTCTGATAGGATTAAATTGCTTTTGGAAAACCTCTATGAGGGAAAAGTAATAAATTTTCAACTTCTGATATTTTTTTCGCGAAAATTTTCCCCCCTCACTTCGCTAGGACTTGACACATTATTACATATTTCAACAAAATAATTGATATTTTTCCCCTCATCAAATTTTCATTTATTGGGGCAAACTAAAAACACTGCAAAGGCTTGCATGGAATTCATAAATTTGAAGCGCGTATTTTTTGGGGAGGAGGGGCAACAAATTGTAATTTTTTTTTCAAATTTTAAGTCTGGAAAACCCCCAATTTTAAGTCGCATGATTTGGTAGATACCTTGGCATCATTTATGTATTTCATTTTTCAAAACTTCATCATTTTTCTTCAAAATGAAGTTTCTCTTTTTTATTGTATTTGAGATTTTTTCTGTAATAAATTCAAATTCTCAAGTTTTTATGTGGAGGGAGGGAGGAAGGGAGGAGTCAACAATTTTTAGAATTAATTTGAGACTTCACACGAAAAAATACCCCCCCCCCCCCCCACAGGTGCTTCATGTATATCATAAATGTAAAAGATCTGAAAAACTTCGAAATTCATGAAAAAGTGATCACTTTTTCTTTACTAGGTCACTTTTCTGATCACGTTTTTTCTTTTAAAAGCCACTTAAGTCACATTTTTTTTGGAAAATTTTGCAATGATGCCTGCCATATTTCCAGGATTTTAAAATTATCGGCAAAATCGTCGATTTGTCGGCAATATTGGTAAATTATTGGTAGAGGACAAAGAACAATCATTTTGCCGATAATCTAAAATGTAAAAACGAGTTGGAAACCATATTTTTTCGACAGCAATAATAACGTACATTCTGCAAAAAAAAATTGCCTTCGCTTCGGTCGGGCTTAGTGTGTAATTTGATATTTTCCTTATTTTTTAAAAATCGAACCCATTTTTATCAAAAATCTAAATCATCTCAATTTATCTACTTTTGAAAAGTTTTTTTATAACAATTTTTTGGCTTTGACGTGAGTAAATAATTTTGAGCTCTTGAGAATTTTTTTTGAAAGTTTTTCTCTCTAGCTTCGCTCGGATAAATTTGTATTATTTTTTGCCTAATAAGTGATATCACTTCAGAATGAAATCGCCAAAAAAGTGCTAGCAATTCCTAATAAAAAGATTGTACGAAGGAGGGGGAGGGGTGTCAAAAAATGCTCGAAATTTTCTTTAAAACGAGTGTACGCAAGGAGGCATATTTTTGATCAAATCTGGAGCCAAAAAAATTGTAGACTTGAAAATGGCATGAAAAACTTGAAAATAGCGAGAATTAAAATTTTTCAGATCCAGTAGACACCCTGAACCAGAAGAAAATACCCTTCGCGTTTTAAGAAATTGCCTAATTTAATTTTGTAACGAGCTAATTTCTCGAGGTCGATCTTGATTTTCTTCTTGTACGAGGGTAAATTTTCACACACGAAGACGATAACTTACGTTTTGCCTAATTGGTCCCTGTATAACTTCGCTAAGGTGATTGAACGATATTTTTAACGCTTCTAAAGGAAAAATAAACGCCAAATACTTCATTACGTTGGGTTGACATTTTCAACGAATTTGCGGCACGCACGTAAATAGTGTGAGTTCAATTTGTGCACGAACTGTGTGCAGGTGCTTTTAATGGAGAAAGCTTTTTCAATGAGATTTTTTGTATTGTCGAATGCACCGATAGAAACGTTCGAATTGTTGATTTAAAGTCCAGTACATAATTCTCGTTTATTCGTTTCGAAAAAGTAATCACCGTTCAATTTATGGACTAGAATTATTTTGTAGATTTATTTTGAAAGAATGAACTAACCTTATTTTTTTTGTATGTTCCAGGTACGTGTTATTGATTTTTCATTACGGTGGTGTGATTTGATTATTTTTGCGGCCTTTTGCGACGAGTGAATCGGATAAAACAATATTATTGATGGATCACGTGTCCTGACCTTCCAGCATGTTGTGGTTTTACTTTCGAATGTACGTAAATATTTTTTTATTATTTTTTCGATCGAATAATATGAACTAAAGGGTTGCCATGTAATTAAATCGGTTGGAAGGTAAAAGAAATGAGGAGTGAAATGTACTCTAGGAAATTTACTCGTGGACAACTATTGATTCACAATTCGTACCTACATCATTCACAAATACGAATGTAACAAATTTTTAAACGATCTATGTTCAAAAAAAAGTTATTTTTGATTTTTGAATTGCCTATATTTTTAGGAAATTGTCGAATATAGATGTATTTTCCGAATATAAGACTACAGAGCTGGTACAGGGAAGTTGGAGGAACCCTTGTCCCCATCTTTATTTTTTGCTTGGAAATTCAGCAAGTATTAACAGTTTAGAAATTACAATATGGCCAAAGAGAGGGCACATATCCTGGATTTTGACGAAAATTGGTGAGATAGTTTTCTGTGAGTGAGAGACTTCCCAAAAAAATTTGTATCGCAGTCCAAAGGAGGATGGGAGTGGAGGATCTCAAAGTGGGATTATTCAAGTTTTCTGCTATGGGTACTAAAAGTACAACAATTCGAAAAAAGTACTAATTTTGTTTCTATTTACAAAATTTAAATAAAAATAATTTACTTTTTTGCAGGCGAATTGCAATTTTTCGAAACTTTTGCTCTCATTTCGCTTGGGTAGTATTCCTTTTTTTATTTTTGAAATCTCTTTTTTTTTGAAAACATCCAACTTGAATTACATCCAGAACAAACGCATATCGTTTTTTAATGAACTTTGTTCTTCGAAGTTTAAGAAATGAATATTTTGCAGTTTTCAGTTTTAGGCTAAAAAATTTCTTGTTTCCAAAATTTTACCCTAGCTTTGCTTGGATATGAAATCGTTTCTCATTTTAATGTAATTTCAGGGTGTTATGTTAGTAAAAAATTGGGAATTTGTTCCTTTTCTGTGAAAAAAGGGGAAAATTTTTCAAAAATTTCAGTCTCGAGTAATATTTATTTGTGAAAAAATCCAATTTTATGACTTTTAATCATTGTTGAAAAAATTTGAGGTAAAGAATGAATCGTTGTAAAAATTGAAGATTTTTTAGTTCGAAAAAAGGACAAAAAGTACTAATTTTCATTTCCCCAAGAAAATCCTAATCATTTTTTTTGAAAAACGCGATTTCTTTCCATTTTTGGATAGTGCTATCTACTGGAAATATCGATACCACTCCTCCCACTAAAAAATATATTGTGATTTGGGTTTCTACATCTCCCTGAATCAATGACCTCGAAATTGGATATCACGTTTTGCTCTCTACCGGGAAGTTGATGAGTTGCAGCTCGTGAGTTTGAAATTTTTTGATTTTTATCAAATTCAAATCGTTCATTTAAATATCTCGAAATCAAGAATCAAGCCAAAACTTTTTTCTTGATTGCTTAGAATAATTTTAAATGATATTTTTCAGAAATTTTCATAATTTTTTGGTCATTAAAATAAATTTAAATTATTTTGGACACATTTTTTGTCCAAATGCCGCCAATTGAAATATTAGGAAAATTATCAAAATCTTATTGGTAGCTTTGCCATGGGATTTTTTTGAAAAAAAAATCATCTAAAATTATCAATCTCGAGTGTTTAAGTGAGCAATTTGAATTTGATAAAAATCGAAAACTTTGAAATTTGAAATTTTTCAATTTCCAATTCTTCATTTATGTAAAGGTCGAAAAGTGACATTCAATTTCGTGATCAGTGGTTTAGAAAGGCGTAGAGAGGTAAATCGCACCTTTTTTAGGTGACTCAGGATCAGGCTTGGGTCGCCGTTCACAAAACGAACAAAAAGTTCGTTCAAGTTCGTGAACGAAGGCCTAAAATGAACGAACGGAGACGAACGAACGAGTATTTCGACAATGAACGAACGTGAATGAGTGAACGACCAAAAAAAATACGAATATGAACGTTCGTTTTTTCGTTCATTTTTTTTATAAAAACGCTAAAAACGTCTTGTTAATTTCGACTTTGGATTTTGATTTTTATGTTTGAAAAATAAAATTATTGATTAAAATTCTTGTATACTTCTTAATTTTTAACACCAACAGAACAGAACAACACTTGACATGACCTGATCCTAAGGAGGAAAACAAAAATGTGGTAAAAAATGAACAAAAAAGGTCGTTCACAGTCGTTCACGTTCGTGCCAGATGAACGAACGGAAACGAACGAACAAATTTTTCAGAAACGAACTGAACGACGAACGAATGAATGAGTGAGATTTTCAAAACGAACTGAACGTGAACACGTTCACGAACGACCCAAGCCTGCTCAAGATCCCAACATGTGACACTACGTACCTAAAAGTAGCAAAATCTTGTGGTTTTTTTCAAAAACAACTCCGCTGTGAGATTCTCTAGCTCCATCTCTTTTTTGGATTAGGAAGCTGTCGTAAGATAACCTGTATATCATAAAAATAATAGTTCCTAGAATATAATAATATCATAAGTTCAGACAAATCCGTAAGGAAATGCTGAACGATACCTCATAAGGGAAATGATGAAATATATTAAACTAGGTGTTAAGCTTCGTAGAAATAACCATACCAATAAGCATGGATGTGAGAACGAACGAGAACAAAGAACAAAGAACCAAAAAGAACCAAAAATTTTGAGAACGAGAACGAGAACAAGAACAATGTTGAAAACATTAAAAGAAAGAACAAGAACGAGAATGAGAATGATAAGTGAAGAATGAGAACGATGATTTTGCATTTTTTTTCTATTTTTTGCTTGAAAAATGCCGATATTTTTGAGTTTTGAGAAATATAAAGAACCAAGAACCAAAAAGAACAAAAAATTTGAAGAACGAGAACGAGAACAAGTTTTGAAGAACAAGAACGAGACCGAGGACGATATTAAATAGTATTGAAGAACAAGAATGAGAACGGGAACGACTTATGAAGAACAAGAATGAGAACGGGAACCAAAATTTCATCGTTCTCGCATCCCTGCCAATAAGACATAAGCAATGCATTAGCATAAGCAAAAGCTGATGAAATATCCGTTCAAAATGTACCCATTCCTTACTATATATCGCACCTCCAGTGCAATAACAACACATCTAAAAAAAATGAACTTCTTTATTTTTTATGTAAATTGAAAACTGATCAAAGATGAGCACGTTTTAGGAAAAAATACGAAGGTCAAATTTTTTTGAGATGTGTTGTTATTGCACTAGGGGTGCGATATACTACCCTATTTTAAACCACTAGTTAGTTCTTTCATACTATGCCTTCATGTTACTTTTGCTTTAATACATGCCTTATAAAAATACCTCTCGCGTTTTGATTGATTATAATTTATTTTATTTCTCTGAAGTTATCTCCGAATCGAGTTGTGTATCGATTTGTAAGTTACTTTGTGTCGAGTACCTTCTCACATATTGGTTTGTGAGATATATCGTTTCGTGTACCTTTTTGTGCACAGATTCGTAGGACGTTTCCTCGTACGACAGAACCTCAAATTTTTTTTGGCATGTCTCCCACTCAAAATGAACAACCTTCGCAGATTTTTTCAAAACCCAGAATATCGTCCCTCTAATGCTAAAAGGTCGTAACTCCAAAATTCAGCAATTTTTGTTTTTTCACTGAAATGACAACTTTGGGACGTCCTCCATCTGGTGATAACATCATCTCAGCCCAAAAGTGAAACAAATTCTTAAAATTGAAAAAAAAGATGTTGTCGTAACTCCATATTGTAAAAATATTGAAACTTTTTGGCCGTAACCCCATCAAATCGTCCCTCTAATGCTAAAATGCCGTAACTCCAAAACTTTACTTTTTACTGAAGTGATAAAAAACTGTATTATTTATGATTGTTGAATTTTGTGGAGGAAGTAATGATTTAAATATGCTTTTTTAGTGTTGAGAATGAATAAGTTTTCTGTGTTCAAGTGTAAGAAGTCGTAACTCCATTTTAAAAATTAGAACTCGGTATTTTGAAAAAAAAAAAAATTGAAAATTCATTCTAAACACTTTAAAAAAATATAGTGAAATCAACACCTCCTCCACAAAATTCAAAAATCTCAAGTATAACAGTTTTTCAGCTCTCCTGTAAAAAGTAAAGTTTTGGAGTTACGTCCTTTTAGCATTAGAGGGACGCTATGTTGTTTTTCTTTGATCTACCCCACTATACCTAAACGAAGGAAAACTAGAAATTCGGTCTTTCCAGGCACTAAAAAGGACTCGAATTCCTGGCATTTTTGTAGTCGACTATAATCGTTGCTAAATACCTATACGTTATTGTCTTTATTTGTTTCCTTCGCATTTCTTTCGAAGGAAAAGCTCATAAAGCTAACAAAAACAAAATCTGCACGAGTAAAGAAACAGGGGAAGGAGAAATCGCGACTAATTTTCAATTCAACGCGCAAAAATATGGCGCTTTCGCGATTTTCCATCATTTTCCACCACTATCGTACGTAAACATCTATCCATCGTGTAAAAACGAGTCTCTATTTACATACCGAGGGTGTTTCGCGCGCTCTCCTCACTTCAATGGATTCCTCGTAGCCAATCCTTGGGAAAATTGTACTTCACTGAGTCACCCTCTCGACACACCGTTCCGGTGTCAGCTTCAGCCTGCGAAATCTCTTATACGTACGAAGCATCCGATTGTTTGCATCGCATCTCGTCGGCTCAGCGTTAAATCTAGGTACATACTCGTACTCTAATTTGCCTGTTTCTATGTGTTATTACGGCAGTGCGGTATGCGAGACGAGTGCATACGCGACGATGCTCATTGTGTAGGAAATTCATCGTTTGATGTCGCCATTTCAAAAGAGCTGCCCTCCTGTTTGCCTCCGCCAGTCCGCCTGCTCTCTAGTCTCTATACACCTATAGTACCACCTACACGTCTGCCGCCGTTCAAAGAGTGAATTATATATTTCCCGAGGGTTCATTTGTTCTGCGAAAAGCGTCCGTCGCGTCGTCACCACCGCCGACGTTTCAGCCCCGCTTGTAGCACAATGTAGATTTTCTTCTTGGTATACATGCACAGATACATATTCTGCATCGTTATGCATATTGTAAAACGTATGCGCATACACAGACGACCGATGTGCACGTAAATAAAAAATTACACGTTACGAAATGAGCGGAAAAGCGAAGAAAAGAGAAAAAAGCCGTATTTTCCCGGTTAGTCAACGACGTCGTTGTCGTTGTCACCATCATCATCATGTCGACGTCGAGAGTTGCAACAAAACCTATGCGACGAAGAACTGAATGCTAGTGCTGGAGCTCTCGGTGCACACGTTTCAGTTAATGAGTATCGATTTTAGTGTACCCTCCGGCCCCCTCCCCCTTTTGAACTCTGGTCTACGGTGTTTTACTCCAGCACTATTCCATACCAACTCGGATCAAAAATGAAGTCGGGTCTTCCGATTTCGGTCATTTTTTTTTTGCGAATTCTCCTTGATGGGCTATTCACATAACCATGATCATTTCATTTCTATTGCTGGGTGATGTGAGTCTCGTAATTTTCAGGCAATTGCGATTTTTTGTCAAATTACCCAACTTTGAAGGCTCATATCTCGAGATCGGTTGGATTTGGGGGAAAACTGTTTGCGGGTTTGAAAGAGAATTGATAAGAGATTCAAAAACGAGGATCACATTTTGAAAAGCTCAAAGTTGAACTTTGGTGGTGAAAGCTTAACTTTCATGATAAGTACAAAAGATGAAAGCTGCCATTTGAAAATCTGATAAAAAATTACACTAAGTAGTCCTTCTTTTTTTTCACTCAACGATTTTTCAAGGTAGGATCTCTACCGCCCCTGGGCTTACGGGGGTCCACAAGTTTGACCAACATTCAAAAAAATCGAAAAAGTGAAGTAACACATGGATTTTCACTAATTCAAGGGCGCGGAGTTCGAATATGTACTCAGTTTTTTCATCCGACCCCTCTGAACCTCCCTATTAGCCCCCTTGATTGGATCAAAATTTGAAAAAATGAAAAATAACGTGTGACCTGTCGTTTGTCTGGTTGTCCATTTTCTGGAAAATCGGGAAAAGTCAGGGAATTTTGACCGTCTGGAAAAGTCAGGGAATTTTGAAATTTTCGGCATTTCTGCTGGAATTTTGTAAAAATCCAGGAGAAGAATAAATTATCTGAAGTTTCTGAACTCATTTTATTATAAATTTTTCGAAAAAATTTTCCCTTGCTCCTTTTTGTGTGTATCATTTTTTGTTGACCATAGTGTACAAGAAAATTGATATTTAAACACACGTTTTTGTCTATTGAATCATTGAGTTTTCAAAAAAAATTTCTTTGAACAGATTTTTTTTTGAACACGTACTTTTTAATAAAATGTAATGAGGAAGGAGTACCATGATGCTCCTGATCACGATTTTGAAAAAGAAGGGAAGGGAATGGAAGAGAATTTGTATTTTTTTGGTCACATTTTGGGAAACTTTACTGGGAGCGGGCGTGAAGTGATGAATTTTCAAGTTTTGAAGGTCTTTTTTTGTAAAAATTTTCGCCCTCGCTTCCCTCGGGCTCATCGCATTTGTATATTTCATCAAAATAATAGTATATTACTGTACAGGGTGCGAAAGTAAACGGTTTCTTGTCGAGTGCGAATGTTGGCGGAACGAGCCGAAGGCGAGTGACGCCGTCGCACGAGACAAGAAATGTTCTAAGCCGAAAATATTATATTAGGGACTTTCATAAAATTTATAAATTGAAGTACGTGTTTTATTGGGGGGGGGGGGGAGTAGGTATTTAATTGTGAAGAACTTTTTGAATTTTCAGACTGAAAATATCCGAGCTTTTAGTCTCACGATTTGTTTGACACCAGTTTTTCCTTTTTCTTTAAAATTTTTTCTGCTATAAATTCAAGGTCTCACGTTTTTGTGCCGAGTTGAGAGGGAAGTGGCGTCAAAAATTTTCAGAATTGAATTTAAGTCGTTTTTGTGGCCGGAAAAGGGAGGATCTAAAAATGTCATGAGAAGTAATGATTTTTGAAAAAAAATTGTTGGGCATTATGCAATTTAATTTTAAATGATTTTTCTGAACACTTTCATCACGCAAAAAAACCACCCCTTCTGCATCCTTCAGGAATAACATATTCAAAAGGTCTGGAAAATTTTGAAAAATTGGTCTAGAAAACCTGGAAAAGTCAAGGAAAATCATTTCTAAGATATGGTGGGCGCCCTGTTTGTGAGGTTTTTGAGGGCACTTTCTGAACATCCCCCAAATTGGAAGCTAGGGGCTCTGAAGGGTCAAATCCAAAAATTGAGCAAATATTCGAACTCAGTCCCCTTAAAAACCTAACAAACGACTGGTCACACGTTCTTTTTCATTTTTTCGAATTTTGACCTTATCAAGGGGGCTATGAGGGGGGTTCAGAGGGGTCGGATGAATAAACTGAGTTCATTTTCGAACTCAGCGCCTTCGAATTTGTAGAAATCAAAGTATTTCTTTACTTTGGTCAAATTTGTGGACCCTGTATCCACGGGGGGGGGGGGATCTCATCTTGAAAATTTGCTAGTTGTAAAAAACGGTAAAAAGGGCTATTCACTGTTATTTTTTCAGATTTTAAAATGTCAGCTTTCATCTTTTGTTCTTATCCTGAAAGTTGAGCTTTCACGACCAAAGTTCAACGCCGAGCTTTTCAAAAGGCGATTATCGTTTTTGAATCTTCTAATAATTCTCTTTCAAACCCTGCAAACAGCCCCCCTCCAATACAATCGATCTCGAGATATGAGCCTTCAAAGTTGGGTAATTTGGCAAAAAATCGCAATTGCATAAAAACTACGTGCCCCCCCCCCCCGAGGGATAGAAGGGAATTGATCGTGGTTATGTGAATAGATCAACAAGGAGAACTCGTAAACAAAATTTGAGCGAAATCGGAAGACCCTACTTCATTTTTGGTTCGAGGTGGCATGGAATAGCCCTCGAGTCATTTTTCCTCTTCGCTTTTCTTTCCTCGCTCTTCCACTTCGCCGCGACAGATTTCCAAGTTCTATAATTGAACATTGTATGTACTACGTAGTTGTAGTATACCTTCGTATCTATTCTTTTCGCCAACGACGACGACGTCACCGGTCGCTGATGCTTGCGACGATGGCCGAATAACTGCGTGTGACATTGCGCTATAACGTCAGCGTCGCGTCTACCCCGCCCACGCAACTAGAGTACTGCTGCGCAAAAAATATGCGACTAATTTCAAAATCATCGTGATTTCATCGACGCGACGCGATCTGACGAACGAGACCAAAGAGTACTCTTTTTCTCGATTACAAGCGTTGGTCAGTTCGCTGCGGTTGCAGTCATCGTCGATGTCATACGGCTGTATTAAGTGTCATTATCATTATCAATGGACATCTGTACGGAGTATGATACGGCGACTCGATAATTTGACGATTAAACGCGCATATCGTTCCTCGTTTGGTCCATTGGCGGCGAACGGCGATACGCTGCTGTTGTGAGAACTGAAGTAGGATGCACTGAGAAAAAAAAGTATGGTGAAATTAGCTATATAAGTATGGATTTTTAGACCCCTGTTTGAAATATATTGAAATTTACTATAACTAATGAAGTATAATTCACTTTAAAAAGAACAGTAAAATACACCATAATTGGTTGAGTGAAATCTACTATACCGGTAAAGTATGTAGCAAATCTTTCAACAAAAAAGTAGCAGAATTCACCACACCAAGTATTGTCCACTTTGCTATATTATTTATGGTAAATTGTACTATACGATTTATAGTGAATTTCAATATATTTTAAACAGGGGTCTAAAAATCCACATTTTTATTTCATATTTCACTACATTTTTATTGTATCCTACAGAAATGTATTTCTTTTTCGTTTTAAATGATGCACAAAGGATTAACTTTCACATTTAATATATTTCAAAATTATATTTCATAGGTATGAAGAGTAAACATAACATCAAAGGAAAAAAAATAAAAAATAGAACGAAGTACAGGAAATTCACAAAAATTATGCCCACTTGAAGAGTAAACATAACATCAAAGGAAAAAAAATAAAAAATAGAACGAAGTACAGGAAATTCACAAAAATTATGCCCACTTGAAGAGTAAACATAACATCAAAGGAAAAAAAATAAAAAATAGAACGAAGTACAGGAAATTCACAAAAATTATGCCCACTTTTTATTCGTATATTTTAATCCATTTGCTAAGCGAATTTCCTGTGAAGAACAAAACAAATATAGCTGTTGGAATGTTAAGCATTGCCATTTTTCGATATGTGACACAATTTCGTAGGCATCAAATTTATCTTTATACTCACATTTCAGCACTTTCCCTACAATAGCAAACTTGGAATTTTTTTCCAGAATAATTGAATAGATTTTTATAAATTTTGGCTTGCCTTTATCTGACGGAGTCATAAAAATGGAACCTACTCGAATTGTTGAGCCTTTCACTGATATCGATGTAGTTGTAGATATATTTGAATTGACCATATCAAAAGGTAACAAATTAGAAAAATTAGAATAATTAGGGATTTCTTTGAGGTTGTGATATTGAATTGTAGGACCACTAACAAAATCTGGATAAATTCCTTGATTCAAGTAAAACCGATAATTAAGCATTAGTTGATGCTTAATTGCAATTGTATGGGACACATTAATCCTACTTAAGGAAACAGAAGACGTTGATTTTCCTTCGCGGTGCTTACTTTCGTATCTCATTGATGAAATATTACTTAGAGGGCCCATCAACCTCATTACCTCTGGATAGTGTAGCAAAAAATGATGTTTCGGTTTAAATGAAAGGGGAAACAACGATTGAAGTAACTCCAGATATTCTGTAATAAGAGTTCCCAAGTATTGGTACATTGTTTTATGATGAGCTTTTGAGAATACAATGTTTACGATTTCTTTTAATTTTAAAGCCAATGGCCAATAAACATCAGTTTGATCTACCAAATCACCAATAAGTAAAGGGAAAATTGAAACAAAGCACTTCATTTCACTTGAAGACATCGATAGTGTTTTTTGTTGGATGTGGCTAAATCCAATACAAGGAGGTTGGCTCTTCTTCTCATTCAAATCATACTTAAAAGCACGAATTCGATCATTAAGGTGATCTAGCGTAAATAATTTAACCTCATTAATATAACGAAAAAGTAGTAAACCAAGGTCATATTTACAGACACCTTCAAGCAAATCATGCATAATATCGACAATAATGTTCTTCGTAACATGAAAATTTTCTATTCGATGAAAAATGCACTCTTCCTTTACACCTGTTTCGGAAACTTTCATTTTTTTAACATGTTCGTTATAATTATCAACGTTTCTCATTTCACAATCTTGTTCACAAAAAGTGGAATTCAATTTTTCTTTCGGAATTACACAAAAACGACAACAGTAATTTGCTGAAAAGCTTTCGACAAAACCTAGCACAGAATGTAAACCTAAATTGTCACCGATCAAAAGAACAAATTTGAAAAATATTTTACATTTGAAGTTTGGAATATCAATGTCAATACCATTTTTCTCTAGAATTTTCAATTCATCAATCAGCTTACTGAATGTCAAGTGATTTCCAAAATTACTTCTATCAAGAGAGTTGAACAGCAAACAAAGAAAGATATTTTCCAACTTAGATCGAAACGAAGGTGGTAAGCAAAGAATTGAACAATACACAGCCCCACACTTGGCAACTCCCGAGTGGGAGCCAAGAGGGTTGTTGTTTTCATAATCGTCAAAAAATAATGCGAGTGGAAAAACATAACCATTCTCTTGTGAAACATTCAAACTTCTCCAAAAATCACCCTGAATAAAATTTGACACAATGTCACTCTCAGCATTCAATTCTTCCATATACAATACAGTCTGGGCTAATACAGTAGGAATCTCAAAAAAACGTTTTAAAACCTTACCAATTGGAATGAATTCGATGGTATATGGAACATGAATGTATTGAGGGACTTCGGCAAGGGTAGGATCCTTTAAATCTTTAAATTCTTTCCCAGCTCCGATTACTACAGATTGAGGTAAAATTAGATTACCAGAATTGACAAATTTTTTGAAGGCTAAATATTCTGAATGAAGTCCTCGAAAAGGGTTACGACACGAATCGAATCTTGTGCGATACTTTGCTATTTCATCTTCACTCTCCCCTAATTCTCGAAGACGTACCATTAAATCATTTTCTAAAAGTTGTATTTTTTCACAGTTGGCCAAAGATGAAAACATATCGATTAACTGTAGCACTCGTTTTCGAGTGAGGTCGGGAAAAGAATAGAGATATGCTAAAACCTGGGTCCCATATTCATTAGATGAATATTTTGCAGCATTAGCAGCAGAAGAATCGGGAATATTTTGTAAATTTACATGTTTTTCTAAGGTAGAAAATAGATCGGCTATGGTAGATTCAAGGTCATCAGCTTCCACTTGTGGTGGTATGATATTTGCATCTGCATTAGGAGAATGATCAATATGAAAACCAATTTCAGGAAGATCGTTAACACACAATGGAGTAACATCAGTTGAAAATGTTTCTTTGTGACATTTGTCACGATGACGTTTAAAATACTTGAAGGAATCAAAGCTTCTGCTACAATTGCTGTCTACACAACGATAAATTTTTAAATTCTTACCATGGTGCTGACTTATGTGACATAATAAAGCATGATTGCCAGAGAAATCCAAATCACACAAAAAACAAGTAGTCCCCATCGTAATGGAACACCCGAGAAAAATTGGCAGTAATATTATAATAGAACGGTTTAAAATGAGCATTAGTATATATAGCTTAATAAAACTAGAAGTGACCTATACTGATACGTAACTAGAATCGCTGTACGAGAATATTTAAATTGTATCGAGATCTGAGATTCACTTAGAAAAAATAAAAACTTGGAATTACCAATCATACGAAACTTATTAGTAAGTAGGTATACCCATATCGAGATCGTTTACTTATACTTAGAGTATATAACAACTATTTATTAATATAGTACGAGGATAAATCGAAGTAGCGAACGATTACTTTACTCTTCAGTTGAAGCCGGAGGAATGTGCAATTGCTTGATTAAACTATGCAGCTTCGTAGTAAGTTTATCTCTTTCATCAGTAATATTATATACAATATTTTGAAAAAGTACCCAAATTTGATTCGCTTCGATTGGATAACTGGCGTCAAGACTCCAAAATGCAGCAAAACATAGCTCTATAGCCTCTACGGCAGAAGTGCACCTGTATAAGACGTCGCATACGAGGATATAGGATGACTCGATTCTGTCCAATGGTCCAACAAAGATGAGCAGTGGTTGAAAGGTGTAACCTTCTTTCTTGCAATCAGCTCTTTTTTCATTCACCTTGTTATCAAGTTCAGCAGGGTTCTGAAATATTAAATGAACAAATCAGAAGAATTTATAATTGATGGTCGATATAGCTTATTGTGATGTATACAATAGCCCTCAAGCTTTTGATGATGGTCAGTCCACGTTCGTTACTTTTTTAGTACATGTTTTTTTTTTTAACTGGAAACCTAAACTGGAACAGATAGACCACCAAAAAGAACAATTTTTAGTACTGAAATTTGTAATTCAATTTTCGAAGGTTTTTTGAATAATTCTCAAAAAAATCCTTCGCACCCCTTCCCCCCCCCCCAATCATTCATTCATCTTCAAGAACATATATCCTCATTTTTTTCTAAATTTCA
The DNA here is from genome assembly GCA_033439095.1 of Pseudococcus viburni. Taxonomy (NCBI): domain Eukaryota; kingdom Metazoa; phylum Arthropoda; class Insecta; order Hemiptera; family Pseudococcidae; genus Pseudococcus; species Pseudococcus viburni. The sequence continues at coordinate 128,930 of JAVBJF010000031.1, forward strand.
TCGAATCATCTTTAATAAAAAATGAACGAAAAATAGGCCATCAACGAAATGAAAAATTCAATGTCGGATATACCTTTTTTTTTTTTTTGGTTCACTTCGGATAATAAATTGGAAAAAATTATTTTTCTAAAAAAAATGTAGGGCTTTTTTCAGGCTTATCATTCTTGAAACTTTTTCGTTATTTTCAAAGTTTGTCGCAATACGGATAACAAATTTTTTTTGGACATTACATGTTTCAGAAAAAAATCTGTACTTAGTTTTCATTCTTAAGTAATTTTGAAGTCGATTGAAGGAATTTGATTTTAAATTGATAAAAATATTTTTCAGCTATTGTAAAACTTTCGACAAAGGGTATGGCCGGATAAGGGGTGAATTTGGGCCCCGGCGCTTTTGGGCTCCATGAACACCTCAAGCCGTGTATATTGACTAGAAATAATTTTTCACAAAATTCCCCCCCCCCTTTCGGAGCTATTGCCATTTTATTGCATCATCATTTTTAAGAATTTTTAATTTCAACGGCTTGTTTTCGTGAACCTTTTTTCAACCTCGAATTGCTCTGTTGATTCTTGTGAAAAAATTTCCAAAAATTATTGTTCAAGATCTGGTCGCGCAATATTGTAACTCATTGACAAGATTTAATATCAAAAACATGGAAGATACGCGGAAAAAAAATTTCGCGATTTTCGGCCCTTACAATTGGTTCAAAGAAATCGCTAAAACCAAATACACAGCAAAATTCTTAGTCTACAGTCCAGATGCAGAAAAGTGTTCAGGAAAGTGAATATGCTATGCTTTTTTGAGGAACAAAAAAATCAGTTGGTTTTTTGTTGGTATGGATGGGGTATTCACGAAAATGAGCATTTTCGATTTTTGCCAGGTCACTATAGGGGGCTGGAGGGTGGAATTTGGTCAATTTTTGACCGATTTTGAAAAATTGTCGTGTTACCTATCAAAATGGGGTAAAATTTCGCAAAAAATACGAAAATACCAATAAATTTGTAATTCGACCTCTTCCAAAAATTTTAAGGGGTGAAATTTGGTCAATTTTTCAGTAATTTTGCAATCATCACTATTACGTGATGTATGAGAAAGAAAAATTTAGAGAGTAAAACAGAATGTACTTTTTTGCAGGTAAATTTTTTTCAAAAAAATGCTCGAGTGATTTTCAGGTGTATGAAACTTCGATGAGAATCGGCGATTGAATAATATATAAATACCTATCCTTAAAACTATATTTTTTATGTTCTTTTAAAATTTCAAAATGTTTTAAAAAGTAACGATGATTTTTCACAATTGTTGAAACATTGACTAGATTTTATCTGTAAACCTTTTGAAAAAAGTCAAAATCAAAATTTATCAACATTTTTGGTTTTCTCGGAAAATTTTACTCCATTTTGATAGGTAACACGACAATTTTTCAAAATCGGTCAAAAATTGACCAAATTTCACCCCTTAAAATTCTTGGAAGGGGTCAAAATCAAAATTCATTGTCATTTTCGTATTTTTCGCGAAAGTTTACCCCATTTTGATAGGTAACACGACAATTTTTCAAAATCGGTCAAAAATTGACCAAATTCCACCCCTTAAAATTTTTGGAAGGGGTCAAAATCAAAATTCATTGTCATTTTCGTATTTTTCGCGAAATTTTGCCCCATTTTGATAGGTAACACGACAATTTTTCAAAATCGGTCAAAAATTGACCAAATTCCACCCCTTAAAATTTTTGGAAGGGGTCAAAATCAAAATTCATTGGCATTTTCGGATTTTTTGCGAAATTTTACCCCATTTTGATATGTTACACGCGTGTATAGTCATTTTGTAAAAATTTTGTAGCTGTTTATTTTTTTGAGAAATCGCTGAGGGGCGCATCTTTAAAATTCGCCTGCGGCTCATTGTGCCAGCCGTTTTCCAAAAATTTAGGCTCAATCGGTTCAGATTGAGTTCATGTCCCCATGAAGGTGGTTTTTTCTTGTTCCGCGAGCTTTATGACGTCTACACAATCATTTTACTTTCAAAAATGGCCAAATTTCACCAAAAATCGCACTTTGGGGGCCCTATGGGACCATTGTGACCATGCCCAAGGAAATGAAACACATATTCTAACTCGGGGGAGCATGTGCTACAAAATGGAAAAAACAATTTTTGTTCCCGGTCAACTTGAAAAAATGGGTGTTTTTAGGCTCCAGCCCCCTATAGTGACCCGGCAAAAATCGAAAATGCTCATTTTCGTGAATACCCCATCCATACCAACAAAAAACCAACTGATTTTTTTGTTCCCCAAAAAAGCAGACCCATTGAACACTTTTCGGGGTCTGGACTGTAGACTATCTACATAAAAAAACGTATTTTCTAGAAATTTTCCCAGGGTGGTCTCTCTTCACTTATATGGTATTTTTTACGATTGAAAACTTTGAATGGCTGAAAAAACGTGAAGGAGTGCACCAAAATTGTTGAAAAAGTTATCATAAATACACCTCTACGAGATGTATAACTTTGTGCCAAAGAACAGAAAATTTCCTTCACTTCCGTTGAAATTAAAAATTATAAGAAATGATATGATCGATTTTTTTTTTTCAAAACTTCGAAATAATCAAAATTTTAATACCTATAAATTTTTACATGGACAAATTTCGTATGATTTTTTCCCAAAAATCAAAATAATCTTAGTTGTGTATACCTAAATTTTTTTTATGATCCAACCTTTTTCTAAGCTTTTGTATAAGTAATCTGCAGGGTAGTAAGCAGCTAAATATCACACTTACCACAATGTGAAAGTAAAAAGATTCTTGAATTTCCAAATGCGTTGGTCGTCGTTTTCGTTTTTCCCCTCGGACAGAAACATACAATGCAGGAACTACGTATGTTAGTAAGTACAGTAGTGGTACAACTTGGTACTCTGTGATAACAGACGAATGGGTTGTAGTATTACATTTGCATTCAAAAATTGTACCAATTGAAAACTGTACAAACCTGGTTCCAGATATTTTAAATTTGATGCCACAATTGCAGCATTCTTGCAAGTCTTAGAAAAGTCCAATTCGAAAACCAATTCAAGTAATTTCGCTCGAAGGTCAGGCCAGCATTTAACAAACACGTTGCTATCTCGATTGTGTAAACGTTTAAAATCTTTCTTCAGCTATAGAGGTGTAATATTATACACATTAATTTCCAAGCAACAAAGAAATGGTTATTATGAGATAATAAGTGACAAATTGATTTAAAAATCAATACGTACCAGAAGATAGCCTTTCAACGGATATTTAACAGCAGCAAATTCATCTAAATAATTTTGAATCGTCGTCGTAGTTTTTTTCATAAAAGTTCGTTGATAATCAAAAGATTTGTCCCAAATCAACTCGATCTTATCCCACGGCTCGACATTATTTTTAAGAAACAACAAATCGTCTGAAAAATTGAAAGCAACGTACTCGATATACTCATATGAAATCACCTAAGCACCCAAGCATATGTATACATACTAAAAACTAAATATCTATATCACGTCAAAAATTTCAATATCACAAGAAAAAAGAACATTAAGTAACCTTGTAGATCGGAATTATTATCAGAGGTGTCATTCTCATGAATTACAATTGCAATATCAACACTTTCTGATTCGAGATTCGGTGTTGCATTCGTTATTTGTAGCTTTTTAAGTTCTTTTTTGTATGCATTGAATGCATACCAAAGTTTTCCAGATGCCAAAGTCTTTTTTGTTTGTGAATAAGGTATGTAATAAGTTCCGACTGCCTCACAAACAAAGCACATAGTTATCGCTTCCGCCAAACCCAAAAACTGTTCTGTAGATACCCTGAGTTAACACACGAATGAACATAAGTACAATTAAATATTTTGTTTGCTCACTGTATACATATTTTAAAAAGAACCAAAATCAACATACTTCTTCCCCCATTTCTCATACGAGTATTTAGCAACTAATCTTGCTATTTTACCACGTTGAGATTTAGTCAATTTTTTGGTTTTTGTATAGCAAGCATATATCATTCGCCCATCAACTTCACTTGATAGAATTCGTACCAATAACTGAATGTACTCATTTTCATTCGCTACTCTTGTCTCAGTTACAATACCGTTTTCATCCACAAACTCCACATTAATCACTTTCTCTTGTGGAGGATTATCAATGTTATCGTTAGGAATAAGATCGACATCAGACTATACATATAAAGAGGAAGTCAGATTTAAAGTAAATGATAAACATAGTAGATAAGTAATTATTGTGAAATGTATTCAAGGCAGTACTTACTTGTTCGTTTTCTGTTGCTAAATCCATCTTATAAATGTACGTATAACAAACTGGCTAAAACTCCGAAAAATATTCAAATTCAAACCACAAAGCACGTTATCATATCTCAATAGATCATGTGATCGTTTCTATGTTGATAAAATTGCTATAAACTATAGTAGAATTCGCCACATATGTAGATTTAGTTGCTATAAATTATAGCAGAATGCGCCATCTAGTGTGGTTATTTAAAATTACTACTTAATATAGTTGATATCACTATGTTACGTTGCTTTATTTACCATAAACTGTGGTAGAATTCACCACTGGTATAGTAATTTCTACCATATAGACGTTTTTACTACACTTTATAGTTTTTTGAGCCATGTGTATAGTTTTTAAACCTATGTAAATATCTATTTTTGATATGATATAGCAGAAACTGTTATGGGATATATTATAAAGTAATATATTTTTTTCTCAGTGTGAGGAAAGAAAGAGGGAGATTTCATTTCCTGCGTAGCATCAGCGTTGCCGGATAAAATGATTTAAAATTAACATGCACCACCGATTGAAGTATGGAAGTTTTCGCCACAGTCGTAGGGTATTCTAGGCCAACGAACGATTTATTCAAATGAATCTGAATGGGCCAAATTGCACTGAAAGCAATAAATCGGTAAGGAAATGAAAAGTGAGGTCCGCGTATGCCTTTTGATTGTGAAAATCCTTTTTTTCAAGAATTTGCCTATAGATCGGGCTTGACCTCTACTATCCCAATATCGTATTGAAAATGTCAGAAATTGCTGATTTTTTTCTGACAAATTAGAAATTGACAGAAAAATCTGTGAAAATCGCTGGTTTTCAATTTCATTGATTTAAAAAGGCAAAATTTCCCCCAAATTTGACTGATTTAGACGTGGAAAGTGTGAGGCGTGATTTTCCCTGATCGTTGTGTGAGGTGCAGGAGCAAACAACTGCGATTTTTGGGTATTTTTAATAAATATTGGTAAATAAGGGGGAGGAGGAGTTAACGATGAAATTTGATTTCAGTGAGTTTGTATTGAGTGGGAGATATATGTACTATACCTTCTGTTGGTAAGACACTTGAATGATTTGACCGTTTCCAATGATTTCGAATTTTTTCCAATGTAAAAGTTGGTCAGAATTAAGCAATTTTCATGTGTATGCATGGAAATCGAGTCAAGGGCGGATTTTCTCGTTGAACTAGTCAAGAGGAAGGGAGAACTCGATTTTTAGCTGTTCACGTTAATTTGGGTGCTCTCAGGGAGAAATTCAAAAATCCTGGAGAAAATCGATATTACGCTGGAAGCCCCAGAATGACTGGAAATGAGGAAATTTGGCTTCAGAAGGCCGTTATTTGGCAGGAATTTAAATTCCATAAATTTCTCCTTCTAAAAAATCAAATGGAATTCGATTTAATTCAATTAAAATAATTCAAATTCAAATAAAAAAATTAATTAAACTAAAATAAATAATTATTCTTAAATTAAAAAATTCACGAGCGTCTTTTTTTCAAGAATTTGTCAATAATCGAGATATTAGCTTGGGCAGCAGAAATTTTGGCTATAGGGATTTTAGGACATAGGGTCTTTTAAGATGAGTTGGCTGGTAAGTTTGTTTTTAGTAGCTCTGACCGCCTTCTTCCTCTCGTTGTTTTCTCTTGTATTTTCCCCTGTACAGCTACCACGAAGATACCATTCTTTTGAATTTTGTGCGCTATATACCTATTTCATCTTCCTGTTCTTGATATCTTTTAATAGGACTTTCCATTCTTCTCCTATTCTTGCTAAAACTACTTGGTTGGTTACATAGTCTTTCCAAGAGATTTTTAATAGTCTTCGATAACACCACATTTCAAAGGTGGATATCTTCTTTTCACATTGTACACTCATGGTCCAATTTTCGCAAGAATATTTCAAGATTGTCCATACATAGCACCGCATTATCCTTTTTTGGAGGTCCAAATCCATGCTTTGATTTCCAAGCACTTTTTTGAGGTTGCTGAACACACTTTTTACCATGCCAATTTGTGTTTATCTCCTTCTGATCTCTCCCATCATTGTTTATCAGCGCTCCTAAATACCAAAATTTGATTACATTCCCTATTTCTTGTGTTCCAATCTTGATCTTTACCTCTCTGTTGTAATTTTTTGTAAACTTCATGACTTAAGCCTTGCCTGCATTGATTTTCATTCCATATTTCAGTCAGGCGCTGTTTATCTGGTCAATCATCCTCTACTTCTGCACTTTTATTTCGGTGATTATTACCTTGTCATCTGCGTAGCTTATCTCATTTATTTTTTCTCCATTGATCTTCAATCCCATTTTTCCTATTTACACTTCTTTCACGATCTCTTCAGAGTACACGTTAAACAGCCGTGGCAAGAGAGGGCAGCCTTGCCGCACTCCTTTCCTTATGCTGCTTTTATTCTTTAAGTACTACTTCCTAATCTTGATGTTTGCGCTTTGGTCCCAGTACAGACTTTGGATTACTTGCAGGTCTTTGTCATCAATATTACATTTCTTCAGGATTTCCATCAACTTCTCATGGTTGACACATGGTCGAATGATTTTTGTATTCTATGAACCACACGATGATTTCCCTATTAGCATTCAGATCAATAAAATGAATTTTCTGTAAAAATCAGTAATTTTATTGATTTTTCAGTCAATTTGCTTATTTTTTGGAAAAAATTGGAAATTTTTAAATTAAAAATCCACTGATTTTCTGTGATAATTATCTATATTTCAGTGATCAAAGCAGAATTTCACCAGGTTTGGCTGATTTGCAGTTACAAAAATTAAAAATTATTCATTTTTATGGGTTTTAATTTTCTTTGAAAACTTGAAAAAAATTTGAGATGAATTTTCAATAAAAAGATGTGAGTATGAAAGAGGAGTTGTGCTTGAAAATAATCTTTGGCAACGGTTTTCTTCCCTTGCTTCACCTTCCCCACTATTTTGACCATTCTCCAAAAATGAAGAAAAATTCCTTTCTTACCCGAGCAGCGATGGAAAAATGACCAATTTTCGATGAGTTCGATGAAAATTTTCTCAAAAATAATGGTTATAGATTTTTTACAAAGTAGATCATTTCTAGTGAAATTGTCTCAATTTTTCAATTTTTTTCAGCTTTTAGGCAGTTGAGGATCGAAAAGAATTCAGTTCAAAGAGGGTAGAGGGTATTTTACCCCCCCCCCCCCCATTCAAAATTTAAAAAAGTACAGAATGATGCAGGTATCCTTTACTCATTGAAAGTTTTTTAGAAAATTGTTTAAAAATTCTGGCTCTCGATCCATCTTAATTAGTATACCTGAATAAAGCTCCAATTAAGACGCGAGTAAAAGCATTCACGTTGCGGAAAATAGTACTGTGGTATAAAGCGCGTTGGGATTTTTACGTAAATAATTATTCGAGGCGTTCTTCTGACACGCGATCGATTATACAGCCGAAGCTAGGTGTGTATACTACATATATTGTGTAGAATTGTACAAAATGCGTATACGTATATGTACCGTGTGCGAGCTACGTGGCTGTGTCGAGGTACCTCTACCCACTTCGCATACCTGTATCTGACGAAGTGCTGCGAGCAGTGGAAGGATTAAAGGAGAGAGAAAAAAAAACACTCGCGCTACGTCGAGCCATATTACAACCGTTCGTATTTGGTCGGTTTTCGTATTTTCGAGGCCCGTAATTTACAATTTAACGCGAGGATGACGAGGTGACGTAGCGAGGGGGCAAATTCGATAACGTTAATATCGGCGGCCTTTGGGCTGTGGCTATTGGCGCGGACGTGCTGCGGCGCAAAGACCAGCCTTCGCGTAAAGTTTTTAATTGAAAATTTGCTCCGCGCCCGATATACGTGTAAGGTGGCAATTTTTCAATTGTTTGGTTAATGGAATGGTGGTCGACGTTGGTACGACGAATGGAATTTGCCGATTGGGTTCGCTCTTCCTCATTGTGATAATGGTGCCGGGGGAGGAGGGTAACCAAGCGGTCGCGTGTATTAATTAAATAGCCGCGGATATACGAGTAGTATATTTCAAAGCTGTGTATATTTGTCCAGTCGAAATGAAATGTTTCGCATATCAGAGCAAATGGTGCGAAATTTTCGATTTCGAATGTATTCAAATACCTGAACGTATGTGTGGTTTGTAATTTGGACGAGTTTATGAATTTCACTACCGGATTGTTGGATTTTTCGTTGGAAACAGCAGTCGATTGCATTTTTTTATTTTCTAAAAATGTTTTTCACGTTTTGAATGATTTTTGTGAACGTTGTGAAAATTTAACGATTTTTATTCAATAACGCCAAATTTGTCCATTATTTGTCGATTTTTGTGTTTTTTAACTTAATTTTCATTATTTTAATTTCATCTACAAAGCGATGTAAAATTATATTGCGCGTCATTATTTGATTTTTGGAAAGTTCGTGCTCTTCCTTCGCCTCTCCGGCTAAAATATTAGCAGCCTTTGATTTATAAAAATTTGAAAATTTAAATTTTTAGTAAAAACAAGATGTTTTTGAGAAAATGCCTTTCTTTTCAACAAATTCGAGGAAATTTAGGTGCTCACCGAATATTAATCTCCCAAACCCAAATTTTACTTTTTTAGAGCTGGAGGGACTCAGCTCTTCCCCCTCCCCTCCTTAATCCCTTTGAAAATTCTAGATTTAATTCATTACTTCAGAGCTTAAAAATATCCCTTTGGAGTGCCTTTTTTTTCAGGGTTTCCATTCTCTGGAAAACCAGGAAAAGTCGAGGAATTTTGGTGGTCTGAAAAAGTCAGAGAATTTTGGAATTTTCTCTGGAATTTTTCGAAAATCCAAAAAAGGATAAATTATTTTAAAAAGTGTTTCTTTGCTTATTTCATTAGGTATAAATTTTTCAAAAAATTTGACTTTTATTTATTGGTACATACTTGCTAAAAAAATTGCAGGGGATTGAGTGAATTTATAAATTTGAAGCATGTGTTTTTCATTGGGGGGGGGGGATAAAATGTGAAGAAATTTTTGAATTTTTAGGTCGGAAAATCTGAATTTTCATTTGCTTGATTTGGTAGACACCCTGGCATAATTTTTTTAATTTTTCAAACTTAATTTTGCGTTGGAATAAGTACTTAGTTTTCCTTTTTATTTGACATTTTTTCTGTAGGAAATGAATTCAAATTTTCAAATTTTTGTGGTGAGGGGGAGTTGGGTAGGCTCAAAAATTTTCAGAATTTACTTTAAATTTTTTGTTTGGTCCGAAAAGGAGCGTCTAAAGATCTCGTAAAAAGTATCTATACTGATTTAAAAAAAAAAAATCGTTTGACCCCATGCATTTAATATCATTCTTATGCAAAATTTCTGGATGTAAGTACATCACGTGAAAAATTATTCCCCCCCCCCCCTGTTAACGAATATCATTTAAATGGTCTGGAAAAATTAAAAAAATTGGCCTGGAAAACCTGGAAAATCATTTCTGAAATATGGTGGACATCCTGTTTTTGCTATTCAAACACAAATTTTTGTTCTTTATCGCTTGGGCACTATCTGCATCTTTCTGTTATACAAATGTTTTCTAATCTTAAAAAACTACTCTTTCATTTCTAAATCATTGAAAATTCTCGAAAATCACTGGAAACAGAACTTCAGCACAGCAATAAAATCAGTGAAAAAATTTTTTGGAAAATCAGTGAAAATTCACTGAAAAGTAGGTAAAATCTCTGGAATTCTTTGAAAAACCGAAGAATTTTGCTGATTTTTCCTGTGCTGTAATTCTGACTATTCATCAGTTACTTTTCACCGATTCAAAATGAGAGAGTATTTTAAAAATTAATTTTTCAAATTTTTGATCAAATCTGAACATTTTTTTGCCCTTTTCTTCCATTTAGGGATAAACTGAAGTCGATTCTTTGGTGGAACAAAAAAATAGATAATCGGTTCAGTATATTTTTCTTCTCGTGGATACTGGATACACTATCTTTTGTCAAATCGTTCAATGGCACCCAAATTTATATGTACTTTTTGCAGTAAAATTATCAAAATTCTTGCTATTTTCTGGTTTTCTTGCAATACTTAAGTAGAATTCTCGTTGTTTTCTGGTTTTTCTTGTGTTTTCTTTCCAGTAGACTGATGTTCAACGGGGATGGACTAAACGAGTGGTAATGTAGAAGAGGCAGCTTTCCTCTATTTGAAAACAAACTTGCATTTCTAATCTGAAAAATCATTGAATCGTAAATTTTTCAATCGTGATGATCTTTTTTCAAGGAAATTTTCGTCTTGGAAAAAATGGCACTTTGAATCAAAAAAATAGAAAAAATTCCGTTTCAGGGAAATTTTTGATATTCTGGCCCTCCAAATGAGGCATCTTCGGTTCGTCCTTGCTGCTGAAGTACGTTGGAGCCTTTTCTACAGATTTTCCTCAAAGCTATGGAGAATTCCACAATCCTCCAGAGACTCTGAATCGGCTTGAAATAAATTTTCAGTCGATTCTGGAGATCGAAAATAGTGTATTCAGTTTTTCACGCATCTTAATTACATCAAATTTTGATATTTTGCTGAAAATAATTTTGAATTTTCAAAAATTCGCCAAAATTCGAAAAATGAACTCGAGGTTCTGAAATTTTTGAATGCTCTTTCAATTCATCTTTGTCTTGACTCTTGACCCACAATTTCCTTGCTGGTTCAGATGCCTTCCTTATGAACTCAAATGCTCGTACGTAGAAATAAATTTCAATAAAGTTTTGGAATTACAAACATATTTCATTTACATTCCCCCCTCCCTCTCCCATTCCTCTCTACACCCTTGTTAAAAGTCAAAACCTCGATGGACTCGCCTTTTTGAAGAAATTTCCCCTAAAAACTGTAGGTTCAGCTGCGACATTACATAATGCATCTGTGACAAAACTCGAGTAAATAGCACAACGCATCATCGCGCAGAAAAAATTCCACGTTTTAAAGAAAACAAGACGCTAATTAGTTACACTAACTAATGGTCGAATTACACAGATCACACTCGTCGACTAACCCTGACCAAGAATGAATATTCAACCTGGATATTTGGAGAACTACGACTGCAGCAGGTAACACCTACACATAATTTACTTACCACTTTAACGGTGGCAATTGCTCGCGTAGGTGTTGCCTGACTTAAAGTTTACGGAGAGAACGTGTCAGGGGAGGAGGAGGGAAGATAAGTCGACGACTACGGATCCAAAGCCCGAAAGTAATATCATCGCACCATCGCACAACCATCCCAAAACGATAAGATTTCTCTAAATACATAAAGTGTATAACTGTACAGCCACATCTTCGGCGTACACGGTGGTACGTAATTCGTATACCCGAACTCGTCGCCACAGCCGGGCCCTTATTACCTGCAGTATTCGTATACTCGCTACCGAAAAAATAAATGAATTTTTCGTATAGCACAAGCACAAACCAAGCGGAGGTTGGGGGCTGGCGACTAGTGACTGCGGTGGCAGCAGCTCGTATACCTATTCTTATACACCATTCGTATAAAATACGTATATACGTACGTCTATTTCCCCAGAGACGAGTAAAAACTTTCAAAAGATACAACAAAATGTACCGTATGTGTATTGATTAATTCTAGTACCATTATGGGTAAGTGTATTGTGCACAAATACACGTAAGTATATATACCTTTAGATATATGTAGGATGTACGATGTACCTTAGCTATACCGTCAACCACGTACGTATTATATGGTGGCAACACGTGGACTTTAGAGAGTAAATAAGAGCCCGAGTATTGTCAAATGTACGTACCTACGTACTACTTACTCGTATATTACGGTACAATGATGGAACGATAGCTATATTTCGAAAAGGTCACTGCATTGCCATCGGTTCACACTCACACTCTTCTAAAACTTTCTGTTGTTTTTTATTTGGCGACTTTTGCCATAAATACTAAAATATTGAGAGGAGTAGATTATTCGGTAAAAAGGATGGCCGGATGAGGGGCGAATTTGGACTCTGGTGCTTTTGGGCTCCTAAATACTTCAAGTGGTGTATATCATTTGGAAAAAAAATTTCACTAAATTTTGGACCCCTACCTCACTCCTTTTCGGAGTTATGGCCATTTTATGGCATCATTTTCAAGAATTTTTAATTCAAACTGAAGTGGAGAAAATTTTCTGTTCTTTGGCACAAAGTTACATCTCGTAGATGTGTATTTATGCAGGGTGTCCAATCTCTGGAAAACCGGGAAAACCCGGGAAAAGTCAGGGAATTTTGGAATTTTCTCTGGAATTTTTCGAAAATCCCAAAAAAATATGAATTATTTGAAAAAGTGTTTCTTTGCTTATTTTATTATAAATTTTTAAGAAAAATTTTGCCCTCGCTCCGCTCGGGCCAAATTATTACGTCTTTTATCTGACTTTTTTATTCATCATTTTTTGTTGACCGTCATGTGCCATAAAATTAATACTTGGAGGGAATGCAACTTACAGAATTCGAAATTATTGGCCATATTTTGGAAAACATGAATGAGGGAAAAGTGGTGAATTTTCAACTTTTGAAGACCTTTTTTTTTTTTATTCAGGTATTGATACAAACTAAAAATGGGATTGCGTAAATTTATAAATTTAAGGCATGTTGTTTTTCATGGGGGGGGGGGGGGGGGTAAAGAAATTTTTGAATTTTCGGCCTGAAAAAATATGATTTTTTATTTGCTTGATTTGGTAGACAGCTAGACACCCTGGCATAATTTTTTTCATTTTTCAAAACTTAATTTTGGGTTGGAATATGTATTTAGTTTTTCCTTTTCATTTGAAATTTTTTCTATAGGTAATGAATTCAAATTTTCAAATTTTTGTAGCGAGGGGGAGTTGGGTGGGTTCAAAAATTTTTAGAATTGAATTTGAACTTTTTTTTTTTGGCCCGGAGAGGAGCATCTAAAGATCTCGTAAAAAGTATCTAGTGATTTTGAAGGAAAAAAATCGTTACGAGCGACCCCATGCATTTTACAATTTTATATCATTCTTACGCAAAATTTCGAAATGTGCGTACATCACGTAAAAAATTACCCCCCCCCCCCCCGGTTTACAAATATCATATTTAAAAGGTCTCGAAAAATTCGAAAAACGAGTCTGGAAAACCTGGAAAACCTGGAAAAGTCAGGGAAAATCATTTCTGAAATATAGTGGACACCCTGTTATGACAATATTTTCAACAATTTTGGTGCAATCCTTCACGTTTTTTCGGCAATTTGAAGTTTTTAATCGTGAAAAACACCATAAAGTGAACAGCGACCACCCTGGAAAAATTATTTTGAAAATACTTTTTGTTATGTAGAATTTTTTTGTGTATTTAGTTTAGGCCATTTCTTTGAACTGAAGGGCCGAAAATCTCGAAAAACCGTGCAGAAATGTGGTTATTTTAGCAGATTTTTCAAATTTTGAGCGTTTTGTGCAAAAATAAAATACCAAATGAGAAAACCAATTCCATATTCGTGTTCAGCAGGTCAAAATACCCCGATAAACACCCTTTTCGCGATAGTTTTGCTTAAAGTTTCACAATTCATCTTCTTCACTTTCGTTGAAATTAAAAATATTGCAATAAAATGGCCATAACTGAAGGGAGGGTCCAAACTTTTGTGAATTTTTTTTCTAGTCAATATACACCACTTCAGGTGTTTAGGAACCCAAAAGCACCAGGGGTTAAATTCATCCCTTATCCGGTCATACCCTTTAAATCAATTAAGTACTCGAGATCAAAGAAAAGGTATCCGCGTGATTTTTAAACAAGAAAACGCTGAAGTGAATTATAAGCGGAATGCTATTAAAAATACTTACCAAGTTGAATCAGTGGAAGATCTTTCAACATTTTTCTCTTCCTTGAATTTACTAATGAAAAGATAGGAAGGGGGTTCCGTTTTTTGGAAAATTTAAAGCTAGAAAAATGGTAAGAATTTTAATTTTTTAGATCTAGTAAGACACCATGAATTGTATCCAGCAATGTAAATTATTCGCATTATTGAGCATACTTTTTAAAAATTCGTTAATGCAATTCAGATTCATGTTTTCTCTTGCGAAACTTTTTCGCGAAAATTTTAAATTCGCCTATAATAACCTTCGTAAAAAGATGAAATATGGTATATCTGTGAACCTCATTTTCGATCTTTGAAATCGACTAGAAATGGTTTCGAAACATTCTGGAGCCTTCGGCGAATTTTGCCCTTCTCAATATTGGAAAATGTCAAAATTTGCCGGAGGCTCTGAATCAGCTCAAAACTCATTCCAGTTTATTCGGAAAGTTGAAAACTATATGAAACAGCTTTCAGCTTTCTACGTGCTTTGATTTGATCAAATTTGAATATTTTGTATGGTCGTAGGAGAGATGATTTTGAATTTTTCTTTTTGAAATTTTAGAGCTCTAACAATCATCTTTGTGTAGACTGAACATTTTTTTGCTGTTTTGGATACCCATGATACTTTATCAAGACGTCTAAAGTCTACTTGCAAGAAAAACGAGAAAAATCTGAATTTAGCCAGAAAATCAGTAAATTAGTAGAATTTTAATAGTATTACTGTAAAAAGCAAGAATTCTCAACTTTTCTGCTCTTTCTTGAATTTTGTGATGGAATTATAAAGAAGGGGAGGGAAGTTTTCTTTGGGCAAATTTGAAGCTAGAAAAATTGTATCAAAATGACGAGAAAAATACAGAAAATAGCATGAATCATAGTGTCTATTAGTACAAAAAAGTCATGAAATTCAAAAAATACCACAAAAAATGAAAAACCAAAATTGAACAAAAAGTACGAAATTTGATTGAAAGTACGAAAGTTCCCACAACATGTAAGTAATAAATTCGACTGAAATTGCTTAAAAACGTGTACTTTTTAATGTTTGAGTACTCTTTTGGTAATATTTTTCGCCCTCGCTTCGCTCGGGCTTGATAAATTAAACATTTTTTAAATTTTGTTTAAAAATGTGATAGGTACTTCTTAAATTTTCAGCTTCGCATTCAAAAGATGTATTTCTTGAAAAAAATAAGAGCCACAAATTTTATTCCTGGATATTTACCATCTGAAAACGATTTTTTTGAAATTCAAAGAATAAATAAATAAACATTTGGTAGCTAAAATTCTGTATTTAAAAAAATTGTCCTCGTTTCGATCGGGCACCCGTACACTTTCACTGCACAAGATGAATTTGGAAGGAGAAAGTAAAAAAGTTCTAATATGTACCTATTTGGTTTTCCAAAGAATGAGCGAAGAAGTATCTGAAGGGAGGAGATTGCAAAGTTTCAGCTTCCTCCCAACGATTGAAATTTTTCAAAATTAATTTTGTGCCAAAATTTTCACCTTCGCTTCGATGATTAGTATCATTAAAAATTACACTGCACATCAGTGTGGCGGTGCATACGAAAAGTTGACCCCGACCAAAAAAGTTGTTTTCGAAAAAAACGCGTTTGAAGTTTTTGAAGCATTTTTTTTCATTTTTCAAAAAGTAATTTCAAATAATAATAAACAAAAATAAATTTTTTCGATTTTTTTTTGGAGGTATTTCACTTTACAGCCATTTTCCCTCAGTTAAAAACAGAGATAGCGACCTGGCGATGGTTTTATCGTATTCTACGGCCATTACATAGAATTAAAGAAAAAAAACAAAAATAGATTTTTTGGTCGGGGTTACTTTTTCGTATGCGCCCAAATCTTTCAAGCACAATTCAAAAAAAAACAACAAAAAACAGAAAAACAACAGATCCCAGTACTATAGAAAGCAATACTCATTCCATGCTTTTTGAAATTGACTCGGTTCATGGGGGGGGGAGAGGGTGAGGGGGTGTATAGTTTCTGTTGAAATTTTTGATTTCAACTTATGGCGCAAAAATTCTATTTGTGGGAGGACGCGATTCAAATTTACACGAAAATAATATACTTTTTGGATTCCAATGGATACAGTGATTGAATTTTTATTTTTCATATCCTATAGATACATTGATCAACTGTTTACCCCCCTCCCCCCTGAATAAATGCGGATTTTTTTAAAAATCAATTTAATCATTTTTGAATATCTGTAAATTTCCTATTTCTTCTTTCCAGGGAATAGGAGTCGACTCTGGAGTCGGAGTCAAACTGACTCCAAATTGACTCCGACTCCAGCTTGATTCAGGAGTCTAGTCGGAGTCAGGGAGTCAAGGTCATAGATTGACTCCGGAGTCAAGAGTCAAGGTCATAGATTGACTCCGGAGTCAAGAGTCAAGGTCATAGATTGACTCCGGAGTCAAGAGTCAAGGTCATAGATTAACTCCGGAGTCAAGAGTCAAGGTCGTAGATTGACTCCGGAGTCAAGAGTCAAGGTCATAGATTAACTCCGGAGTCAAGGTCATAGATTGACTCCGGAGTCAAAGTGGAGTCAGGAGTCAAAGTGTGAGTTCGAATCCGGAGTCGAGGCGGAGTCAGGAGTCAACATTCTCCATTGTCTCAGGAGGCAAGGTGGAGTCAGGAGTCAACTTTCTCTCTTGACTCGGAGTCAAGCCGGAGTCAGGAGTCAACTTTTTCCTTGACTCCGGGAGTCAAGCCGGAGTCGGAAGTCAACTTTTTGGCTGACTCCTAGTCCCTGCTTCTTTCAGTCTCTTGTCATTTTTCAATAAATTTTATAGCTTAGAAATATCGTGTAGACTCGAGTATGTTTTCGTAATTCTTTGTATTGCTCGATTAATTCGAATTGTGATGAGCGCATGAACAAGATACGAGGAAGAATCGTGGCTCGTCGGCGATGTTCGATAATTAAAATTAATTAAGCAAAGCGTTATTTTAGCAGGTTTTTATCGTTCGATCGTGGTGATAAATAATCGATTTGTGACACGTACGATCTGATCAGTTTTGTTTGAAAATAACGTTTGCGATTTCTTTGCGTTGTTCTGTTTTTCCTTTCATACTCTTCTTTTGAAAAGTAAACCTATTTCTCACGCTTGTGTAGAACATTCTGAAAAGATCTTTCAGTTTTCGTTGATTTCGATTACTCTTATCAAAGGGCTCGTGTTTCTCAGTCATGATCTCGAAGGGAGTCGATTGAATTGCTGGATTATTAATTAGATCGGACATCGAATGTGTAGTCCAAAAGTATGTTTCTTTTCAGTCCTATATTCGCACAAATACGTATACGAAGCTAGGTAGCAATCGGCACTAGAACTTAACTTATTCGCAACGCCTTTATCGGATCACAAAACCCCTTGGCTTTTTGCCAGACTTTCTGTATTGGTGGGTAGCTTTAGCTCTATCGTTATCTTTGGCAATTTTAGCGGGGTAAAAAAACAAGACGTGTTACAAGAGAGAATGAGGCAGTATCTATGGCGAGGTATAATTAATCGCGAAGTATTCGATGTACCTTTGTTACACTCTGTGGCAACCATACGAGGACTTAGACAACTAGATATTCTTCTTATAAAAGGCAACGTTCAAAATTAAGGAGCTGCTGAGTAATGCGTGTTGCAAAATGCAGTTGAGAAATTCGTATTGGTAGCTCGATGTACTCGGTGACATATGTTAATTAGGTTGATCCGCACATACGTTCGGTTTTTTTTTACGAGAGCGAGCAATTAAAAAGTATCGCTCGATTAATTCCGCCTCTGGTCCTCGTGTATCTGTTTTGGCGACTAATTATCGCACGATGTTTGGACATAAACGAACATTCGAAAATAGTTACTCGAAAGTTGCCAGCAGCTATCTAGCGCACGTGGAAAAGCTGCGATGTAGAATTAAAGGCGGGCAATTTTTCCGATGTAATCACGACGAGTTAGCAATTTGTCGAAACAACGTCGACGAGTGATTTTACAATGCTGCTTCGTTTTTTTTTCTGGAGTAAATGTTGACCTAATAAATTGAAAAAAGTATGGCGCGTCGAGAAAACGTTCTTTTTCGTATTCGCTAAAACTTACAACTTTTTCAGCAACTTTTTCTTCGTTCCGAAAGCGGGTTGGTAGTTTCCTCTTCGTCGTGCTTTTGGGGTTTCACGTATCTCTCGTGTTCTTAGTGGATGAGAAGTTGACTCTTACGGACGTATTTTTTAGTTATTATTGAATCAAAACTCTTCGCAAAAGTCCACCACTGCGCGATACCGAGCGTTCGGTACGCGATCAATTAGTCTACGTTTCTTTTAGAACTTGGTTGGTTGAATTTTTCGTGTCGTGTGCTGCTTGCTGTACGACGAAACGAAACGAGACGCGCCCTCGATTCAATTTTACGATGAATTTTTAATACACCGAGTTGTACTCGACGAGATGTTGAATTATATTAGTATTATCACGAGGACGAAGTTGTTTTAAATTTTAAACGATTTTTTCTGCGGAGAAAGAGATTTTCAGTTTATTTTCTATCATTCAGGTTTTTTTTTTCTGTTCGGTGTCAGAGCTCTAGAGTTTGGATGGAGGAAGTGAAGGAGTAGATTGTTAATTTCAGTGCCCTTTAATTTTGTAGGTTTTTTCGGTACTCTCTGAATTATAAATCAGTGAAAATTATCGAAAATCACTGAAGCTGAACATAAATCATTGAGAAAAAACTGGAAAATCGGTGAAAATTCACAAAAAAGTCAGTAAAATTTATGAAATTTGCTGAAAATTAGTGAAAATTGTTGAAAAATCAGTGAATTTTACTGATTTTTTCTGTGCTGCAATTCTGACTATTTATCAGTGATTTTTCACTGATTCAGAATGAGAGAGAGTACTATCTGAGTCGGAGGAAAGGGTTGGTTTAATTTATTTCAGCGAATAATTTTTCATTTTTTGCAAAAAAAAAATGTCGAGCCTGAATTAGTTTTTCAGGTCTAATTTTAATTTTTGAATTTCCTCAGCTGTAAAATACCTACGTCCTGGAATGTCAAGTTGGGGGTACCTCAATAAGCCGTAAAATTTTGAGTCGAAACAAAAATATATGGAAAGCACATCCAAAAACAATTTTTTTATCCAAAATTTCAAAAGCTGAAGTCTATATTTTGAATTTTGGGGAATTTTTGAAAATTTAAAATTACATTCTTACCTCAAAGTCCTGCAAAAGTACAAAATACGAAAATGTAATGTAATTATTTAAAATCCAAAAATCTCAAAATCCGGATCTGGATTTTGGGATTAAAACCACTCTCATAATGGATTTTGGATTTCGGATTTGAAATTCTATTTTTTCAAAATACTTAATTTTAAAATCCAAAAATTTTCTTGTTACGTGATCCAGTGATCAGTATTTGGGTTTCAGGTTCTGGCATCACGACATTTCGTTTCGTAGTCATGTGGTCATGTTATATCGACACCGGGTGTCCGAAAAATGCTCCCCTCTTCCTGGGGAGTTTCACCAGTTTGTAGACGGAACGAGAAACAATATTTTTTATTGTTTTAATGTTCATAAAAATTTTAATTTTTTTCATTTCGTTACATAATACAGCAAAATTACATAATTTGAAACATTTCTTTTATTTTTTCATCTCTTCCTAGATTTTGGATTTTGGAATTTTGATTTAAAATCAAAACCACTTTTTGAAAAAATTTTGGATTTTGAATCCATTTTTTCAAAGAATTTCAGATTTCAGATTTGAAATCCTTTTGTCTCAGATTTTGCCCAATCCTGGTATTTACGCTATTTTTGACCTCCCTAATTGATTGGAAACGCTTTCGAGACGTTTTGGAGCGTCCAGAAAAATGTTGACTTCCCAGATTTCAAAAAAAAAAGTATAAAAAGGGTCTAAATAAACTTTAGCATTTATGTACAAACGAACATCACTCACATTGGAGACAACTTTTATCGATTAAAGCACAAATTTTCTAAAATTCTTTTTTCTAAATGTTAGGAATTGAGAAATCTGTTTTGTGATTCTTAAATTTTCGATCTCGTTGAAAGCAAAAAGTAGTAGAGGTAGCTCTTCCCAAAAATAAGGGAAAACTGCTTGTTTTTTTTTCAAGCATTGAATCATCACTTTGAGAACTTTTAGCTTTTCTAGCGCCACCTCTTTATGAATGGAAGTTTGATTTCCCTTTAGAAAATTTTAGTCATCTCCTAATTTTGCTGCAAATAAGATTTCGATGATCCAATTCCAAAATCTCAAGTTCAACTTTTTTCAACTGCAGACTTTTTCAATACCGATTTTTTTCAAAACTGTATCCAATTTCAAAATTTTTCCATCAGTTAATTTTTTTTTAATTCAAATTTTCTCAGAAATTATCATTATTCTAATCTAAGCTCTTAGCTCAATTTTTTTCAACTCATAAATTTTTCTCCCCCTTTTAGTACTGTTAACGAACTAGTTCTTTGTCATTCTAAAATATTTTACGAAAGTCATTATCAGATCTGCGTCCATTTCAAAGTAAACCATAATTTTCTGTGACAGAAATTTAAAAAAAAAATCGAAAAAATTATAAAAGGCTCCAAATCGGTTTGAAACTGGTTGAATTCCTTCGAGAGGTTGAAAATAAGGAATAAACCAAATTTTGAATTTTTACATTGATTCGTACGTCTGTAGATTCGTGTATTTTTCAATTTCGGCCGGAAATTGCACTCCAGAGAGATATGGGTTTGACTGAGCAACTACAAATTTTGGAAAGTTGTGTTTCAATCGAAATGAAAAATTCCTACATTTTCAGGAGGCTCTGGAACATTTCGAAACCACTTCCAATCGATTCGAGAAGTCAAAAGCAGGGTACATACCAAATTTCATATTTTTATCTTGATTAGATTAAATTTTTATGCTTCGGAATTTTTCAGAGCCATAGCCATGGAGGACTTCGAATTTAAAAAAATTAACCAAAATTAAAAAAATTAACTTTGACATCTGAAATTTTACTTCCGGTCGAGATACAGTTTTTTTTGGATTCCTGGCAAACACGATCAATTTTTCTTCATCTTTAATTATACATTTTGATTCGAAGATGGGTCGAAGAAAACATAGATCGATTTTAGCTATATTATTAAGCCTCATTTCATTTACGACGCGATTGTTTCCCCTTACTCGTATCAACATCTATAAGATAACTCGTCGTCGCGTCTTGTCGCCGGAAAAATTGAGTAGAAAAATAATCGAAGAAGGGGTTTCGCTTCGATTTTATCGTACGACAGAGGAAAACAAAAAACGTATCAATTTTTACGACCCATTCGATAAAATTTTATATTGAAAAACATTCCAGCTGCCTCACTGCTCTGTCGTTTCGAATCGGTAGCAATATCGTGTAGCGATATCATTTCAAAAAAAAAAAAAAAATGTTTGAATGCTTGAAAATTCGCCTTATGCCTCTCCCTCCCCCTGCTAAATCCACTTCTCAAATTTAATAGATTCTCTCAACCTAACTTACCGTTAGGTATATTGTATATGTGTACCTATGTATGTTTGGGTGGATCGAAAAAAAAAACATATCTTGGATTTTGACCAAATTTGGTGGGATGGTTTACTTTGAGTGGGAGACTTCACGAAAAAATTTTGAGCCCTCGAGGGGCAAGGGGAGGGGAGCAGAGGTGCTCAAAGTGCACCTCCTTTTGAAAAAAAACTATGTTTTTTGCGTTTTTTAACCAATCAAAATTGTGTGAGAAGCCTTCGTAGCACTTAAAAGATGCAATTTGAGTTTTTACATGTCCCTAAACCATCGCCATTCTTCTCTGATCAAAACTCAGACTGCTACCAGGGAGTTGAAAAGTTGCAGATTGCAATATTTCAATAATATGAAATTTTCACTAAGCTGGAATGATTTTTGTTTCATCGAGTAAGTGAACAAAAATTTTTTTCAACCACTGAAAGTGAATTTTGAAGAAAAAAAATTGAAAATTTCATACACCAGTGTAGCCAGTTGCTAATTGTGATGTTCTGTTGTCTTCACATTCAAAACATACTTCCATTGATTGGGAGAAAAAATTGGTCCAATCAATTGACGAAAAAATAATGCATTCGAGTTCACAATATCAGAATATCACAATTAGCAACTGGCTGCACTGACGTACAAAATTTTTAAAGATCTCACGATTTGTAACTGGCTGCACTGACATACAAAATTTTCGAAAAAAATTTCGAAATATACTTTCAGTGATTAAAAAATATATATATAATATTTTCAGACGAAAAAAAAAAATTATTCAAAGTCGATATAAATTCTGTATTTTGGAATTTTATGATTTTCTGTTAGCTGCGCTGGTGTATAAAATTTTCAATTTTTTTTTCTTCAAAATTCACTTTCAGTGGTTGAAAAAAAATTTTGTTCACTTACTCGATGAAAAAAAATCATCATTTCATCTTGGTGAAAATTTCATATCATTGAAATATTGCAATCTGCAACTTTTCAACCCCCTGGTAGCAGTCTGAGTTTTGATCGGAGAAGAATGGCGAAGGTTTAGGGAGGTGTAAAAACTCAAATCGCATCTTTTAAGTGCTATAAAGGCTTCTCACACAATTTTGATTGGCTAAAAAACGCAAAAAACGTAGTTTTTTTCAAAAGGAGGTGCACTTTGAGCACCTCCTGCTCCCCTCCCCTTGCCTCTCGAGGGCTCAAAATTTTTTCGTGAAGTCTCACACTCAAAGTAAACCATCCCACCAAATTTGGTCAAAATCCAGGATATGTTTTTTTTTCGATCCACCCCAATGTATGTACCTTGTACCTAATACCTATGTCTGAAAACAGTGAAAACCATAGAAGAAAAATTTCAGATCTGACTGAATTTCCATACGTTTCCATCTCCTGTCCATCAAAATTTATCCTTACCTGACATCAGAGAACCTGCTGTTTCTCTTCGACAATTTTTCACCGAGTTGATATCCGACGACACGTCATAACTTCAATCTCACGCATTGCGAAGAGCGATTTGTCGCCTAATTAGGCTGCACGCAGAGGTAGACGACGATAGTCGTTAATCTGTTTTCCGCTGTCACCGAACGCTGAGGTGGCGCAGATATATAAATAAATACAATAATAACCATAATGAAAATAATAAAAGAAATAAACT
The DNA here is from genome assembly GCA_033439095.1 of Pseudococcus viburni. Classification (NCBI taxonomy): domain Eukaryota; kingdom Metazoa; phylum Arthropoda; class Insecta; order Hemiptera; family Pseudococcidae; genus Pseudococcus; species Pseudococcus viburni. Next base: position 152,119 of record JAVBJF010000031.1, read on the forward strand.
CGTTAAGTAACGTTGTCGTTGTCACCGTCGTCTGGGTATCGTTTGCTGCGAGTGTGGCGATGGCGATGGCGGTTACCTCGTAACCTTTTTTTTTCATTTCATTATTTCTTTCTTTTTTTTTTATGTAACATGGTCTGGAAAATTTTTCGGTCGCCGGTGTTTCCGGATCTTGTGTTGGCCGTTGTTAATACTGGTAAAGAATCAGAAAACAAGACACTACTTCAAGGCTCGGGTTTCCGATTACGGAACATGGTGGTACGAGTAACAGCTACCGAAGTACTCGTATATCGAATACGGCGTTAAAATTGCAATAATTTATGTGTAAATAAGTATTAAATGCGGTATGTGCCAATTATAATAAAATCGCATAACAAATGCTCGCCGCCGCGTACGTATTACAACGTTCTTATCCGCACGCCCATCAAATCGAACAAAGTACACGAATCGATTATCGCCTACGATCAAATTAAAAAATTCATGTAAAAATTCCTGTAGTGAATTTTTCATTAAATAAGCGTACCTATCTATTTAGCGTAAGTATTCGAAACGTAACTGCCTTTGGATTTTGATTAATTGATGTTCGTATACGTAAATTATCAACGTAGCGAGCCCGGCGTGTAATTTGGCAGGTTTAAAAGTACCCGATGGTATTTTACATTGGTTAGTTCGTCGAACCATGCTTGAGAAAATTGAAGAAAATTAAACACGAACGATGTCAAATAAAGGGGACAAAGTAGGCGATCATTACTCCCCCCTCCTCCTCCGCACTCCTCCCTCAATGAAATTTTAAATGTCTGGTTCAAAGTTTTAAAAAATAACCAATTTGGGTTTTCCAAACATGATTTTTGGAAAAAAAAATTACCCAAATTTGAGAAAAAAAATTATATTCTGTCAACTAATGAAAATCTTTTCTGTTTTTTTGTTTCAGGTGAGTTACGATTTACGAGCATTTAATCGTTAGAATAAAACGTACGTGAATGAGTAAGTCATTTTCAATGATTTTTGAGGAAATTCTATTTTTTTATTTAGATATAATTTTAGAATGCAATGATGCCAAACTATTTTGGAATATTCTTTTAAAAATCATGCCATTTTTCATGTTTTTTCGCTCAACCCTCTTTTTTTTGGGCCTGTTGACATACGTCTTATTTTTTTCGGGGGAGTTCTGTGAGCTTCTGCAATTGTTCACGAAGTTGCAAGAAGTGAAAGCATGGAGTTTGGGGCCTAAATGATCAAGATGGAGAAAAAATGACCGAAAATTTGAAAAAAATGGCACACTCGTCTAAAAATATTAGCAAATGTGAAAAATCGACATGGATGATTTTATTGTAGATCTGCCTTTGTCGAGTCTAACTTTATGATAATAATTTGTGCGATTTTTCTCATAATTCTACTGAAAAATTGAGAAAAAAATTCAATATATTTTAGTTTTATAAATGCTGCATATCATTTCAAATATTGAAAGCAAGTTAGCTTATCATCTTGCTGAAAATTTTGAACTACTATAAACAATTTTTGATATTTTCTTAGCATTACCCTTTCATGTGTACGACTGGAATGGATCGTTTTATGTATACTATTTTTTTGAATTTTGATGCACACCAACAAAAATTTGTTATAAGATTATCTCAAAAAGACGTGATAAAAATTTGAAATTTTTTAGTTAATATTTACCCTCTTTCCAAAATCGTGAAGTTTCAAAATTTTGAAAATTTTTATCACTCGTTTCGAGGTCGTTTCACTGCAATTTTTCCTGGAGTCTATAAAAATTGATTTTAAAAAGCTGTTAAACGATTCCCTAAACTCACTTTGGAATAGTGATCAAAATTTTACCCCATCTCCCTTCACCCATAATAGAATCAACTAACCTTACTCACAATTTCCTGTGTAAATTTTTCGAAAATTGAAAAAAATCAAAAATAACCTTATTACAACTTGAAAAAGGAATTGTGTAGCAAAAAATTCCAATTCTTCTTCTCCATTTTTTTAAAGTTGAATATTCATTTTAAAAAAATTAAAAATATTTTTGTCGTTTAGATCTAGCTAACTATTCATCCCTCTAAATAACCCAAAATATAAAATTTTCACATTTTTTCATCAATTCAGAAACATATTTTTAATCAATTCAAAAACAATTGAAATAATGCAAGAAAATTTTTAATTTTAATTTAAATTTAGCATAGGAACTTGGTGGTCAAGATTATCCAGAATTTTAGTAAAAAAAAAAAAAAAAATAGTCCGAATGTTTTCAGAAGCACAGAATAGAAAATTCTCACACTTGGCTTGATTTTGAGTTAGACCCAAAAATTGAAGAAAGATGCATGATTGCATGTGTTGTTAGATTTTTGTATCAAAACCTCAAGAGGTACATATTTATTCTATGGGGTACTGTGAGAGACTACTTACGTAAATTTTGCTCCTAAATCACCAAAAGAAAAAAATGTTAGACAAGAAGTTTGGAAAAGGTCTTATCCATTTCTTTCAAATAAAATATTACAATTTTTTTTTTGACATGGATATGTCTTAGGCCTGGGAGTTAATTTTTGAAAAGTGTTACGTTTTTGTGTTTTTTCAGTGTTGCCAAGTATAATTTTTAAAAGTTATGAATTTGGTGGTTACAATTGTATTGTTGGATACACTGCTTAGTGCTTACTTAAATTGGAATATAATGTGAAAATGTTGAAGTTATGATTTTTTAAAAATGCATTGACATTTTAATAAATTGATTAATTTTTAAAAAGTGGTTTAAATTTGAAATATTGACTACACTGTCTTTCTAAATTGTAAAAATGTCTAACAAGGGAGGTATTGAAGTAAAATTGTCAGAAAATATTGAGAATCTGAAAAATTCACAACGGATGTGTCCTTAACTCTAAAGTAAAATTTTGAGCCCAAACAAGAATAATACATCGAAACTACATCATAAAAGAACCCATATCCAAAATTTCAAGCGCTGAAGTTTATTTCTTGAATTTTGGCGAACTTTTTAAATTTTAAAATCACCTCATCACCCTCCAAAATATGAAAATTTGATCTAATTCGACGAAAAAAGCTGAAATTTGGTATATACTCTATTTTTGACCTCCCGAATCGGTTGGAAGCGGTTTCAAGATGTTTTGGAGCCTCCAGAAAATTTTGGAATTTTCCAGCGCTGGAGAAAATCCAAAAAAAATTGTCCATATGAACTTCAGCACCTATAATCGTGCATGACCAATATTAGTGACTTATTCCATTGATTAAAGCAGAATTTTTCAAAATTCGTAACTTTGAATTCAAATCCATATTTTTTGGTTGACAATTTTACTGGAAAAATTAATTTTCTGCCAAAAAATGTGGATTTGAACGCAAAATTGCGAATTTCGTGAAATTTCTGCTTTAATCGATCAAATAGGTCACTAATATTGGTTATCCACGATTATAGGCGCTGAAGTTCATATTGCCCATGTTTATAGGCTTTTCTTCAGTGCTGGAAAATTCCAAAATTTTCTGGAGGTTCTGAAACGTCTCAAAACCGCTTCCTATCGATTCGGGAGGTCAAAAATAGGGTATATACCAAATTTTAGCTTTTTTCGCTGATTGTGATTAGATCAAATTTTCATATTTTTCAAGGTGATGAGGTGATTTTGAAATTTAAAAAATTCGCCAAAATTCAAGAAGTAAATTTCAGTGCCTAAAATTTTGGATATGAGGCTTCTTTTATGATGTGCTTTCGATTTATTCTTGTTTGGGCTCAAAATTTTACTTTGCTCATCTCTATAAAGAAAGTTTATTTGAACATATCCATGATTTGAAGTTTTTACCCCAAAGAAAAAACGCGTTAATTTCATTTTTTAATTGATGGAAGTGTGAAAATCTTAAATTTTGGATTATCAGAACGATGAGTATCGAATTGTAGAAATTTTTTATTGGGTAATGTTTTTAATTTTGAAAACCTCAAAGGGAGAAAAATTGAATTTTTTCGCAATTTCTGTTTTAGTACAGACATTTTAGCTAAAATAAGGCCCTAACCCAAAAAAAATTAGCAGGAAGGGGAAGTTTCGTATATAAGCTCAGTAAAGTATGTATTTTAATATTCCCGAACTTCCCTAAAATCGGTCAATATTTTGACCCCCTTTTGGGGGGTGAGGGGGTTCAAATTTTCGTTTTTCGGCTATAACTTTCAAAATTACGTATTTACAAAAAAAATTGTTGAAACAAACATTGTAGAGAATAAAAAAACAAACAATTTTGTTATATACAATTTTTTCCTAGGACGTCATGGGAGGGAGCTAGGGTCTTTAGAAAAAAATCAATTTTGAAAATTTCCCATTACCAGAAAAAATCACCAAAAATCGGGTTAATCGACTTTTAGGTGCGGTTCTTTTGCATAGTACATCCTATTACTATGTAGAATAAGAAAAATGTGTAACCAACCCTTGATCTCAAAGTGGGGAGGTGGACCCTCCAAAGAAAAAGTCGCATTTTCCCCCAAGCGTAGCTCAACTGGAGTGCAAAATTCAAAAAATTGGTTCAAACAAACGTTGTAGAGCATTAAAAGACGAACATTTTACTTTTTTTACTTTTTTTCTACGTGGTCTTGGAGGCGATCTATTGCAAAAAGAAAAAAAGCAGCGCGGCGTTGGAAAATTTTTCATCAACTCAATAAGCTCTCCTTTTGGGACCTAATTTAGGTCCCGGGGTCAAAATTATTATAAAAATCGAGTTCAGCGTCAACGAAAACCTCAGAACACCCCCTGTTCGACCATTGGTTCGTTAGATTTTAAATTTACCAGGCTTACCCATGGTTACTACATTGAGGTAATGAAAAATTTTCGAACGCCGATTTTTTTTTCTTTTCGCAATAGCTCGCCTCCAAGACCACGTAGAAAAAAAGTAAAAAAAGTATAATGTTCGTCTTTTAATGCTCTACAACGTTTGTTTGAACCAATTTTTCGAATTTTGCACTCCAGCTGAGCTACGCTTGGGAGAAAATGCGACTTTTTCTTTGGAGGGTCCGCCCCCCACTTTGAGATCAGGGGTCGGTTACACATTTTTCTTATTCTACATAGTAATAGGATGTACTATGCAAAAGAACCGCACCTAAAAGTCGATTGACCCGATTTTTGGTGATTTTTTCTGGTATGGGAAATTTTCCAAATTGATTTTTTTCTAAAGACCCTAGCTCCCTCCCATGACGTCCTAGGAAAAAATTGTAAATAACAAAATTGTTCGTTTTTTTATTCTCTACAATTTTTGTTTCAACTATTTTTTCGTAAATATGTAATTTTGAAAGTTATAGCCGAAAAACGAAAATTTGAACCCCCTCACCCCCCCCAAGGGAGTCAAAATATTCACCGATTTTAGGGAAGTTTGGGAATATTAAAATACATACTTTACTGAGCTTATGTACGAAAATTCCCCTTCCTGCTGATTTTTTTTGGCTCAAAACCTAAAATGTCTGTACTATATTTCAAGATTGACTGGTTCTGGAAATTTTTTTAATTCCCGGTAAAATTCACTCGAAAAATTGGAAATGGGCAAGTAAATTTTATTCGATCCATTTCCTATTGGAAATTTTAATTTTCCGAGTGGGTATAATTTCGATCACCACTCCAAGGTGAGTCCACACGATACAATAAAAATTTAAAAATTTCATTCGTCCGATCTTTCCCGGGCACGAAAGGGTTAATCGTATTCTACGATGTAGGTTATTTGCAATTCGAATAGGCGTAGTGTTTCGTTGGTGGAAAATTCATCTCTCGTAGCTAGGTTGCGAGCTAAATATGCAACCGTTCGAGGTTCGCGTTATCGAGCCATGTCAACTTTCAACTCGTGCAGCGAATTCCAGCACAATTCGTCGACGATCGCATGTAAAAGTCGTATTGCCCTTTACACACCCTTAATAAGCCTTTAAGCGATAAAGCAGCGACTCCCCCGTATTTTTTCCTCGTTTCAGAAACGATGCGACGGAACGCGCACGAAAGTGCATGGAAATATAAGAGTACCTAGACGACGAGGGGTTGGAAAAAGCCGAAGTACGAGGGGAAGGGAGTTTCGAGGGCACGAGTGAGGTAAAGAAAAGCGGCGTTTAGTTCGATATTACATAACCATATAGCGCGTATCATTGTGGTATTAAATGACGACGACGACATCGTCGTCGGCGAGTTGTCGTCGCGTCGCCTCGTAATACCGCATATACTCACGAAAGAGTTACTAGAGAAGGAGAGAAGGAGAAAAGCTTACGCGTACCATAAGATGCGTACTTGCATATGGGTCAATGACCTTTTTCCGATTATCGAACACCACTGCCGCGTACTGTAGCGCTTCCTCTCGCTCTCTCTTTCCCTCTGCGTTCGTTGCGTTTCTCTGTACATTTAATATCTTTCCTGGTTGTTACGATTCGAAGGGTGAAGGAGGTGGTCGAAGAGGCGAAGAATAGAGGTACATCGCTCGCGTATTAAGTTACTCCAGTAGCAGCGACGATGGCGTCGTGGCTGAAGGCTTATCTTTTTCGAAATTACCGATAGCTTAGCTGCCGTAGATGCTGTTTCGGTGTGCTCCGCAGCGAAAAACCGCACGCCCCGGCCGCTCTGGAGAGCCTTTTAAACGGTCCTTTGAGGAGAATTACGCACGAATTGGTTGCCGTTTCTGGGAAAAGGATGAACGTTTAATGAAGTCTACCCAGCCTGCGTCGCGTCGAATCCCCGAGTCCGGATTTCCAACTTTACCTATGGCTACGGGTTGCCTCGGTTTCCTCTGATCGTGGTCCCTGCGTGCGAAATTAATTTACGCGAGTTTAATTCTTCCTCGAGATTAGGGGAGGGGTCAGTAGTCTGTGTGCCGGACGTCGGAGTCTGCGGAATTGCTTTTTCAACGAGTTTACTCCCCTTTTCGTCTTCTCGTATACGTGGTGGATTATGTTTTAACCTTCTCGGCGTCCTTCGAGGTGGAACTGCGTATTAGTTTTTATCAAATTTGAATTTTTTATATGTTTTGCATGATTTTATCCGAAAATATGAAATTGATTCATCTTAATCAAACCGTCGAAGTTTTGAAAAATTGTTAGATTTTCAAGAAATCTATCGTTGTTTTGAAAAAATTTTATATTTTTTGGATGAAGTTTTATTTTGAAAAACTGTTCAATTTTAGCACCAAAATTTCAAAATTTTTGTATAGTTATGGAATATTTATAAAATTGGTCTAGTTTTGGGAGATTCTCCAATTCTTGGAAAATCGTCCTGGTTTTCGGAAAATTGTCCACTACTTGAATACTGTACAATTTTTTGAAAAATAGTGTAGTTTTAAAAAAATTGTCCATTTTTTGCAGCATTCTTTAATTTTTAAAAAATTTGGTCAAGTTTTAGAAAATTTCCAATTTTTTTCAAAGTCGTCTCAAGTTTTGGAAAAGGCTCATTCCACGTCAAGTCGCCCAAGTTTTGACCTTAGGCCTTCCGATTTGGCTCAAAATTTTTTCACGGGTTTCCCTTGATGGTCTGATGAAGGAATTATCGTCATTTCGATCCTAATCAGGGGGGGGGGGTGGTAGACTTCGTAATTTTTCATACGATTGGAATTTTTTGCAAAACGTCTCAACTTTGAAGGCTCATACATATCTCGAGATTGGTTTCCAAGATGAATCTGTTTACACGGTGTCTAGAGAATTGAAAAGAAATTCAAAACCAATGTTTAAATTTCAACAGCTCAAAGTTGAACTTTTGGAATAAAAGCTTAATTTTTTGTGATGAGCACAAAAGTTCAAAGCTATCATTTAAAAATCTGAAAAAATTACAGTGAGAAGCATTGGCGGAGAGGGGGGGGCCTAAAGCGCCCCCCTCCCCTCCAATGTTGAATTAATATTCTCAAATCATTTTCGTGTATACATATGTTCCATTCAAAAAAATATTCGCAATCACCCAATTTTCAAGGGATTAATTATCAATATGTGACGAATTTCCTGTTGTTTTTTTTTAAGTTACTAAAATGGTCTTTTTGATAAAGAAAATAATTATGTGCTTACTACTTTACTAGTAATCGATCAAAAACGATGCACAATTATGGATTGTTGAAACTAATTTTTTTCCAAAAATTTTGTAAATTTTATTTTATCATGTAGCAAAAAAATACGAAATATCGTAAAAAAAAACTTCGAAAATCACGAAATTTCTATTCCAAAGAAATGGAATTTTTTCAAACAGCAAACTACGCATACAAATAATTTTCTTTCTGAAAATCATCAATTTTTCAAATTTTTGCCCTCGCCTCGCTTAGGCATATGAAAATAAAAATATAAGTATTTAAAAATAAAAGGTTGAAAATTTCGTCTCTATTTTATTACTAAAATTTGATTCAATTAAAGAAATGAATAAATTTAGCTTTTGGATTCCTTTTTCTTCAAAAATTTTCGCACTGGTATGAACCCTCTTTCTTTTTATTGATCCTTCACATTAAAAAAAGGTTGAGTAGAAATTTCGTAATGATAAGGATAGAAAATTTTTTGAGAGGGTCGCAAATGATTTTTTTAAAAACTGGGGCTCAAGCCCCTCCCACCCAAGTTACGATCCATCTCCGCCTATGGTGAGGAGAACTTTTTGTGTTTTTTAACCAATTACTTTTCAAGATAGGATCTCAACACCCCTCGGAGGCACAGGGGTCCTCAATTTTGGTCAAAATACGAAAAAATAGAAAGTTCATATGGAACATTTTTTTGGGACTTTGTCTAGATATTTTTGAAATTTCAAAATCTTCTCATCGCTCTGCAAAATATGGACATGGAGATTTGATCTAATCAACAAATAAAGCTAAACTTTATTATTTACCTCATTTTTAACCTCCCAAATCGAGTGGAAGTGACTTTTAGACGTTTGGTTTCGAAGCCTCCAAAAAATTTTGAAATTTTCCAGCGCTGGAGATAATCTCAAAAAAATGTTCCATATGAAGTTTAGCACCTATAATCGCGGATTACCCATTGGAAACCTTGAAACTCTATAATGCGGTTCAAATTTGATCTTATTTTCTTGTTGGCCAAAACGGTGAACAAAAAGAAAATAAATTGGCATCTTTGAATAATTTACACTTGAATTTTGGACCTTGTTCCTCTTATAGAGGGTCAAGTTTGTTTTTTCTTTTGATTTATAGGGTACCGGAATGATACTCCGAGTTCTCGAAACCTACATTTCGATACCAATATCATACGTTTCAAAATTTTGAGCCCCTCTCTTCCTCCAGGGGGGTCAGTTTTAAAATTTGGGTCAAATGAATACCGGAATAAGAATCAGTGCCCCCAGAAAACTAGCATTTCGATACCAATATCGTATGATGGCATTTTTCAAAATTTTGGACTCTTTTTCTATCCGGGGGGGGGGGGCTCAATTTTGGTTTCTGGGTTAAATTGAGTGCAGGAATGAGACTCAGCACCCGCGCCCCCGAAAACCAACATTTTGTTACCCATATCGTATTTTTCAAAATTTTGGGTCACTATCTTCCCCTGAGGGGTTCAATTTTGGTATTTGATTTAAATGAGTGTCGGAATGAGATTCGGTGCCTTTGGAAACTTTCATTTCGATACCCAAATCCAGGCATCCCAGTAGTTTACTTTTAAAGTAACTTTGTTACTATATTCAAAGAAAGTCACTATAGTTACTTTTTGTACTCAAAAATTATTATTGTTTACTTTTCATTCAAAAAAGTTACTTTTTTCAAAAATTTGAGCAAAAAATCAATTTTTTGGGGTTTTGTTTTATTAAAAAAAATGTTTTAAAAAAGTTTTGCTTTGAAAAAAAATCAAAAATTGCTTAAAAAAGAAAAATGATTTGAAAAAAGTATACCATGGCATTTTAGTATTACGAACCCTCCAAGTAAAAATTCGAATGACTTTTTCACATTTTCTAGGTGATATCATGAATTAAAATTTTTAAAGAAAGGTTACTTTTTTGCATTTTTTTGGTTACTTTTCCTACTGTCAGAGATTCCTAAAGTTACCTTTTTTTAAAAAAAATTTAGCTGGGATGTCTGAATATCGTATTTTTCAAAATTTGGGGTAATCTTCCCCCCCGGATCAGTTTTGGTTTTTGGGTCGAATGAGTACCAGCACTCAAGGGGGAAAAGTTTATGAAATTTTGATTTATATTGGAAAATGGTTTTTAAAGAGCATCGATTTTGATAGAAAAAATTGAAAAAAAAAAAACGTGAAATATCGAAAATTCTGTATTCAACCCTCAAAAAAATCCTAATTAATTCGATCATCCGAAACAAATCAAATTATCGCAATACTGCCGTGTGCTTTAGGAAGCCCTGCGATATTTTCTGAGTATACCAAAAGCTAAGATACCGCCGACATTTGCCATTCCGCCCCGCACCGCGCCGAACGCCGCATAATGGAAAACTTGGCATGAAACACTCGTTACACGATGAAATTTTCCCAACAATGAAGCGATATTTTAGAAGTCAACTCGCATAACCGAGTTTTTATTCGTCGTAAAAATTTTCTTTTGAAAATTGTTCCACCGTTGGCGGTATACGTGTAATTCGCATCCATTAGATTATAAAATTTTCCATTCGACGTAATCGAAAGTACCAACGTATTAAATTTCGCGTACTCGGTTAATATCCCTTTTCTTTCGTTTACGTGATTTTCTCTCCCTCGGGTTTTTCGGCGGCTTCCCCCTCGCCTCGTTTTGTTTTTCTTTTCTCTACGTAAAAATATCGCGGGCACGTTTCATCAATGAGAAAGTTCGCCTTCGCAGTAGACTGTTTTGAACTCACCTATGGAAGTGCAATTGCGAACGTAGCTACGTACACTCGATGCCACGTATTTATGTACTCGTGTGTACGCATTCGCCCCAGACAGTCGAGCCGAGATGATAATGGAGCCATAAAACTTTCCAGATAACGAAATTATTTATACACAAGTACGTAGCAAGAAATATCGTCTCGTCGACGATATATCATCAACGTACGAGCAATGTACGCGCGAAGTTGACAAAACTCCGCTTATTTATCAATTTTTGTCGCTTCTTGAATTGGAAAAAAAATTTCACCGTTTATTTTTCACGTTGCTGCTTTTTTTGGTTTGTTTTCTAATCCCGTATGAAAAATTTATTCGGTTAGTGTGGAGACGGTGTCGCGGCGTTTTTCATTCATTCGTGTCCAATAACCCGGAATCCGGATCCGAAGTGTGCGACGGCGGCGATAACGCTGCTGCTTCTTACTCGTGTCCAGCACGATGACATTTAGCATTATACGGGTACTCCGGGCTCTGGCTACACGAAACGAAAAATACCGTGGTTATTCTCTGGCGACATTTACCAGACCACAGTTGTCCGCCTTTTTGACGGTATCTCCGGCGTGTCGTGCCGCACAATATGCCATTGATTTCGACATTAGCTAAATGAACCGTGTCACTCGGTTCACGAAACTGGCTAGAGGACTGTGTGGGTATGAACAAAGGCGTAATGACGACATTTAAGCAGGATCGAAGTAATATCCGTATGAATCGTGGTTCACGTACGATATTCGATGCTTCTGGTACCATATTTTGGTGTATTTCAGTTCCGAAGACTTATAGTCCAAGAGCTGAACCAAATATCTCATTCTGAATCAGTGAAAAGTCACTGATAAACAGTCAGAATTGCAAAACAGGAAAAAATCAACGAAATTCGCTGATTTTTAGCGAATTTTCATTGATTTTTCAAAGATTTTTACTGATTTTTCTGCTGATTTCGTAAATTTTACTGACTTTTCAGTGAATTTTCACTGATTTTCCAGTGATTTTTCTTACTGATTTTCTCCTATGCTGCAATTCTGACTGTTTTCCAGTGATTTTCGATTATTTTCACTGATTTATAAATGAAAGAGTACTGAAATTTACTTGAAAGGCAAAATGAGGAAAATTCACAATTTTCAAGTCAAATTTGCATAAAACTATGTAATTGTAACACAGGTCGATACGATTCTTGTGTCTGGGTTCCGGTTGCCAAATTTTAGTTGCTTTTATGTAACTAATGAAGCGAAAAAATAATTTTTTGACCAGTTTGCTTTTGGGGGTGGGGAGTCGAAAAATAAAGTTTTTTTAGAACGATAAACACGAGCTTGAGAAAAAAATGTTGAAATTTTTTTTTTGGCTGAGTATTATAGAAAATTTCACGGCGAATCGAATGGAACAAAGCGCAGATCTCTATCTCATTTAGAAAAAAAAAGTTATAGCTTAAACTTTCCTAAATTCTGTGAAAAAATCTTATTTTTTTGTGGCTTGCCTACCAAAAAGTGGAATTTCTGAGCAAACTAAGCGTCCTACGACAAAAATGATGAGTACCAAAATTGTAGAGAATGAAATTTCTTATCTGATAGAAGCGGTTAGATTTTCCTGGGAGGCATAGTTTTCAAGATATTTTTGAGTAAAGTTGAAAAACAGTAATTTTGGCAGCCAAAAATTGTTTTTTTTTTATTATTTTTCTTTGTTAATTGCCTCCATCAATGTTTAACTTTACTCGAAAATATCTAGAAAACCACCCCCCCCCCCTCCAGGAAAATCTAGCCGCTTCTGTCAGATAGGAAATTTCATTCTCTATAACTTTGATTCTTATCATTTTTGTCGTAGGACGCTTAGCTTGCTCAGAAGTGTCACTTTTTGGTAGGCATGGCACAAAAAATGAGATTTTTTCACAGCATTTAGATAAGTTTAAGCTGTAATCTCTTTTCTAAATGAAATAGAGGCCTGCGGTTTGTTCCATTCGATCTGCCATGAAATTTCATATAAGACTATTAGGCCGAAAAAAAATTTTGAGCAATTTTTTTCCCAAGCTTGTGTTTATTGTTATCGAAAAATCTTATTTTTTGACACCCCCCCCCCCCATCCCCAAAGCAAACTTTGAAAGCAACGAATGAGTATGTTGGGGTATTTGGATGCCTAAAATCAAAATTTAGGCATTAGAACTGAAACACAGAACAAAAAAATTGTGATATATCGAAATCTTATGTTTTTGGGTCGTAGAAATTGATTCCGGCAATTTTTTTTACATTGGAGTGAAACAGGTGATGCCTATTTTTCACACATTTGATCAATTTGTCGCCTTTTTTCACAATTTACGAAAGTAATATAGCTGTGTCGCTGGTTTCATCAGCTGTTTGTTTGTCTGTAGCCGTCTGATTATCGTCAAATGTGACAAACGAAACTAGACTTGTACGTGATTCGGACAGGGCTGGGCAAAATTCAGGACAAAAGGATTTCAAATCCAAAATCCGAAATCCTCAACAAAAATGGATTTCAAATCCAAAATCATCCGTATAATAGAATTTAAAGTCTAAAATCCAAAATCCTTTCAGAAAATGGATTTAAAATCCAAAATCCAAGTAAAAATGATAAAAAAAAAACAACAATTTTGTTGTGATGCCTGAACCGAAAGCCTGAACACTAATCACCGGATCACGAAACATGAAAAATTTTGGATTTTAAAGTAAAAGATTTTGAAAAAATATGATTTCAACTCCGAAATTCAAAATCCGGATTTTGAGATTTTTTGAATTTTAAATCCTGCCCAACCCTGGATTCGGGGAAATAGGCATTACTTTCTCACCTCAATGTAAAAAATATGGCCAGAATCAATTTTTACAACCTAAAAAACCTAGATTTCGATATATCACATGCTCAAAGTCGAGGATTTATGGACGCTCCTTCCTTGCTCCCTTTCGAAAATTTTGTGCACTTTCGAATTCGAAAACTCGTCACTGCTAAAACCACTTCCCTACAATAATTTTTTAGATCAAGTATATAGCTTTTTATGCGAATTTGATTTGAAAATTATAAATTCTCTTTATTTTTATCCTTTTTTGACCCCGTCTGTCAGGACTTTGGCAGCATTTGGAGGTCGGCAGACTTATATATTTGAATTCAGCAAAAAAATGCCATATGTTGGTAAATACAAATTTGAATCATCAGGTTTTTTTGGGGTGAATATTTATTCAGGTGCCTAAACAAAAACGTGGAATTGGTAGCAATTTTGGGAAAAATTATTCCCCCCCCCCTCCGGGTTCAGACTTTGAGGTCTATCAACTCATTCTTAGTAGATCAATGGTTCGAGAACCATATTTGATTGTTAATGGATTGTGGCATAAAATTGACCTATTTTAAGAATGCAGATTGCAGAATGGTAATCAAGCTAATGGCCGAAAGAATGACCAACTAAGAATGAAGTAATTTTTTGAAGAAGAAATTTCGTTCGAATTGTTGAAATCTCTTGGAAAATGTTGAAGGTCTATTCCACACAAACTCAAACCAAAAATGAAATCAGGTCTTCCGATTTCGCTCAATTTCTTGATGGTCTATTCACATAATCGCGGTCATTTCCCGTCCAACCTTCAAGGGGGCTGGGGATGGGCCTCGCAATTCTCATGTAATTGCGACTGCTCCCTCAATAATGCCCAGCTTCGGTTCGACTTGAACTCCAGTTCAATGTAACCCAATTTAGTCAAAGCTAGCAAAATGTCATGAAACCATTTTTTTCGTTTTTTCCTCCCGCATAATCGGTAAATCCCCACAAAATAACCTGGTGAAGCTGAAATTTCAAAGTCGAATACTTATAAATTGGACATCTACCTTAAAAATTTAAAAATATGTTTTAAATTTCGCGTCACCTCTAAAGCTCGTTCGAGTTACCTCATAAGGCTGAAATTTGAGATTTAAAACTGATAGATATTTTAGAATTGCATTTCGATGGTTTCAACTTGCGAGAGTGTTTCGAACTTCAAAGAAACTGATTTTTGTCCCTCCGCCACGTGCTAGTCTCTGGAATGCTTTTTTTAGGTTTCAAACTTGATTTGAATTCACATGAAGTACGTACACGTAGGTATTATACACGTACCTCGGATTATTACGAATACGACGCGATTATTTCTATAAATAGCTGGCTCGAGAGCGTTTTAGCGTGTATAATTACTCGTTTTGGTATTTTTTATGAATGGCGCTGGCGGTACGGAGGTAGCTGCGCCATATTACACGATGGGCTACTCAATTAGTACGTTAACCGTGAAAATTGATCAAGGATTTTGATAATACAAGGCATACACTAGACACTCGTGCACATAAGAGCCTACTTGCCGGAACAGCCGTTGCCGTTGATGCAATATGTAATAGGTATATGAGCGATGTGAAGATACCTAATTACCTACACACTTATCTGTATTGCGAACCGAAATGAATGGCATTGTTACGATAACGATGACGACTGCGACTAAACTCGTCAGAGGTCGAGCATGGTGTCCATTCTCTGGAAAACCGGGAAAAGTCAGGGAATTTTGGTGGTCTGGAAAAGTCGGGGAATTTTGGAATTTTCTCTGGAATTTTTCGAAAATCCCAAAAAAATGTAAATCATTTAGAAAAATGTTTTTTTGCTTATTTTATTATAAATTTTTCAAACAATTTCGCCCTCGCTCCGCTCGGGACAAATTATCACATCTTTTATCCAATTATATTGTTTTATTCATCATTTTTTGTCAGTCGTAAGGTACAATAAAATTGATATTCAAAATGCATGTCCTTGTCCATTAAATTATGAACTATCCAAATAATTTTCCAATTTACACTCTTTCTTTCTACAGAATTTATTTTTAATCTTAAGTTTTTTGGAAACTTACTTTTTAATGAGCTGTGATGAGAAAGAAATGTCATGATGCCCCTGACCACGATGTTGAAAAAAAAGGGAGGGAATGGAACAGAAATCAAAATTATTGGCCATGTTTTGGAAAACATGAATGAGGGAAAAGTGGTGAATTTCCATCCTTTGAAGATCTTTTTTCTCAAAAATTTTCGGCCTCGCTTCGCTCAGGCTCAACACATTTATATCTTTTCATAAAATGATTTATATTTTACCTTCTCATTCACTTTTTCATTTATTGGTACAAACTAAAAAATTGCAAGGGATTGCGTGAATTTATAAATTTGAGACAAGTGTTTTCCATTTTGGAGGGGGAGAGGGGAATAAAATGTGAAGAAAATTTTGAATTTTTAGCCCTGAAAAATCCGAATTTTTATTCGCTCAATTTGGTAAGCACCCTGGCATAATTTTTTTTATTTTTCAAAACTTAATTTTGCGTGGAAATACTTGGTTTTTCCTTTTTATTAAAATTTTTTCCTGTAGGTAATAAATTCAAATTTTCAAATTTTTGTGGCGAGAGGGAGTTGGATGGGCGAAAAAATTTTCAGAATTGAATTTGAATATTTTTTTGACCCGATGAAGGGCATCTAAAGATCTCGTAAAAAGTATCTAGTGATTTTGAAGAAAAAAATCGTAAGACCCTATTGCATTTTATATCATTTTTGTAAAAATTTCGGGATGTAAGTACATCACGCGAAAAATTCCCCCCCCCCCTCCTCCTCCTGGTTTACGAATATCATATTTATAAGGTCTGGGAAAATTCGAAAAATTGGTCTGGAAAACCTGGAAAAGTCAGGAAAATCATTTCTGAAATAGTGGACACCATGTCGAGGGATGGTGGATGGATACGGCGCGGTGGTTCGAGCTGGAAGCCGAAATTAAGGCACCTCGTACACCGGTTTACTAATTAAACGAATGACCGCATTAATCAAAGTTGAAATTCGTTTAAATGCAAATATACCCGCTAATGCTATACCGAGATGGACGAAAGAGGCGATGAAGGAAGGCGAAGAGGAGGGCGGATTCGAGGTACCTGCGTTGAAAATCAACAACGCGACCGTAGATGTAAATTTTCATTTCGACAACTACCAGCGAAGCTCCGTGCAACATCGAAACTTATATACTCGTAGTACCTAGTACCTACGTATAATAAGCTACTTATTCTAATTCTCGGCACCATCAAGGGCGTGTACGCGGCATCGGCGGCATCAACGGCGTTCTACGCTCGCCGAGGACAAACAAAAGCGCCACCAAAGTAGCAGCAGCTTTTGCGTAACACGGTGTATTATAAATTTTTAATTAACGGAAAAAACGACGACAACTCGAGGACTCGACTGCCAGAGACATTAGTTTTGAAGCGTCGTTGGAAGACCGGCGCGGCGGTGCTCCCAGCCCCCTTCCACGCCTGCGTTCCTGTACGACACGTAATTAGACAAGATTTGAATATTCATTTTAACAACGTGGAATTTCGCGTGTTAACCGATGTTATGGTACGTAGAACTTTGCAGCTAAAGTAGCGACGGGCGACTGCCAGCACGCATTTTTTCGAATGGTTGAATTCGGAATCGAAGATGTACGGAACGATAATAGTTCGCGGAGAGAATTTATAAATTTTTGAATTAAATTTTCGTAAAATAAAATTGATTCTGAAACTTTTTTCAGTTTTAATGAACAACTCGAGAATGATTCAAGTTGCAAGGGAAGCAACTCAAAATAAGAATTGATACGGAAATAAATTCTGAAAAATGATTACATCATACAGATGTGGTTTAAATATTAAAAGAATATAAAAAAATATATATAAACAGTTTCAAAACATTTATTCATTTACTTACTTCCCCAAAAAAAATCATAAAAAGGGTGGACGCTGACCATTTCTATCAAAAAATCACAAAGAACGCTTGAAAATTTTGAAAATCATGAAAATGTTCAATAAAACAGCAGGGTTTCTAACTGTCTACTGGTCGCAAAAGTCGCGAATTCAGATGTTTGTCGCTAAAGTAGCGAAAAAGTCGCGAAATTAACTAAAATTCATCAAAAGTCGCGAATTTTTCCCAAACTACTTGATTTTTTTCGCTTTCTACAAAACAAAAAATTTTTAAAAATTTTAAATTTCTAAACACTTTTTATGCAAATTTTTGCCCTCGTTTCGCTCGGGCTCATTATAAACCTTCTTCCCTTCTGTTCTAGACAATAATTGAATATTTGAAGCGGAAAAAAATTGTTCGATAGGAATTTTCAAAAATTTTTCGATTTTGTTGGAAAAGGGGACATTGTGTCTATTCTCCAAAAAATATAGAAAAATCGAAGTTTGAGATTTTTTAACAATTCAGAAGGGGAAATCACTATGGGAAATGTTGTTTTTGCTCCGTTTGTAATAAATTCTTCAAAAAAAAAAAATCGTTCGAGCAGTAACTACACCTTCTTTAATATAAAAATGATCCACTTTTAGACAATTTTGGTGAGAAATTGTCTTTTTTTAAGGTTTCTTATGACCCTAGTTTTTTTTTCCGCTGTTCCATCTCGAACTGTACATTACGAGAATAAATTGATTCTGCCGCCTTCATCCATTCCTCATGTACCTAATGGAGTGACTTTTTTTTTTAAATGTTACTTTTTCATCGAATTTTTGGTTACTTTAGGAATTTTGAAAAGTTACAAAATGCGTTCATTTTTTTATGATTTTGATTTAAAATACTTATTTCCTTCCGTTTTGATTTTTTTTTTGTAATAAGTTTAATCTCGTTGATTTTTTTTTTTGGGGGGGGGGGGGGTCAGGGTAAATTGAGAGGTAGATATCATGGCGAAAAGTCGCGAAAAATTTGTGAATTTCGAATTTTAAAAATCGGTAGACACCCTGAACAGTTTGAATCAGTTAAAAAGCGTTTTAAATGTTTAAAATTTGCAAAGATCGACGAATATTATTGATTACCTCAAAATATATTTAAAATGTCGTCAGCAGTAATGTCAAGAACAAAAATTGATGGAAAAACAACACAAAAATCCATTAAAAAAATTGTGAATAATGTTCCTAATTATTACGATGAATTCATTCAAACCATTGCAAAAATCGTTGAATTTTTCAACTCATCATATCTAAAATTTGCATGAGAACATTTTTCAGCGACTTTCACGGAATTTCAAAAATTTCTCCAACGGGTGTATTTGATATTTCGATAAAAATGTCAAAAAATTCATCCTAAATGCTTATACTTTGCGTTTGAAATTTATATTTTTTATAAATTTCACTTTCTCTTCATTCGTGATGAATAATTTTTTCCCCTGAAATTTCATATTGAGTGAAAAATGTATGAAATTCGTTCTAAAGAATATTATTTTGGTATTTGAAATATTTGTTTTCTGGAATTTTTTCCTGCTTTTGCTGCAGGGCCAAATTTATGGACAAAAATGGAATACATTATTGTGAGTAGGAAAATAGGATGAGAAGGCATTTAGAAAACATTAAAAATTTATCAGTTGAAAAAATATTGCAGAGTAGGGAGGAGGATATGTTTTTCCAAAGCTCAGGGGGAAAATTCTGCAAAGTTTGTTTAAAGGTGCTGCTAAAATCCTGCTTGTTGATTTCAAGGATTTGTCAGATTCCTTGTATGTTTTTTGCTCGTCAATTTGTATAATTTTTTACCTAATCAGTAGATAATATCTCATCAGAATGAATTGCCCAAAAAAGTGCTTGAAATTTCACATAAAACGAGTATACGTGGAGGGAGGGGAGGGGGCTGCCAAAAAATTGTTGGGAATTTTCTTTGAAACAAATATACCCAAGGATGAGGAAAGGGATCTTTTGGGCAAATTTAAAGCAAGAAAAATTGTATAAAAATGGCAAGGAAAACCAGAAATTGGCAAAAATTTTAATTTTTCTGATTCGGCAGACACCCTGGAAAGCATCTGACATTTTTTATGATTTTGTTTTTCTAACGAAAAATTGCTAATCTTCAAATTTCTCATTCCGAATCACTGTAAAATCGTCGATGAGAAAATTTTATTGTAAGGAAACTTGGTGTAAAAAAACATTTGTTAAAATTCTATAAAATGGTGAAATTCTATGAAAATTGGTAAAATTTGCTTTAAAAAATGAGTAATTCAAATGTACTGCTTTAATCTAAACCATTTCATGTAAATTAAACCAATTTTTTTTGTTATTGCCTTTGAAGCTAGAAATGCATATTCATTTCTGCATGTTTAAGACTTCCAAAATCATATTTCATAATTTTCTGTTTTTCCCTCGCTTATTTTGAAATAGATTTTTCTGACTAAAAATGACAGTTGTATGAATGACTCGAATAAATGAACTAAAACATTTTTGATAATTTCATTTTCTGCGAGTTTATTCAACTAATTAGCATATTATTCCACTTTGCAGTTTTAACGTGCTGTTCTAGTCGAAAAATCGTTTTCCAGAGACACCCATATTGATTCGGTTAATTTAGCATATTTTTGCATGTTTGCTTTTAAAAAGTGCATATTCTTTGCATATTTTGAATACCAGAAATGCATATTTCATGGTCGTATATTGTAGCTATTCGGTCATATTTTTTCGAACTGCAGTAATTCAAGGTGTCTAACCGGGGGTTAGGAAAATTTCCCATGCAAAATTCCCCGCTTTAGTGAATTCCTCGCAGAAAAAAATTTCATACTGTCGCAATATGTGGATAAGGTAGATAGAAATTGGTGTACTACTTTTTTCAAATTTTTATGAGGCTGTGCCAAAAATTGTTGTAAACTGATCTCAAAAAGACCTATAAAAATGTGAAATGTTTTAATTTTATTTCACCTCCCCCCCCCCAAAAAAAAATCCTAGCTTTACAAATTTTGATTTTTTAAAAATTGAATTCTTCATTGCTTTTTGTGATGAAAAATTTCCGGATTTTTTCAGATTTTTCGAGGTGTTTACACGACTTTTATATGTGTGGCCAAAAACAGCAGAGATTTTTTGGGAAGTGAAAACAAAAAATAATTGAGTATCTACACTAGAAAAATCAGGAAAAATCATTTCATTTTTTTGTAAAAGTGAATTGAGGTTGGGCTGGAAATATTTCGTCGAAGGTCTGGCAGAAATTTTGGAAAATCCTACCAAAGTTCTGCATTTCAATTCAAAAATTTTATTAGACACGTGGTTTATTGATTTTTCAGTCGATTTCAATGAATTTTTTCGAAAAAATCGCCAATTTTTCAATAAAATTGGTTAATTTTCAGTAAATTTTCCCAATTTTTCTCACTGATTTCTTAATGACGATTTTTACTAATTTGTGAGTGACGAAATAAGGAAGAGGTCATCAGTTTTGCAAATTTTCTCAATCAAGCCTGTATAAATTTTAAAACTGAAAATACAATTTCTTCATTTTGGGGTTTGGTCAAAGAGGGAAGAATTACCTCTGTCCGTCTGTCTGTCTGTCTGATCAGATTCAGTAAAGCACTTTTTTTTCTGTAAATTCATCTTAAAAAATTTGAATCACCTGAATGGAAATTTTAATGGAGTTCATCATACCTAAAGAAAATGGCTCACGATAGGAAAACACTATTATTCGAATGAAATCTGAGTTAGATTGAAATTAATCCGCATCGATTTTAAAAGCACCCCTCTCCACCATCCGCCATCTTAATTTCGTCGCAAGTCGATAAATACGTGTCTTCGATAGAAAATTCATCCGAATATCGTCTAAATTTTCATCGAATGGAAAATACAATTCCGAAGTTATTGGCGTTTATGGTTTTATCGATGGAATGCAGGACACGCGGTCATCAAGAGGTATCTTTCGGGTCGAATCGATTGGCTCGTTCCTTGTTGCGAGGACGAGCCACGAACGACCATAATTTTAATTCGGTTAAAGAAATATACAGTAGGTGGCGGGGTTCGACGTGCTATTCCATCCTTCCTCACGGTGCCATGTATCCTCCTTCGTTTATCCATAGTCACCCCGTGCCATCGTAATCCTTCTGCGCTTGTAAACTAACGTAAGTACACGTCGCAAGTACATTTACGGTGTACCGTGTGTGGGTCATGTTTACCTACGTAGATAGATTTATCGCTTAGTTGAATCTCGTACTATTCTTACGTAATGTAAGCGCGTATATTTGTGTATACGTTACATACGTCCCACCCCGCCGCTCCGGCTCGTCGGGTCTCTATTTACGTACCTATAGTTGTACGGAAATCAAGTTTTTCTTTTGCCAATTTGCGCAATATATTTTCTCCGCACTGTCGCGCTTCATTTATTCATCGATCGTTTACGTAGCCCCTTCTCACCCCAGGTTTTTTTCCTTTCACCCTTACTTAAACGAAGCGATGTCGAAGGAAAAGAGGCGGAAGAGCTTCGAGTTTCTAATTGATTTATCGATTTAATAAAATGCTAACGAGGGCTATTTTGTGCTTGAAAAGTTGAACGAAAGTTGCAACTATAAATATTGCACGCGTGAAGTTCTCGAGGTAGTATTAACTTATCATCCGGATGGGCCAAGTTATCGTATTTTTTGGACGATAGGGTATGTGTAGCGGAGTTACAACCCAAATTGTTGAAGTTTTTGGAAGAGTGTATAGATCGGCTGAACATATTGGAAAATTTGCATATTTTGCTAAAAATCGACCCTTCTCGATTCCCTTTGAATACTGCTTCGATGACCAAATTACCTGTATCGCCTTCATTCGATTAAGGGAAGGTGGGGCAGGATGCAAATCGAGTTATTGCTGTCGGTGATCGGATTGAAAAACATTTTCTACGTGATTGGTGGATGGGTATCACTTCGACACAAAACAGAAAAAAATTATCGACTGAAAGATTGCGTGTGTAGGAGTATCATCAGTAATGTGATCTTACGTAATTTTCGTAAAATTCTTGAAATTTGATTTTCGTGAAATATCATGTTTTCAAGTTTTGAAAGATTGAGGTAATTTTTTTTGTAATCTACATTCAATTTCCCATCAATTGATGTATTTTATTCATTCATTTCATTTATTTAATATAGAATTTGTATTTACATTCTTTGTAATAAAATATACAGGGTGTCTAACAAGTCCTTCAGGTCCTTATATTGGGTACAATATTAATTTTGAAAAGGTCATGTTGAAAGTCCTTCTTTTGGGGTTTGAGATTTTGTTAGACACTCTGATATAACAATCCCCAATATCCAATTCTGGATGAGTGGGAGCCGGAATCCTTCCATGTATATCGGTATTATCCAAACAAAATGTATATACTTGAATAAATAATTCTATAACTCAATACATAGAGAATTTTAGGCAAAAATAACCAAACAGGATGGAAAAACAAAATCAATAAAAGAAAAAAAAGAGAAAAGAAAAAATTAATGCAAAAATAAAATAAATATAGAAAATTGAAAAAAACAAAAACAAAAAAGAAATACAGTTTCAAAAGTGAGGTGAACAAGTAGAGAGACGAAGCATGTGGTGGCATAACTGTGAAAAAGTAGGCTCACCTACAAATGAACCGTGTTATGCCGAAAGTAACCAAGCGACATGAACATGATTCCGGGTAAATTGAGTTTGAAGTTTATTCATCTCTTTAAAATTCAGGAAGGGGTAATTTATATAGGAATTAAAATTTTTAAAAACTTTGAACATTCAGGAATCAAATTCTAAATTGTAAAAGAATGCAACATTTCTGAAAGTTCATGTAGATTTATTTTTAAAATGACACCTTGTCGCTTGGTTCTGTTTAACTGAACTCATGGCGCTTGGATCTTTCTGGCTAAATTAAAAATGTTCATTTTTGAGTCAAGTCAAAATGAACCAAGCGCCATGAGATCAGGCTTACGAGAGAAAACACCCGTTTCTTTCACATTAATTATGATTTTGAAAGAACGCCTCAAAAATAAATAAATGATTTTTGGTTCAAGGTACTTGGCACTTTATGTCAATAATACAATTTTTTATCAATAATAATTTTTTTATATTTTTCATAAAAACCGATATTTTTGGAATAGTTTAGTGTCATTAGTATCAAAAAAAATCTCAAAATTTTCAATTTTGTCGCTTGGTTGCTTTTGGCATAACACGGTTCAAATCACAATCATTTAACATTTACTCGGCATTCTCAATCACATACTTACCAGAGCTGAAAGCGAGGCAGTTATATACCGCGGTATGCCATCAACTGCCTTGCTAAAATGCGGTACGGTCGCCTAGCGGTATGATCGCATTGGAAAAAAGTGGTAGAAGGTCGTAACCGCTTACCGCTCATGTTATTTAACGGGGTGAGTCATCCCTAAACACGTTCATTTTGATAAGAAACTGTAGTAACATCAGGCGGTCAGGCGGTAGTACTGCGGTACTTGATTGCCTCGCTTTTTCAAAAACCGGTTTAAGCGGTCAGGCGCGGTATAAACAAAGGTAACGGTAACATGACTGCCTCGCTTTTGGACGAGGCGATCAGGCGGTATAAAATGACTGCCTCGCTTTCAGCTCTAATACTTACACACCAATCTTTCAAACATACCAACACTAGAACATTTTAGATCTTATGGCAATTCGTTGTATGCATGCGCAATAATAAAACTGTGATTGTGACATTAATCTGTGCCAACTAGGGAGAGAAACAATACCAGACACAGCACATCCAGTAAGTATGTCCCACTCCTTTGCGGGAACCAAATGCATCTCTATATCTGTGTCTCAGAGATAACACTGTAATCATATGATGCTGTTGTATTTTAAGGACCTCAGGCCCCACAGCACACCCTTAACCAAACAAATGGCCCTCTTCTAAAGTTTTAGAATAGGAAGGGCCTTCCAATCAGCATCACCTCCCCACACAAAAATCCCAAACCTCAGAGTGCCCTCAAAAACTATCACATAGAATTTCTTCAGAAGCGCTTTGGACACCAAGCCAGACAAATGTTTCAACAAGTATATAATTTTAACAAGTTTTTCTCTTAAGGTAATACAGTGATCTCTCGTTGGCACTTTCCGCTACATTTCCTTCCCAGTACAGTACGCTAAAGAAGCGTAGTGCCGGTGGGGCAAAATACAAATTGAAAATGGGACAGGATACAAACATTATTATTAAATATGAATTTTTTGAAAAAGTCATATATGGTACCAAACATGCTTCAATCCATATTCTTGTGATATTTTTTCCAAAATATCGAGTTTTTGCTTTAATTCTTAGATAAAATATCAAAAAAAGTTTGCCTAAAAAATCAGAAAATCAATTAAGGCATCAGAAATTATAAATATAGAGGCTTTAGAACTCCTCTTTCCAACAATTACACTTTTATTTAAATCTGTGGTATCTTTCTCAAATGCACTTGAGTAAATTAGACTAAAAAATTTGTGATTTCTCATTATATCTTCACTGTTTGCATCTTGTTCCATAGAATTTCGCATCCTGCCCCATGGGCGGGACAAGATGCAAAAAAAAGTGAAAAAAAAAGGTGAAAAAATTCTGTAGGGTTGAGGTATGCATTAAAATGGAATTTTTTTCAGCTGAAAGGCAAATATTTGAACTTCAATTTGTTGCAAGAATCAGACAATTTGGCTAATTTGAATAGATTTGGGGGAACATTTGGTCTAGGTTAGTGCCTCCTGCCCCACCTTCCCTTATATCAAATATTCATGGATCTATCAATAACATAAAATTTGGCAAAAAATCAAAATTTGTATTCCTTTCATGTCTCACAACCTTAGAAAGAGTTTCAAAAAAATTATTATTAATTTTTTGCCTAAATGACTGGTTTTTTTTTTTTAGAAAATCCTCGGAATAATGTGCTCCCCCCTACCATGAAATTTTGTTTCTTTAAATTAGTGTTGCTTGGTGAATTGGCCACATTTGCACTGGTCTGATTATTAATTTCGTTGAATTTTACGTGAATACTTTTGAAACTCTTTGCTAAACATGCAAAAAACTTTATAAATTGTTTTGACAGTTTCGTAAAAATTTTAATTTGAAATTTTTTCACGTTTGACCATCAACATTGGTAATTTTTAAGAAAAAAATTTCAAAATGCGCCGACGCGTTGTATCGATTTTACTTTTGACGTTATATGTCTTGCACAAAATATACCCAATTTTTACGTCTGACATTTCAACATTTGTATGAATTGGAAAAGATCTTGGTAAACGTAGAGGGATGAAGTTTTATATTTTACTCCTTGGAGAATGTCAAACTGTAGTATATTGTGAAAAAAGGTTCTAAAAGTTCTGCATAGGCTGTATTTGAATATGAAAAGTATATATATTAACGTCTTTTTGAAACTGTACAAAGCCCTATTTTTTATGGTATAATAGAAGGATAAATAATTCTTTGATGTTTTGTACCTAAATAGGCACCTACTTGTGTAGTTATTCATACAAGTAGTGCTCGAATGGCGTCAATTTTTTTCATCGAAAATGGAGAAAAATGTATATTCCTTTCAACTATTCGTATTCAGCGGTGAGTTCTTTTTCTCACAAAACCAAATACTTAATCGGATTTATGATGGTTTTATGGTCTAAACGGTCTAAATCCAAAAACCATATTCTTCACAAATATTCAGAATGTTTTTTAGCTTCTTGGACCCCTTCACACTTGGATTGAACCAGTGTAATGGTTTTTATATTTTGAGGACCAGTTTTTCAAAACCTTTTTGGTCAGATTGGCTAAATTTCACAGAAGTAAAAAACTGCCCCGGTATAAATTCAAAATCGAGGGAAAAACTATTTCTATTTTTGTATCTAATACAAAAAATGAATTCCAAATTGTGAAAGATATGACATTTTCGTTATTACTCAGAATAAGGCACACTTTCTAGAATAAAATTCTGCCAAAATTTCATTTTCGGTAAAAAAGTGGCAATTTTTGAGAAAACATTCCTCAAGGTGTACTGCAAAAGATGATTCGTGTTAAAAATTAATATAAGTGATGGGAAAATCCCGCGTTCTTCGTTGAAAATTCGTTTTTTTCTTCATGATTACCATTTTCAAAAAACTTTGAGCAATCTGGGAATTTTAAAATTTTCTTATCGAATTCATGGATTTTTTTATATCTAATTGAAAGATGAATTATTTTGTCTGAAAATCATCAATTTTAAGTCTTGGGCGCCGCTTCGTCTGACAATTTTTTTCGAATTTTGCAGATTTCATCCCCTAAGGTGAGTTGTTTTTCCCTAGAAATGAGATTCTCAGAATTTTATCTAGCTCTTACATTAATTAAGAGCGATGCGCTGAGCCTCATCTTTCTTATAGGTTTTCACGTAGGATAACATGAAATAAATTTTAAATGCTGATAGAACAATTTTTATTTTTTACCATTTTCTCTCATAACACCCCCCCCCCTGACTCTTGAATTTGAGCAGCCCTACGGAACATCAAGATAAAATACCATTTCAAATTTTGCGAATAAACGTAAGAAAGAGGAGGTGAAAGCATCGAAGAAATTTTAAAAAGCTCTGCGTTTTGATTTTAAAATTTTATGACATCTTGCTCGAGTTGTTCCTAATTTGAATGCTGCGATCTTGTTTGAAATCATCGCTTTTAATCTCAAGACAGAGGCAATAGCAAAGAATGCTGCAGGAAGAATTCGTTTCTGTCTTGCTCGTATTCTTCTCTATTAAATTTTCCATCATTATTTGAAAATCTGAAACGAAAAAAATCGGCCAAAAACATTTTACCGAGCGAAGGATATCTCGGCAGTATTTTTAATAGCTAATTAAATTATTAAGGTTATACCGATAAGGTCGATTCATGTACTCTATTCGGCGACTCGTTCGTCGTCAATTTTACTGCCTCTTCGCGTACGACGATCGACTGCAGAACCGGTTGCACTTTTATAGTTGGCTGGATTTTAAACCTCATATCGGGTCGATTAAATGAGAAAAATGAATAAAATCCGAAAGGAAGGCGAAAAAAAAGAGGTCGAAAGTGAATTATTTGTCGAATTCGGTCGTCAACGTCCTCTTATGACATTCCTCACGAAGCTCTCCTGTAGTCTTATATTGACACCTCGATTGACGGCAAAAAAACATGTCGGTAACAGGGCGATTGTGCTGGCGAAAAATTAAAAAAACAACCCCCGTTCACGACTGAGGAAAAAAAACAGCATCGATGTTGGTTTTACTCGCCTGTAATTGGACGAGGGCTGGACTATCCTTATACATATTTTACTCGTGTGATGGAAAATGGACATCGAGGCCGATTTTATTAGATGTCGATGTCGTGTAATGTAATGTTCAACAATAACACAAACACCAATAATAACAATGACGAGGAGTAAATTACCTCTGTGTACGGTGAATTTGTGCGCGGTGCTGGGCAACGCACGTTGTAATCTGGCAGCAATAACTACGTAAATATACAGGGTGTCCAGTAAGTGGTCTGCCATACTTCATTTTTGGATATAACCGGATACCACTAAAAAAAAAATTGATGAGCAAGTTGCATATCTTGAAAATTGAAGGGGCAAATGGTGTTTTTTCAAAAAATCACGAAATATTTTTTTTTCAACCATGGAAATGGATAGTACTTTGAAAACAGAATAAATTTTCATTAAATTCCTTTTAGCATAACTTGAAAATTGAAGGGGCTACAAAAAATTTTGTTCGAAAAAAGTTCTAAAAAAATTAATTAATCAAGGGAATTAGTCTACAGTCCAAGTCGCAAAAAGTGCTCTAGAAATCGAAATCAGCGTGCTTTTTTGGGGCGCAAAAAAATCAGTTGGCTTATTGTGGGTATGGGTCCCATAGTATGAAAAAAGTGTATTTTGGATTTTTGCCCTTGCACAATAGAGAGCTGGGGCCTAAAACCCCTCTTTTTTACCATTTTTTCAACTTGGCCGGGCGCAAAAAAAATTTTCGCAGTGTGATAGCAGACACTCCCCGGACTCCAAATATATGTCACAACCCTTGGGCCACTTGCACAATGGGGCACTAGGCCCCCAAAGTGCGATTTTTCACCAAATTTGACCATTTTTGGCACAATAATGCCTCTGTATGCGACATGTGATCTGGGGCGCAAAAAAAATTAAACGAAGTGTATACTCACATTCATTCCGCATCCGATGAGCCAAAGTTTAAATTAAATGGTTTGCACAATAGGCCTTGGTGGAATTTCAAAGTTGGAAAAATGTGTGATTTTCACCCCTTTTCATCGTAAATTAAGTTATCAAAAAAATTCTGAAATTTGGGTTGTGACCTATCAAAATGGGTTAAAATTATAAAAGCAGAACGAAATTATTAGTGAAAATTGAATTTAAGCAATTTTGACCCTTTTTGAGCCTCAAATTGAGCCCCATTTTTGAATATTTCCCAAAAAATGTCATCCAAATCTATTTTTGAGCAAATTGTGAGAATTTTGAGCCTCAAATAGGATCAAATTTTGAGTATTTTCCAAAAATTGGCATGTGACATATGAAAGTCGTATAGAATTTCGTCACAACTTCAAAATTGTTATCCAAAACCATTTTTGAGCAACTTCTGAGAATTTTGAGCCCAAAATAAGATCAAGTTCTGAGTATTTTCCAAAAATTGGTATGTGACCTATTGAAATGGGATAAAATTTCTTCAAAAATTCAAAAATGTTATCCAAACCATTTTTGAGCAACTTTTGAGAATTTGTGCCCAAAATATGATCATTTTCTGATTATTTTCGAAAAATTGGCATGTGACCTCCCAAATTTTTGAAAATAGTAAAAAATTTGCTCAATTTGAGACTCAAAATTTTTGAAAATTGCTCAAAAATAGTTTTGGATAACATTTTTGAATTTTTGACGAAATTCTATACAACTTTCATATGTCACATGCCAATTTTTGAAAAATACTCAAAATTTGATCCTATTGGAGGCTCAAAATTCTCACAATTTGCTCAAAAATAGTTTTGGATGACATTTTTGAATTTTTGACGAAATTCTGGCCCTCTTTCATAGGTCACATGCCAATTTTTGGGAAATACTCAAAAATGGGGCTCAATTTGAGGCTCAAAAAGGGTCAAAATTGCTTAAATTCAATTTTCACTAATAATTTCCGTCTGCTTGTAAAATTTTGACCCATTTTGATAGGTCGCAACCTAAATTTCAGAATTTTTTTGATAACTTAATTTACGATGAAAAGGGGTGAAAATCACACATTTTCCCAACTTTGAAATTCTACCAAGGCCTATTGTGCAAACCATTTAACTTAAACTTTGGCTCATCGGATGCGGAATGAATGTGAGTATACACTTCGTTTAATTTTTTTTGCGCCCCAGACCACATGTCGCATACAGAGGCATTATTGTGCCAAAAATGGTAAAATTTTGTGAAAAACCGCACTTTGGGGGGCCTAGTGCCCCATTGTGCAAGTGGCCCAAGGGTTGTGACATATATTCGAAGTCGAGGGAGTGTCTGCTATCACACTGTGAAAAATTTTTTTGCGCCCGGCCAAGTTGAAAAAATGGGAAAAAATAGGGGTTTTAGGCCCCAGCTCCCTATTGTGCAAGGGCAAAAATCCAAAATACATTTTTTTCGTACTATGGGACCCATACCCTCAATAAGCCAACTGATATTTTTGCGCCCCTAAAAAGCACGCTTAATGAACACTTTTTGCCAGTTGGACTGTAGACTAAATGCATAGTATGTTGAAAAATGAACAAATTTTGTTCTACAGACTTTTTGCCTAACTTCAAAAATGAAGGGATCAAAGGTTATCCAAAATTGAGAAAATTTTAAAAAAATTTGAAGCCCACTTTTTTTAAATTACCCGTAGCGCCTTCATTTTTGATGTTAGGCAATCCCTTGATTAGTTTATTTTTTTAGAACTTTTTTGAACAAATTTTTTTACAGCCCCTTCAATTTTCAAGTTATGCAAAAAGGTATTTTTAATGAAAATTTATTCTGTTTTCGAAGTACTATCCATTCCCATGGTTGAAAAAAAAAATTACGAGATTTTTTAAAAAATATTATTTGCCCCTTCAATTTTCAAGATATGCAACTTGTTCATCTAACTTTTTTTATAGTGGTGCCATTTTTTTGCCATTTTAAATGATTTTTTTTTATCATTTTAAATGATTTTTTTATCATTTTAAATGATTTTTTTGTCATCCGGTTATATCCAAAAATTAAGTATGGCAGACTACTTACCGGGCACCCTGTACACCTGAAAACCTGGCAAAGCTTTGGATTATGGACGAGGGCATCGAAAAAGAAGGGGTTGTAATTTGACGGGGGAATATCGGTAACAAGCTTTTTCCTAATATACATACGTGGTTTGATGGACGTGTCGGCGGCGGCGTGACGAATTTTCCGTCACCCGGTCACCGTGCCCCCCTGCGAACTGGAAAAATACCCCGAGGGGCGCGCCTACCAATGACGTAACGTTGGTAGCCTAAGAGGTTTGAACTCATCGATTTTATAGCATGTACCGTACCCTGCGAATCGAAGCTTCCGGCCCGTTTTTCGGAGTGCGGCGCGGTGCGGTGCGCAAGGGTGTTACAGCGCGCTAGTCTGACCTATATATATATCTACCCACGCTTTGTGCTTTTGCACCGCTAACCTAATGCCGGCGAACGATTCGATTGGACGGATTCACCCCTGCGGCCGCCAGCGCCTTCTCGCCTTATACGTAATTTCAGCTCGGCCGAGATTATTTCGCGGCGCTTTTTTTCGCCTTATTTCTTCCAAGTTGAAAGTTTTTCACGTGCGCGACTCCAGGGTTCCCAAAGGGTTCGGTACGTCGAGCTAGCGCCATATCGTAGCGATGACGATCGTTAGCATGTAAATGAGATTGTGGCTGTTGTCGAGGGTTTACCGGGTACCTGGGGAGATTCAGATTGATTTAGTAGGGCGATGGTTCTGTACGTCGAGTACCTAGCTAAGTTAATTCAATATTCATCACGATACGTTTTCTCGTCTCTTTGCTGAGTTTTCGACCCAACACCGATGTAAGTTTTGGAATTTCGCAACCGCGAACAAGAAAAAGCGTATGGTGAAGGATACCTATGTAATATAGATATTCTTCTAGGTACCTAAATTACTAGTAGTGCTGGTATTAGGTAGAAGTAGAACGTATCAAGACCACTTCTTGGCAGCCACTCCAGAAAGCTTTCTCGATACGCTGGTACGAGGGCGACCCGCGTATTTATTATGTCGATGAAGAGGCCAGCTCCGCCACGATGAGCTGAGATAAGGGTGGAGGTGGGGGAGGGGGGTGAACGCAGGTACATAATTTCATCGCTGAGAGAGAGCATACATCGCGTTCCTTGTAGGTGTACGGTCGCTGCGGAGCTAAGTTTGCAACTTTTTAACCTCGCGACCACTTGATGTTTGAAAATTTATACGTGTAGTTGGCGTCAGAAGCTTCGACGGTGGCAGCGTACTCCAGTTCTTTTTTCAACTCTTTGGGTACGTTATAATAGCTCTTTAGGTGTACGAGAGTCAGGCAGAAGCGGCGGTAAGGTGTAACAAATGGTATCGTAGCAACGTGCCGGTATACAGGGTGTCCTTTTGGTGCCTGGTGAAAGGCTGGGCCTGAGATTGCGTTTGGCTTGGAGATTTTCCGAAATTGTGGCGAGAATCGAGCCAGCGTTTTATGTGTAGACCTTTGCGTTGCGAATGCTACTTATGGGGAAATTCATGTGTGGGAGTGCTACACCTGGGAAGGAAGAAAAAAATCATTTTTTTAATTTTAATTGTTCATTTACACAAAAATAAATTTTTTAAGAACGGTTCCATATTCATAAGCGCACCCAGAAATTATTCTAGGGAGGGGTTAAGAATTTGAGGGAAAACGGACGGAGGTCAAATTTCAATGAAAAAATTGAGTAACCTGTTACTTATTTCAGTGACGCTGGCGTAGTCAGAATGTTTTCAGTGGGCTGATAGAGCGAAGAAAAATTCAAAAATTTCAGAATTTTTTGGAGGAAATCTGAATTAGGGAAATTTATAGCTGTTTGAATCAGTGAAATGAATTCAACTGAAAATCAGTGATTTTTCACCGATCTTTTAGTCGAAATTATTAATTTTCTCTGGTAAATTGGGAATTGATTGAGAAATCAGTGATTTTTGACTGAAAGATCAATGAAAAATCATGAAGTTTCAATGAAAATCATTTCACTGATTCTCAAAGGCAGAATTCAGGCATCATAGCAGGTCACTTTTTTAGGGTGTTTGTCACTTTCTTCGGCTTTGGTTACTAAAAGTCACTTTTTCCCTCCCAAAGTCACTTTTTTCGCAGTTTCAAGCAAAAATTCAAATTTTCACGTAAAAATTGCTATTTTTCAAAATTCTTCAAGAAAAAAAAATTAAAAGTTGAATAATTTTTCAAAAAAAAATTTGCCCTTGCTTCGCTCGGGCAGTATTTCAATAATTGTTTTCCTAAATTTGAAAAAATTCTGTTTTTCTAAATCAGTAAAGAATTGATTTTTTAATCAATTCCCCATTTGACAGAATAAATCAATAATTTTCACTAAAATAAATCAATCAAACAATTGAAATATCCCAGATTTTCAAATAAATTCATTTCAAAAAATCTCGTCATTTTTCAATTTTTCTTTGCTCAAATCTGTATAATTAAATTAATTATGTATATCTGCCTCCTAAAGTGCCACTAAAAAAATTAGATTTTTAGATTACTTAATTTTTTTATTGAATTTTGACCCCCTCCCCTCATTTTTTCTTGATTTCTCAACCCTCTTTTAACTGTAAAAAAATTCCCTCGAAAACATCGAATTTTTGGTTACTGTTGGTTACTTTTTGGTAATTTTTTGGTCACTTTTTGATCACTTTTTGGTCACTTTTTTCTCCAAAATGGTCACTAAAAGTCATTTTTTTTCTTCGGAATTTCGCTATGATGGCTGCAGAATTTCATCAAAGGTATGTAAATTCAAGAAATAGAATGACTAAAATACTGCCCATCCGAAGCGAGAGCGAAAATGTTTTAAAAAATCAGTTTGAAGAACAAAAAAATGCACTTCTTTCACATATTTGCAATAAAAAATCTTCCCGTGCTGGAGGGGGGGGGGGGTGTACGGGGGTATAGCTTCTCTAGGCCACTGTTAAGAACGATGAAATATGTCAATTACCTTCCAATTTTACGTGTTACAACACCTCAATGTTTTATTTTGTTTCCTTCCTTTAATACAAAGAGATAATATTCTCTGGGACCAAAAGATTGAAAATTTTCGACCGAAATGGAATTTTTATTGATTTTTTTTCAACCCATAATTTTTCTTGTTTTTTTTTTACCTCATTACAAAAATTGAGACTATTATTTGCGAAAAATTTCCAACTTGATCTTAATTTTTTGACTTTGAATGAAATTTTTCCATAATTTAATAAAGCCAGGTCCCTCCCCCTCCCCCTCTACCCTCTCTCCTGTTTCATCTGGCTATAAATACTGTATCAAAACGCTAAAAAAATTGAGCAAAATTTTAAAAACTCAATTTTTTATCAATTAGTTTTCTTCAAAATCATTTCGTATTCAAATTTTTTAAAGTTTCTTTCATTTTTGTGCTACAAAAAAATTGGCGCTCTCGTGGACAAACTGAAATCGTCTTATTGAAACTAGGGCAAAAAATTGAAAATTTCCAAACGACCTGGGTTCTTTCGACGTTCGACTCGAGGTATGGTTTTTCTCAATTTGTCTGCAACTTGAATCAAAAATTTCTCGAAAAAAAGTCACCACTTTCAAAAAATTTCCGATCCAAATTGATTTTTTTTTGCCTGAAAATTTAATTTTGTCATTAATGGGAGTTAAACTATCTCCTCTGCCTTTCTCTCGCACAGTCTCCTACGAATATTTCATCAAAGCTCTAAAAAATCATTGGAATAAGTAATTTGAGAGCTCGTTTTGCATCCTAGGAACCTCGAAAGGATTTTAATCGAATTTTTAAGGTTTTGAGGTCCCAAATCTGTCAGTGTTTTTCACTTTTAAGAACGTTGAATGGCCAAAAAAACATGTGGGATTGCACCAAAATTGATGGAAAAACTATCGTAAAAATCTACAAAATGTAACATTGTGCCAAAGAACAGAACATTTCCCTTACTTCCGTTGAAATTGAAAATTTTTGAGAATAATGCAATAAAATGGCCATAATTATTAAAGGAAGAGAGGGAGTCAAATTTTTTTCCAGAATTTGTTCACATCAAGAGACGTCATCGGAAGGGGAGGGATTGATCTAAAATCGGAACTGGGGCCTAATTCGCCTCTTATTACTCAGCCATACCTTTTTCTAGAAATTATAACGTAAAATATCAAAAAATTATCTATCGTAAAATTACTTCAAAATTGCTTTGAAATTGATACATGATCACTGATCAGTAAATATTGAAGATTTCAGAAAATAAAATTACTTTTCAACTATTTCTGATATGTACCTCAAAAAAAGTCGTAAATTTTACAAAAGTAGCCAAAAACTTTATTACCAAATTTCCACTAAAATCACGAAAAATTGAAGAAAAACTTGAAAAAATTGTTTTGAAAACTTATAATTTTGGGGGCTGGTTGGAATACAACCATAATCAAAAATTGCAGTTTTGAAAAGAAAATCCTTTTTGAAGTTTTAGTCAATTTTGCAATTCTTTGAACAATTTTAGCAATATTTTGAGCGAATTTCGTACTATTCGAACCATTTTTATTGCATTTAAATACTTGTAATGCTAAATTTAAAAACGTAAAATTGTTGAGAGTTCTAATTTCGTAGGTATGTTGAATGATAGACGATCGATTTGTTAATAATCAAAACGTTGATTTTTCGAAATTTTGGTAACGGATTTCTCGAAAATACTGAATGATCAACGAGTGTTGTGATAGTGATAATTGAATGATCAATTTTTGAAAATTGGGTAACCCATAATCGATTTTTTGAAAATGTGATCGATATTTTAAAAATCGAACTATTTTATTCGATTCGTTTTCGACGGTGTAATTTTGGAACTGCTGTACTTCAAAATGGAGATGCATATGGGCGAACTTTTCGAAATCTCGACCCAATATTACGGGTAAAGAAACTCAAACACCGGCAGGACACCTTGTATAAACGTCGAGTTTGGTTAAATCGATTACGTGTGCGTTTATTGTAACGTAACGAACGCGAACCACGAACCGAATGAAGGGTGTCTTAGTTAGTGGCGCTCGCACCCTTATACATTTTAATTTCGCACACGACTCGACGGTGGCGGCCTATACGAGTAGCTTCGATGATAATTGGCCTCCGTGGCTCTCCGCCTCGCCCGTCCGACCCATCTACACTTATTGCGATACCGCAAAATTTATTAAATATTCATAACGTCGACTATCCGGTGCAAATTTTTGAACCGGAGCTCTCGGAAAAGAGCTTTTCGCCGGGCTGTAGTACTTAGTTTCTTAGTATCTTCAACTCTACATTCTGCAGGCAGCCAACTAAGAGAATCTCAGTATCAGCGATAATTTTTTTCAGGGTGGCCTGACAGCTTCGTAAAATGGCGATGAAATCGCAAAATTCTACGACACCGAAGGGTTACCGTTACTGCGGTAAAACGTGGCGGTTGAAAAAGAAAAAAAATCGTTAAAAAGGCAAAGCGAATTTACGACGTGCGATATTTGTGCGCCGCTGCACAAGCTCCAATTTCTGAGCCCGACCGGCCGCCTAGCGAACGTGGAAACTTTAATATTCCAGATATTTGAAGAATTCGTTCTTTTCGGTACCCCCTGCTCCTCCGATGCCACTTATTCGGCGAATAGCGGAATTCTACCGAGAACGGTTGCAATTGACGAAAATCAAAGTGAATTAAGACGATTACGTTTCGAGAGAATGGTCTCGAGTTGGATTCTTTTCAACGGTCGCCTTTTCGCCAGAGTTATAAGAGATATGGGGTATCGATAAAGCTCGGTAATTCGCAATAGTGAAAAAAAATTATCGACGATTGTATTGTACAGTATGATACAGAAGTCTTGTCCATTTGAAACACTTCAATATATCAGAACTGAAAAGATGTACGAAGATGGTGCAAACGATTGTGTTGTTGGTGAGGACATTGCAGATCGATAATCAAACTCCCAGTCCTACCTATAGGGTGTCCACAAATTGAGAAACCGGTTTGGGTCAAAAAATGGAGGTCCGAGTTTTTTATTGAAATAAAGTCTACACACTGACGCGATTAAAAATTGGATTGGAATGTTTTTTTGAAACCGGTTTCAGCAGTTTTGAACCAGTTGTCAGTAGTATTCGAAAAAGTGGAGATATTAAAAAAAGTTTGAAACAAAAGTTGTAGAGAATTAAAAAACAATCATTCTTTATTCCATAATTTTTTTCTCATCTTGTAATGGAAAGAAGTTGTCGTACAGAAGGTTGGATACGTATCTTTTCAAGCCATAACAGCTCTAAATTGTAAGATGGAAAAAAAATTACAGAATGTCAAATGTTCAGTTTTTAATTCTCTACAACTTTTATTTCAAACTTTTTTTGATATCTCCACTTTTGCAAGATGACCCCAATTTTTCCAAGTTTCTTGGGTGTTTTTCCCCCCAAGTCGATTACCAGTTATGAAAAAGTGGAGGTATCAAAAAAAGTGTGAAATAAAAGTTGTAGAAAATTGAAAAATGAACATTTTACGTTCCGTACTTTTTTTTTGTTTTCATCTAGCAATGAAGAAGAGTTACCTATGACTTGAAAAATGATACTCTAACCTTTTGTACGACAACTTTTTTCCTTTGCAAAATAGGAAAAAAGTTGTAGAACGAAAAATGATTGTTTTTTAATTTTCTACAACTTTTGTTTCAAACTTTTTTTAATATCTCCACTTTTTCGGATATTGTTAACAACTGGTTCGAAACTGCTGAACCGGTTTCAAAAAAACATACTACATTTTAATCGCGTCAGTATGTAGACTTTATTTCAATAAAAAACCAAGACTCCCAGTTTTTGATCCAAACCGGTTTCTCAATTTATGAACACCCTATTCTTACATCGGTATCAAAAAAGTGGAGATATCAAAAAAAGTTTCAAATAAAAGTTGTAGAGAATTAAAAATTGAACATTTCACGTTCTGTAATTTTTTTTCCATCTTGCAATGAAGAAGAGTTATGTCTTCAAAAGGGAAAAATTGTACTCCGATTTTTTGTACGGCAGCTTATTTCTATTGTAAAATGGAAAAAAAGTTATAGAACAAAAAATTATTGTTTTTTAATTTTCTACAACTTTTGTTTCAATTTTTTTTCATATCTCCACTTTTTCGGATATTATTGACAACTGGTTCGAAACTGCTGAACCGGTTTCAAAAAAACATACCACATTTTAATCGCGTCAGTGTGTAGACTTTATTTCAATAAAAATCCAGGACCCCCAGTTTTTGACCCAAACCGGTTTCTCAATTTGTGGACACCCTATAGGTAAGCCTGGAAGTTTGAATTTTTCGATCTTCAATGTCCTCGTCGCTAGGAACACATTACCGTTTGAACCGTCTCGGTATCTCTTTTCAGTTCTGAGGTATTGAGAAGTGTTTCAAGTTGACAAGACTTCTGTGTCATACTGTACGTACGTAAATGAAAAGGATTTAAAGGTCTTCGCGTAGGTAGCAGAAGCTTTTGCAAAGGATTTTTTTTGCGTCCGACCTCGTCTCGTAGCTGGAAGTCTTGTATAAAAGCCGTGCACGCCGAGACGATAGAAAATGCTGGAGGTGGAAGGGGCGACGATGTGTTTTTTTCTTATTTTTATATGCTCGTGCAACGAGAGAGAATTCTTCCAATAAACGATATTTATAACCCAATTATACGCAAAAAGGCGCATTTTCCATTTCGTGTTTATTACGCGTCTTGCCCCGGCAGCGAAGTACGAAGAGTATAAAGAAGACGTGGCTGAAAAAAAAAATGCCTTAACGATCGAATATTACTATACTTGGGATATAGAAATAGAACAACCAACGAAGGCGCTTACTCGGTTGGTCGCGGAGCAGCGTCGAGTCGGTGGCAGCCTTTGCGTTGTTATATCATTCGAAGTCGAATTAAAATTGCCGAACGTTATTTTGCGCTTTGAAATGCTCGCGGCGATAAAGCAGTAAATAGGACACGAATTACTCGAGATGGTTTCCAGCGCGCAACAGGTGTCGTTATAATAGAATGGCTGAAAATTCGCTTCTCCTCTTTCTCCCTTGCTCTTATTTCGTCGTATAGCATATACAGGTCCCTGGTTTTGTACGTCAATAATCGCGTAATATATAACGACAACGCGTTTTCTTTTTCCTTCGCTGCTTTTTTACCCTCCCCTCGCCCCTCGTCTCCCATACACCCACCGATATCCTTCGTCGTTCGTCCTTTTTGCGAAGCGTATTTTCAATTTACATATAAATGTAACTGTAATGATGCCCTAGATGGAGCCAGGTGATTGAAAAAAGATACTGGGTGAGGATTGATGCTGGAAGCAGAAGGGAGGTTTCCGTTGAAGGAGATTCTGACGTGTGTGAAAACGACGCCCCGAAGGTATGGTTGCGCTGGTGTTTGTGATATGGTGGATTGGGTGTGGGTACTTATCGTTGGTATTGCGCTACCGAGGGATTTTTTCTCATTTTTGATTGTAATACGCGTTTGGATGGATGGAATTTGTAATGTCGAGTTGGAAAATTGCTCTGGTCGGGTCGAATCATTCGGAAAATGAGATGTGATCGGGTATGGAAATTGTGTTACGAGAGGTGTTGAATTTTCTTGTGGGATCCGGGGATTTGGGATGATTAAATATTTAGATAAATTAACGTATATTATTCCATATTCTATGTATATGAAATTGATCATTAATAATAATTTTTTGCTTTTTATCTGTCTGTTGCAGGTAGGAAATTGATAAACGTTGAGAATTTATTGTTGAATTTATGTAACCGATCTAAATGAAATCCGCGTTTACTGAGGTAAGATTCGAGATCTATTATAGTTTCATAGAGAATCCTAAATTTGGGGAAAAAGTTTTGAAATTACGATGTTACCTCATACCTGAATTGAAGAGGAGGTGTGCAAATGACGGTTATCTACTGGCTGGAAAACAAGGAAATAGCCAGAATTACCCTTTAGTAGCAAGAAAATCAGAAAATAGCTAGAATTTTGATAAATTTACTGCGAAAATCAATATTTTTAACATTTCTCTTTTGAATTTTTCAATCGAAGGATTGCCTTTAAATGCCTGTTCAACTTCAATTTTTCATGAAAATTTTAGCCCTCGTTTCGCTCGGGCAGGACTTCCGCCTTCTTTTTCTTTAAAATATTTTTCTCAGTCTAAATCTCACAATTGTGATTTTTCTGCCTGGAATTACCATTGTAAATGTCCTCATGTTTAGGTCTCTTTTTTAGAAAATCCTGACTAGCCTTTGCCAGCAGACTTCACTTGTAGATACATATGTGGTATTTTTAAAGAAAAGGCACCATTTGGTCACAAAAGTCATTTTCGAGATATTAACATTTTAGGAATCTACATAAAATTACTTTTCAAATGAGCTATTAGTGACAGTTTTTTATGAAAAATTGACCGTTTTACAAGGATTTAAAATTTAATGTTGGAAAAACTTGATTTTGAGAAAAACGCATTTAAAGTTTTTGAGTAAAAATGTTCAATAAAAGACGAATTCATGGGGCAAAAATTCAGTTTTTTTTAATCTTAAGGGAAATTTGCTGTAGAATCTGAAAAATTTGGTTCAGGAGCTGTATCAGGCTTCCAAGTGATACCAAAATAGCCCCAACCGTTGAAAACTCAATAAAAATTGAAATAATACAATTTTTTGTTTTCAAAATTTTATTTTTTCAACTCCTCAACGGCGTGTTTATACTGTTTCAAATG
Source organism: Pseudococcus viburni (assembly GCA_033439095.1). NCBI lineage: Eukaryota > Metazoa > Arthropoda > Insecta > Hemiptera > Pseudococcidae > Pseudococcus > Pseudococcus viburni. The sequence goes on from JAVBJF010000031.1 coordinate 192,460, forward strand.
TGTTTCACGAGTTCCAGACTATCTTACGTGAAAGTAGAAGGGCCATAGAAGACAAATCCATCAAAAACAAAAAATCGATATTTTCGACCCTAATTCACATTTTGGCGTTTTTCTCGAAATCAACTTTGTGACCAAGTGGTCTCTTTTCCTAAGAAATGCCACATATGTACTGTAACTGTCATGAGTAGGCAAGGTCAAATTTTTCAACTTTGTTGAAAATTGATGAATTTTGTGTTAACCTAAATTCTTTTCCTTTCTGATGTTTGGAATTTTGATGAATTTATATGGATAAAAATATCGTAAAATTCAACCAAAATCTGTATTTTGTGTTTGAAAAAAGTTCACCTTCTCGTCATTTACGTTAAATAATTTTTTCACCTAAAATTTAATAGTGGCAAAAAAATTAAATTTCTTTGAAATTCGTTCCAGGAGTATTTTTTTAGTATTTGAATTCTTTTAAGTTAGAAAAATATTGGAGAGTTGGGAGGAGAATTTTTTCCAAATCTCCAGAGAAAAGTTCTGCCTGGAAAATTCATTTGAAATGTTTTGCAATGAAATTTTCAAAAAAGGTGCTTAAGGGGGGGGGGGGTCTTTTGGGCAAATTTGGAGCAAAAAAAGTTGTATGAAAATGGCAAAAAAGAAAACAAAAATCAGCAAGAATTTTCATTTTTCAGATTCAGTAGACACCCTGTCCCAAAATCGAGAATTTTATAAAAATCAGTCAAAATTTGTAATAAAACTTCTTGAAAATGGAAAATTTTTGATTTGAATAATCATAATTTCAACCTTTTTTCCAACAAGATGAAAATTTTCCAAAAAAAGGTAATTAGTTTATCACATTCAAATAATTTGTGCCCCATTCATAATTTTTCCGATTGAAAATTCGATTTTACCATTATAAGAGAAGGGAGAGAAATCCCCCCCCCCCGTTCTAGGGGAGGGCGAAGATCAGTGAACAGAATGTGTTGAGAGGTTAGCATAATGGAAAACTGACCTTTTTTCGGAAAATTTTTCATATTGAATTGAAAAAAAAATGGAAAAATTACATTTTAAAACAAAAAAAATAAACGATAATTATTAGGTATAGTTAAACATTTTTACATAAATTACTCTATTTTAATTCCACCGAGTGAGTTTGAACATGGTTTTTTTGATTTTGATCAGATTTTTTGTAAGCTTTGGTCATTCCACAATTGAAAAAAACACTGGATTTTTCCCTCAGAAAATTTTTGTTCTCTCTATGAAATTTTTTATGTAAAAAAGATGCGTCTTGGCGGGCGAAAAAAGGGGTGAAGGTTGAAACCTGGGCTCAAAAATTATTCTAAAAATGTGTAATTGAAAATTTTCACAAATTATTTAGTGAGTACCTACCTACCTAAAACTACTCTCGAGAAAGGATGTGCAGAAATATTCATAAAACTTCTCATACTGTTAGTTTTTTTTTATTTTTAAAAAAGCAACTTTCAAACATTTTAAAAAGCTTTAAAACCCTCATTAGAAAATTATATGAAGAAAAGTAAATTCATCTCACTATTGTCAAATATGGTCAATTATTTTTTGGGGGGATTTTTGAACACGAGGGGGGCATACTTAGTGTTCCATAAATGTAGTTGAAATTTAAAAAAAAAAAAACTGTGCCGTCTGCATTCTTTGATACGATCTCATTAAAATATATTTTTCTTCATAACTGCAACTGAATTACAAAAAATATGAATTTTTAATCAAAAACATGCAATTTAAAGAGGGGCTTGATTCTAAAATTTGAATACGTACCTATAACGATGGAAAACTGGAAACCTAAAAATTCAAAGTTTCAGCTTTTCCAATTGATTTTCAAGTTTTTTTTACTCACGTGGAAAACGTAGAAGCAAGAAGCACCTCACTCTTTTGAATCCTATTCTTGAAAATTTTTTAAATGTTCACAGAAATTTTTAAAGTCGTTTCAAGAATTATAAAATGTTGGATAAATCAAAATAAATATTGGCAAAATGTGTTTTCAATAAAATTTTAAATATTTTGCAAAGAATTAATGTAAAATCTTGGCGTTTTTTCTTATTCCTCTCAACAATTTTCATGATTAAAAATTGTTTTGATATTTTACTCAAGTTCAACGATTTATTTTATGAATTCCTCGAGTCATTTTTACAAAATTTTCATTAAATTTTGAATTTTGAAATTTTGTTTTATTTTTATAAATATTTTAAGCTTTTCTGCGCTTTATTTAAAACTAAATATTTTCTTATCAATTTAGGTAACAACTTTTTGGTCTTTTTAAACAAATTTTTCAGTTTTCAAACCAACTTTTGTGCCACTGCGCGAAATTTTAATTTGAAAATTTCCAAGAGCTTTGAAATCAATACGGCTAATCGTGTCTGTAAAAAAAAAAAAAAAAAAACGGGGTTTAAGTCGGATTACCATAATTTATTACTAATATTTCGTCAAGGTTGCACTTGACTTCTTCATGTTTGGTTGGATCATTTCTTTTGGATGCATGCAAATTTTGATGAAAATCTAAATTGATACATATTTAAAAATGTGTAATTAATTGAAAGAAATTTTTAATCAAAATAATTTTCCATCTTTTTATCAAATTTCGAATTCAAATTTTGCCTCATTCGTTTAAAAATTCATTTCACGTTGCATAATTTTGCAAATTTGCAATAGAAATTAAATCGTATCGATAAAAATGAGGGGAAATGAATTAATTGAAATAATTACAATAGCGCTACATGTGTAACCAACACTTCTCATACAATCGGTACGTTCTTCAGATATACAAACCACCGCGCACAAATACGCGTTTATCGTACAAAATTCCAATAATTAAGCGCCCAATTAAATGATTTATTTCGAAACTTTCCAAGGTTAAGCGTACGTAGTATAAGTTGGCAAAAAAACACCGCATCTTTTTCGACATATACTCGGGAAAAAAAAGAGAATCACGCAAGGGGAGGCGAGAAATACGTAGTTAGGTGTATATATGTACATCGTTCGATAATTATTGTAGAAAATTTTAATGCACAGTGAAACAAAAAAAAAACACAAAAACGTAATTTTCCATTTCCTCGTGTTACCTTGCTACTTACTCCTCGTAAATGAAAAATTATATCGTTGCGTACGTATTTAGAAGAATACGTCGAGTCGCATCGTAAAAATATGATAAGTACTTAATTCTAAACGCGTGTGGCGGTAGCCTATTCATTCTCGACCATTCGCATTTCTGCATAATTACAATTAGATAGGATTAATATGACACGTACTCTATGGTCGCCTCAAGTAGATTATACTGCTCGTATACGCCATGTCGTAATTACAAGGTGCATTCAATTCTCGTAAAATGCTGCCCTGCTACAACCATACCAAGCTCGTAACTCACTGATAGTGGCGATGATGACGTCGTCGTCGTAAAAAGACGTACGACGTAAAATTTTCGTACGTAATTGCGAACCGAGATTCCTTTTAATTTTTTTTTCTTTTTGGCATCTTGATTCTTGAAGATGAATTAAATATGTATACGCGAGATGCCGGTTAGGGTCGACGTTGTCTATTTTGTCGTCCATCGTCGACGAGCGACAATTTGTGTACGAGATGTCGAGTGCCCGGATACGTCTTCGTCGTGTTACCGGAAATGCAAGTCGAATGAGGGAATGAGAATTTTAGAAAATGTACAGCTTTCTTGGACTCGTTAACGCTTCGCTGTCGGAGGATTTTTATAAATTATATTTTCCGTCGTGAAAAACCTAGAAAAAAACTTGCTTTTGAAATTTTTTCATTCGGATGCTGCATTATCTCGAGTGTACAGAAATTCTCAGACTTCAAGGTCTTCGCGACTAGAAGTGCCAGAAACGCGTAATATTTTCCGACTTATGGAACACATCGTTTGGTAATTTTTATCTGGTTTTAAGCGAGTCGAAAAAGTTGCTCGTGAATACGCGAATACGAGTCTTGAGCGAATTTGCTAAAAATAGGGCGTTTGCGAACGTGTTTCAGAATAAATGGATTCTGTGGAGTGGTGAAAAATTTTCAGAACGTGGAAATTATTCGGCTGAGGTGTGTGGTGAGTCGTTCGTGAATGATTTGGTTGGTATGGAACGAGTTAGTTACGAACGATTTTGCGTTATTTTGAAGACGTTGTGCTAGAATTAAAGTTTTTGTTAAAAATTGTCGTTGAGCCGAAAATTGGATCGAGTCTTCGTGAGAAATTCGTTATTGTTTTCAAATAACAGGGCACAAACGTGACAAACGGTCTGGGTCATTCCGTGTCGGATCGTCCAATTTTCAGGCATTGAACAGTCAGCTTTTTTAGTGACTTGTCCCCTATTTTCAAGGTTGGTCACTAAAAGTCACTTTTTTTGCCAAAAGGTCACTATTGGTCACTTTTTTCGTTCAAACGGCCTACCGCTCTTGCATAAAATTAGAAAAAAATTCTGATATTTCTAAAAAAGAAACAGTCAAAGTGCGCACTGAAATGCCAATGGGTATGTTTAAATTACTAGTATGTTGAATTTTGAAAAATTAAAATAATTCGATTTGAATTTGAGTTCTATCAAATCTTTTTTACCTACTTATTAGTTCACCAGCCTTGTTGATTGATACCTCGGCAAAGATTTATTAATAAAAAAATTTTCAGAAAAAAAAAGTTTTTTCAGCACTATCGCAGAGAGAAAAATACAGTTTGAGTTATAAAAAAAATAGGGAGGGGTGTATTTATTTATGAGAAAAAAATTGAAAAATTGGTCCCTTTTTTGAAAAATAGGTCTCTTCTTGCCTCATAAAATGTCACCAAAGTCACTATTTTCTCCCAAATCTGTGTTTGATGCCTGAATTTTTTGTTCTCGGGGTCTTCAACTTTTTAAATAATTTCTACACGGATAGATCTCGAAAATTAAAGCTCAATGTTGCAAACCGCAGGTCTTCAAGTGCTTTCTGAGGTGAGATTGAAAGGTCAAAGTTTTGAAAAAAAATATGGATATCACAAACTTCAAACTTGGATATCTCAAAAACCGTATTGAGTGGAAAATTGAAACTTTCTCCAGGGGATAGGACGTTTAAAGAGATTTTTGAGGAAATGTTGAAAATCAGTGTTGCCATTTTTCAACTATCAAAAATTAGCTATAAAAGTTGAAACAGGTCATTGATCAAAAATTTCGAAAAAATACAAGTAAGTATATTGTGAAAATTGTTGAGCCTCGTAGGTTATCGTCGAACTCCATAGGAGGGGGGAAGGAAGTTCGAAATTGGGTTTAGCTCCCATTTTTTGAAATTGGTCTATCGGCCATTTTTTGGTAAAAGTTGCCGAACTTGGACCAATTTTTTAAATTTTTGTTTGAAAATTATGATTATTTAATTATATACGACATAATATTTATCGGTCGAAGTTTTGTAAGTTGATTCTGAGTACCACAATAAATACAGGTCCAGAGATACCCTGTATACGTCCTCTGGAGGGGTAAGGGGGTCATTTTTAATTAGCATTTTGCCCAATTTATGACTACTTCGAAACTAAAATTGGTAGTTTTACAATTTTTTTCATGATTTTTACACAAAAATTAGAAAAATTGGTTCAATTTCAGCAACTTTAGATTCCTTTAATAATTTGAATGTCATATTCGTGCTCAGAAGGTTCGATATTCATTAGAAAAAATTCCAAAATTTCCAATAAAATTCAATTTTTGCAATTGAAAGTTGAAATTTCGTGCAGTAGGTAATTTTTACTTAAAAACGTAATAAAAATTCTGCGAATAATTTTCCCAATTTTAAAATTGGAAGAAAATATAATTTTAACATCGAAATTCGTCATTTCGTATGCAAACAGGCACTTTAACCCCCCCCCCCGCGCTGAATTTCAATTACTTATTAAATGCTAATCAACTTCGAGATTTTTGAAATCGTATTCTGATTTTTGGGATGTCTTTTAATCCTTCATTGGTTCTTATTGTTTTTTCCAGTTGATATTTTAACGAGAATTGATCTTATTTTTAATGGAAAACTGAATCTTTCAATACGGTTATTGTTACGTCCAAAATTTTCTGGAGGCTCCAAAATGTCTCGAAATCGCTTTCAGTCGATTCGGGAGGTCAAAAATAGGGTAGGTAACTAGGTATCTCTACCAAATTTAAGATTTTTTCGTTGATTAAATCAAATTTTCATATTTTGCTGGAAATTTTAAAAATTGGCCAAAATTCGAGAAATGAAGTTTAGCTCTTGAAATTTAGGATATGCGGTTCTTTTATAATACACTTTCGATTTATTTTCGTTTCAGCTGAAAATTTTACTGTCGGTTGGGATACAGTGATCTTGAATAAAATTTTTGGAAATCAATTTATTTTGTTTCAAATTCTGATTTGAAAGTTTATTAAAGGACTATTTTATTCTGTTTTTTCATTTTAAAAAAAAAACAGACCCCAACAAACTCTCCCTTAGGTGACATCTGTTTTGCCATCAGTTTTTTGGTGGGGGTGGGGGTGGGGTGCGGAGGAAAAGTACTCTCGTAAATTGAATCATTGAAAATTTACTGATGAAATACTGATCAATGCAACAGGTATTTCCATCAAAATTGAATCCAGAAATCACTTGATTTTCATATTTTATAACTTGATTTTTGTAACTTTTTCCATTTGTTCCTAATCATAAATTTCCGGTTTTAAATTTTATAAAATATGTTTCTTGAGAGAATATTCCGTACATTCGCTTTTTTCCTATTTTTATTGAATAAAACTAAGAAAACTTGGAAAATTACTAGAATTTTACTTTGGCGTAAAAACAACCAGAAAATAGCAAGAATTTTTATAATTTTACTATTGATATATTTTGTGTTTAAATTTCTATTTTTTGAAAATTTCACTTCCCCTTCATTCGCTTTAAAAATTTTTTCCCCCTAAAATTCAATTTTGGAAAAAAATCCATGAAATTTGTTCGAAGAGTAATTTTTGGAAAGTATTTGAAATTGTCATCTTCTAAAATTTTTGTTCTGGTTTCGCTGGGGCTAAATTCATAGGAAAATTGGAATTCAACATTTTGAGAAGGAAAGGAGAAGAAGCAGGAAAAGCCATTTAGAAAACAGTATTGAAAAAATAGAGAGCAGGGACTGGGAGGAGGATATGTTTTTTCTAAGCTCGGAGGAAAAATTCTGCTAAAATCGTACCTGTTGATAACGAGAATTTGTTAGACACGTTGAATGTTTTTATTTTGGTCGTGGTATTTGACAAGACAGTCAAACCTGGAACTCGAATACCTTCATGACGTCATTACTCATACCACTGAATGTCGTTTCGACTTTTTTTTTTCAAAGTCCGGATTATTTTACGTATTTTTAAATAGTTTAGAATTTTCTGGAAAAGTTTTCCAACTCGTAATTTTTTCCTCGTAATTTTTTCAACTCCTATGAAATTTTTCTCTGATGTTATTTTTCCACGACCGAATTTTTTTCTGACGTAATTTTTCCACGACCAAAGTTTTTCTGAAGAATTTTTCCATTATTGAACTTACATCTTTTTTGAAAAGAATGACTGACGTCGTAAAAATTTTATTTTCTCGCAAATTTTCACATCTGAAATTTTTCCACGTCCAATCATAATTTTTTCAACTCGGATTTTTTTCCTCAAAATTTTTAGGGCGTCAATCAAACAGAAATCATTCTTTTCAAAAAAGATGTAAGTTCAACGATGGAAAAATTCTTCAGAAAAAAATTTCAGTGGAGAAAATTACATACGTTAGAAATATTTCAGTTGAGAAAATTCTGAGAAAAAAATTACGAGGAAAAAATTTGGAGCTGGAAAACTTCACCTAATCAGTAAAATATCGTCAGAATGAAATTGCCAAAAAAGTGCTTGGAATTCGCTATAAAACGAGCATATGTAAGGGGAGGGGAGCGGTTCTTTTGGGCAAATTTGGAGCTCGAAAAGTTGTATAAAAATGGCAAGAAAAATCAAATAATACAAGAATTTTCATTTTTCATATCCAGTAGAGTAGCTTTCCATGCATAAGTGTTGATAATTGCTCAGAAGTGTTGGTCGTAGGCCTGTCTTTGTCCTTTTATTCTAATTCGTCGCCGAAGAGGCGGCGGAAAATTCAAAATTGTTAGCCGGGTGAAAAAAGAGGAGGGGAGGTGATGAAAACTACCGCCTTGGCGATCCTTTAATTCGGTTGGCTGTTGCATTTTTTTCTTCTAAATAGACACGTAGATTATGATAATTGGATAATTAACTCGAATTGAACGAATAATTTGCATAATTTTTCGTTTTATATTTCCACGTACCTCTACCTACTACCCGTAGGTTAAATACAAATGTAGTAGGTCTAGGTACTCATCGGAAGGCAGGTCGTTGTGCGGTGCGGCGCATTAATAAGGTAGATGTAAAAAATACACGAACGAGCCGAAATAAGATGAATACGATACGAAAAAATGGAACGGTATTGTATACGTATATTTTATTGTCGCCATTTATTCGGAAAAAAATATGGAGAAGGAAGGTTTTGTAGCACTGTTTAGTATAAGTCTTGTTGATGGAACGGGAAACGGAAACGACGATTAAATGGGTTAATATTTTAATTCAAACGACACGACGACGATTTGGTTGTACGGTGATTTTTTTAGCTGGCCGCCGGCCGCGTTACACGATGCGATATGGTTTCACGATGGGTTTTTGTAGTTTTTGGAATCGCCAGTTGTGGAAACTCGACCAAGTGAGAAGTTTTGGAAAGTGGGATTTCACTGCACACATATGAACTACGTCGAATAATTAGTCGGTCATGTCGTCGTCGTCGGTGTTATCAATGTGCTTATACTCGTTGGACGCACTGATAAGGGACGCCCTAAGTACTCGGCGTAATCACGTTTATTTAGATATACTCTGACACTCGCTCGGTGCGTTTCAAAGGTGCTTTGGTGGGCGCAATTGTGCACTATGTCAAGTCGGACTTGGGAAGTATGCGTGCGTGTAACTCGAAGAGTAAGATTTGCTCGTCACAGAGACGGAAATGGTAGTCTGGCGATAAAGGGCCCCGGTGCAGTGGCGGAACGGTCATCGAAATTGGATCTTTAATGGAGCATTTTAGTTTTCTGTCTGTTTGTTTAAAAAGATGACTTCGAAATGGTGCAGTATGCGCGATGTTCTCGTATTTTTGTAGGATGACGATGGCGAATAGCGGTTTTCGAGTCAGAAATACGATTATACGGTTCAACGGTGTGCGATTCCCATCTAGAGGCGGATCTATTATGCGTCCGGATGTTGGCCGGATTGCTAGAAGTCAATTTCGCCGACCGTGGTGTACAAAAATTCGATGTAGGTAGGTCAGGGCTTGGTATACAATGCAAAACGAGCTGTAATCATTGAATGAAGTTGCTTTCAGAAGTAACATCGAGAATTCGTGAACGTTCGATATCAGAGAGAGGGTGAATTCTAGGTAAAATATCGTTATCAGAATTGATTTTTCGATTTTATTTTGAGGCAGAATGTCCAATTTCTGGAAAACCTGGAAAATTCAGGAGGGAGTAAAATTTTGAGCCCAAACAAAAAAAATCGAAAGTACATTATAATAGGACCCCATATCCAAGATTTCAGGTGCTAAAGTTCATTTCTCGAATTTTGGCGAATTTTTGAAATTTCAAAATTACCTCCGCCCTGCAAGATAATCATGAAAATTTGATCTAATGAACGAAAAAAGTTGAAATTTGGTATATACCCTATTATCGACCTCCCGAATCGATTGGAAGCGGTTTCGTGACATTTCGGAGCCACCAGAAAATTTTGAAATTTTCCAGCGCTGGAGAAGAGCCCATAAAAATGGTCCATATGTACTTGAGCACCGATAATCGCGGATTACCCATATTGGTGACCTATTTGATAAATTATAGCATAGTTTTCCGAAATTCGCAACTTTGAGTTCATTTTTGGGTAGCAAATTTTCGTGGAAAAAATTTAAAAATACGTTGATATAGTATACAACACGAGTTAAAAAGCTGGAAATTGGTAGATGCATTATTTTTGAATTCCTAACATGGGTAATCAGCGATCAGGGTGTCCATTCTCTGGAAAACCAGGAAACCCGGGAAAAGTCAGGGAATTTTGGAATTTTCTCTGGAACTCTTCGAAAATCCAAAAAAAGGATAAATCATTTAGAAAGTGTTTTTTTGCTTCTTTTATTCTAAATTTTTCAAAAAATTTCGCCCTCGCTCCGCTCGGGCCAAATTATTGCATCTTATATCTGATTTTTTTATTTGTAATTTTTTGTTGATCATAATGTACAATAAATTTGATATTCAAAATGCATGTCTTTGTCCATCACTCTTTCTTTCTACAGAATTTGTTCAAAAATTAAAATCTTGTTTTTTGGAAACTTTTTGATGAGCTGTGATGAGAAAATGTTGAAAAAAAGGGAAGGGAGTGGAATAAAATTCGAATTTATTTGTCATATTTTGAAAAACATGAATGAGGAATAAGTGGTGAATTTTTATATTTTGATGATTTTTTTTGCAAACATTTTCGTCCTCGCTTCGCTCGGGCTCAACACGATTTTTATATTTCCATAAAATGATTTATATTTCACCTCCTCATTGACTTTTTTATTTATTGGTACAAACTAAAAAATTTTCGGAGATTGTGTAAATTTATAAATTTGAGGCATGTGTTTCTCTGGGGGGGGGGGGGGGGGTGAAGAAATTTTTGAATTTTCAGCCCGGAAAAATCCGAATTTACATTCGCTTGATTTGGTAGACACCCTGGCATAATTTATTTCATTTTCAAAACTTGATTTTGCGTTGGAATATTTAATTTTTCCTTTTTATTTGAAATTTTTTCTGTAGGTAATGAATTAAAATTTTCACATTTTTGTGGTGAGGGGGAGTTGGATGGGTTCAAAAATTTTCAGAATTGAATTTGAATCTTTTTTTTTGGCCCAAAGAGGAGCATCTAAAAATTTCGTAAGAAGTTCCTAGTGATTTTGAAAAAAAATCGATGCATGCAAAATTCGGAATGTACCTAAGTACATCACGTGAAAAATCGCCCCTCCTCCCTTCTGGTTCACGAATATCATATTTAAAAGGTCTGGAAAAATTCGAAAAATTAGTCTGGAAAACCTGGAAAAGTCAGGGAAAATGAGTTCTGAGATATAGTGGACACCCTGCCGGTTATGGGTGCTGAAGTTCATTTGGACCATTTTTCATGGGCTCTTCTCCAGCGCTGGAAAATTCAAAAATTTTCTAGTGGCTTTGAAACGTCTCGAAATCACTTCCAATCGATTCGGGAGGTCAAAAATAGAGTATATACCAAATTTCAGTTTTTTTTTCGTTGATTAGATCAAATTTTCGTATTGTGCAGGGCGATGAGGTTATTTTGAAATTTCAAAAATTCGCCAAAATTCGAGAAATGAATTTCAGTGCCTGAAATTCTGGATCTAAGGTTCTTTTATGATGAACTATCGATTTTTTTTTGTTTAGGCTCAAAAGTTTACTTGAGTTGGGATACCTCCCTTGTCAGGGAATTTTGAAATTTTCCTTGGAATTTTTCAAAAATCCAAAAGAACAATAAATAATCCAAGGAAGTGTTTCTTTTCTTATTTTATTGCAAAATTTCAAATAATTTCACTTTCGGTTCGTTCAGGCCAAATAGTTACATCTCTTGACTGATTTTTTTTATTCAGAAAATTGATATTTACCTATTAAATGCATGTCATTGTCTTTTAAATTATAATCCATTCAAAAAAAAATTCCCAGCTACGTTCGGGGATAATTTACATTCTTGCTTTCAATAGAAATTCATTTCAAATCTTTTTTTTTTTGAAAACGTACTTTTTAATAAGCTGTGATGATGCCCTCTACCATTATGTTGAAAAAAAAGGAGAGGGAATGAAAGAGAATTCGAAATTATTGATCACGTTTTGGAAAAACTCAATGAGGGAAAAGTGATGACTGATGAATTTTCAACTTTTGAAGGTATTTTTGGCGAAAATTTTTCCCCCCTTTACTAGAACAAGTCGAAAAAATTTCAGCGATTTGCATGAAGTTGATAAATTTGAGGAATGTGTGTTTTTTTTTGGAGGGGGGCACAGTTAAACTGAATTGAAATTGTTTAGAATGGAATGTGTGTAATTTTCGATGCTGAATCCAAATTTGATATTATTTTTGCACCAGGACCGGGAGGGGATGGGAGGGGGGGTCAAAAATGTAAAATGGGGTTTAAAGTTGAAATGGGTATCTAAATCTACATTTTCAAAGGTGCTGAATCCAAATTTGATATTATTTTTGCACCAGGACCGGGAGGGGATGGGAGGGGGGGGTCAAAAATGTAAAATGGGGTTTAAAGTTGAAATGGGTATCTAAATCTACATTTTCAAAGGTGCTGAATCCAAATTTGATATTATTTGTGCACCTGGACCTTCGGTTGAGGGGTGAAGGGGGTCAATAATGCAAAATGGGATGTAAAGTTGATATGGATATCCGAATCGATATTTTGGAGACGGTGAAGCCGAAGGGATTATAACTGAAGCGATTTAAAAAAAGTAATACAAACTCCAAAATCACTGATTTTTTTTAGTAAAGTTGAAAAGAAGTAAAATCGTGAAGTTTGATGTTTAATTTTTGAATTTTATATGTGGATTTCAATACCGATATTAATTTGTACCATATTTCACCTTCCTGCCCTCCTCATACTCTCTCCCATGGACTCAGGTGCAAAACAAATATCAAATTTGAGTTAACACCTTAAAAAATGTAGATTTGGACTTCCATATCAACTTTATAACCCATTTCATATTTTTGACCCCTCCCCTCTCATCAGTCTTCCCGAGCGGAGTTGAATTTAAGTCGATTTTGAGGCTGGAAAAGGAAAATCCAAAAATCTATTGGGAAGTAATGATTTTTGAAAAAAATCGTTAGACTCAATGCATTTCAAATTCTTCTGCTCAATTTCGGGTTGTAAGTAAGTACATCGCACGAAAAAATTACCCCCTCCTCAATACTTCATGAATAATTGAATATCGTATGTAAAAAGTCTGGAAAACTTCAAAACCTTAATCTGGAAAACCTGAAAAAGTCAGAAAAAATCATTTTTGAAATATTATAGTCACCGTGCGAGGGATATGCAACGTGTGCAGCGATATTGCATGTAACATTACCTCAGCTATGGGTATTCAAGTAGAGCTCGCTTTCGTAAAAATGATATACGACAAGTCCCCTCGTTCCTTCAACTCCCTGATTTTATTGATCGCTATACGATGGTTTTCTGTTTTTTCTGCAGCTTTTGAAGAAAAGAGAGGCGTGCGATGATGGGGTTTATTATGTAGTATGTATACGATGATTGTTATGCTTAGCAACGTGCGATGCGATGCGATGCGACGTGGGTGTGTGAAAGATGTCTATGTATGTATTCGAGGGTCTCGTCGTCGAAGTGCTTTTCTATACGTAACAAGGTTTAAGTGTATTGAATAGATATCTATTCGAGAGTAATTAGCTTGTGTATGTTTCTTTGCAAAAACAAATCAACGAGATTGCGTAAGATGTATTGAAATTTGTATTTGCAGTCGAGCATACGAGACGAGTGTGGTTTCTATGTGTGTAGATATTGAATTCGAAGGCTTTCGTGTTTTATGCTAGAGATACTTTGTATCGAGATGAATTTTCGGTGTTTGAGGTGTGCTTTTCCAAGTCTTTGATCATTCGTTGACAAGCAGATCTTTGGTATGGGGGTTCAGTTTTTAAAATCATGCAAGACATCAATTTTGTTAGCCTTTTTCAATCTGAAGTTTCGAATTTTTCACATCATCAAATTGAGTAAAAATTATGAATTTTAAGCAGAGTCGTAAAAGTCATAAAAAAGTTATAAAAATCATGGAAAAGTCATGAAACTTGAAGAAAAAGTCATGAATTTTTATGAAAAAATGAAATATTTTCAATAATTTTCTCTTCAATTCAAACACTGCGGAAAAATATCAATTTTTTCATGAAAACAATTGACGTAACCCCCTTTCCCACACGCCTTTAGCCTTAGTTGCTGTATTTTAAGGTGGATCGCTAAAAAAAAAACATATCTCAGATTTCAACCAAATTCGCTGGAGTTGTTGGGTCAACATCGGAGACTACCCAAAAAAATTTTGAGCCCCCTAGGTGAAGAGGGAGGGGAGCTAGGGGCTCTTGAAGGGCACCTCCTTTTGAAAAAAACGCGGTTTTTGAAGTGAAAACTTCTATGGTGGGGGTCTATTTTTTTCGACGCGTTACGCTTATACACGGTTGCCAACCACCAATTATTCAGGAATATCATTTATCTAGGGAAATTTCCCACATTATATTACAAAAATATCATTTATCCAGGGAAATTTCTCACATTATATTACAAAAATATCATTTATCCAGAAGTGAAAAAGGAAAATGTTGGCAGCACTGCTTTACCTTTTAAAAGTCATTAAAAAAATGTCACTCATTAAGTGTGACAAAAAGTCGAAATGTAATCTAAAAGAAAATTATTAAAAGTCAAAAAGAAAATTGTTGACAGCACTGCTTTACCTTTTAAAAGTCATTAAAAAAATGTCACTCGTTAAGTGTGACAAAAAGTCAAAATGTAATCTAAAAGAAAATTATTAAAAGTCAAAAAGAAAATTGTTGACAGCACTGCTTTACCTTTTAAAAGTCATTATAAAAATGTCACTCGTTAAGTGTGACAAAAAGTCACAGCACTGCTTTACCTTTTAAAAGTCATTAAGAAAATGTCACTCGTTAAGTGTGACAAAAAGTCAAAATGTAATCTAAAAGAAAATTATTAAAAGTAGAAAAGAAAATTGATGACAGCACTGCTTTACCTTTTAAAAGTCATTAAAAAAATGTCACTCATTAAGTGTGACAAAAAGTCGAAATGTAATCTAAAAGAAAATTATTAAAAGTCAAAAAGAAAATTGTTGACAGCACTGCTTTACCTTTTAAAAGTCATTAAAAAAATGTCACTCGTTAAGTGTGACAAAAAGTCAAAATGTAATCTAAAAGAAAATTATTAAAAGTCAAAAAGAAAATTGTTGACAGCACTGCTTTACCTTTTAAAAGTCATTATAAAAATGTCACTCGTTAAGTGTGACAAAAAGTCACAGCACTGCTTTACCTTTTAAAAATCATTAAGAAAATGTCACTCGTTAAGTGTGACAAAAAGTCAAAATGTAATCTAAAAGAAAATTATTAAAAGTAGAAAAGAAAATTGATGACAGCACTGCTTTACCTTTTAAGAGTCATGAAAAAATGTCACTCGTCAAGTATGACAAAACGTCAAAAAAATTATCAGACTTTTTATCAAATAAGTAATCTAAAAGAATATTATAAAAAGTAAAAAATAAAAAAAAATTAAGTCATTAAAAAATGTTTATAAAAAGTCTAAAAGAAAAATGTTGGCAGCACTGCTTTACTTTTTAAAAGTCATAAAAAAATGTCATTAGATTCAATTAAGTAATTTAAAAGAAAAGTATAAAAAGTAAAAAAAATTGTCATTAGACTTTTTATCAATTAAAGTCATAAAAAAATGTCATTAGACTTTTTATCAAATAAGTAATTTTAAAAAAAATTATAAAAAGTCATAAAAAAATGTTGGTAGCACTGCTTTACTTTTTAAGAGTCATAAACAATGTCACTTGTTAAGTGTGACAAAAAGTCAGAAAAAAATTTTCAGACTTTTTACCAAATAAGTAATCTACAAGAAAATTATAAAAAGAACTTTTTATTACAATCCATAATTTCTTACTTTTTTAGATTGATCATGTTTCTCATAATCTATACAGGTAATGCGATTTGTTTAACTTTTATCATTTGTTCCAAATGACATTTCCTTTTTTACAAAAAAATATTATCTCTTCACCCACCTCTTATTATAGATTTCAAAATAAAAGAGCGAAACCTCTAATATACAAATCAAAAGTTCAGAAACAAGTTTTCACTTCTGAGGTACGTCCCATGACGCACCCATTTTTTTTTGTGTTTTTTAGCTTGAAAATATGGCGTACGATTCACGAAAGAGCACTAAAAAGGTGCGATTTGAGTTTCTACACCCCCCTGAGCAATTGCCGCCCCTCGAAAATGAAAACCCATTCTGCTACCCGGGGGTCCAAAAGTTGCAGATCGCGAAATTTCAATGTTGTGAAATTGTATTTGGCCTCGAATTGATTACTTTGACACCGGACAATTTTATAATTTTTTTTTCTAATTTTTGAAGAAAATTTTGAAAATTTTTTTCGATCAGTGTGACCAACCGCAAATTGTAATATTCAAATATATGGGATTCGCGTTGATTTGATCATGTATATCTAATAGGGTGGATCGAAAAAAAAAACATATCTTGGATTTTGACCAAATTTGGTGGGATGGTTTACTTTGAGTGGGAGACTTCACAAAAAAATTTTGAGCCTTCGAGGGGCAGGTGGAGGGGAGCAGGAGGTGCTCAAAGTGCACCTCTTTTTGAAAAAAACGCCGTTTTTTGCGTTTTTCAGCCAATCAAAATTGTGTGAGAGGCCTTAGTAAAACTTAAAAGATGCGATTCGAGTTTCTACATCTCCCTGAACCATCGCCGTCCTCCTCCGATCAAAATTCTGACTGCTACCAGGGGGTTGAAAAGTTGCAGATTGCAATATTTCAATAATATGAAATTATCACTACTCTCTAAATCTGAATCAGTCAAAAATGCCAAAATTGACTGATGAAACAGTACAGGTTATGTCACTGATTATCAGTCAAATTCCACTGATTCCACAGTTAATCAGTGACATTTTACTGCCAATCAGTGAAAAATTACCGATTCAATCAGTGAATTTTCATTATTGAATCAGTAAAAATTAATTCACTGATTGAAGTCAGTCAAAATTTACTGATTCAATCAGGGTTGAATCAGTCAAAAATAAAAATTCACTGATTGAATCAGTAATTAATTACTGATTCAAACAGTGAATTTCTGTTTTTTACTGAGTAAATAATAAAATTTACTGATTGAATCAGTAAATTTTTTTACTGATTTCTACGATGACATGATTCCGGCTTTTTAATCAGACAATTTTGACTGATTCAGATTTAGAGAGTAAGCTGGAATGATTTTTTTTTTGTCATTGAGTAAGTGAACAAAAAATTTTTTCAACCACTAAAAGTGAATTTTGAAAAAAAAAATTGAAAATTTTGTACACCGGTGCAGCCAACAGCAAATCATAAAATTCCAAAATACGGAATTTATATCGACTTTGAATTGATTATTTTTTCGCCTGAAAATATTATGTATTTTTTTTCAATCACTGAAAGTATATTTCGAAAATTTTTTTCAAAAATTTTGTATGTCAGTGCAGCCAGTTGCAAATCGTGGCATACTACACACCTATGGGGTTTACGTTGACCTCAAATTAATTTTTTTGTCGTTTGAAAAATACACAATAATTTTGTTTTCAATCATCAGAAATTAAAAATTAAACATTTTTCTTTGAACATTTTGTACGTCAGTGCAACCAGTTGCTAATTGTGATATTCTGATATTATGAACTCGAATCCATTATTTTTTCGTCAAGTGATTGGACAAATTTTTTCTCCCAATCAATAGAAATACGTTTCGAATTTGAGGACTTACTCGATGACAAAAAAAATCATTCCGGCTTAGTGAAAATTTCATATTATTGAAATATTGCAATCTGCAACTTTTCAACCCCCTGGTAGCAGTCAGAATTTTGATCGGAGGAGGACGGCGATGGTTCAGGGAGATGTAGAAACTCGAATCGCATCTTTTAAGTCTTACTAAGGCTTCTCACACAATTTTGATTGGCTAAAAAACGCAAAAAACGGCGTTTTTTTCAAAAAGAGGTGCACTTTGAGCACCTCCTGCTCCCCTCCCCCTGCCCCTCGGAGGCTCAAAATTTTTTTGTGAAGTCTCCCACTCAAAGTAAACCACCCCACCAAATTTGGTCAAAATCCAAGATATGTTTTTTTTTTCGATCCACCCTATTAGATATACATGATCAGATCAACGCGAATCCCATATATTTGAATATTACAATTTGCGGTTGGTCACACTGATCGAAAAAAATTTTCAAAATTTTCTTCAAAAATTAGAAAAAAAAATTATAAAATTGTCCGGTGTCAAAGTAATCAATTCGAGGCCAAATACAATTTCACAACATTGAAATTTCGCGATCTGCAACTTTTGGACCCCCGGGTAGCAGAATGGGTTTTCATTTTCGAGGGGCGGCAGTTGCTCAGGGGGGTGTAGAAACTCAAATCGCACCTTTTTAGTGCTCTTTCGTGAATCGTACGCCATATTTTCGAGCTAAAAAATACAAAAAACCGCGTTTTTTTCAAAAGGAGGCTCTTGGAAGTTTGAGAAAAAAATCGCCCTTATTTTCGCTCAAACTCTCTAAATTCGCCTGCTTGGTAATTTCAAGAAAACGGATCAAAAATAACTCAGCACTTTTATCCAAAGTGGACTGGAAATACGCGATGCTTTAAAAAATTATAATGATGTTGTTGCTAAAAATCAATATTATTTCTCTATTTTCATCTCTCGGGTTTTTCGGAAATATGGGACTCATCTGTTATAAAAATTATAGGTACCTAGACCTACTTGAAAAGTCTCTGATGAAGATAATGGGTTACCAAAATTTCAGTCTTATCTAATATTTTTTTTAAACTGAAAATTCTCAAAGATTTCCTTCCAGAAATTTTGAATTTTTTGAAACAAGAAAATTTTTATTCTCTCATTTTTTCCTATACATTTTATCTGGCATAAAATTCTAGTCAAAGACAATGGTCTGTGAAACTTGAAAAAATTATCTGGATAATTTGAAAACATCGAGAAAAATCGTTTTTAAAAAAAATGTCTTTCATTTTATCTGGAAAAGGTTAATTTTCCGCCTTGAAAAAATTATGGAAAGGCTGGAAAATAGAATATCTGAAGTTCGATTGATTTCTTGTGAACTTTTTTTTGTGCATCCGCCCTAAATTTATCTGAGATGCTTCTACATCTGAAGAAGATTAATTTTCAACGTCGATAAAAAGTCGTAGAAATGTTGAAAAATTAAATGTCTGAAGTTTGGTAGATTTCTTGCAACTTTTTTTTTGTGCAATCTTAATTTACCTGAGATAATTTTTGAGCGTTATTTTCTCATGAAGTTGCACCAAAAAAGAGGAGGGGTCCCGAAAAAAATCCAAAAAAATTTTAAGGGTCGCCCTAGGGGGTTATACATTATTTATTAGTATTTTAAAAAATCCTGCTGGGGGCCCTGCGGAGTAAGATGGGTCGAAAAACTGAAAATTTTGATTTTTGAAAAAGAACTCATGCGGAAGTTGCAGGTTGAGAAGACTAGAAAAAAAATTCAAAATTTCGAAAATTTCGAAAAAAATTGAATTTGATTAAAATTAATTTTAGAGCTTATTTATTGATTATGTAGACCAGAAAACAATTTTTTTGAAAAGATCAATGTTTTATAACTTTTTTCAATTTTTAGCGGACTTTTGCTCTATAATTCTTCATTGGTGAAGAAACAGGAAAAATTTTAAAAAGCTATAAAACATGGATTTTTTTTTAATTGTGCTTTTTGGTTTAGATAGCCACTAAATATAAGCTCTAAGATTAATTTTAATAAATGATTTTTTTGCGATGTTCTGAAATGAAAATATTGAATTTTTGGCAATTTCTGAACAATTGAAGGCTCTGGTGCGATCGGAAGATACGAATAGATTTTTCTTCCCCCCCCCCCAATTTTTCTAGTCTCCCTAGCCAACAACTTTTGTGCGGAGTATCTTTTCAAAAATCGAAAATTTTGGTCTTTCGGCTCACCTTACTCAGGGTGTCTAACAGGTCAAGCTGTCCTGATAAGACAAGCTTTTTTCAAAAAGATCATGCTGGTCCTGAAAAGTCAAATTGTTTTTAATTTTTTTAAAAACTTTTTTGTTTTCTGAGAAAAAAATGCATTTTGACGATTTGACGAATTCAATTTTCAAAATGGGGGGGGGGGGGTTAAATTGATGAAAAATTGTTATTTTTGGTTCATATTTGGTTCATATTTTGCTCAAAACAGGTTCTTAAAGTTACTATTTTTTTTACGGAATATCGCTCCGATGCCTGTCAATGGTATTAATTACGCCAAGGAAACGACCGACGTACCTACATCGAAGCGAGAATCTGCATACATATTCAAGTGATCGGCGAATCAATTGAAACATCGTCGTATTACTGCGGTGTCATTTCGAGGATATTTTTTTGCCCTCCAATCAGCGCTGATTCATCTCCCCCCTTTGATTCAAAGGTCAAAGTAATATATGTCCCTGGTCGCGCAACAAATTTCGCCTTTCGCCGCGCAAATGAACTCGAAGAGGACGAAGGATGATCGTAAATCATCTTTAAAAGCTCGCAAAGCCGAATACCCTGCGTTACTTCGGGATATAGCGATAACAAAACATACAATATTCGACCGCATTACGATAAATTTAATGTTCTATTATTAATGAAAAGAGCTTTAAAGCGGTATAATATGCTTACAGTTCGCGAGCTCGTATACCGAATAATACTCAAGTCTCATATACATACAGGGTACATTAAGTATTACTTTTTACCACCCCCCCACTCCCCCGGTTCACGTGTTTTCCCGTTGTCGTATACGTCGACGTGGCTTTTTTTTCCACTTCAAAGACCTCTTTTAATTGGTCGACTCGAAGATTAGATACGGAGTATTCGAGTACGATGGCTTTTTTTGGTCGCTCGTCGAACTCGAAAAAGAAGGAAGAGACGGTATGAGGTGTCGCGATCGCAAGCAGCAGTAATTGTAATTTTCTCTGCCATCTCTGGGACGTGATCTGGTATAAAATTATTATTATTTGCAGTATACTATCCGTATTTATACGTAATATCGGTATAAGTATAAGAAATTTCGGTTCGGGTACCTTTTGGCATTGCGAGGGAGACGAAAAACTTCTCGAAACTCGTCGACTTGTTCGGGAGCACAGCTTGTCGTATTTTCCTACCGTAATATACTGTACGTAAATTTGTACGCGCCAGAGATCTTATTACCATAAATACTACGTACGACGAGATGAAGGTACTCGTGCCTTTCGCCGTATACTATATACCGAATCGTATTCGCTATACCGTACCCGACCGACGAGTTGAAATACTGTATTAAAGTTACCGATTACCGAAGCAGAATTTCAATTAAGATTATTATTTACCTCTCGCACGCCAAAGATTTACGACCAACGTACGAGCGCGATGGGCGACGACGTTTTTAAATGAAAAATTCAAAATACCCGGATCGATTTTGATTTCGCGGTATAAGTGTACGCGAGACCAATTTTTTGCTGATTTTTTAGTTGGCTTTTTGGTATGTATTTTTGTTGCATCGGGCTTTCTCTGTGACTGTTTCGTCAACTTTTTTTGATTTCTCCACTTTTTGATCTGGTTATCGACTTGGGAGAAAAACACCCGAGAAACTGAAAAATTGAGTTTATTTGCAACGGTTTTATTTTTCAAGCCATAAGTAACTCTTCTCCATTGTTAGATGAAAAAAAAAAAATACGGAACGTAAAAATGTTCATTTTTCAATTCTCTACAACTTTTATTTCACTCTTTTTTTGATGCTTCCACTTTTTGATCGATTTGGGGAAAAACAGGGTGTCTAACAAGTCCTTCCGAAGTCCTTATATTGAGTAAAAAGTCCTTCCCATTTCAAATTTTGAGACTCACCCGCCAAAAGCTAAAATAAATCACTAATATTTGAAATGTCGCTAGTCGCAACTTTGTGTGAGATGATATAAGATGATATGGATGCCTGAAAAAAGTTCAGCTTTTGAATGCTCTTTTCTCCAAAAAAATTTCGCACCCGCTTCGCTCGGGCTCAGTAAATTTACACAATTTTATTTTCAAAATAATGGTATGAAACTTCTTCCTTTCCCAGCCTAGGCAATTAATATTTTCAAGTGAAAAAATTGTTCTTCTCACTTATCAAAGGAGGTAACGATCTCGATTGCAATTTTCAAAAATGTTTTGATTTTTTGGAAGGAAATCAGGAACGAGTCCATACGTCCATAGATATTGTTTTTTTGAAAGTCTAAACAAAACACGGGAAAAAGCACAAATTTTACCTAATGAAGAAATTTTTAGATTCTGAATGCCCCTTTTTTCAAAAAATTTCGCCTTCGCTTCGCTTAGGCTCAGTGAATTTACTTTTTTTTCGAAATCATGGTAAAAACTCTTCTCTTCCATCTTAAACAATGAAATATTTTGAAACAGAAAAAATTTGTCCTCCTAAATGAGTTTGAATATGGGGGGGGGGGTGTACAATATTAATTTTGAAAAGGTCATACTGAAAGTCCTTCCAAAGTCCTTCTAAAGTCCTTCTTTTGGGGTTTGACATTTTTTTAGACACCCTGAAAAAACACCCAAGAAACTTGGAAAAATTGGTGCCATCTTGCCCCGGTTTCAAAAAAGTGGAGATATCAAAAAGAATTTCAAATAAAATTTGCAGAGAATTAAAAATTGAACAATTCACGTTCTGTAATTTTTTTTCCATCTTGCAATGGAGGAGAGTTATGGCTTGAGGAGCAAGAAATTATATGTACTCAAACTTTTTGTACAACTTCTTTCCATTGCAAGATGGAAAAAAAGTTATAGAACGAAAAATTATTGTTTTTCAATTCTCTACAACTTTTATTTCAGACTTTTTTTCATATCTCTACTCTTTCGGATATTATTGACAACTGGTTCGAAACTGCTGAACCAGTTTCAAAAAAACTTACCACATTTTAATCGCGTCAGTGTGTAGACTTTATTTCAATAAAAAACCAGGACTCCCAGTTTTTGACCCAAACCGGTTTCTCAATTTGTGGACACCCTATAGGTAGGACTGGAAGTTTGATTATATCGATCTTCAATGTCCTCGTCGCCAGGAGCACATTACCGTTTGAACCGTCTTGGTATTTCTTTTTAGTTCTGAGATATTGAGAAGTGTTTCAAGTGGATAAGGCTTTTTTGTGGTATTGTATTTTACTTTAAAGATGAAGCAATTTTCCTTCTCTGCCTTGATAGAGACAAAATTTCATAATTTTCTATTGAAATGTCAATGCACTGTAATTTTTTTCAATTTTTTTCTTACTTTTCAACATTTTGAAATACTTTTTCCAGTTTTTTTCTTATTTAAAAAAAAAATTCTGTTTTCTTTTTCTTTTTTTTCTTTTTTTTTGAATAAAATCTATCTTAGACATCTTTACATTATTACAATTTAGAAAAACAATGTTTCCAAAAATAATTTTAAATTCAAAACTCGTACCCAATTTTTTTTGAATAAAATGTAATAATATCTCATTTTGAACACGTTTACATTATGTTACAATTTAGAGATACAGTGCTGCGAATATGGCGAATTTGAACCACTTTTTTAAAATTCAACTTCATAACTTTTTTAAAAATTTTAATGCACTTTAAAAATGGAAATGCCCAATTTTTTAATTTTAACAGCACGTCCTCGTTATCATCTCATCGACCATTCAATTTGTTTCCAAATTTTTTCAAGTCCAACATTGTGTCATTTCATTATGTTTCGATCTTCGATTTTTTGGGCCCTTCCCTCCTCCTACTCCACCTCTTCCCGAAATCGTAAAATGATTGAAAAATGTCTCACTTAATGCCCTACATTTTCGTTGTAGAATTTTGTTAGACACTTTGAAGTTGTTCAAAATCAAGAAAATCTTATTCAAGTCTCCGGAAAACGTTATAAAATTGAAGTAAAAATCGTTGAAATTATTCAGGTACTAGTTCTCTATAACGCTGATATTTTGTAAAATGTGTAATAGTTCTCGGAAAGTGATCAAAAATTATTAAAGTCGCCTCAGAAATCTAAAAATTGTGTAAAAACAACTTGAAAATGATTTGAAAAATCATAAAACCGTTGTAAAAATAAATGAATGGTTATGATAATTGTATAAAAAAGTATGAAAAAGAAATTTTCTCGATATTTTATGCAGTTTTTTTTACACAATTATGATAATTTTTCGATTTTTTATGCAGTTTTTACCAACAATTATACGATTATTTTTTCAACGTGTGAACCTTAAATCAATTTTTTTGTTTTTTATGATTTTATGGCGTTTTAGTTGCAAAAATATTATGAAACTGTTGTAGATGATGAAAATGTGAAGATCAGTCAAACCAAATGGTGAAGAGAGGGAGCAACTCGCCCCCCTCCCGCTTCCACAATGATTAAATTTCATTTTTGGTCTAAAAAATTATGTTCCAGTCGGAACATTTTGGAAAGTGGTCCCTTTTTTCAGACAAATTTTTGTTTCAAGTTGGAAAAATTGAAAAAAATGTTCCATTTCGTGTGAAATTTTTAGTTTCTTACTCTTGCAGCTTTGGTTTATCAAAGTTCAATTCTTCCCTGATGAAACTTGAGATATCTAGGCTGGCAAGAAAAACAAGAAACCCATAAACTCGCAAGAATTTCACCTATGTAGCAAAAGAAACCCAGAAAATAGCAAGAATTTTGATGATTTTACTGCAAAAAGCAATTTTACTGCAAAAAGCAAAAATTTTCAAACTTCATTATTTTCTTGAATTTTTTAATGAACGGCTAAAAAAAGGGTTCTTTTTTGGGCAAATTCGAAACAAGAAAAATTGCATGAAAATGGCAAGAAAAATCAAAAAAATAGCAAGAATTTTCATCTTCCAGATTCAGTATGACATGATTGAATTTATAATACACACATGCCTAAACTTTTTGTAAAATGAAAAAATTTTACAAAATTGATTAGTTTTTCGTTTTGAGCATCATTAGTAATCCGAACTATTTTTTTTGAAGTTTCGAAATTTTCAAAAAAAAATTCTCAACTGGGGGTCGAGTTGGAAATAACGTTTTCACCATTACTCCTAAATTCTGATAAATTTTACGACGTTTAAACGACTTTTACAGTGTATTAGTAATGTTACATTGTTGTACCCAATTCTAACAAATTTGTAAAACCATTTTCC
Source organism: Pseudococcus viburni (assembly GCA_033439095.1). Lineage (NCBI taxonomy): Eukaryota > Metazoa > Arthropoda > Insecta > Hemiptera > Pseudococcidae > Pseudococcus > Pseudococcus viburni. The sequence goes on from JAVBJF010000031.1 coordinate 217,413, forward strand.
TGCCAACGTGTCGAGAATTTCTACGATACGATGGATATTTCGTCGTTGAAAAATCACGCTTTATCGTCGATTTCGCGCATGATTATTTCGTATACGTACCTAAACATGCCTCAATACCGTACGCAAATGCATTTAAAAAAAAAGTACATAGACTACGCGACGCGACAACATGACACGATGCAATGCGAACTTATGGAAGTTATGTAATCATTTATTGCGGGGTCAATTAAGAATAATATAGCGATCGCTTCGCGTCGTTTGTACGCCAGCGATGCCAATTTTTTGGTAAATGCGGCGTCGGCATCGCGGTCTCGCGCGACACGATCGAATGGAATTTTTGTAGCGTTCGCGTATATAGCCAGATAATACTAGGATTTTCTCGCGTAATCCAGTTGTGACCGAAGATAACGCAGTGTGTGTTCTCGGTTCGGCGCGGCTTTCTGTGTTGTATTTCTCGAAAAATTATCATAAATACGGTATACGAGTACAATACACCTATTCACCTGAGGAGTCGAGTATTACCTCGGACCGGGTACTTCACCGCTTGTACGCGTACTTGGAGGTAGGTGTGATAAGGTGTCGCGTCCTCGCGTACTTGACATTGACATTGATTATCGAATGGTGAAACGCCTCGCATTGATGGGTCTTTTAGTAGTCGGCATCGTGTATGGTGGAATAAATATAGGTACGAATGCGTAAGGGAACCTGGAACATGATGCATCGCCCTGGGCCAAAAAGTCTGCCAAATCTATTCAAATTGGCCAAATTGTCTGATTTTTGTAGAAAATTAAAGTTCAAACAATTTCCTGTCATTTTGCCGAAAAAAAAAATTTTTTGGTGCATACCTCAATCCTACAGAATTTTTTGAAATTTTTTTGCATCTTGCCTCAGGGATGGGGTAAGATGCAAACAGTAAAGACATGATGAAAAATTATGAATTTTTTTGTCGAAAGGTACCCCGGTTAAAATAGGTCAATCGGTCCAAGAGATATTTTTTTAAACTAACCATCAGACATTATTAAGGACTCCAAAAAAAATTCTAGAGCGCATTTTCCACCTCCCATCTTACTCTGTTGCCCCCCCTCCTCAAAACTATTCATGACTAGGATGATTCTGGTGTCGTTGTTTATTTTAGAATGATTACAAGAATAGAGATTACAAACTTGAAACTATGTTTACATAAGCGATTTGAGGTAAAAAAATATATATCAAATTGAAATTATACGAGAAAAAAAAATTAATTATACGAGGGTTGTAGCAAAAGTAAGTCACAAAACGCCATAATTCGAAAAGTTTTTATTCTACAGCAAAAATTTTTTACAGCCCTTCAATATAGTCCCCCTCCTTTTTAATAACCTTTACCCAGCAATCGGGGAGCTTTTGGATCCCTCGTAATAAGCTTTCGCAGTTGAGCCTTCTGATCTCTCGGCTCACGACAGCAGTCATGACGTTAAAGCTTGGAAAACGTTGTCCTCGGAGGTTTTCTTTAAGTTTTGGAAATAGGTCGAAGTCACAGGAATCATATCTGGGCTGTAGAGAGGATGTTCCAGCGTTTCCCATCCATAAGACTCCAATAAGAGGTGTATAGGCGCAGCGATATGCGGGTGCGCATTGTTTTCTATTGCTGACAGATAACTTTTTTTGGGCGAGGAGATGTTTTGCTTCTCCACTCATTGCTCTGACTTTTCAACTCAGGCTCAAAATCACAGATCCAAGTTTTGTCTATTGTAACAATACGATTTAAGAAAGTATCCAACTCTTTGTTGTAACGATTGGGATGAATTTGAGCGATTCTTAAACGATTCTCTTTTTGCTCTTCACTGACAAAATGTGGTACCCAACGCGTGCAGGTTTTTCTCTTCATTAGATGCTCTTTTAAGATTCTATGGACCGTTTCCTTGGTTAATTTTGTTTCATATGCTATTTCTCTTACTGTTACTCGACAATCGTCTTCTAAGGCCATGCTAACGACCATTTTGTTGGTGAGATCTAATGGTGAACCCTTGGTAATGGGTCTTCCGCTCCCGTGGTCATCTTCGATGTCCTTAAGACCAGCTCTGATCCTCGTGCACCACTTAGACACAGCAGAACGATCGAAGGCTTCATCACCATAAACTTCGCATAGTGCAGAATGAATTTCTTTGACTCTTTTACCACATAAAACTTCGACTGTTATGTACAAACGTTGCTCCAAATTTCAAGCTTAAGCCGAAGAACTTTTAGCAGGCATTTCAACTCACTGTTATCAGAAAACTATTAGTCGTATCAAAACCGCTGATATACCGAATTGTAGCCAAGGTAACAACCTTTCCAGGGATGTATCAACGACCGGTGTAGTTACATTTTTTGCCTAATGAGAGCGAAACGTGACTTACTTTTGCTACAACCCTCCTATAAAAATAAACATGAAAACAATTTCGATTTTAACAATTTGAAGTTTCTAATGGGTATAATTTATTTATTGGGCGATTTAATTTTACTGAATTCTTTAATTCAACTTTGCACGATCTGACACACCCATCCGTGCTTTGATTAAGTTTGACAATTTTCCCGACTGGCCACATTCCTCTCGGCGTATATTTTTCACTTTTTCTATAAAGGTGTCCAGATCAGGGCTTCCAAACTCATCGAATTCGTCAAGCAGAACTTGGGAAGCTTTTGTAAATATCCTCTGTCATTGTGAGTTTTGTTTTGAGCTCATTGATATCTGAAGACAGCTTTTCGTTTATGTAGGTCAAATTTCTTGTTAAAGATGCACGAAGTCGACTTTTTTGATTGCTGAGGGTTTTCATCTTTTCTTCTTTTTCGGTTTGAGACATTTTGGACTCTAAGATTCTTTCTTTTCTATGGATTTATAACTTTGCTACCATTTTGAAACTATTCATGATCTAGGATAATTCTAGTTTTGTTGTTTATTTCAGAATGATTACAAGAATAAAGATTACAAACTTAAGACTATGTTTACATGTGCGATTTGAGGTGGCCAACTATTACTCAACTCGCCACACCCCCTCCCGCCAAAATCGATTTTTTGTCAAAAAATCCTATTTTGGTACTTTGTAGATCAAAAATTTTGAAATTTATATGGTGTATACAGAGAGAGGTAACCAACTTTTGAGAATTTTTTCAGATTTTTTTGCACACCTTCTAGCCAAAACACTACTTAGAAACTTTAAAATCACTCTAATTTCAATACAAAAAGACATAAATTTTTTCTTTTTGGTACAAATAATGGTTCTACCTTGGTAAAATATATGTTCATTTTTTTTAGATTTTTAGCTTGGGGAGAACAGACGAAAGAAATGCGTTTTTCTATTCAAAAATACCCATTTCGTCATTCATACTACAACCAAAAATTCTGAAATCTAAAAATCTGTTGAAAATTTTTTCAGATTTTTTTGCCATGCATTCCAGCCAAAATCCGATTTTGAGTTGAAAAAATTGCATTTTAAGGTCAAAAAATCCACTTTGACGAAAAAATTTCAATTTTTTGCTCCTTTCAACTTCGATTTGTTCATTGTTAAAATACTGATAAAATTGTTCAAAAGTCACAACAGTTGGAAAAGTAGTTCTAGAAACAAATCGTTGAAATAATTTGAAAATCTTTAAGAGATTTAAAATTAAAAATTTTCAACGGACGTTATTTTTTCTGCATTTTCGACAATTTTATATGTAATCAACCCACCAATCACACAGGAGAATTTTTTCAACGGCATCACAGACGACAATAGGCCGATTTGCGTCCTGCCCCTTGATGCATCATGTCCCAGGTTCCCTTACACTGTACAGCATGTGTAATCTACGTATCATCTGAGCATAATGAACGAAAATTGGACGTGATTTCGTGAGAGAAGATACTTTCTCAGCTGAGAATTTAATCCAAGACGCGAATATATCACGGTATCAAAATTATAACGTTACGAGGTTACCGTATTCAAATCTCAAAGCTTCAAGAGACGATAGTGGGAGTTGAAGGGCGCCGGCGAGCAATATAAAGTACACAGAGAATGAAAAATGTGTTTTTACAAAGAACGGCCAGGCCCAAGCCCGAATACACGAGTAATATGTCCTTTTGTTAGTCGTTACACAAAAGGTAATCATTTTATTCTTAATTACTCGATGAAAGGAAACGTTAGACCGAGTAATGCATCGTCGCGATGGCAACTGATGTAGCCGTACCCGCCTTCGAAGACGATGAGAGTACCTACGTGTTGTGAAGGAAAAACGCAGATACGAGCTGTGTAGTGTGATCTTTCAATATTGCATTTAAGAATTTATGAACGAGAATTTTTATTTGTCGAGGGGGTTATAAATTGTTGAGCTTTGTGTTCGCTATTGAAAAGTACTCCGGAAAAAGGGTCATTCTGTGATACAATTTGTGCTATTAAGAAAGGTTCATTATTCGGGAGAAAGCGGGAAACCTTTTCAGTTTTATTTCACGGGAGTTGTAAATAAGAGAGGAGAGATGAAAAATCCGGATTTAGAAGTTGGTTAGATTTATCTGACTGAATCGATTGAGTTATTTGAGTTCATCGTATAATGAATCACTCAGCCGAAAATTGAGAAATTTTCAGTTATCTTTGATCGATGAATGACAATTATCAAAATTCAATCGTCTCCAAGTAATTCTAATAGATTTTTTGAATTCGTTCGCGAACGACTGAATCAATTTTGATCGAGTCGTTCACAAACGGTCAAGTTTTGTGTATGTATTTTTCAATTGCACGAGCCATTGAATCCCATATTATTCGATAGTTCGAGAAATATTCGCATAGAAAATGAAAAATGATTCATTCGTTCGCGAACGGCTAAATTAGATTTAATTGGGTCGTTTACGAACGATCAAATTTTATATTTTTAATTTGCAGCTTACGCGAGTCTCGAGTTTCTTACGATTTGATTGTTTGAAAATGATTTTTCGTTCGCGAACGACCGATTCAGATTCGAACGAATCGTTCACAAACGGTTGAGCTTTCTGCATATCATTTTAAATTTACTCACCAATCTTGAGTCTTTTATTGTTCAATTATTTCTTGAAAATGATTTTTTCGTTCGCGAACGACCGAACCAGATTCGAACGAGTCCGTCATGAATGGTTGAATTTTGTGCACATCATTTGCAATTTCACCAATCTCGCGTCTTTTACTGTTCAATTTCTTGAAAATAATGTTTTTCATTCGCAAACGACCGAATCAGATTTGAACGAGTCATATTCGAACGAATCGTTCACGAACGATTGAGTTTTCTGCATATCATTTTCAGTTTCACCAGTCTCGAGTTTTTTATTGTTCAATTTCTTGGAAATGATTTTTTCGTTCGCGAACGACCGAATCAGATTCGAACGAATCGTTCACGAACGGTTCAGCTTTGTGTATATTATTTTCAGTTTCACCAATCTCTAGTTTTTTATTGTTCAATTTCTTGGAAATGATTTTTTCGTTCGCGAACGACCGAATCAGATTCGATCGCGTCGTTCACGAACGGTTCAGCTATGTAAATATCATTTTCAATTTCATCAGTCTCGATCTCTCGAATTATCGAGTTCCATTCCATGTACAACTTGACTGTTTAAAAACGATTCATTCGTTCGCAAACGAGTTTTGAACGGGTCGTTTATGAACTTTCGAATTTCGTTCGGATCATTTTAATTTGCACGAGTCTTGAGTCACATATGATTCAATCGTTCGGAAAAATTTTGTGATCGACCAATTCAAATTTGAACGAGTCGTTCACATTGGTCAGGTTTTGTGCGTATTATTTTAAATTCTTTGAGTCATCGTTCCATTTAATCGCGCGTAGACAATATTTATGAAAGGAAATGATTTATTTGGTCATGAACAAATGAATCAGTTTTGAAGAAATCGTTCACGAATGCTCGAGTTTTGTGAGTATAGTTTTCAATTGTATGAGTTATCGAGTATGCTTTATAATTCGATCGTTTGAGAACAATTTTTTAAAAAGTTTAATTTGTTTGCGAACGTTTTCTTTGAATTTGTAAGAAATTTTGTAGGTAATTCAAACAAATGAATTGATGAAATTCTGTTCAAAGAAATGTGGCTGATTTTTTAATCATAGAAATTTTTTTTCTGCGATGATTATTCGTTCGCGAATGATTTTTTCTCGACAAATTGATCAAAAGAAAAAGATAGAATACTATCGAGTGACTCTTCAAAATTGTTTATAATCAAATGATTCACTCGACTGAGATTTTTTATTATTCGAGAACTAGTTGCTTCAGATTTGCGTAATTTTTTGCGAATGATTCGTGATGCTAACTTATTTCAAAAAACGGTCAAGGTTTAATCTTGCAGCCTTTAGTATTCGTGTCGTTTATTTTTTTTATTACCGAAAATTTATCGAATAAAATGACAATTTTCGTTTCTTTTACAATCATATTTAATGTAGGAATTTTATGTTCCATTAGCTTTTCTTCTCCACATCTTGAATCCCTCTTCACTGGCTTTATTGTTTACTTCGACTGATCCAGTTGAATAAAACGACGGTAATCTTTTCAGCCAACGTTACTAGCACGAGCTATTATTTTCCAGCGATTGTTTTCTTCGGCTAAATACACACGAATTCGAAAATTTCACAAACTATAGCGAGCCGACCACATACAGTAATCGGTCTTTTTTATGTTACGAGCAGATAGTAAAAATGCGTATTTGAAAAGCTTTTTAATACGCGTTCGTTTGGTAAATATGTGAGAGTATTTTTCGACGAAAGCGAGGAAAAATATGACAAAGATGTGTCCCAGTGAAGCTGCAAATGTCGCGTCGTTGACGCCATTTTTATCCAGATATTTTCGTCAAGAGAAGGCAAAAAAGAAAGAAAGAACGAACCGGAGAGAAGAAAAGTGCGTGAAAAATGGCTTCGCGAAAGAACGTGTATAAAAAATTGAATTCTTTCGGGGTATATAATTCATAATTGCTGTACGAATGCTACGGGAGTTTGACGTTAATGAAATCGGATCGAATTTCTCGCTCCTCCGCCCCCTTGCCCTTGCTCGTGTCGCGCCTCATCTTGAAAACACTTTGGGCTCGTCGAGAAAATTCGATCGTTTTTACCGCTTTCTTCTGCCTTAATTCTCGAAGCGACGGAATCAGAAACGAAAAGCTTGGTATTGTCTTGACGTCGTTTTTTGAAAATTTTCTTTGCAAAGTTGACGACGTCGGTGGAATTTAAAACGCAAATGGAAAAGACGGGAAAAGTATTCTGTACGATGATATATTTTGAAATAGTTTTCGCAGAAAGTAACTAATTTATCATCAGACTTTGGCTGAGCCGGTCGGAAATAATATCGCTTGATCATTTTTCAACAAAACTGGAGCTGGAGTCAACATATTCCTCTGTGCTCGATAAAAATATTCTTTGGATTCGATGAAATTTTTCATACAAATAATGGCGTTAGAGCAATTAAAATAAAGATAGTAAGAAAAATTATTCGAAACGATAATTATCGCATACCGATGGGAAATGTTAACAACGATGTAGTTTTCGTTTGTCGGTCGACAGTTAGCTGCGCGGAGACGATGACAGCAGAGCAGCAGTAACAGAAACGCGGGTAAAGATGAAAAAGTAAACGAATAAGAACGCAGATAGAAAGAGAGAGAAAAAAGGGGTAAAATTAGAAATTAATTTGTAGTCGTAACACGACGCTGAGTGGCGCGTTAAATTTTCAACACTTTCGAGCTTCTTTAAAAGTATCTAATTCTCGGACCAATTTACCAGAATGTTTTGCGAGAATGTTTCCAAGATTGAATTTTCTCCCCTTGCGACGCTCCCGAAGGAAAAAAAGGAAAAATACGAGCTCGCGAAAAAGCACTGCTTTTTAAGCTTTTTGTGTACGAATATTCAAACCTTTTAATCGTCTGGTCGGTTTGGTGATATAATTTTAGCTATTTGGAGGTTTCCTTTGGATTTTAGAGTGTGGAAGGGGGCCCTAGGGGGAGAATATGTCTAGATAAATTGCGAATAATCCCGAATGCGTAATTTATTTCACCATGCAATTTTAAAAATTTATTTACGATGTGTTAGTTATTTTATTATTAGGAAATGAAAAAAAAACTAATTCTTGATTTTCTGTCTATTTTCCAGGACCATACACAACTGAATAACGGAAACTGTTACGGTGGTACCGGAAATGGCGAAGTTGATAATGCGATGAGTCCTTTAGATAATATGACGGCGCTTCATCAATATCTAAATGAATTGATGAGAACCGGAACTGATCTCAACGGTGATTTAATGACTAAAGGTGAGTGATTTTTGAGGCATTACTATCTACGCGTATTTACTTTTGTCTTATCAGTTGTTAAATATTCAGAGTTGAATAAATCTAACTGTAAGATGAAAAAATATTTGCAAAAGCGATTCTTCTTGTTGCGAATAGATTCTGAACGATTTCAGTTGTGAACGATCAAGCCAAAGGAATCGTTCACGAACGACTTGATCAAATGAATTGTTTGTGAAGGTCGAATTTTTGGAGTGAATTTTTCACGAAGACTTGATCTAACAAATCGTTTGCGAAAAATTTCATTTTTGAAGTGAGTTGTTCACGAAAGACTTGATTGAGCGAATCGTTTTTCAAGGAATAAATTACATATTTTTGAAGAGTTATTCGTGAATAATTCAGTTATTGAAGTCTTTCATAAATGATCAAATTTTTGATGAATCGTTCGCTAACGTGTTGAAGTAGATTGTTCGTGAATGGTTTTATCAAAAAATGAATCATTACCGAAAAATCATATTTGTTGGAGTTAGTCGTTAGAAAACGTTTTGGAGTAAATCGTTCGTAAACGACTTGATAAAATGATTCGTTCTCGAAAAATCAAAATTTTTGGAGTGAATAGTTCACGAACGACTTGATTGAGCGAATCGTTTTTGAAAGAACAAATTACACATTTTTGAAGAGGCGTTCGCAAATGATTCAGTCATTAAAGTCATTCATGAATGATTAAATTTTTAATGAATCGTTCGCGAACGTTTTGGAATAGATTGTTCGTGTACGACTTGATCAAATAAATCATTCGTGAACGACTCAACCAAATGAATCGTTCGTGAACGACTTGTTCAAATAAATCGTTCGTGAACGATTTGATTGAATGAATCGTTCGTAAACGATTTGATTAAATGAATCGTTCGTAAACGATTTGATTGAATGAATCGTTCGTAAACGATTTGATTGAATGAATCGTTCGTAAACGATTTGATTGAATGAATCGTTCGTGAACGATTTGATTGAATGAATCGTTCGTGTACGCCTTGATCGAATAAATCGTTCTCGAAAAATCGAAATTTTAGCGTGAATCGTTTGCGAACGACTTGATCGAATAAATCGTTCATGTGAAAATCGTTCGTGAACGATTTAATCAAGTAATTCGTTCGTGAACGACTTTATCAAATGAATCGTTCGTGAACGACTTGTTCAAATAAATCGTCCGTGAACGATTTGATTGAATGAATCGTTCGTAAACGCCTTGATCGAACAATCTTTCTCGAAAAATCGAAATTTTAGGGTGAATCGTTTGCGAACGACTTGATCGAATAAATCGTTCATGTGAAAACCTTTTGTGAACGATTTAATCAAGTAATTCGTTCGTGAACGACTCTATCAAATGAATTGAATGAATCGTTCGTGAACGACTTGATCAAATAAATCGTTCTCGAAAAATCAAAATTTTTGGAGTGAATCGTTTGCGAACGACTTAATTGAATAAATCGTTCGTGAACGACTTGATTAAATGAAAAGTTCGTGAACGACTTGATCGAATAAATCGTTCTAGAAAAATGGAAATTTTTGGAGTGAATCGTTTGCGAACGACAACGTTGATAGAGTCATTCATGAATAATCAAATTTTTAGTGCGAACGACTTGATGGAATAAATCGTTCATGTGAAAATCGTTCGTGAACGATTTAATCAAGTAATTCGTTCGTAAACGACTTGGTCAAATGAAAAGTTCGTGAACGACTCGATCGAATAAATTAGATGAATCGTTCGTGAACGACTTGATTAAATAAATCGTTCTCGAAAAATCGAAATTTTTGGAGTGAATCGTTTGCGAACGACTTGATCGAATAAATCGTTCGTGAACGACTCTATCAAATGAATCGTTTGTGAATGACTTGATTAAATGCAAAGTTCGTGATCGACTTGATCGAATAAATCGTTCTAGAAAAATAGAAATTTTTAGAGTGAATCGTTTGCGAACGACAACGTTGATAGAGTCATTCATGAATAATCAAATTTTTAGTGAATCGTTCTCGAAAACGTTTTTGATTTAATCAAATAAATCGTTCCCGCAGAATTGAAATTTTTAAAATGAATCGTTTGCGAAGGAACGAATCTTTGGACTGATTTCTTAAAATGATTAAATCTTTGAATTGAATCTTTTGTAAATCAACTAGTCAATAAAATCTTTCGCGAACGATTCGGTCATTTTTGCGAAAGGAGTTTGAATAAAATGGTCCTGAAATATGATTCACGTCATTTGTTAGCCAATGATCCATTCGTTTTTTTCTTCCGTGTAAGGCTGAATATGAAACCGGGTAATTCTGCCATTTGAACGAATCGTTCGCGAACGATTGAATCATTCTCGACGGATAATTCGATCAACGCGAAAATACGAAGCAATTTCAACGAAAATTATCGAAGAAAGTACAAGAAAATACATAAGTTCTTTGTAATCCTCCATCGAGTGCTCGCATCGTGTTCGCTTATAACAATAATATCGAAAGCTTCGCATAAACACTCGATCGTATTGGTTATTCATTAATTTATTAAAAATAAACAGCTGAAATTTTCCATCGCAATGATACCAGCCACTCGAGAAGTGGCAATTCGTTGGCATTTTGGAAATGAGAAAACGTCGCGTTTCTCTTCTTTTTCTCTATTTATTTGCGTACAATGTCGGTTAGATGACCGCGTTACAACGAGAACGACCCATCGACGAAGAAATAATTCCGGTCGCGCGATAATTGATAAATTATTATTCTCCTTGGCTTATAGTGTAATCACGACGATTGATTTTAATCGAAATCAACTCGTAATTAATATTCCATTAGCATTGCACGTTCAATTGGTAAGATTTATTGCGCGTTTTAATAAAGCTCATTGTGAAAATTACAAAGCGCCCTCTACTCGTCGTCGAATCGTTTCGCTTCCTATGTACGCTACAGAGGATAGATATACATAAGTAGAAGTATACGAGTAGTAGTAGCAAAAGCAGCGTTACTTATCGTACATTTATTATACGAAAGTAAGCGTCGTATATTTCGCATCTTCTCTCTAAATGCGATATTATTACCGCCCTTTCTCGACCTCGTAATATCGTGTTGGGACTAACAATTTCGGAAAATTACACCCCTCCCTCGGCCGACGTCTTGTTTCCTACCCTCTAGCTGACGCAGGTCTACGTATTCGGGTGCGATACGTTTTTCCAATCTTGCTCAACTTTGAAACTTCGTTTCGCTCTCGGTAATGGTTTAATTAACGCTGGTAATTGAGCCGCGGCTTGCGTTATAAAGGCGAACGGTCGCGATTTACGCGCTTTTTACGCAAATTTTCTACGGCCTTAGCCCGCTACCTCGGCCCGTACGAATTTATAATACTTTACACGAGCGTACGGCCGAAGCGTAAATGAGTCTTTGAAAGTAGAACTTTGGTCTTGGTCGATAAATTATATGGCGTTGTTCGCACGTCCGAGTCTGTTGCGCGATGTTGAGATTAATTTTTTCATCCGACGTACGTTTCATTTTGTGTAAATCATCGGGGGTTGTGTCTGGGTAATTGATAGATGGTAACACTGGGTTTTAAATTGGACCGTATTGTTGAAAATTAGGTTTTGGAGTTTCTGGTTTCGAGGAGATGATTTCTCGATTTGACGATTCGGATTTTTTGTTTGAAGTATATTTGAATAAGAAGAGGCTGGGCTGGAAAATTGGATTATTTCGGTTTCAATTTTTGAATTTTAGTTTCTGTTTCGTTGGATTTAGTTTTTCCAATTATCAATGTATTTGATGAAAAATTGAGAACAGGGTGGCTTGTCCCCCCCCCCTCAATGTTGATAGAATTGCATTATTCGGAAAAATTGGGATTTTCGCCAAGTTCGAATATGTACTTAGGTTTTTCATCCGATTCCCTCCCTGTGCTCTAACCGACCCCTTCCTCCAGTCTTGAGTGATCAACGCGGAATTGAATATTTCACAAAATTACGGGGAAAAGGTCGGGTAAAAAATTAGTCGATACCATATTCGGATTCTACGCCCTCAAATTAGTGAGAATCGATATGCTACACGCTATTTTCATTTTTTAACATACTTTCCCCCAAAATTGGAAGGGTAGGGGGCACTGAAGGGTCAAATCGAAAAAATAAGCAAATATTCGAACTCAGAGCCCTCGAAAACCTAACAAACGACTGGTCACACGTTATTTTTCATTTTTTTGAATTTTGACTTTATCGTGGCGCCTCATGGAAGAGTTCGAAGGGGTCGGATAAAAGAACTGAGTACATATTCGAATTAAGCGTCTTCGAATTAGTAGAAATCGATGTGTTACTTTACTTTTTTGATTTTTTTTTGAATTTTGGTCAAAATTGTGGACTACTTTACACCCCCCCCCCTCACCTTGAAAATTTGTTGGTTGAAAAAAAGGTTAAAGGGGTACTTACTGTAGTTTTTCAGATTTTCAAATGGTCGCTTTCATGTTTTGTACTTATCATGAAAGTTGAGCTTTCACCACCAAAGTTCAACTAAAATGTGATTATCGTTTTCGAATCTCCTGTCAATTCTTTTTCAAAGCTCTCAAACTGTTTTTCCCCCGAGTACAACCGATCTCGAGATATGAGCCTTTAAAGTTTGGTAATTTGGCAAAAAAATCGCAATTTGCATAAAAATTACGACGTTCACTTCCAGCCCTCGTAAGGGTTAGTAGGAGAATGATCCCATCAAGGGGAACTCGTGAAAAAAAATTGAGCGAAATCGGAAAACCAGACTTCATTTTTGGTTCGAGTTGGTATGGAATAGTCCATTCAACCCTTTCCGTCCGCCCTTTGCCACAACTGCGGATTTTAGAACGATTTGCAATGACAGAGTTCAAAACATTTAGTAGAAAAACTGTTACGACGATCGAATCGTCCATTGAACAAATCATTCGCGAACGATAATGTGTTTTTTACTGAAATATTCAAACGATTTGTTATTTTCAAGCCTGGAAAATCTAATCTGAATTTTTTGCATCAGCAGGTATCAATTTTTTTTTAGTAAAGCTGAGGTTTGAATTTTTTTTCCTGAAAATGCAAAAATTTCAATTCATTTTGTGAAAATGACTGTTAACCTTGGAAAATTGTCAATTGTTACGATCTATTTTGATCCTCTTAACACGATTCCGCTCCTTTTTCAGCCAATTTTCGAATTCGTGTCTCTGCTAATTTTAAACGTCTCTTCAAAAATCGTAGGATTTTTTAAGATCATTTTTCATGAAAATAGTTAACGCCAAAACCAAGGTGTTGAACAGGATCCGCATGTGAAGAAAGTGGCAGAAAATTTGTGCAATTTTGATTTTTGAAAGTTACCCCCTCCCCCCACCGCAAAAGTTGTTGGTTCGATAAATTAGGAAAAAAAATTCAAAATCAATTCATATCTTCTGATCGCGCAAGAGCCTTCAATTCTTCAAAAATTATCAAAAATTTCGAAAAATTTAAAATTGACTGAAATTAATTTTAGAGTTTATGTAGTGACTATCTAAACCAAAAAGCACATTTTTTTTTGGAAAAAATCAGTGTTTTATAACTTTTTAAATTTTTTTAGGGGTGAAAAAATAAATGACAAATTTAAAAAAACTATAAAATATGGATTTTTTTCAAAAAAGTTGTGCTTTTTGCTTTAAATATGCCCTAAATAAGCTCTGAAATTGATTTGAATGAATTTTAATTTTTTTGACATTTTTTTAAAATTTTAAAAATGTTGAATTTTTGACAATTTTTGAAGAATTGAATGCTCTTGCGCGATTGGAAGATATGAATCGATTTTGAAATTTCTTATTTTATTTTTCTGGTCTATCCAATTAACAACTTTTGCGGTGTAGGGGGGGGGGTAACTTTTCAAAAATCAAAATTTTTGGTTTTTCGGCCCTCCCTAATTAATTATGTTGAAGATCAAAAGGATGCTGAAAATATCTTGCATGAGGCTCAATTTCTGATTAAAATTGTCTTTTTTTGGTACACTGTTGCCCCTCTCCAAAAAACAAAAAAAGTCAGAGAATTTTGGAATCTTTACTCTATGGATAATTTTTTTTTTGTTTGAAAAATGGATTTTTTCGCTTTTGAAATAATTTCATTTTTTCAAATCTTGGCCCTTGCTTTGCTGAAGCATATGCAGGAGGCGAAAACTGAGGTTCTTGTCTTTGCTCAGAGCTGAAATGTTTGAAAATATTATGAATTTTCTGCTCTTGAGCATCTAATTCTTTTCTCGAATAATTGCATGACCCCCCCCCCCCCCCGTTTTCTTTCTCACGCGTTCCTAGTTCCCTCTCAAAAAGTTGGAATATTTTGAAGCATGAAAAAGTTACATTTCTGTCTTCATTTGTCTGTGCTTAAGTTCCCAATTTTCATTAAAAAGACTCGAAAACCTGGAAAAGTTACGAAAAATCATTTTTTTTAAAATTATCGTTACATTTGGTTACTATATTGATTAATTTTTTTGAAAAAAAATTGAGCATGGCTGAAGAACATGAAAATTATTTTGATCTTTGCAGTGGTAATATTTTCAGAGATGCTGAACTAATGATATCTTGCGAAAACCCTTAACAATTCCATGAATGCGTGCAAAAGTCTTTCATTTTCGATTCGAAAATTTCGTTTGATACCTTGAAAACTCATCTGGGTGCAATCGATCTGTTCGTCAATTGATTCAAGTCATTTATCGGTGAATTTTGCGAAATCAATTCACCAGCTCATTCCCAAAAATTAATGGTAAAATATTGAAATTCTGCGTCTTTGATTTTCAAAATCAGCCAGACTTGCTCGTATAAGTTTCTAATTCAATATTTTCATTGTCGTAAGGCAGCGAGCAACCCAAATGGCAATGCTGCGTCGCCGAGAATCGATACCCTTGCGCAAACTTGGAAAACAGATAGAGAAAGAGTTGAAAAAATGGATACGCATGTGAGCGAAGGTGCAGGCGAGAGCATCCTTTAGCAGAATATAATTTGGCTCTCGTAGGTAGTGCTTAGGTTACTAATACGATGGAAATTTTCCAACTGAAAAACAAGATTATACCTTTACCATTTGACACAGGATGCACGGTACCCGTTACGAATTCGTAGGTACTTTCGTCGCTGAAAATATACTCCAGCCGGGCGCGAGAATCGAAAAGGGAATCGTTAGCGTTGGCTACAGAGTACAGAATAAGAAAAAAAAATATCAACCGGGATTCGAAGTGGGCGTAGGCTGTGTTTTGCGAGAGAGGACTCGACGATTATCGATTTTGGAGCCTTTTTAAAAAACATTACTGGCAAAGGCCGAGAAATTGGAGCGAGAGAGAGAACGCAGACGACGGCTATGACAATATGCTGTCTTCGTCGCACCGTTCCTGTTCACGACTTGTGTACGTAGGACGTACTTACCTGGCGAGAATGTATTTCAGACTCCAGATAAGGTCGTGACAAATGAAGGATACATTTTGTGCAAAGTAGGCTCGAATTTGCGAACGCGGACCAGGTGCTTTGGATGATAGAGGTGTAGTCTGAATTTGATGTAACGGAGTGAGAAAAGCGTCGAGACAAGACGCGATGCGGGTTCAAATGCGTTTGATAAACACGTCGAAGATGAAAATACGGCGCTGCTGTGTGCTGTGTAGGTAGGTGCTATAGGCATAGAAGATGGATGTATTTAGACATGCGTGTGATTCGACTGTGTGGTTAACGATCCATCGCTAGCAGTATGTATCTTTTCTATTTTTGGGGTTTGTATCGGTTCAACTCCTGAAATTTTGCGAATTGAAGAGATACGTGGAATGCGTGGCGATGACGTCGATGTACAAGCTCAAAGCAGAAAACGATGGATGTAGGGTTGGAAAAGCATTAGATATGTGTCATAATTTTCTCGGTTCGACGATAAACTTGTGTTTTTGAACTGCAGACATCGGTTGGAAAGTTTGGCTGCTCGAAAAATGGAAAGTTTTGAATTGATGCAAGTTTGAGACAATTTTTTGATGGATTTTTGTTTTGAATTTTGGTGCATATCTTCGTATTATTGTTTGTTTGGGGATATCTTTCTCATCCTCTTGATAATTTCATGATTGGGAAGTTAAAATCTAACAAGGAAGTTTATCTAACCAGCAATAAAATTTTGGACTGAAACAAAAAAATATCGAAAGTAGGTCATAAAAGAACCCCATATCAAAAATTTCAGGTGCTGAAGTTCGTTTTTCGAATTTTGGCGAATTTTTGAAAATTCAAAGTCACCTCATCGCCTTGAAAAATAAGAGATCCAATCAACGAAAAAAATAAATAATTGGTATAGATCTTATTTTCGACCTTCTGTATCGATTGGAACTGGTTTCGAGACGTTTTGGAGCTTCCAGACAATTTTGGAATTTTCTAGCACTGAAGAAAAGCTCACGAAAATGGTCCACATGAAATTTCAAGATCTATGATCGTGGATTATCCATATTAGTGACTAATTTGATCGAGTCAAGGACAATTTTCCGAAATTCGTAGTTGTTGGTTCGAATACAAGTTTTCCTCCAGCAAAAATTGTTGAAAAAAATTGAAAAATACACTTACAGCGCACGTATCGAAGTAACGAGCTGAAAATTGGTATAAATACCCTATTTTTGACTTCTCGAATCGTTTGAAAACGGTTTCTAGACGTTTCAGAGCCACCAGAAAGTTTTGAAAATTTCCAGAGCTGCAGAGAAACCCATAGAAATTTTCTGCCGAAAAAATAAATATGGTTTTGAATCAGCAGTTACGAATTTCCGAAAAGTGTGTTTTAATCGATTGAACTGGTCGCCGATATGTATTATTCAGGATTTTAGGTGCTAAAATTCCTTCTGGACTATTTTTATTGGCTGTTCTTTAGTGCTAAAAATACCACAATTTTCTAGAGGCTTCAAATTGTCTTGAAACTACTTTCAATCGATTCGAGAGGTTAAAAATAAGGTACCTTATTTATATATTATACACCAATTTTCAGTTTTTTTCGACATTAGATCAAATTTTCATGTTTTTCGGGGCAATGGAGTAATTTTGAGTTTTCGAAAATTCGCCAAAATTTGATATAAATGTACTTACTTCAGTTCTTGGAATTTTGGGGTTATGGTTTTTTTATGATGTACTTTCGATGTATTTTCGTTTCAGCCTAAAATTTTACAACCAGTTGGGATGCCTTCTTTTGTGAAAAAGATTTGAAAATGAACCAAAATGGTATACACTAGCAAGAAAAACTAGAAAGTAATAAAAATTTTAACCTTAGTACTGAGGAAATCAGAAAATAGCCAGAATTTTAATAATTTCACAGCAAAAATCAAGAATTTTCAACATTTTGCACTTTTCTTGATTTTTTAAATGGAAGAATGAAAAGGGGTGGAGTGCCCATTTTTTGGAAAACCTAAAAAACCTGGAAAAGTCGAGGAATTTTGGAATTTTCTCTGAAATGTTCAGAAACGGAATCGCCAAGAAATTGACTAAATTTTGAATCCGTATATGTGCTCAGTTTTTCATCCGATCCCTCTGGAGCAAAAAAATTTTTGGCCCGAAAAAATGCCAAAGGGGTTAGTCCATGTTTTTTGTTTCGATTTTCGATGATTTTCAAGAAAATCGAGTCAAGTTTCGTTTTCGACTATTTTGAAGTCGCTGATCCCGAATCTGCGGCCCTTTTTCGGCGCCGGACCTTCCTACTTGAGTTATGGCCATTTTATTAAACTTCGAAACTATGAGCTTTGAGATGAATGTGAAAAAGTTGAAAAGTGAAGGTAGTACTGAAGTTGAAAAATTCATGTTGGTTATCTCACGGTTTAGGCGTGAGAATTTTTTTTTCTTCCTACAGAATTCATTTAAATTCCAAGTTTTTTGGAAACTTACTTTTAATGAGCTGTGATGAGAAAGAAATGCCATGACGCCTTTGACCACGATGTTAAAAAAAAAAGAGAGAATGGAACAGAATTAGAAATTATTGGCCATGTTTTGGGAAACCTGAATGAGGGAAAATTAGCGAATTTTCATGTTTTGAAGATTTTTTTTTCACAAAAATTTTCGCCCTCGTTTCTCTCGGGATCAACATAATATGTCTCAACAAAATAATGTATTATTGTACCTCCTCATTGATTTTTTTATTCAGTGGTACAAGCTGAAAAGATCGTAGGAATTGTGTGGACTTATTTATTTGAGGCATGTAATTTTTATTTTTTTGAGAGGGGGAAGTAATAAAACGTGATGAAATTTCTGAATTTTGAGCTCAGAAAAATCCAAATTTTTATTCGCCTGATTTGGTAGACACCCTGGCATAATTTGTTTCATTTTTCAAAACTTTATAATTTTGCTTTGAATAAGGTGTCTAACAAGTCCTTCCGGTCCTTTCGAAGTCCTTATATTGAGTAAAAAGTCCTTCCAATTTCAAATTTTGAGACTCACCCGCCAAAAGCTAAACTAAATCACTAATATTTGAAATGTCGCTAGTGGCAACTTTGTGTGAGATGATGAAAGATGATATGGGTGCCTGAAAAAAGTTCAGCTTTTGAATGCTCTTTTATCCAAAAAAATTTCGCACTCGCATCTCTCGGGCTCAGTAAATTTACACAATTTTATTTTCAAAATAATTGTATGAAACTTCTTCCTTTCCCAGCCTAGGCAATTAATATTTTCAAGTGAAAAAATTGTCCTTCTCACTTATCAAAGGAGGTAACGATCTCGATTGCAATTTTCAAAAATGTTTTGATTTTTTGGAAGGAAATCAGGAACGAGTCCATACGTCCAATAGTTTTTTTTTGAAAGTCTAAACAAAACACGGAAAAAAGCACAAATTTTACCTAATGAAGAAATTTTTAGATTCTGGATGCCCTTTTTTTCAAAAATTTTCGTCTTCGCTTCGCTTAGGCTCAGTGAATTTACTTTTTTTTTCGAAATCATGGTAAAAACTCTTCTCTTCCATCTTAAACAATGAAATATTTTGAAACAGAAAAATTTGTTCTCCTAAAATGAGTTTGAATATTTGGGGGGGGGGGGGTACAAGATTAATTTTGAAAAGATCATGCTGAAAGTCCTTCCAAGGTCCTTCTAAAGTCCTTCTTTTGTGGTTTGAGATTTTGTTAGACACCCTGTATTGAAATATTTAGTTTTTCCTTTTTATTTGAAATTTGTCTGTGATAAATTCAAATTTTCAAATGTTTGTGGTCAGGGAAAATTATCTTTGAAATATTGCCGGGGCCTTTGAGGAGGTTCTTTTTTTTTAGCAAATTCAAAGCAAGGAAAATTGCATGAAAATGGCGAAAAAATAATCCAGAATATAGCAAGAATTCTCATTTTTTGGATCCAGGATACACTATGATCCAATTCAAAGATTTTCGGACACCTTCGATCCATTCTATATCGAAGTTAAACACCGATATCTCTTGTTCGAAAATATTGTCCCTTTGCACTTGATATATACGATAAATCTATCCGAGAAAACCACCCTCTCCAGGGCCCTCACGTCATCGTCACATTTCAACAAACAAGTAGAAAATAGACCAAGTCACATTGAAACAACCTTACACGTTATTAACCTTTCCTACGAGCCGGAGCTTTTAGTGGTCAATTTTTTCTACGCGTCGAATCAACGAATCGATATTTCTTTCATCTCCACCTCCACCGCCCCTTGCCCCCATTCCTCTTTTCGTAAAACAACGAACGCCTAGTTTCGCCCAGCTCTGCTCAAGTCATAGCCATAAATAACCGTTATCTCGCCCAGAATGATATATACCCGCGGTAGATTACATTATTATGTATATTCGAAAAAAAAATAACCTACGTTTGCATCGTCAGCGTCACCTGATGCTCTCGTCGTCTTCGTTCTTCGTCGTTCATTTATATAATGTAAACATTTTTCCAAGCATGTTTCTCGCCATCGCCATTTTTTCGTCGTTAATATACGTTACGTATTTTCACACTTGGTTGACACGTACGTACGAGAGTATGCCGATATGTTTTACACATTCTCCCAACGTAAGCACGCGTGAAATGCAAAAATACCTACACTCGCGCTCGTCGCGAATTAAAATTCGAGCCAATGAATTACGTATTCCGAATCGATTACACCTTGGGCGTTCGATGTTATCGAGATGGATACGTTTTTTGCGTCAGTTTTACCATTCGAATGAGCGAAATGAGCCCGAGCAAGGGAATCCCCGAGAGGCAAGATTATCGAATTTAAATACAGAGCGGAGTGAGGAGGGAGATTGAGAGTTTTGTATCTGTCGCCTGTTCGTCGAGGTTCGTGGACGAAATTAACTGAAATTTGAGCAATATGATTGAATCGCTGATTGAATGTTTAAAATTCGATCTTATTCTATTTTTTGAATTCATTTTCGTAGTTGAAAAGTGAAGAGTAATCGAAACCAAAAACGTGAAAGAATTATCACCAGCTCATATAGTCCAGGCAAATAAGAGAAAAAATGTACCAAACCCCCCAAAAATTAAAGCCTGATTTTTTTTCGCGTTTTACGTTCGTAATGGTCCACTACACAACATACTAAAATGGACACCCCACAACCCTCTGCTACCCTCAGGGGAGGGGTAAAGGTCCGCTGAAAACCGGTTTTTCGTGAATATCTCCTCAAATAAGCCTCAAAATTGAAAAGTAGTTATGAACAGTCTTGTTCTACGCGTAATTTCCTATCGGAAGGGTTTTTTTCTTTTTCAAAAACATTCACTTCCTTGACCAAAAATTAAGGGTAAAAATCACCTATTTTTCAACAATTTACAGCATTTTTGGAAAAAATCGAAACTTTTGGAAATATCTCCTCAAAAAAGCCTCAAAATGGAAAAATGGTTATGAACAATCATGTTCTACGTCTAATTTCCTATCAGACAGGTTCGTTTTTTTTCGAAAACACCTGCTTCTTTGCCCAAAAATTAAGGGTGAAAAACACCTGTTTTTCCAATATTCGCAGTATTTTTGGAAATTATGGAAATACGAAGCTAAAAGTACCCAAAATGAGTATTTTTTTACATGCTGGTTGGGTATTTCAAAAAAAAGTCACCGCAAAAATTTCAACCTCTACCGTTAATTATAAGGTAGGTTATTGAAATTGAATACTGCATTTAAAAAATCGAAGTTGTGGAAAGAAAAAGTACTATAAACGCGATGTTATGTTTATTATTGGCATTTCTTTGTGTCGTAAGGATTAAAAAACGATATTTTCAGCTTCGTATTTCCATCATTTCCAAAAATACTGTGAATATTGAAAAAATAGGCGTTTTCCATACTTAATTTTTGGGCAAAGAAGTGGGTGTTTTCGAAAAAAAAACGAACTGTCTGATAGGAAATTACGCGTAGAACATGATTGTTCATAACCATTTTTCCATTTTGAGGATTTTTTGAGGAAATATTCCCAAAAGTTTCGATTTTTTCCAAAAATTAGTCTACAGACCAAGTGCCAAAAAGTCGTCATCCACTGTCCATTTCTTGGGGACAAAAAAATTGCTAGACGAAATGCAGGTACCGGGTCAGCATTCCCAAAAATGGTGAAAATTTGTTTTCAACCCTGCACATAGAGTGGGGGGAGGTCAAAAGGGGGTATTTTTCGACCTAGGTCCGGGACAAAAAATTCAAGTGAGGTTTGATAGAGTAGTGTCCACTGATGCTGAATATGCATTTTTTTTCACTGCACACCTGCACAACTGCAATTTAAGGCTCCTCAAAGGCAATTTTTGGCAATTTTTGGCCATTTTTCACTCTATTCTGGCCCCAGGTTCTCAAATGTGACAGGGGGACAAATTTTTTTGTCATATTATGTTACACCGAATGTTTATATACCCAAAACCGCAAAGTTGATCGAATTAAACCTGCAATCTTCGAAGTTACTGAATTTTAAAGTTGGGCAAGTATGAGTATTACTCAAATTTCAACTTTACGATTTTTGTTTAAAAATAGTCGTGTGGCCTATTTAAATGGGTTAAAATTTCGCGCTGGATTCGAAAATGATGATGTTTTTTCTCCACCTCCCCTCCCCACGGATTAGCCCCCCTCAATTTTGATTTTTTCCCTATTTAATCGTGTGACCTATTGAAATGGGTTAAAATTTCGCGCTGAATCCGAAAATGACTGTAATTTTTTTCATCTCCCCTCCCTTTCACATCTAACCCTAACCTCCTAGAAACTGATTTTCCTCAATTTTATGTGTGACGTAATTCTAATACATTACCGATAATTTTATTATTTCTCTTCCCACATAGACTCAGCTTACTTAAAACAGAATTGTAATAAGGAATGCAGTACAAATAGGTGTGGTTGTCATAAAAATTAACTTTTGTGCAACGATGGATGCAATTGCATCAATTGCACCAACATGCCCCTACCCACAGAAAATGAAGATGATGTGGATGAGATGGTGGAAAGTGACTCGGATTCCAAGAGTAAACTTTCAAAATTATGTTTTCCTTTCGTTTTTTTTGGTACGATTAATCACACTGTGTACCAGCATTTAATTAAAATTTTATTTGTAGGTATTTCCTTTTATGTAATTACATTCTGTTGAAGACTTGTAGTTCACTACTACGTACCTAATTTTTTTGTATTGATACAGACAAAAGTTTGGTATACCTCACGACAAAATGAGAAACATTTTCAAAAGTGAAAAGTAGAAGGGACGAGATTTGAAAAAAAAATTCGTCATTTTCGAATCCACCGCGAAATTTTAACACATTTCAATAGGTCACACAATTAAATAGGGAAAAATCAATTTTGATGAGAGTACCTTTGAGGGGAGGGGAGATAAAAAAATTGTAATTTTGGAATCCAGTACGAAATTTCAACCAATTTCAACACGTCACGCGACTACATGCGAAAGAAATTAATTTGAGGGGGTGGGAAGATGAAAAAAATTATCGTTATTTTCCAATTCAGCGCAAAATTTTAACCCATTTCAATAGGTCACACAATTGAATGAGGAAAAAATAAAAATTGAGGGGGCTAATCTGGGGAGAGAAGGTGGAAAAACTATCATCATTTTCTAATGCAGCGCGAAATTTTAACCCACTTCAATAGGTTACACGATTAAACGGGGAAAAAATCAAAATTGAGGGGGGAATCAAAATTGAGGGGACCTGATCCGTGAACAGGGGAGGTGGGAAAAAACCATCATCATTTTCGGATTCAGCGCGAAATTTTAACCCACTTCAATAGGTTACACGATTAAACGGGGAAAAAAATCAAAATTGAGGGGGAAAAAAATCAAAATTGAGGGGGGCTAATCCGTAGGGAGGGGAGGTGGGAAAAAACCATCATCATTTTCGGATTCAGCGCGAAATTTTAACCCACTTCAATAGGTTACACGATTAAACGGGGAAAAAAATCAAAATTGAGGGGGGAAAAAATCAAAATTGAGGGGGGCTAATCCGTGGGGAGGGGAGGTGGGAAAAAACCACCATCATTTTCGGATTCAGCGCGAAATTTTAACCCATTTCAATAGGTCACACGATTAAATAGGGAAAAAATCAAAATTGAGGGGGGCTAATCCGTGGGGAGGGGAGGTGGAGAAAAAACATCATCATTTTCGAATCCAGCGCGAAATTTTAACCCATTTAAATAGGCCACACGACTATTTTTAAACAAAAATCGTAAAGTTGAAATTTGAGTAATACTCATACTTGCCCAACTTTAAAATTCAATAACTTCGAAGATTGCAGGTTTAATTCGATCAACTTTGCGGTTTTGGGTATATAAATATTCGGTGTAACATAATATGACAAAAAAATTTGTCCCCCTGTCACATTTGAGAACCTGGGGCCAGAATAGAGTGAAAAATGGCCAAAAATTGCCAAAAATTGCCTTTGAGGAGCCTTAAATTGCAGTTGTGCAGGTGTGCAGTGAAAAAAAATACATATTCAGCATCAGTGGACACTACTCTATCAAACCTCACTTGAATTTTTTGTCCCGGACCTAGGTCGAAAAATACCCCCTTTTGACCTCCCCCCACTCTATGTGCAGGGTTGAAAACAAATTTTCACCATTTTTGGGAATGCTGATCCGGTACCTGCATTTTGTCTAGCAATTTTTTTGTCCCGCAAAAAAAAACAGTAAAATCAACTTCTAGAGCACTTTTTGCCTGTTGGTCTGTAGACTAAATGCTGTAAATTGTTGAAAAATAGGTGATTTTTACTCTTAATTTTTGGTCAAGGAAGTGAATGTTTTTGAAAAAGAAAAAACCCCTTCCGATAGGAAATTACGCGTAGAACAAGATTGTTCATAACTACTTTTCAATTTTGAGGCTTATTTGAGGAGATATTCACGAAAAACCGGTTTTCAGCGGACGTTTAGCCCTCCCCTGAGGGTAGCAGAGGGTTGTGGGGTGTCCATTTTAGTATGTTATGTAGTGGACCATTACGAACGTAAAATGTGAAAAAAAATCAGGCTTTAATTTTTAGGGGTCAACTCCTAAAATGCCTGGACTAATAATATGTTCCAAGTTTGCGTCTGTCGTCTGTCTTGTAATGCGAATATCAAAAAATGAGAAATAGGAGAATGTAGGAGCAAGTTATGTACCAAACTGAAACTTTCGGTTCGAAAAATATATTTTTCAATATTACTACGAAAAAAGAGGGCTAGCGTCGGACCGGTCGCATTAAATCGGACACCAGTTCGTAGATCGAGCAATGGAGATTAATGAGATGTTGCTTTTATACGTGAAATGTATGTGCAATTTTTCCCACAAAGAATAGGGATCGTTGATTTAACTAGTGCAGAATTGAAGGGGGCAAAACTTAGGACAAGGATACGAAAGTGTACAGTGGTAGAGTGAAACAAAACCACGAAATATTGAAAAAAATTGCGTCTCGTGGCTAAAACGTATTTATATTTGTCATCGGTAATCTCAATTATCGAGATGAAAAATTATTTCAGTATCATTTGAGGAATAATAAGTGGAGACGATTTTGGCGAAATATTTTCAGCTCTAATTTGGTCGAAAAGGATCAACGTAGAAGTGAAGGGGGAAGGGAACGTTTGAAGCTCGTCGTTTAATGTTACGAACTGTAGAAAAGTTGAGAAATGGAAGTGGAAGTTGAAAACCCCTACGAAACTTGAGAGAAAAAAACAGTTCGATAGATTTTTATCTTTTGGATGGAGATAATAAAAGTTAACGACGAGAGTTTGCACTTTGAGGTTCTTCGTTTTTCTTTTCTTTTCAGTGCAGTTGCCCCCCCCCCCATGACATCTTCATCACCTCGTTGTGATACTCGTAGCCGTCAATTATTACTTGAAATACGGTCTTATTTGAGGGTAGTATCGATCTTTTAATAAATGTTTCGACGAAGTAGTATTTCTAAGAAGTTGGTAAGAGTTTTCTTTGTTTTTTACGATATTTTTGTGAATTTTTTCCAAGCTTTTTAAGAATTATGAGATCAGTTTTGAGCAATGCCTCTGGTCTAGTGATACAGACAGATAGGATCAAATCAAACGAGAAGGGAGGTCAAGGTGGTCAGCTGATCTTCTTAAGAAGAAAATTCGTGTCAACTTGAGTAAAAAAAATAAGAAATTTACCTACTTTTTTTAAAAAATTACAAACAGAAAAAATTATGGGAGAAATTTTTTTGTTTAGTTCGTACTCAATAATTCATCTAAATAGTTACTTTATAATTTCAAGAAATATAGATTAAAAATTTCAGGCATCATAGCGGGTCAATTTTTAGGGTGTGTCACTTTTTTCGACTTCGGTCACTTTTGGTTACTTTTCACGTCTAAAAGGTCACGTTGGTTACTTTTTTCCCCTTCAAAAGTCACTTTTTCTTCGCAATTCCAGGCAAAAATTCAAATTTTCACGTAGAAATTGCTATTTTTCAAAATTCTTCAAGCAAAAAATGAAAAAATAGATTTTGCTACTTTGTTTGTTGTTTTGACGAAAGAATTTAATAAATTAAATTATTCACGTCTTTTCAGTTAATTTATCTTTTAAATGTTTGCAAAAATCTACGAAAAAATTTCCCCCCCCGCCGAAAAAAATTGAATTTTTGGTTGCTTTTTGGTCATTTTTTGGTCACTTTTTGGTAAAAAAAAGTTACTGAAAGTTACTTTTTTCTTCAAAAATTTCGCTATGATGCCTGTTAAAAATAGGTAGCTAAGCATATTGATCCAAAATGAGAATGTTAAAAATAAATTCTTTTGTTTCTAAAAATCAGGGTTCTAAAGCAGGAAAAATTTCACCCCCTCCACTTCCTCCAATCCCCACGTATTGTATTCGGAACTAAATTTCGGGCAAGATTTATTTAGGGTCTGGAACACTTGGAAGAATTAAGAAATATAATTTTTGAAAAAAAAACTATATTGTTTTTTAGCAATGAAAGAAGAGTTTGCGGAGAATAAGAGAATGTACATTTTCAAAAAGTTGAGAAAATACTCGTAAAAATGCTGAAAAAAATCGAGGAATTTAATTTCTGAATTCTGGTGGATAACACTTGGTCCCAAAAAATGGAAAAGTAGCACTTTCTCGTTAGAATAGGAAAAGCTGAAAATTTTCGATAGTGGTGACCTTTTTGTTCGTTTTGAATTGGAAATTGTATTTTTACCTCTATCCCCGCCCCATTAACAAATTTTACTGCATTCTTGGGTGCACTTTAGAGTGGATCGAACAAGAATACATATCATAGATTTTGACGAAAATTGGTGAGGAAGTTTACGTTGAACGGGAGATTTCCCCAAAAATACTATTTTTTGCCCTTTAAAAAGTGGTTGAAAAGTCGCAGACTGCGGATCTGTGATATTCCTGATTTTTACCCGGGAGTAGGTACGAAAAAGGCACGAAATTTGAAAAAAAAAGGACCATAAAAAGTACGAAAAACCGTCAAAATCTTACGAAAATTACGAAATTTGTACGAAATTTCAAGAAAAAAAAATATTAACCAAAAATGAAGGTTCAAGTCAAAATTGCAATTTTTAAAAAAATTTTATATCACATGTTCGCACCAATTAGGGAAGAAGGGAGGGAGGAGGGTAACAGTGATTCAAATTTACATAATGCCAATTTTGCTTTTTGGATCTCAGTCGACTTTCTGCGAATTCAAATCGTTCACTTGATCACTAGATCACTAAAAGCAAGCAAACATTTTTTTTGTGACCACTCTAAATAATTTCTAATGACATTTTTTCAAAACTTTTCATGCCAGGGCGCCCAACTGTAGTTTGTTTTACGAAATTTCCATAAAATTCAAGTTGTTCGTTCAATGAAAGTTATCCAAAAATCGTTTTGTCATTATAATAAAAAATTAATTTCTTAGGAATTTTTATAGCTGTGCTGCCCGCTGAAATTTTATGAAAATCGTGTAAATCGAAATGTAGTTGGCAACACTGCTGTGATTTTTTTTTTGAGAAATTTCATCAAAAAGTGTTCTAGATGACCATAAAAAATTGGCTAAATTTTAAGGTGTCCAGTAATCAATCTGAATTTGGTAAAAATCAAAAAATTCTAAATTTGCGATTTGCGATTTGCAACTTTCAAGCCTCCAAAGGGCAAACAGTTGAATCCGATTTCGGGGTCAGTGGTTCAGGAAAGTGTAGAAAATCAAATTTCACCTTTCTTAGAGGTGACTGAGGTTCCCAGCAGATTGTACTTACTCAAAAGTGGAAAACACATTTTTTCAAAATTACCCCCCCCCCCCTGCAGCTTCTTTTCCGATTTGGCTGGGGGGGGCTAAACATTCTTTCAGGAGGTATCTCACGCAGAGTAAATTAATTTTATCAGTTTTCGTCAAAATCCAGTTTTTTCGTTTTTTTCGATCGACAATAAAAGATTACTTCTGTTTATTTGGTGGACTTGCTTTATAAGAAATGTTACAATTTATCAATTTTTCGAAACTTCTTTTTCCAAGCTTTCAAAATCTAATTTCGTGTCATTTTTTGAGCATTCTGAAATGCATGTTCTATCTGAAATGCCTCTGAGTGGACCTACAGAGCTTTTAGAAATGGCACATTGTAAATTTATCTCCATCGAACGTTTTAAATTTCGTTTTTGTGCGAATTAATTCAACGTTATCAAGTTTTGATTACATTGAAATGAAAATTCGACGATATGCGAATAAAAAACAAAACTGGCCAAGGTTGAAGGGAGGAAAAGCGACAACTGTGGTGTAAATCGTTGGAATTATTTTCGGAAAATGCGAACAGAGTTGGGCGGCTGGTTCCCAGCAAGGCGTAGGTTGCGCGGGGTAGCACATTTGTACATATCACACGTTTCGCAATGTACTCTTATAGCAGCTTTCGGTGCGATTGGATGCGCTCCGCGATGTGTACGTAATCCAATAAAACATTTCGATTTGTAGTCGAAAGCGAATAAGTAATACATCTGCTACGTAAACAGAATACATTTGCATTTATCGCGTATACGACGAGGTGATCGGAGAGGGCGTGAATGTGTCGGTGGTTTCAACGAAACTCGTGACGCTTTCGTTTTCGTTCACAAGATCATAAGAGGGGTGTAGAAGTCAGCTTGGTATTTTAAATCCTGGGTTACTTATGGTTAAGAGTAGATGGACTATGGCCGTCTCTCAACTTTGAAATAGAAAATAAGGCGACGACGACAGCTGTAAGATGCGATTTCCGCCCGTGTACGCGATCAAAGTGTTTTTATTTTTCAAACGCGAGGTATGTGCGGAAATTGGAAATTTGGCGTAAGATACGATTCGTGGTTGATGGTGGTGGTTGTTTGTATGGAATTTTTTATACATTCGAATGTATGAGTGTTTTACTTGGATCAGTCCTGTAGCTAAGGTTGTTTTGGGAAGGGGGAAAATGAAATCTCAAATGAGGCAATGAAAAATGAACAAAAGTTGAATGACATCCCTCCTCGTATTGCAAAAATTTTAATTCATCAAAATTGTTTATTGAAAGAAAATGAATTGAAAAACTTCACAAGGGAGGAGTAAAATTTTAAACCCAAACAAAAATACATCGAAAGTTCATCATAAAAGAACCTTAGATCCAAGATTTCAGGTGCTGAAGTTCATTTCTTGAATTTTGGCGAATTTTTTACATTTCAAAATTAATTCATCGCCCTGCAAAATATGAAAATTTGATCTAATCTACAAAAAATCCTGAGATTTGGTATACTCTGTTTTCGACCTCTCGAATCGATTGAAAGCGGTTTCAAGATGTTTCGAAGTCTCTAAAAATTTTTGGAATTTTCCAGCTCTGGCCCTGGAAAAAAGTCCATAAAAATGGTTCATATGAACTTCAGCGCCTATAATCGCGGATAACCAACATTGGTGACCTTTTTGATCGATTAAAGCAGAATTTCCTGAAATTCACAACTTTGAGTTCAAATCCATATTTTTTGGCTGACAATTTTCCTGAAAAAATCTAATTTTCTGTCAAAAAATATGAGTTTGAACAAAAAATTGCGAATTTAAGAAAATTCTGCTCTTATCGATCAAATAGATCACCAACATTGGTAATCGACAATTTTAAGTGCATAAGTTCATATGGACCATTTTTATGGGCTTTTCTTCAGCGCTGGGAAATTCCAAAATTTTCTGAAGGCTCCGAAATGGTTGGAAACCGCTTCCAATTGATTCAGAAGGTAAACGATAGAGAATTACCAAATTACAGCCTTTTTCGTTGATTAGATCAAATTTTCATATTTTCATATTTTGAAATTTTGAAAATTCGCCAAAATTCGAGAAATGAACTTCATCACCTTGAATTTTGGGCGTGGGATTCTTTTATAATGTACTTTGAATTCACTTTTGTTCGAGCTCAAAATTTTACTATGAGTTGGGATACCTTCCTTGTGAAAAATTATCAGCATTGATTTTTTAAAAAAAATAGAATATCGTCCAAGTTTTAAAAAATATGGCCAATGTTTTGGAGAATAACTCAAAGTTATGAAAAATTCGTTTCAATTTATGAAAAACAGTCCACAGGGTGTCCACTTTCAGGGTGTCTAACGGTCAGTATAAGTCAGTATTTTTGACTAATTTACTCAAAAGGTCAGTATTTTTTTTCAAAAATTCCAAAAAATACTATTTACCCTTATGAAGAAATTTTAGCTTTTGAATGCAGTTATCTTCAAAAATTTCAGCCCTCGCGGACTGGCACACAGATACATCGATTTTTGAAGGGGGGGGGGGAGTCCTCCGAAAAGTCATGCAAAAGATTTTTCTGTTTTTTTTTAAATTATGAATTTTTCAAAAAAAAATTCTCTCCAAGCTCGGAGATAATTTACTCTCTTTATATAAAATTCATTAAAAATTTATATACAGTATGGCACAAAAGTCTTGGTAAATTGAAACATTTCTCAATATCTCAAAAGTGAAAAGAGATATCAAGACGGTTCAAACGGCATCAATGTGTTCCTGGCGTCGATGACATTGAAGATTGATAATCAAACTTTCAGCCCGACCGATAGGATGCCCACAAATTGAGAAACCGGTTTGGGTCAAAAAATGGGGGTCCTGTTTTTTTATTCAAATAAAGTCTACGCACTGCCGCGATTAAAATGTGATATGTTTTTTTGAAACCGGTTCAGCGGTTTCGAACCAGTTGTCAATAATATCCAAAAAAGTGGAGATATGGAAAAAAGTTTGAAACAAAAGTTGTAGAGAAGTAAAAAATGAACATTTTTTGTTTCATAACTTTTTTTCCATCTTGAAATGGAAAGAAGTCGTAGAAAAGGTTTGAGTATAATTTTGTGGTTTTCAAGTCTCATAACTCTTTTCCATCGCTAGATGAAAAAAAATTAAATACAGAACGTGAAATATTTAGTTTTCAATTCTCTTCAACTTTTATTTCGCACTTTTTTTGATATCTCCAATTTTTTGAAACCGGTAGTTTCTTCGGATGATTTTTTTCCAAGTTGATAACCGGTTACCGAAAAGTGGAAATATCGAAAAAAGTTTGAAACAAGAGTTGTAGATAATTAAAGACTAAAAATTTTACGTTCTGTAATTTTTTCTTAATCTTGCAATGGAAAAAAGTTATGGTATAAAGGACTTTAGTATAATTTTTTCTTTTTATGCCATAACTCTTCCTCATTGCAAGATGACATACATTTTGAAAATATACTTTTTGATAAACTGTGATGAGAAAGGAATACCATGATGCCCTTGACCATGATGTTTAAAAAAAGGAAGGAAGGAATGTGAGAGAATTCGAAATTATCGGTCACGTTTTGGAAAAACTCAACGAAGGAAAAGTGATGAATTTTCAACTCTTAAAAGTCTTTTTCGCATCAATTTTTTATTTACTGAGACAAATCGAAAAAATTGCAGAGGCTACCGTGGAATTAATGAATTTGAGGCACGTGGTCGGGGGAGAGGGATAAATTTTGCTTAAAACGGAGTTTTCTTCTTTTATTTGAA
Organism: Pseudococcus viburni; assembly: GCA_033439095.1. NCBI lineage: Eukaryota > Metazoa > Arthropoda > Insecta > Hemiptera > Pseudococcidae > Pseudococcus > Pseudococcus viburni. The sequence goes on from JAVBJF010000031.1 coordinate 248,957, forward strand.
TTTTTTCCCCTATAAATTTGAGTTCGCAGGTTTTTGTGCGGGGGAGAAGGGTCAGAAATTTTTGGAATTGAATTTGAGTCCTTTTTGCAGCCGGTAATGAAGCATCTGAAAATCTCGTAAAAAGTGATGATTTTTTTTTAAAAATTCATTTGGCATCATGCGAAAAAATTACCCTCTTTTGCATGCTCCGTGAATATCATACGTAATAAGTCTGGAAGACTGATAAATTAGTCTGAAAACCCTAGAAAAGTCTGGGAAAATCATTTCTGAAATATTGTGGACACTCTGGTTCAAGTTTTAAAAAAAAAGGTACAAGTTTGAAAATCGTCCATCAGAAAATCCTGTTTTTTTTGGAAACCGCTCCGTTCTTAGAAAATGGTCTACGTTTTGGAAAATCAACAAATTTCTGGAAAAAGACGCAAATTTTATTTCGGGAAATCATTCACGTTGCAGAAACAATCTCACTGCAGCCTGTAACAGAAATTCAAAATATGGAAACTAAATACCACATTAGTATACATATTCATTGTTTAATACTGAAATTGTAAAATTGTGAAAAGTTGAAAGAGGTTTTGGCAAATTTTTCCGGGGTGGGGGGGGGGGGCAAATGACTGTTCCAAAGGGGGGTAATGCCTCCCTCGCCCCCTGGCTAGGGCCTAACTTGGGTACACTATGCGTACACATATCGTGTCATGGATATAATTTCGGCGGAATTTAGTTAGGTCCCAATTCGTACGTATAGCACATGGCAGGAGACGGAACGGAGTGGCGACAACGGTGTGAAAATACGTCCCGTTGACACGCGAGAATCACATAAATCGACGGCGAACCGAGCCGGTTAAACGTTCGTCGCGTATACCTGCGATATACAGTAGAAGCACGTAATGAGGCGCGTGTAATGTATAAATTTTGCAGCCGTTATGCTGCTACGTAATGTTGGTAATACGTACTCGGTATCCAATATCCATTCTGTATATTTCGCTGGTATACCTTCTCGCCAGTCGTGAAATCACGTGTACTATATCAAAGAAAGGCTATGTGTATGGTAGCGATAAGACGACTACGTACACGCGTTCGAGTTTTAATTTAGGGAAAAATTTCACTTCACCGGCCACAAACGATAACTCGTTGCCGAGCTTACGAAAAAAAAGTCACGAGCGCGTATACAAATGGATGGAGCGAGTCGAAAGACAGTCTAAATTGCCCGGGTCGTGTCACTTTTTAACGCCCCAGTGAGCTGTATTTTCCATTTCGAAACCGTCGCAGCAACATTTCGAATCGGTGTCAAAAAAATGTATCTAATGAGGTGATTATTTAGCCACGAGTTTGCGAGAAGAGAAGTTGCTGTGCAAATTACCTTTGTTATTTGATGGGATACGCAGGGTCGGAAGTTGAGTCGGAGGTGGCAGCTATCAAGTGCTATTGTTGAAATCGAGAATCGACGTAAATTTTATATTTTTACGGATATAGTTTTTGCAAGGCCTGACTGAATGGGATTAGAAGGAAAGTTTGCCCTTACAGCGATGGAAAAAACACATTTTTAGTCGAAAATTGTTTGTAAGTAATGATTTTTTGGGAAATTTTAGACTTGAATTGAATGAAGTAAAGTAGTGCTTTGAGTAGGAAAAATTGAAAAAATTGAATTTTCTATTTCAGAATTTCGACGAAAACATTGAAATATATATGAATGAGAGCGAAATGGTGTGGGGGTCTGATTCGACACTGCAAAAAGTCCATGAGAATAGTTCATAATATGAACTTTAGCACCTATAATCGGGGATTACTCACATTGGTGACCAATTTGATCGATTAAAGAACAATTTTCTAAAATTTGTAACTTTGAATTGAAATGCAGACTTGTTCCAAAAAAATTTTTTCGCAACTCGACAATCACGAATTTCGGAAAATTGTGCTTTAATCAGTCAAACAGGTCGCCAATATGGGTAATCTGCGATTTTGGGTGTTGAAGTTCATACGGACTATTTTCATGGACTTTTTTCCTGGTTTGGAAAATTCCAAAATTTTTTGGGGACTCCGAAACGCTTTGAAACCACTTCCAATCGATTTGGGAAGTTGAATATGGGGTGTGTACCAAATTTTATATTTTTACGGTTCTCGGTCTCCGGAGGCCGTAAAACCCTATAAAATCACTCATTCTTCTTCGCCTTCCCGATTTTCATTAGATCGATTGAAGAATTTATATCTCGATGACGTCAAGCTCTTATTTTTTTCCGAAGTCCAAATTCAGCCGAATTTCAAAATTTTATTCAATCTCAAATTTTCTCGGCATTTTATTCAGTAAATTTTGTATTTTCTCAACATTTTTCCCAATTTAAAATTTGCATGACATTTTATGCGATTTCGTGTTTTCTCGTCATTTCTTCCAATTTTGAATTTTCTCAACATTTCCAACCTAGAATTTTCTCAAAATTCAAATATTTTTCCAATTTTGAATTTTTAGGAAATTCTTTCCAACTTGAAGACTAATTAATTAGATTAATATTAATTAACCATCGTAAATTCACATTACCTACGTTCAAAAAATTGTGTATGCGAAGAAGGACCTCGATGAATTTCTTTTTTTTGTGCTAGAAGCTTCTCCCATGTAGAAAACTACAGACTAATTTTCAGCTTATCAAGTTGATTATATATTTTCATTTTTACTAATTTTTGTAAATTCAACTAAAAGCGTTGAAAATCTAGGTCTTCATCGTCGTAGTTGCATCTTCTTAACAGGAGATGTATCTCTCAGGGTCTTGCAAGGTGAGTTGGCTGGTGAGATTGTTGTTAGTAGCTCTGACCGCCTTCTTCCTCTCATTGTTTTCCCTTGTATGTTCCCCTGTGCAGCTAGCATGAAGATAACATTTTCTCGAATTTTGTGCGCTATGTATTTCATCTTCCTGTTCTTAATATCTTCTAATAGGACTTTCCATTCTTTTACTATTCTTGCTAAAACTACTTGGTTGGTTACACAGTCTTTCCATGAGATTTTTAAGTCTTTGATAAAACCACATTTTTTCAAAGGTGGATATCTTCTTTTCACATTCCATACTCATAGTCCAGTTTTCGCAAGAATATTTCAGGAACATCCATACATAGCACCACATTAGGTATCTTTTTTGGAAGTAGAGGCCTGCGCCGATGGCGTTTGAATCGGCGGCGGCTGGACAGTTTTTTTTCGCCAGGGCTGGCTGGCAAGCCGACTTGAGCCGATTCTATTGGCGGGGCGTAAAATTTTTGGCTGCGGCGGCTCAGCTGTCCGAAACGACTGGGTAATTAGAGTCAGGAGCCCTTTGATTGAATTTTCCAAATTGCACAACTTGAAGTTTGAATCGTTATTTTTCGACTCAGAATTTTTTTGTAAAAAAAAAATATTTTCTGCCATAAAATATGATTTAGAACACAGAGTTACAAATTTTGGAAAATTGTGTTTTAATTGATGAAATAGGCCACCAAAATAGAGTTTTAAAATTTGAACTCAACCTAAAAAATCAACCCATTGGAGGCTAAATTTTTTTCATTAAGTGATAGATATGAAAATTTTAATTTTTTTAACCCTAGAATCCTAGAATTAAGCCAGCTAAGCGGAGCGCTTAAACGGTGGCGGCTAGTGGCGGCTTAGCCGTAATTTATACAGCTGGCAGCAGCTCAAAATTTTTGAAAAAATCGACGGCAGTGCGGTCCCGCCCGTGGCGCAGGTCTCTATTTGGAAGGTCCAAATCCATGCTTTGATTTCCAAACACTTTCTACTCACTTTTTGCCATACCAATTCATGTTTTTATCTCCTTCTGATCTTTCCATTGTTGTTTATCAGTGCACCTAAATACCGGAATTCGTTTATGTTCACAATTTCTTGCGTTCCGTTTTTGATCTTTACCTCTCTAACATCATTTTTCATAAACTTCATGACTTTAGTCTTACCTGCATTGATTTTCATTCCGTATTTTAGTCTGACACTATTTATACCATCGATCATCCTCTGCATCTGAGCTTTTGTTTTAGCGATTATTACCTTATTGTCTGGTTAGCTTATCTCATTTATTCTTTTTATGTTGATCTTCAATCCCATTTTTCCTATTCACACTTCTTTCATGATCTCTTCAGAGTACATGTTGAACAGCTGTGGCGAGAGAGGGCAGTCTTGCCGCACTCCTTTCCTTATGCTGCTTTTATTATACCATCATATTCACATACACCCCCCCCCCCCCTCTCACCAAACAAACTCAGAAGCAAATACCAATTTTTTGCTTGGAATTTGCTTAAATTGTAAACTTTTTAAGGGGTATTCAAAAATATTGAAAAAATACCTACAATTCACCTATTTTCATTTTCTCTTTTGAATTTAAAAATTTTGATTATACACTTTTTGAGGAGGCTTGCTGGTCACTTCCTTAAATTTGAACTAGAAAGTCCTTTTAAAATTTAAAAAAAAAAACACCGGATTTTTCATAATTAGTCCTTCTAAGTTCAAATTTCAATATTTGAAACGAAAAATAAAGTTAGTAGGTAATTCTTTTTTTATAATTATTTCGGGAACCCTCTTGCCAGGCCCCAAGGACCTCGCTTGTTTCGTTGATTAAATCAAATTTTCATATTTAGCAGCAGGACGATGAGTTGATTTTAAAATTTTGAAAATTCGCCAAAATTCGAGAAATGAACTTCAGCACTTGAAGTTTTGAATGTGGGATTCTTTTATAATGTATTTTGAACTTATTTTTGTTCAAGCTCAAAATTTTACTATGAGTTGGGACACCTCTCATGTAAATTGAAAATATATGCTTTAATTTCATTACAAATTATTCTCAAGAACAAAGCTTTGAAGTGATTTAAACTTGACTATTCTAGTTTAGAGCAGAATGTATATTTTATATCCAGAATAAAAATGTATGGAAAATATCAAAATTTTTCTGGAGCTCCAGAGTTGCCATACCAATCAATTTTATTTATAAATGAAGATTCTGATTTTTTTTTAAAACACACTTTGGCTTTCGGAAGATCTCGATACAGTGTTGAATATTTTTGAAAAGAACATCAGTTCCTGATGTTGAACGACTTTCATTCCAAAAAGACGTTTCAAATATTTAAAATTCGCAAAAATCTCAGAAACTAGTACAGAAATTCCTTACACTAAATTTAGAAGATCAAAATTGAGACTGCCACATGAATTTTCATCCCTCACTAAACCAAAAATCTTGAAAAATAATTTCAAGCTTCATAATTTCAGTAAAGTTTTAGTATGAACAATCATTCGTTTTTTCGCAATGGTTCGCTCGATCGCTCCAACTTCTAGAAATTATATTGCTACGAACGAAAATTTCTACCAAATTATTAATATAGTACCTAAGTTAAGTGGAGGTCTACGGGTCGAGTCCCTGGAAAATTTTTCCACAATTTCTTAAATCAGAATACGCAATAACGAAATAATCAACTTATCGACTCTTTTTATGCATAATTTTTTGAAAAAAACTAAAAAAAAAAACAATGATTTCTGAAGAACGAGAAATTACTACGTTTAATACTTTTTTGAACTAAAAAGACAAAAGAGTTGGGGGGGGAGTTACGGTGACACAGATATAGGAAATAGATCGGAATCATAAAACGACGAAAATTTTGATAACGAACCGGAAAAGGTTGATGGAGAAGCCAGGAAAATGAGGGAATTATAAACGGTATACGAGACCTAAGCCAAAATTACGAAAGGGTCCAAACTGTACATTGAGAAAAAGGGGGGGACATCGATAAATTATTTACGTCTAGGCGTCACGAACGGAGGTCTAGAGCTCATATAATTGGACGATCTGGACGATACGTTGCTGGTCCATCCGGCAACCGGAGTACGATTCTGATACGCGATGCTGCCGTTAGCGCCGTACCTGGGCGTCGACATCGGCGTATTCCTGACGCCGTTTTTGGCCTTCTCCCACCACGCTGTTTCCTTCTTATCGGTAGGCGCCGCGAATCGCGAATTACGCTTGTTCATCTGTTTTTCGCGTTCGACCATCTGCTGTATTTTCTGCAGATTGGCGAATTTACGTAGCTCGTGGGTTTTATTGGAGCGTATCGGCATCTGCGGAAATTTCCAATTGATGACCGGCCGGTCGTCGTCTTCCCAGATGTCGTAGCCTTCGAATACCTTGCGCGAAAATTCGCCGACGATGGATTCGCGTCGCGGCATACGCTGATGGTCGCTCTTCGGGTAGCCCTCGGGCACCTCGGCTTTACGATACGAGAAATCGGTGCGAAATTTTCCGTGCGTGATGGGCGTTCGACGGCTGACGCTGGTTATATCGCTCCGTATCGACCCCCATTGCGAACGCGACTGCGAAGCCGGAATCGACGAACGGATCGTCGAATGCGAACGATCCGAGCAGTACGAATCGCGTCGGCTGGCCATACCGCTCATTGGGTCGCCGGCCTTCGAATCTCGAAAAGTCACCGACTGTCGACCCAGCCCAACTTGCGCCGATCTCGGTGTCTGAACTATGGACGACCCTTGTATCGAATTACTCATAATTTACTGTTCGACGTGATAATTGGAATTCGTTCGAAGATCCGTTAGCCAAATTTTTCCGAGCAGCGACCAGGGAGGGGGAGTAATTTTGGCGGTCGTGATAGCGATGTTGATCCTGGCGGTAGATGTGATGGTGGATTGTCGATCGTGGTGGTGCAAATTTTGATGTCGAAAATACGCGTATGCATGTGCGCAAGTAGGCTTATGCTGTTTGTGTGTAAAAAGGGCTCTAGTCGCCAATATTAGGATGTCGCCGATTGTCGATATTTGCCTAGCAATCCGGGTGCCATTTTTGTCCCGTACGAGCGAAGTGTATTTCGTCGTTTCATCACAACCGATAAGAACGTTGCGTTGTTGGTCATCGAGGGGCTTGAAATCCGATGAAATTGTTAGTTGATCTGCGATCTCATTTAAACTGCTCCGTTTCCTCGACAAATTATTCGTCTCGATCGTCCAGCGAGTTGAAACGTTGAAAGTAATTCGATTTCTACGTAATCGAAGGGCCAGTGCCAGGGTCGCTAAAAATTGATTAGATTGTGACCGAGCTAGAATGAATTCGTAGGAATGGTTTATAGTCAGGTCTCAATCGTACAAAAAAATGCTTCCGCGCGAAATTCCTGTTAAAATTGATTTTATGATTGATTCTTGTTCAGGACGCTAAAACAAAGAAATTAAGCCCGTATGCCCTTTTTTCCCTTTTCCCCTTTCCCCAGGGTCCACCCCCCGACATTTCAAACGCGTGTATTGCCTTATCAATGGATCGTAATGAAAAAATTTTCAAAAAAAAGTTGTTCCTCAGCACCTAATGTACATTTTAATTTCTCATCAAAATCCATTTTGAAGCAACTCCTGCCCCCCCCCCCAAATTTGAAAATAAAACAGTTTTCAGAAAACTTCACAATCACGATTTCTTCATTTTAAGCGAAACGTTTCAGAGATACGGCAAAATTTGTAACCACAAAAAGTATTCAGAATTGAATTTCCTTTCCAATAAGCGTTATCGCGGCCATTTTCACCAACTTTTTCCGACAGGGTGGATCTCTCCCCCCTCCCGCTTATCTCAAAACTTGGATCCACGAAAAAAATTTAATGATTTTTGTTTTCCGATATCTAATGCATAATTCAGGCATCATAGCGTGGTTACTTTTTAGTAACTTGGTTACTTTTTTCGAGACAAGTTACTTTTGGTTACTATTTCCACTTCAAAAGTTACTTTGGTTACTTTTTACCTCTAAAAGTTACTTTTTTCCAAAATTTCTCAAAAAATTTACCTTTTTTTCACAATTTTTCTCTAAAAATTGATTTTTTCAAGCGTAAAGTGTCTGATTAGTCTCGGTTTAGTCGAGTTTTGGAGACTTTTGTTTCAAAAAATTTCGCCCTCGCTCCGCTCGGGCAGTACATTAATACCTCTGTTTCTTGAATACACTATCATTCCCTAAATTTGAATCAGTCAAAATTGGTGTATTTTCATTCTCTTGGTTAAGTATAGTGAAATAATTTTCATCAAAAACTAGAAATTTTCACCCATATTTCAGTCCAAACTCCCCAATTTGTCAAATAAAAATCAGTAAGTAATTTTGATTAATATTTCAATGAAAAATCACTGATTTTCATATAAATTTACAGTGTAGGTAGGCTAGATACTCACTTTTTTTTAGTGAATTTTGACACACCCTCATTTTTTTCAAATTTTTCCCCGCCCTTGCATAATGTCTGATTAAGTCCCGGAGTCGAGCAGATTCAATCCAAGCTCAATAAAAAAAATGAAATTTTACTTCAAAAGTGTTCAGAGAAGTGCATTTTATTACTCTTCAAAAATAATTTTTCTTATTTCTTACCATAGAATATAACTTTCTAAATCTACATCAATCAAGTTTTATAAAAACTCTGCCTTTTTGAACCAATAAAATAATTTTCATTGATATTGCAGTCAAAAGTCGTTGATTTCTTAGTCGATTTTCAATTAACCAGAAAAAAATCAGTAATTTTGACTAAACGATCAATGCGAATCACTGATTTTCATTTATATTCATCTCACTGATTCAGATTTAGAGAATTCTTGCAATTTTTCAGTTTTTCTTCGCTTTTATCTGTATTACATTTTTTCATCTATCCACTGAAATTAACCTGACTTTACGAGCACTACTGTAAAAATAGATTTTGAAGTTTGTTACGAATTTTTACCCCCCCCCCACCCCATTTTCTCCAATTCTCAGCCCCTCCCTTACATAATTTCTGGGAGCGCTTATAAGTTATAATAATTGCATTAAGTACATACATGCTTTTTTGTTTTTTTTTTTACAAATTTTACCATTAAAAATTGAGTTTTTGGTTACTTTTTGGTAATACACTGGTTACTTTTTTTCCCAAATTGGGTTACTAAAGTTACTTTTTTCTCACCAAATTTCACTATGATGCCTGATAATTTCATTTATTATCGGAATTCATTTTGGACCAAATTTTGTTCGTGGGTCCAACTTTTGCGAAAACGAGGAAGGGGGAGAGGTCCACTCTGTCGGGAAAAGTTGATGAAAATGGCCGTGATAAAGCTCATTGGAAAGGAAATTCAATTCTAAATACTTTTTGTGGTTACAAATTTTGTCGTATCTCCAAAACTTTTCGTTTAAAATGAAGAAAACGTGATTTTGAGGTTTTCTCAAAAACATGTTTTGTTTTTAAATGGGGGGGGGGGGGCAGGAGTTGCTCCAAAATGGATTTTGATGAGAAATTAAAATGTATATTAGGTGCTGAGGAACAACTTTTGTTTGAAATTTTTTTTATTGTGACCCATAGATAAGGCGATACACACGTTTGAAATGTGGGAGGGGGTGGACCGTGGGGAAAGGGAGAGGGAGAAAAAAGGGCATACGGGCTTAATTTCTTCGTTTTAGTGTCTAGAACAAGAATCAATCATAAAATCAATTTTCACAGGAATAGCGCGCGGATGTACGATTGAGACCTAACTATTAGGTCTAATTTCGAAGATGAAAACTTGAAGTTGAAGGTAGGATTGAATTTAGGTTTACAGAAGACGTTTTTCAAAAAAAAAAACATCTTCGTTAAGGGGTTGAAAACTGCACATGATACTATTTTTAAACGAACAATTTGATGGGAAATCTTATTTTTGTCATCACTCCGGGGGGGGGGAGGGGGGTGTGTGTCTGTAAATCCTTTGGGTAGCTAATGTGGTGTTGGGATTACCTCTGTAACAAATCTGAATCATAAGTTTTCCCCCACCTAGCATTTCCGATAACGATTACGTACGAATCTCGTTACTCTAATTTTTACTTGATAAGTATGTTTAGTACATGATTAAATTTTGGTTGCTAAAGTTGCAAAAAAGTCGCGAATTTTTCCCAGATTACTTTTTTTTCGCTTTACACCAAAAAATTGAAAAAATTTCAGCTTTTGAATACTTTTTCTAAAAAAATTTGCCTCGCTTCGCTTTAATTATTCCAGACAATTGAATATTTTGAAACGAAAAAAGATGTGTCCTTCTGGGCAAACTTGGGTCGTTCGTGAACGCGTTCACGTTCAGTTCGTTTTGAAAATCTTAAATCTCACACGTTCGTTCGTTTTCGTTCAGTTCATTTTTGTAAATGGTCGTTCGTTCATTTCGTTTAGTTCAAAAAATCAAAACAAAACGTTCAGTTCGCGTTCAGTTCGTTTTTGTAAATGGTCGTTCGTTCGTTTCGTTCAGTCAAAAAAAGAACAAAACGTTCAGTTCGTTTGTCAACATTTTCGTTCATTCGTTGCCCTTCAGTTCATTTTAGCGTTTCGTTCATGAACTTCAGATTTGTTCACTTACTGCTCTTTTTCAATGAAAACAATACTTTTTAGCGTCTGCATGAAAAAACGAATGAAAAATGAACGTCAGGCACGTTCAGTTCATTTATGTGAACCGTTCACGTTCAGTTCGTTTCCAAAAACTCGTTCGTTCGTTTCGTTCATGTCCGTTCTTTTTTTGAACCGTTCATCGTTCGTGTTCAGTTCATTTTCAAAAACTCGTTCTGCTTCTGGGAGACTTAGAACCGATCACGATTAGAATTTTCATTTTTTTTTTCAGAAATATGGGAGCATTGTGTTCATTTTCCGAAAAATCTAGAAAAATCGGAGAATTTTGGAGTTTTTACTGGGATTTTTTGAAAATTCAGAAGGAGAAATCAGTTGGAAATATGTTTCGTTTTTGCTGTTTTTATAATAAATTCTTCGAAAAAAATTTCGCCCCCGTTTCACTTGGGCCAAATAATCATATCATTATTGGTAATCTGCTAATGCTTCAGACTTGAATGTTATGCGTTTATATTCCTCATATGTAAATGGAGTGAAATTTTTTTTAAATCCTTTTTTTTACCAATTTTGGGTTACATTAGGAATTTTGAAAAATTACACAATGCGATCATTTTTTTTATCAAGTATTTTGATTTAAAATACTTATTTCCTTCCGATTTGAATTTTTTTCTGTAATTAATTTAATCTCGTTGATTTTTTTTGGGAGGGGGGGGGGTCAAATTGAGAGGTCGATACCATGGAAAAAAGTCGAAGAGAAGTCGCGAATTTCGAATTTTAAAAATCTGTAGACACCCTGTAAAATTTTAAGTTGAAAAGGTAACCTAAGTACATACGAATAAGTCTTGGGCCTAAAAAAGAGGCTAGGGAAACTATGAAATGAGCTTTTCCAGGAAAAAGCTTTTGAACAAATTCTTATTTTTTTCAAACTTATGTACTTGAATATCTTGAGAAATAATGATAGTATTTTGATAAAAAAAATTTACCAAGATTTCGAAAAAAAATTTCAGATTCACCACGAAATTTCAGACTAGAATAGAAAAAAAAATTCAAAATGTTTGGGGTTGAGATTTTTGGAGACACGATAGCCCCTAAAACTAACTTATTTAATTCCTGGTAAAATTCGTTTTCAACGAAAATATGAAAAATTGGAAAGTGTGATTTTCAGCTTAGAAAAATATTTTAATTTTCATTCCAAAGTCATGTAATTTCTTTTTCGATAGCAAGCTACTAAAACATGAATTATCTTTGTTTCTGCAAATCACAAATTGTTCAAATCTTCAATTCTTCTCTCTCTTGATCTCAGAAAATTTGAATTATTGAAGCAGAAAAAAAGTGTCTTCATTTCTTAGGGACTTAATCTCGATTAGAATTTTAAAAATTAAAACGAACCTGTACTTTTGTCTGTGACAGAGTATTTTGCATAATGAGGTTTGGAAAACCTGTAGAAAATTAGTATGAAAACCTAAAAAAAGTTTAAAATTCTGTTTTCAAAAATACGTGATAACCACAAATTTGTTTTGCAAATATTCAATTTGTTAGAAAGTGAATGTATTGACTCCGTACAAAAGAAAAAAAATTAAAAAAATTGGGGAAATTTTTGAGGCCTTTGAGAGCGAGAGGCCAACTTTCAAATAAATTTTTCAGTCATACAAAAACATGGTGTTTACTGGCATGAAAAATAGCAAGAATTTTAATGATTTTACCGCGAAAAGCATTCATTTTCAACATTTTCTCCATTCCTTGAATTTTTTAATCAAACGATAAGAAGGAGATTCTTTTTCAGGTAAATTTAAAGCCAGAAAAATGACATAAAAATGTCGAGAAAAATCTCGAAGATGGCAAAAAACAATTATTTTTAGATCCATTTGGCCTTTTTTTTAAAACCAATATATATGTTAGACTCAAAGTCCGAAATTGTACATATCGCGGTTTGTACAGGTGATTTTGTACAAACCGCGGAGTGTTCGTACAGCTCGTGAGCTATCGTACTTTGTACAACTTGTTTTGTACAATTCGCGATATGTACGTTTAACACTGAACCAACCGCGGAGTGTTCGGACCGTGCTGACACTCTGTACAACCGGTCTGAACGAACTCCGAAATAAAAGCTGAAATACAAAGCGCCGAAAAAAATTTATGCAATGGTACACTTAAAAAGGACTAGATTATATGAAATCGCGTTACATCATATTTTACAGGTACCTAGTACCTACACCTGTATGTATGTATGTAGGTAAATAATTTTGAATTTTTTTCAGCTGTCTCAAAAGATACTCGAATTGGAAGATATATTTTTTTAAATTGTTCATTTCCTTGTATTTGATGGTATTGAAGATTCATAATAATCATAAAATTATTCGCCAGTCAACATTTCAGATGAAAAATCCATAATTCGATTGGTTTTGGAGATTTTTGTAGTTGGAAGTTTTATAGCTGAGGGTTTCAAATTGTTTGAAAATTGAATCGATTTTACAAATACGATACCTACCTTAATTCTTGATCGATTGTTGTAAATCACCGTAATTTCTGATCACTTACTTTAACTTTTAATCATTAAACAGGAGGAAATGAACAATTGTAAAAAATATATCTTCCAATTCGAGTATCTTTTGATACAGCTGAAAAAAATTCATAATTATTTACCTACATACAGGTATAGGTAGGTACCTATAAAATATGATGTAACGCGATTTCATATAATCTAGTCCTTTTTAAGTGTACCATTGCATACATTTTTTTCGGCGCTTTGTATTTCAGCTTTTATTTCGGAGTTCGTACAGACCGGTTGTACAGAGTGTCAGCACTGTCCGAACACTCCGCGGTTGGTTCAGTGTCAAACGTACATATCGCGAATTGTACAAAACAAGTTGTACAAAGTACGATAGCTCACGAGCTGTACGAACACTCCGCGGTTTGTACAAAATCACCCGTACAAACCGCGATATGTACAATTTCGGACTTTGAGTCTAACACATATAACTAAAAAAAATAACAGTCCTAAATGCCAGAATAAAATTTCCAGTGAACGATCATTTATTTAAAGTTCTAATTTTTTGAAAATTGATTGATTTTTTGTGAGGATGGGGGGGAAGGGAGGGGGTTAGTGCATTCTCTCACCCAATCAGTTGATCTCAAATTGACCTGGATTTAGACCTGTCTTTTAAAATATATCAACTTTGAGAAGTGCTTGCAAACATTTGAAAATTAAGCCATCGTTTGATGTAAAGTTTCAAACAACTTTTAAGAATGAAAATGAATTTTTTCTGAAACCGAATTTGAAAATTTGGTCGAATTCCAGAACGAAAAACACCAAAAAAAATTTAAGAAGAATTTAGTCATAAATTTTCATTATACCGGTCCTGTCGCTAAATTCCAAATTTTAAACGTCAGCATTTTCAAAAGTTCAATCCTATATGTAAATATGAATTATAAAAAAATGAATAGTTGGCTTCCTTATTTCCAGGTTTTTGATAATATTCAAATCGTACGAAACCCGAACTTTTCCAGCCATCGAAATGGATGCAGCAACATTTTATTACGTATATTTCTTCTCGCGTGTCGTATTCTCCTCGAACTCGTTTTAATTCGCGTCTACGTCGACTTTTCGCGATTATTTTACGTTCGTCGTCTCGAATTGGAAAAACGATAAAAACGAAAATTGCATAACACGGTATGGCATGTGCCCAGTGTCTGTCCCCGCCATCGCGCTGTCTTCGGTATCCAGCCCAGCGTCGCAATAAAAGCTTCAATCGTAAACGCAACAACTTGGAAATTTCATTAATGCTGTCGGGGTCCGCGTGCGCTTTAATCAATAAATCGCAACAACAACTCGGGCGAACTTCCATTAAAATTTTATTGAAAACGCCTCGTCTCGCAAACCCCAATAAAATCGCCATCCCTTGCCTTTTCCATTTCGTCTACTTGCGACTTGGACAAATATATTCCAAGTGTCGGCTCTGATGACTCGGAGGCTCTGCGAAGAGGGACGATGTCTTTTTTTTTCGCCGTTCGTTAGTAACAATTTGTAAACAGCGTCGGATGTCGTACTCCTCTGTTCTCCTTCCATGCGGTGCCAATCTCCAAGTCATCGTAAATTTTTTGCCGTCTACGTTGCTGCGGCGATGTGTCTTGGAGAAATTCATCTCGTATCGAGATTTTCGACGTCGTTGCGAGCTCGAATTTATCTGCTTCCTTTAATGAAAAATTTCGCCGTTTTCTTCTTTCGTCCGCGTCTTATGTATTTTTAAAACTACAATATCTCGTCTCCGCGGAGCTGCGAGGCCAAGACGAAGACGACCCGAGATTGGGCTAAAGTCGTACCGCGTCGTATTATGCACAAGCACAATTCGTATTACCGTTTCGCCATTTCAATGAAAAACCCCCGAGTGTGGAGTATCCGAAGCGAAAGAGGAAGGGTAGAAGGCAACTTGTCACGGATGCCTTTGCCGGGCGTGTTTTATCGTCCGAGTAAAACTCATCTGGAGAAAATTTCAGCTTGGCGCGTTTCCACCGAGTAGAGTGAAATATTAAAAAGTTGGGAGAAATTTCGCTCGCACACAGCACCGCAAAAATTACTTAATTTGATTTTATCATCGCGCTGTCTCCTGCGCGTTTCATTTTTTCCAACCAATTACAGCACGAGCGCGTCAAGATTGGAAAATTTTCGAGCGAGCTGGAAAATATGAGTGGTAGTTTCACCAGGGTTGGAGAAATTCGACCGGTACACCTTGAGGGCCCTCCTCGCCGCTGCTTTTCCGGTTTCGGGTTCCTCCGCTACGAGTGTATGTTTCGAAAGCATATTTTCACGAATTGCCGCAGGGAAATGGAGAAATAGATTTGGTATCGTCTTTTCATCGCATTATTTGCTTTCAGCGGTCTTGTTCTGTGTCCGCATCGGTGTGCAGTTTTATTCATTTTTGGAAAAAATTGAGTTTGTTCGGGTATCTCAAAGGTCTTTTTTCTGGGGCTTGGGTGTTTTTTTTGGCTGTGTTTTTTTATCAAGAAATTAATTAAGTTGATATTTTGATTTTTTTGGGAGGAGGGGGGATCAAAATTCACCCTCAATGAAAAATCATTTTGAAAAAGCACAGCTTACCTCTCTATTGACCAAATTTAATTCGAGTTAGAGAATGTTCAAAAATAATGGTTCATTTCCAATTTTGATTCAGAAAAAATTGTATTTTTAGTTGGGGAAGTTAAAAAAAATGGAATTTCATGACTTTGGAATCAAAAAGTTGTTGAATAAATTAGATATGGTTTAATTTCCAATACCCCTTTCCCCCCCCCCCCCTGTAATCTGAACTTTGCTTCGAGTTCGAGTCTCCCTGAAGAAAGAGATGAAAATTGATGAATATTCAATAAATATATTTTTGAAGGTTAAAAGTATTCAGTTCCAACGTAGAAATATCACAAAAATGGTCAAATAATTTCGACTAGTCCTTGAAGAAAAGGTGGGTTGATTGTGTTTCGAGAAAGGAAATAGAAAACTTTTCAAAAAAAAATCGAAAAGCAATAGAAGGCTGAACAGTTAAGCATGCTGATTTGCCTTCAACTCGAAAATTCAATTTTTGGGGGTAATGGATCGCCTGGTGCTAGTAAAATATTATTTTCAAGTATATTTACGATTTTTATCTCGACCCCTGGGCATGGAATTTTTTCAGATTTTTTCGACCACTTTTATGGCCTTGAAAGTGACTTTTTAGGCTCGAAACTGCTCTATGAAATGCCAGTTTGAAAAGTTCATGCCGAAAAAATTACAATGCTCTCTGGAGTATTTTATTTTTTCTAGCATTTTTTTTTAATCTTTTGATCGTGGACCTCTTTTTCAGCACTTAAAAAAACAATTCTCCATAGACGTCAAATACCATTTTTACTCCAGCAATCGATCTAGAAAATTTTTTTAGACTCTTCAGTACTCCTCTTGTAAAATGTGTATTATTGAAAAAATTGATTAAAAAACAGAAAATGACGTTAAAAGTGCCAGAAAATTAGGTCAGAAGTATTTTATGAAAAAAACTGCTTTGAATGAAAACGTTTTAAAATATTACGTGTTTGGTTCTTATATCGAGAGAAATTAATGACGGCCGAAGAAGGAAACCACCCCCCCCCCCCATCATTCTTTTAAGTCATAGTACTACTTCGCCTCCTTCTATTTCTGAAAAAAAAATTAGTTCAACTTTATTGTTATCAATTTCGTGAGAATTGAACTTACCAGATACCAGTATGCGATTAGATTTAGAGTTGGATCAAAAATACTCTTCTATTATTAAGAAATAGGCCTTAAACAAAGATATTTTTCATAATGAACATGCCTATCACTTGAACTTGTCTTTTTTATGCGCCATTTTCTAATTATGTATTGTTTTTTTTGTTTCAGGTGAGTTTGGAATTTCATCATAAAAGTAATCAGGAGAATGTCAAAATAAGTAAGATGTATTTCGTTTTTTTACGATTTTTGGTAAAATTTTGAGTCTGGTTTTTACTTCCGATGAGAAATTGCATTTTAGGAAATTTTTTGCCCGAATCTAATAACCCGAATGCATTTATCTCGAACGTAGTAAATATGGCAAAACAGGATCGACGGGTGTCTAACGATCAAGCTAAGTAAAGGTGATCAAGATAAATCAAGCTTTTGACCAAGAGGTCAAGTGAGTCATGCAAAGTCAAGCTTTTTGACTCAAAGGCCAAGCTTTTTTTTCAAAAATTGAAAGAGCTCTTGCGATTTTTTTGAATAATCTTTCTTTGAATTAGTTCGTAAAAATTTTAATTTAGGAGCTCATTTTGTTTTTTTTTTAAATTATAGTTGTTTGAGGGTTTTCTTACAATTTTGGGAGGGGGGGTAAAGAATTGAAAAAAATCATGCAAAAAGGTGGAGCCAAGTTGAGCTTTTTGCTCAACAAATTTTGTTAGACACCTTGAAACAGATGTTTCTGGTGATGAGAAAGGGACCAGTTTGAAATGTTCTAAATTGGAAAATGGTAATTTCTGGTCGTTTATTCAGAAAAATATGAAAAACAACCATTTTTCAATTTTTTATATCTGTTGTTTTTTTGTCGTTTCTCAAAAAATGACAAAAACTACTATTTCTAAGTATTCTAAATCCGTCGTTTCCTAATACACTTTATTCACAAATTTTTAAAAAAATTTAAGGCAATTTTTCGAAAAAAAAGGGGTTTGCAAGCTTAACATTATTAATGTAATTTTTGATTTATTTTCCCAATCAGAGTACACCCTAAAAACAAATTTTTGTCATGATCGTAATTAAAATTAATTTTATAAATTTTCAGGTGTTTGTACTTTGAGGAATAATTCATTCGGGTAAAAAATTTTCAGGATTTTTTTCAATCGGGGAAATGTCTTTCGAGAAAGTGAATTCGGAAAAATGAACGGATACTCATCTTGATTTTTCTCAACATTTTTCCAAAAAGACTTTGAAAACCCTTTTTTGGTCATTCGAATTTTCATTTTTCTGTTTTTCCAATATTTTTAACTTACTTTCCCTTTGCTTCCCAGCTGTGTACGCAAAAAATTCTAAAATGAGTATTCTGTGTGCTGCGTTGATAACACGAAGGTCTCGAAATCCTTTTTTTTTTAAATTTCGGTTGGAATGTTTTGAAAGAAATTATTTCAATTTACCTCAAAAAAAATAGGCTTCCAAATAATTTAGTAGGTTTTGGAACATCGAACTTTGTTCACGAGATTATGTTTTCAAAAGTTTGCGTATGATGTATTTACCAAAACCAACCACGCATCGAATAAATTCTTATTCGACGACGTTGAAAAAAAATTATCCGAAAGTTCTCTGATTTCTTTTATTATCATGCTATTTTTGGTCGTTTTTCTTTCTCTCTTTTTCAACATCTCGGCGTCGACATTTTGTCCTTCATTTTTTCGCCGCTGTCATGATCCCATACTGTACACTCAGTTATATTTTACTTCGTATTTGTACGAAAAAAAAAAGAAGAAAAAAACCAGAAAAGAAAAAAAAACACTAGAAAGAAATGAAAGCGTACGAAAAGTAAAGAAGAGTAAAAAAAACGGTTAAAACTTAGCCAAGGGTGAAAAACTATATTATAAGCGAGGGTATAATTGAAAAACAAAAATTTCACGATTAAACGAACGACAGCTATTTAGCAAAAAAGATGAACTTTATAAAGAATGTAAATTTACTTTAATTACTCGCCAAGTTAGTTTTTCGTGAAAAGACTTTGAGGTCGGAAGGAGAAAAAAAACGAAAAAAAAAAGGTACACGAGAGAAGAGATAGTAACTCGAGAAAAATATCTTTTCGTAACGCGAGCTCGCTCCTCATTTTTCCATTAATTTACTGATTTACTTCGGCGATGATGTCCCTGGCGAAGAGAAGCGGTTATTTTTTCACAAAGCTTTAGCGCGTTTTCCTTTTTTCGCGTGTGCTGCGCTCATCTTTTATATGAAAATTATAACCACTTTGGCGATTCGAGCGAAATTTTTAATTACGTTTTTTTTGCTCCTTTGCTCGATTACCATTAACATGTCTAAGAGTCAACAGCTCCGATCTTCTGACACATTGGCTGCGGTTCCCGTCTCAAGATTTTATAACTTTTCGCTCGTGTTTGGTGAAAAAATATTTAAAATCGAGGTCGTATTTCAATTTAAAAATTTTCTAAGTGTGCAGGATTTCAAAAAAAGGAAAAATTCCGACGACACGTCGTGAAATGTATCTTTTCCTCGCAGATACGTTAAATTTCAGATTGAAAACACCTAAAAGCATCCTCGTAATATTATTTTTACAGGCGTAAAAAGTATAATTAGAAATTTTCGCATCGCTTTGTTCTCGTCAAAGGAATACGAAAGAGCAAACTAGAGTATTGCAACGGAGCGAAGAATAGAGATTCAAAAGAAACACCAGCCACGTTTGATACTGCTAATGGATGACGGTTTGGCGGCGTCGAATAAAAAATAATGCGCCGAGCAAACGCATGGCGGAGTAAATTAGTAAAGGCCTGTGATGCTTTTGGTGTGGATAGGGAGGGGAGAGGTTATTGTCGTGTTGGAGATGAAGGAAAAGTGGAAAATTCCTATAAATGTCAGTGGTGCAAAAAATAGGAAAGTTGTTTTTATATGAAAGATACTTTTTTTTTATTGAGCTAATTGCATTGAAATGAAATGAGAGATGGAATATTACGATCATGAATTGGAAGAATTAGACAAAGAGGAATTGAACCAGGAAATGCAAATTCAACCAGGGAAGAGGAGTCAGCCAAAAAGTTGACTCCTGACTCCGGAGTCACTTTCACACCTTTACTCCTGACTCCACCTCGACTTCGGAGTCGAACCCATACCCTGACTCCTGACTCCTTCTTAACTCCGGAGTCAATTTCAGACCTTAACTCCTGACTCCACCTCGACTCCGGAGTCCATCTCTGACCTTGACTCCTGACTCAGGCTTGACTCCTATTCCTTGCAGTCTTGAATTAATACTCGGTACGTTTCGAGAACAATTCATTTTGAATGTAATAAATCGTTCGCGAACGATTCGATAAAATTTTGATAAAATATTCATGGAATGTATCGTAAATGACTCAATATCAAAAACTATAATCTTGTCGTTCGCGAACGACTCATTTCATTCATATAAAATGAAAATCGTTCTTGAGCAAGGTTGCAATTTTTAAACGAATCGTTCGTGAATGATTTGATCGAATTTTGGGGGAAAACAATCAGTTGTGTTGCAAATGATTCATTTTCAAGTAATTGTACCCTTGTCGTTCGCGAACGATTCATTTTATTTATTCAAAATGAAAATCGTTCGGAAACGATGTTTTGATTTTTGGACAAATCGTTTGCAAATGGCTTAAAAATTTCTTAGACAAGTCGTTCGCGAATGATTCTATCGAATTTTGAAAAAAAATAAATGCATAAAATATCACAAATTATTTATTTTGAATCTATAGTAATCTCAACTTTCGCGAACGATTCGATCAAATTTTGGAAAAAAAATTATTGAATGTATCGCAAATGAATCATTATATTGAAAATTGTAATCAAGAAGTCCGCGAATGAATCATTTCATTCATTTAAAATGAAAATCGTTCGTGAATGATTCGATCAAATTTTGAAGAGAAACAATCAGTTGTGTTTTGTGTTGCAAATAATTCATTTTCAAGTAATTTTATCCTTGCCGTTCGCGAACGATTCATTTCATTTATTCAAAATGAAAATCGTTCACGAACGATGTTTTGATTTTTGAACAAATCGTTCGCGAATGTCTTTAAAATTTCTCAGACTAGTCGTTCGCGAATGATTCTATCGAATTTTGAAAAAAATATATGCATAAAATATTACAAATGATTCATTTTGAATCTATAGTAATCTCAACTTTCGCGAACGATTCGATCAAATTTTGGAAAAAAATTCATTGAATGTATCGCAAATGAATCATTATATTGAAAATTGTAATCAAGAAGTCCACGAATGAATCATTTCATTCATTTAAAATGAAAATCGTTCGTGAATGATTCGATCAAATTTTGAAGGGAAACATTCAGTTGTGTTTTGTGTAGCAAATAATTCATTTTCAAGTAATTTTATCCTTGTCGTTCGCGAACGATTCATTTAATTTATTCAAAATGAAAATCGTTTACGAACGATGTTTTGATTTTTGAACAAATCGTTCGCGAATGTCTTTAAAATTTCTCAGACTAGTCGTTCGCGAATGATTCGATCGAATTTTGAAAAAAATATATGCATAAAATATTACAAATGATTCATTTTGAATCTATAGTAATCTCAACTTTCGCGAACGATTCGATCAAATTTTGGAAAAAAATTCATCGAATGTATCGCAAATGATTCATTATATTGAAAATTGTAATCAAGAATTTCGCGAATGAATCATTTCATTCACTTAAAATGAAAATCGTTCGTGAATGATTCGATCAAATTTTGAAGGGAAAACAATTAGTTGTGTTGCAAATGATTCATTTCTCAAATAATTGTATCCTTGCCGTTCGCAAACGATTCATTTTATTTATTCGAGATGAAAATCGTTCGCGAACGATGTTTTGATTTTTGGACGAATCGTTCGCGAACGGTGTGTAAGTTTTAGACAAGTCGTTCGCAAACGATTCGATCAAATTTTTATGAAAAATTGTAGTTTAAACGTTCGCGAACGATTCATTTCAAATGAAATGAATCATGCACAAATTTTTTTTCGAGCAATTGCAGTCCTGACATTATTGAGAACGATTTTACTCACAGATACGTAATAACTAATGAGTCATTCGCGAACGATTCATTTCATTTATTCGAAATGAAAATCGTTCACAAACGATGTTTTGATTTTTGGACGAATCGTTCGCGAACGGTGTGTAAGTTTTTAGACAAGTCGTTCGCGAACGATTCGATCAAATTTTCATTAAAAATATTTTATAAATAGGTTATTTTTGAGAAAAATTGTACTTTAAACGTTCGCGAACGATTCATTTCACGTGAAATGAATCATGCACAAATTTTTTTTTCGAGTAATTGCAGTCCTGACATTATTGAGAACGATTTTACTCACAGATACGTAATAACTAATGAGTCATTCGCGAACGATTCATTTCATTTATTCGAAATGAAAATCGTTCACAAACGATGTTTTGATTTTTGGAAGAATCGTTCGGAAATGGTGTTGTAAGTTTCAAGTTTTTAGACAAGTCGTTCGCGAACGATTCGATCAAATTTTCATGAAAAATATTTCATAAAATGGATTATTTTTGAAAAAAATTGCTGTTTGAACGTTCCCGAACGATTCGTTTCAAGTGAAATGAATCTTGCACAAATTTTTTTTCGAATAATTGCAGTCCTGACATTTGGGAATGGTTTTACTTGCAGATACGTAATGAATCATTCGCGAACGATTTTATGTATTTTTTGTCCGTTTTTGAATAAAGATAATTACCATGCCAACTTTTTTCGACATTTTTGAAAGAATACAATCTATCGTTCTCAATGATTCATTCTAAAGATAATCCGAATCGTTCGCGAACGAGTGATTCATGTTTCGAAGCACTTCGATGTATGTTAAAATTGATAAAAGTTTCTAGCAGAAATTTTCTGCGTTAAATGAAGTCGTTCGCGAACGATTCGTTCAAAATGCGATCATTTAAACGCGAACGACTCGATTCATTTCATCTTTTGTGATCTTTCCTCGTTCGAAAATGATTCGCGTGAAGACCGTTATTCGTTCCGCTTTATATTCAGAATAATTTAATCGTTCGCGAACGTTTGAATGTTTTCAACGAAAATCGTTCGAAAGATGGTAACTTTCGAATAATTGCATATTTCATTTCACTCGGTAATTTCCAATATTGAAAATTGCTAGTCATCTTCGTAATAGTTTTACCCTTCAATATGAATAAATTCTACTAAAAAAGTATTACATTTCTGAACGCGTACTCGACGAAACTAATGTTTTGCGCGCTAATTAAAACGACGAAGCGGAAAATATCTGCTCTTCGAAGTATTAATAATAATGAAGAAGATGCGACGAGCGACGAAGAGGCGCATCGCAACGTGTTGTAAGGCGCCAAGAGTGCAATGTGATTTCCCCCTTTATCGTGCGCCTGCCTTTTGGAAAAGATTCGACGACCCGACCCCGACCCGACGAGCGAAACATGTACGCTGAAAATGATCCTAACATTACGGTCTTGCAAAATGTACTACGTGTACGTGAATTGGCAAAACTATACGTTCGTAGCCTCCCTTCTGCTCCCTTTCATCGTCATATCGCTCGAACAAAAATTAAAGGTGAAAAAGCGAAGCTGTCGAGATGTGTAATTTTGAACCATTTTGTCTGATCCTTGTTGGCTGACTGGCTGTGTACTGCGTCCACTTTGCGTGGTATTCGGCACGATGACGCGGCGGTTAATCGTTATACGAATTACGAACGTGAGCGAGTTTAATTATCGTCGAATTAATTGTCGATATATGTAAACGTTGGTTGTCGACGTCGCGTCTCACGTCGGTGGCGCGCTGCGCAATTTGACCTACACAGCGGAGCTGTTTTGCCTCGACTGGAAATCCAAAAAAGCTCGTAATTTTAAATTAGCGCAGCTTATAAAGCGACGCTTTCGTCGTATTTTAATAGCCGTGTAGTGGTGGCTTTTGACGTGAAAAGTATCCCAGCTCGGAGCTCTTTTTTTATCACCGAACGCAGCTTAGGGTTTTAAATGAAATGCGTCTCACGAATGTTACCTTTTAATACGAGTCTCTTTTCTATTCTGGCTCCGCTCGTGTATACGTCAAACAATACACACCTACGTAATGAAAAATGGAAAACGGTTGATGAGAATTAGAAAAAAACAAAAAAGGGTAAAAAGCGAGCTCGGTTGTTTTTATTTCAAACGCGAGGACGAACGGAGCTCGACTCGTGTGATGGATGCGAAAATTGCCAATTTCTTTGTCGAGATTTGTATCTTGTGGAGTGTTTTTTTTCGTAGGTTCTCAAAATGCGGGGATTTTTTTATTCATCAGCAGTTGTTGGGGTGATCGAGATTTTACGATTTTTTTGAAAAAAATTCGTCTCTTGAAAAGTTCTTGATTTAGTTTTGTGCCATTTTCATCTGCAGTTTCTCCGTCCGAAAGCCGGAGGCCGGACTGAACGGAGAGAAGAAGGGGAAAGCTGGTAGAATTCCTCAATAATGACACAATAATAGGCCACCTAACGGGTTATACAAGTCGTACAAAAGTCATACTTTTGGCCAATCCATTTCCCCCTTTTTTGTAATCTGATATCGTTTAACAGGGTGTCTACCGGTCGCAGAAGTCGCGAAAAAGTCGCAAAATTGACCCAAAATTCATCAAAACTCGCGAATTTTTCCGAAATTACGTGAATGTTTTTTCATTTTTCACCTTGTACAAAAAAAAACAGAAAAAGTAAATTTCACCTTTTTGAACATGTTTTCTAACAATTTTCGCCCTCGCTTCGCTCGAGCTCATAAATTTTCAAAACCTTTAACATAAAATAACTCATTTAAGAAGATTTTTGTGAAAACTTGTCTTTTTTAGAAATTAAAGACGTATTTCCTTCCATGTATGAAATTTTTTCTGCAATAAATTTGATCTCGTTGATTCGTTGATTTTTTTTTGGGGGGGGGGGGTAAATTGAGAAGTAGATTCTAGATACCTAAGAAAAAAGTCGCGAAATTTGATTTTGAAAAAATTGGTAGACACCCTGCTGAATTTTCTGAATTTTTTCTAGCCCTCTCCGATGTCTTGAGATGGTCCAGAGTATACCAAAGTAAAATAATTTTAAACAATGTAATTTTTCGTGATTAAATTCGTCCTATTTTTGCTTTTGGATCGGTTTGAATAAATTATTCTGTACTCTCTCATTTCTGAATCAGTGAAATTTATCAAAAATCACTGAAAAACCGTCAGAATTGCAGCGTGAAAGAAAATCACAGAAAATCAGTGAAAATTCACTCAAAACTCAGTGATATTTATGAAATTTACTGAAAATTCTGTGAAATTCTTTGAATAATCAGTGAAAAATCGCTGAAAATTAGTGAATTTCACTGATTTCTCCTGTGCTGCAGTTCTGACTGTTCATCAGTGATTTTTCACTGATTCGAAATGAGTGAGTAAGAGAAAATTGACTGTATTTTTGATAAAAAAACTGCTTAAATTATTTTTATTTTGCTACTTGAACCCATTCGAATGATATAAAATTATAAAAATTTTACAGTTCAATTTTGCTGTCTTTTTCAGTGCGGAGGCGCCGTTAAGGGGGGCCGGGGGCAGCCCCCTCGAAAAAAGTTCTGGCCCCCATTTGGCCCTCCCAAAAAATTTTGTTGTATTTATAAATTTACATTACACTTACATCGGATAGGAATTTTCAAAGCATTGAAACAATTCAGGCATGAAACAGAGTCACCTTTTTTAGTGACATGTCCCCTATTTTCAGGGTTGGTCACTAAAAGTCCATTTTTTGGCCAAAAGGTCACTATTAGTCCCTTTTTTCACTCTGAAGTCACTCTTTTCATTCAAACGGTTTTCCGCTCTTTCATAAAAATTAAAAAATACTAAATTTCTAAGCTTATTTTTTTAGAACTCGTAATTTTTAGATGCAGAATATTACGATTTTTTTCAGTAAAAACTTGTTTTAGACGGAAGTTATAATAATTATAAATGTATTATTACAAAAAAAGTTTATTCCTTTTTTCAGTTATTTGACGCATATTCTTAAACTCGTAGCTTCAAGTAAAGATTTATTAAGCTTTTTAAAAAAAAAATTCAGAAAAAAAGTATTTTCAGCACTATTGGAGAGAGAAATACAGTTTGAGTTGAGATTTTTTTTTTTTGGGGGGGGGGGTGTATTTATTTATGAAAAACATTGAAAAATTGGTCACTTTTTTCGAAAAATAGGTCACTTTTTTCGAAAAATAGGTCACTTTTTGCCTCATAAAAAGTCACTAGTCACTACTTTTTCCCAAAATCTGTGTTTCATACCTGAAACATGAAAAAATGTCTTTTTAGGGCATTGAAAATCCAATTTTTTCGAAGCTTCGCCCTCGCTTCGCTCGGGCATTAACAAAATTACAATTCTGTGATCTGTCTGAGACGAAAGTGCTGAAGAAGGCTTCCTTTTTCCACCTCCCTATTTTTAGCAGGTGAAAAAAGTCAGTCCCACTTTTCCACTTCGAAAAAGCAAAAAAAGTTGTCCAACCCACGGCCCCTTTTTTGTCCCCTCTCACCAAATTTCGATTCTGATGACGCCATTGTGTCAGTGGAAAGTAATTCTAAAAATAGCTAGAATTTTAATAGGTAGGTACTTTATTACAAAAAGCAAGAATTTTAAATTTTTTCCACTTGAATTTTTCAATCGAAAAATTGCCTTTGAATGTTTTTTTAAATTAAATTTTTCATGATGATTTATTTGTTTACTTCGCCCGAGCAGGATTTCCGTCTTTTTTTAAATATCATTTTTCAATTTTTTCAATCAAAATCTCACGGTTGTGATTTTTCTGTCTGGAATCACCACTGCAGTTGCCCTCATGTTTAGGTCCCTTCTTTAGAAAATCCTGACTAGCCTTTTCCAACAGACTTCACTTGTAGATACGTAGACGTCATAATTAGACGGATTTTGGGTGGGTTCTGGGAAGGCTTAGCCCTCCCAAAAGTGAAATTCCCCCCTTCCCCTCCAAAAAATCGTGTTTATGTCCATTGAGCATTGTTTTCATTTGTGTTTAAAATTAATCTCATATCACCGAACAATTTTTTTTTTCGAAAAAAGTGATAGATATTGATAAGAAATTAGAAAGTAATGAAAAATGATTTTTTTTTGGTTTTGCTCAAAAAAGCCTGCACAACAATTCATTTTTTCATTAGAAAATATTTTTCAGTTGAAATTTTAACTTTGATTTTCCACTGACTCAAAATTAGGATATAAAATTTCATAGGTGGTTCTTGTTTCGTACCGTTTATATTTTCGTTTTGCTGTTTCGTTCTTAATTAACCCGTTTTTTTCTTTTTTTGCTACTTATTAACATCTGAAGTGACTTGGGGCATACCCCCCCCCCCGATCCATTCCCCTAAATTCGCCTTTGTAAGTCAAATTCTTCAACTTTGTTAGGAATTTATAAATTTTGTGTTTACCTGAAATTTTTTCAAGTAATTATTCAGGCAGTTATTCAGGCAGTAAAATATTCATGCTCGACTACTTTTTGTGTACCTATATTTGATATTTCGATTTTCAAACATTTTTGCTCTAGTTTCACTCGGACCAATTATTTTTGTTTTTGATTTTTGGAATTTTAATGAATTTATATGGATAAAAAAAGTCATGAAATTCATTCTGAATGTTCAAGTTTTGTGTTTAGAATTTTCATCTCTTTGCAGCGTCCCTCCTCCCATATCCTCCCTCCCATCCCTAATTTTGATTTTAATTTTGATTTTTGAGATCAATTCTATTTTGAAAATTGAAACCGATCGCGATGATGGCATAACACGTGGATGTAGCACTACAGCGATGACCATCCCACTAAGGTGCGAGTATGTGACTCAAATACTGTTACATTCGCGAAAACGCGCGACTCGTACGATTTGTGAAGCATAATGAGCCAGATTATTAAAAGGCTCATTTGCATTTGCTTCGGTTTCCGGCCGCCCAAGCCGATGGCAAAGACGTATTACATTCTCGATTCGGCTGAATTGTTGAAAAACACATTCGCTTACTGCTTTACACGAAATTACAATCGTCGACAAAAATTGTAAGAAATGTTTCTTCGCACACGAATCCGTTTGTGGATAAATTTTAATTCGCGTAAAATATTGACGCACACGGCCATCGCTACCCTGCCAGCCACATGGCTGGATGCAGCAGAACAGGGATGGACATTTTTTGGAAAATCTCTCATGAGCGGTAGTGGAAAATGATGGCACTGACGGGCGTCGAATATAATCCTTTGCTCGTGAAACGAACGTCATTCAGTCGTCGTATTTACCGCATGGTTGAGTTAAGATTTGAAAATAGCGTATGACATATTTCGGATGCTCGATGCAGAGCTACGTGCATACGTAGTTCACCTAGAGGTAGAATGATGTAAGTTCTCGCTTGTTTGGAAGTTAAAGGACATAGCTGGATTTTTTTTGTCATTCAGTTTGGATACCTTTGATTTTTTCGAGGAGTACTCGATTGAAGAAGTTGAAGTTTAGAGCGCACTCTGTGTTGTTTCAACTTGATAATTGGTGTTAGCGCGGTCTCGTACGACCACGTTTCCTCGTATTGTGCCGGATTAATGGTGATGTTACGTAAGGTCTTTAACCATGATTAACCATTTCCTTGCCAACCGACGAATAGCTGATATGAATTGTGCGCTGCGCTTGTGTGAAAGCAGAACCCCTTTTTGAGGAGAAATTTTACATATCGATTACTACGAATTGTCAAGTTCTGAGTTTATTCGTGAGAATTTCAAAAAATCCGTAAAATTTGGTGTAAAAAATGTCGAATTTATCAAAACATTAGAAATTCTCTTCGAAAGAATAAGAAAATTGGTTTAAAAAATAATTGAGAATATTACAAAATAGTCGGAAAATCTCAAAAATCGTTTGAATGCAAAAGTCAAGTACAAAATGTTGAGATGAAAAAGTGAGTGAAAAAAATGGAATTTTGTAAAAAGCATAAAAAATATCTGAAAAATATTTAAAATGTTTGCAAAAGTTCAACAGGGTATCCAATTTCTGGAAAACCTGGAAAAGTCAGGGAATTTTAATAGTCTAGAAAATTCAGGGAAATGCCAGAAAATTTTGTAATTGTCTCTGAAATTTTTTTTAAATCCAAAACAAGGATAAATCATCTAAAAAAGTGTTTTTTAGCTGATTTTATTTTTAATTTTTCAAAAAATTTCACTCTCGTTCCACTTGAACCAAATTGTTACATCTCTTGACTAATTTTTGTATTCATCATTTTTTGTTGATCATGATACACAAAAACATCCATTTAAATTAATTTTTTTTGACAACGTATTTTCTAATAAAATATGATGACTTGATGAGAAAGGAATGCCATGATGCCCTTGACCACGATGTTGAAAAAAAAGGAAGGGGAAGAGAATTTGAAATTATTGGTCGCACGTTTTGGAAAACCTCAATGAGGGAAATATGATAAATTTTCCTTTTGAAGGTCCTTAAATCTCCCCCTTGCCACGCTGGGGCTCAACTCATTGATATTTCTCAACGAAATGATTGCTATTTTACCCTTTCGTCGATTTTTTATTCACTGAAACAGGTTGAAAAGATTGTAGGGACGGAAAAATCCGAATTTTTATTCGTCAATTTCATAATTTGTTTCATTTTTCAAAACATTACAATTTTTTTATAAACAAAATTTTTCCTTTTTATTTGAATTTTTTTCTGTAAGAAATTCAAGTTCTCGAATTTTTGTGTGGAAGAAGGGAGGTTTAGAAATTTTCAAAATTAAATTTGAGTCGTTTTTGTAGCCGGAAAAAATAGTACGGTCATTTTAGGTTTTGACCCAAAAAAAATTCCCGAAAACGGTAAAGTTCGTATATAAGCTTTGTAGGGGGTGTATTTCAACATACCCGACTTTCCCTTGAATCTGGGAATATTTTGTCCCTTTTTTGAGGGGGTGGGGGTTCAAATTTTGGTTTTTCGGCTATAACTTTCGAAATAATGCCCTTACGAAAAAAAAGTTGAAACAAAAATTGTAGAAAATTCAAAAACAAGCAATTTTCCTATTTACCATTTTTTCCTAGGACGTCATGGGAGGGAGCTAGGGGCTTCAGAAAAAAATCAATTTTGAAAATTTCCCATTATCAGACAAAATCACCAAAAATCGGGTTAATCGACTTTTAGGAGCCTGGACCCAAATTGGGCCCCAAAAGAGGGGGTTTAACATTTTGTGAGAAATTTTCGAACGCTGCGTCGATCTTTTTTCTTTTTACAATAGCTCGGCCCCAAAACCTAGTAAAAAAATGCAAAAAACGGAAAATGTTCGTCTTTCAACGCTCTACAACGTTTGTTTGAACCAATTTTTCAAATTTTTCACTGTAGCTGAGATATTCCAGGGGGAAAATGCAACTTTTTTTACAGGGGGTCCCCCCCCACTTTGAGATGAGTGGTCGGTTGTTAATTTTTCTTATTCTACATAGTAATAGGGTGTAATATGCAAAAGAGCCGCTCCTAAAAGTCGATTAACCCGACTTTTGGTGATTTTTTCTGATAATGGGAAATTTTTAAAATTGATTTTTTTCTGAAGCCCCTAGCTCCCTCCCATGATGTCCTAGGAAAAATTGGTAGGTAAATAAGAAAATTTGTTTGTTTTTGAATTCTCTACAATTTTTATTTCAACTTTTTTTTCGTAAGGACGTAATTTCGAAAGTTATAGCCGAAAAACCAAAATTTGAACCCTCTCACCCCCCAAAAGGGGGAAAAAATATTCCCCGATTTTAGGGAAAGTCGGGTATGTTGAAATACACCCCCTACAAAGCTTATATACGAATTTTCCCGTTTCCGAGAATTTTTTTTGGCTTTTGGCTTTTTTAAAGCTAAATCGTTCGTACTAAAAGGCATCTAAAAATTTCGTAAAAATAGTGATTTTTGAAAAAAAAAACTCTTGAAACATTGTAAGAAGAAATCCCACTCTCCTCCATGCTTCTGATCTGGAAAACTTCAAAAAATTAGTCTGGAAAATCTGGAAAAATCAGGGAAAAGTATTTCTGAAATATTGTGGACACTCTGTTCAAAAATGACACGAAGTTACTATTTTAGAAGAGCAAAAAATGAAAATTTTCTGACGGAGATCGATTTTTCAGATTTTTTTCTTTGTTTTTTATTCTCCTAAAAAAGTGTAATCGCATTTGAAAATTCTCCATCTCGAGCCTAATTTTCACTTTTAAAACTGCAATTATGCGACCATAGGGGGTAATCATGGTCCTATACTCCTCCTCCACTTGGTTTCGTTTCTTGCAGAAGTTGTGAAAAAGTCGTAAAAATTGTATAAATTTTTGTTCAAACGTTTAAAAATTACCATAGGTCCATAACAAATAATTCAAAATATTATCGCTGGCTAAAAAAATTTCGAAGTAACTTTGTTGAAATACTACAAAAGAATGCAAAAATTTTTGAGATTGTTTGCATTAAAATGTTGGAAAAATGAGAATGGAGGGAGAAGCGTTGAAATTTCAGTTTACTTGTTTACAAGCTGTGAAATTTGTTCGAAATATGTAGTAATTTTTGAATTTGAGTTCCATTTTTGGCCTAAAGAATTTGACCAGAGTCGAAAAATTTTCGGAATTGATGACATTTTTTTGAGAAATTTTCATTCTAACTCAGAAAAAAGGGGAAAAATCAGGAAAAATTCTAATTCAGTTGAATTTTTTCGATCTTGAAATCGAAGAGAGTAGAAAAGATATGGATGGGAGAGGGGATGTTAGAATTTCAGTTTATTTATACAAGTTGAAAAATTAGTTCAAAATAGAGTAATTTGTGAGTCTCATCCAGGGCTGGATTGATGAGAGGACAAGGAAGGGTAGCTGGGGTAGCTTCAGCCTCTCCTCTTGTAATAGCAAAATTTCATTTTTTGCCTAAAAAATTGAACTCGAGTCGAAAATTTTCCCGATGTGATGTTCTTTTTTTGAGATGAAAAATGGAAAAAATCGTACTCTTTTAAGACGAGGAAATCTAGAAAAAAATCTGAGTAAAAAATTTTCGATTTATTTGCCCTTCCAATGAGCTAGCTTCAGTTAGTCTCTAGTATCATTCCAGAAATTATTCAAAAAGCCTCCAAAAATCCTGTTTTCAGATTTTGAACTTTTGTCAAACACCTTGTACTATTTTTCTTTCAAAATCGTAAAATCAATTTCTGAACTTTTTGCAGCTTGAAATATCACCCTTTCTTTTATTTCGATGATAAATTTCATCATTTTAGACGCAGCGTTGCAACTGCGAAGTCCGAAGCGGGAAATTTCCCAGTCGCCGAGTAACCGCGTACCCCTTTTCGTGAAATTTCAGCGATTTTAGAGCCGAAATCTCGGAAAAAAGAAGAGGGGTTGAGCTTTTCGGTACCCGGAGCGGCGCGGTATAGGCCGCGTTGCGTAGTCGCGGCACGTGGATTAGTGTTTTATGCGCTGCAAAAGGGGGAAAATGAATGGAGAAGCGGGTCATTGATCCTAAAACGCGGAAGTGCGTACACAATTCGGTCAATAAATCTCTCGTAGCGCTCATTTTATTCGGGATGTGAAAATTTATTTAGTCGACTCGTTTTTCGTTTTTCTTTCTCTCGGCGCGCGAGTTGCCTTGTTTTCGGTATTTTTTTGTCAAGTGCCCGTGTCAAGCTCGCGCCGAAAAAGCTGCGAGCTCACCCTTATGGGAAAAATTTTCACTCGGATTCAAGATATTCGCTATTCCCCGTTGTGTGGCGGAAGAATCTGATACCGGTGTTTGTATTGTACCCTCGCCCCCGCGCCAGTGTTGAGCTTTTCCGGTTCAGTAGTCGTAAATTATAGGTGTTGGAGGGGGCGAATCGAGTTTTTACAACAAATTTTCCCAGCAATTTGACGCGATACGATGGTGGAAATTTTATATTCTCGACGTGGTGCGCCTCGATGTACGAAGATTGTTGGAAAAACTATTAGCTGTGTGTTATTGACCTTTATGTTCCTGCTGTTTTATCGTTGGCCTTGCTTCAAAAATGCGCCAGTCTATGGAATATAATTACGAGGGTCATTTTTTCCTCTTTTAAGAAGGCGGAATTGAAATTTAAATAATTAACTGGAAAAATAATCGAAACATTGGGAAAACTGAGCCTGTCGAGGCGCGACGTGCCGAGCTTTGCTCTCTTATTCGGCGAGTTATAAATATAATTTTCAGAAATATGAATTTCAAGCAGACTCGACAAATCTGTTGGGACTGCAATTTACATCGTAATGGTATTCATGAATTGCAAAATAAATTCTCCAATTTTATAACAGATAGAAAATTCGCAACTTGGCACGCAACCCTTCTTCCTTTGTGGCTGTCCTTCACGAAAGTTCTTGTATTACGATACCAGTAGCGATTGTCGTATTTGCATTTTAATAAAATTGCTGTGGGATTTTTTCAAAAATAGATGGCGTATGGGGAATCGACCCACGAGAAGTAGAGAATCGTATTGTTTTATGTAGTATTCGAATGTACATGTATCGATCTCTTTCCATTGTCCTTGATTGGAGTATTTTTTTATGTCCGAGGCTTTCGAAATTATTAATGGATGAGGAAAAATGTTATAAAAATTTGTTTAAAAACTTCAGGAGTTGATGTAGGGCTATTCCATACTAATTCGAACCAAAAATGAAGTCGGGTCTTCCGATTTCGCTCAAATTTTTTGACGAAATTTGCCGACTCTTGAAGAAAATTTCTCTACAAGTTGAAAAATTTTCCAGCAAACTTGACAAAAAAGCACAAATTTTTATGGGTGCCATTTAACTGCACGACAGAAATAATGGTTTGCACGACAGAAAAAATGGAAATAACGACGACATTATATATCAAGCGACGAAACAAATTAATCCACGTAAAAAAAAAAGAATAAACGACAGTAAATAAAACGCACGTCAAAAAAATGTATTTGGGCGACGAAACAAAATAATCAACGGGAAAATAAATGAAAACACAGAAAAAAAATTATCAAACGACAACTTGTGAACGACAATTAAAATCAAAGGAACGACAAAGTACAATTAAAAAATTAAAAGTTTGAGCGACAAATAAAAAAAAAAATTAAAATTTTAAGCGAAAATTACTATATCCTACTGCACCAACAACGCCTTCCTGGCTTTTGATGGGTGTCCGCGCTTCCTTTTATATAAAAAAATCTCTCCTGAACACATTAAAAAAAAAACAGGTAGAAAATTGGTCGAATAGTTTTGAAGAAAATGGGACAAAAACATGAAAAACCAACTTAACGAGAAAGAGTTTTTAAAAGATAAAATTTCAATTTCCAAAAAAAGTTGAACTTTTTAAGTTTGAAAAACACCTTTTCATAATTTTTTCCAAATTTTTCATGAGTTCATAGATTTAGAAAACATGGAAACTTCATTTTTGGGCAATCTCCAATTTTTCTGTACTGAATAGTGAGTGAAAATTTGAAATTTAAATATCGTTACAAAAAATAAAAAAATGAATGCTCAGAGTTGTATAGAATTGGGGGCCAAAATTAAGGCAGTATTTAATAAAATTCAATTTCATACTGTCGTGCAATGATTTATTTCTTATCTCAAAAATTGTCGTTCATTCATATTATTTTGTCGTTCATACTTTGTCGTGCAAATCTTACTTTCTGTGTCGTGCATTCCCATTACTCTGTCGTGATTCGATTTTACCATTTTCGTCGTGCAAACCCTTTCTTTTGTCGTGCAGTGTTATATTCCCCAATTTTTATCACGTTGGTAGCAAAAAAATACAAAATTTCGTAAAAAAAAAACTTCGAAAATCACGAAATTTCTACAATAAAGAAATATACGTAATTTTTTCAAACAACAAACTATTGGAAAACGAATTATTTCCTTTGCGAAATTCATAAATTTTTCAGATCTTAGCCCTTGCTACCCTCGGGCTTATGAAGATTACAATATATTTAAAAGTGAAGGAGTTGAGAATTTCGTCTCCATTTCAATACTAAAATTTGATTTAAAGAATGAAGAAATTTAGCTTTTTGATTCCTTTTTCTTCAAAAATTTTCGCCCTGAATTCCCACAATTCATTCTCAAAATGATTGTACCTACCTATGAAACCTCTTTCCTTCCATCCATTCTTCATATTGAAAAAAAAGTAAAAATCTCGTGATGGTAAGAGTGAAAAAATTTTTGGAGATTCGAAAATAAACTAATTTTTTTGAACTGTGGCCCCTGCCCCCTGCCCCCCCTAGAAAAAGGTACATCTCCGCCTATGATCTCGAGATAGGTTGTACCCAGGGGAAAATTTGAGCTTTTCAAAATGTGAATATCGTTTTTGAATCTCCTTTAAATTCTTTTTCAAACCCCGCAAACACCTTCTTCCTAAGGACAACCTATCTCGAGAATGAGCCTTCAGAGATTGGTAATTTAGTAAAAAATCGAAATTGCATAAAAACTACGAGCCACCCCCCCCCCGGCCTCCATGAGGGTTAAAAGGGAAATGATCGTAAGAACTCGTAAAAAAAGAATAGCCCTGTAGAAAAATTCAGAAATTCGTGAAAACTCCGAAGTTCTATACTTACAAAGGAGGTATCACAACTCTTAAGTAAAATTTTGAGCTGAAACAAAAATAAATCATAATAGAACCCTGTACTTATCTAAAATTTCAAATTCCAAAGTTCATTTCTGGAATTTTGGGGAAATTTTTGAAATTTTTAAATTACCACATCGCCCAGAAAAATATGAAAATTTGCATTTATCAACAAAAAAAAAACAACTGAAATTTGGTATATATCCTATTTTCGACCTACCGAATTAATTGGCAGAGGTTACGAGACGTTTCGAAGTCTCCGGAAAATTTTAGAATTTTCCAGCCATGGAGAAATGCTCATAAAAATGGTCTATATAAACTTTAGCACTTATAATCGCAGATTACCCATATTGATGCCCTACTTGCTCAATTAAAGCATAATTTTCCGAAATTCGCATTTTTAAGCTGAAATCCTTAATTTTTTGGCCGAAAATTTTTCTGGAAAAAATTTAAAAATACGCCGATGAGGTATCCATTAGAGGTGATAGATACTCTATTTTCGACCTTACAAATCGATTGGAACCGGTTTTATGACGTTTCAGAACCTCCAAAAATTTTTGGAATTTTTATTATTTTTAAATTTTTTCTAGGAAAATTTTCCATAAAAAATATGAATTTTAATTCAAAGTTACGAAGTCCGGAAAATTGTGCTTTAATCGATCAAATAGGTTAACAATATAGGTAATCCACGATTATAAGTGCTAAAGTTCATATGGACCATTTTTATAGGGTTTTCTCCAAAGCTGGAAAATTCCAAAAATTTCTAGAGGCTCTGAAACCGCTACCAATCGATTCAGGATGTCGAAAAAAAGGTATATACCAAATTTGAAATTACCAATTTTCTGCTCTTTTCGTTGATGAGGTTTTTTCTTATTTTGCAGTGCGATGAGGTAATTTTGAAACTTCAAATATTCGCAAGTCTCGTTGTACTTGGATTAATTTATTTGTATAGAAAAAATGTATGTTTCGTGTCCTTTATTCGTTTAGTTTTATTGAATAAAATAAGATATATGGGAATAGAAAATAGTATAGTCGGATTATGCCATCCGTTCGTTCAGGATGTAAAAAGCAATTTGACGATTGATTCTCAATCTAGAATGTATTTAGAAAAAAATAAGCTTGGGTGCAATTTTTTCCGGCCCCTCCCCTTCCGAGGGTCCATCCCAATTTCTTAAAAATGCGCGTATCTCCTTTTCTATTCGTTCTACCAAAAAAGTGTTCAAGCAAAAGTTCTTCCTTGAAAGCTTCTCTACATTTTTGATTATTACAAAAATTCGCTTTGGAGCCACTCTTTAGCCCCAAATTTCAAAAATGTACTTACAGAATTACTCAAAATCAAGTTATTCTCATTTATTATGAAAAATATCAAAGATAGCGCAAAATGTGTAATAACAAAAAGTATTCAGAATAAAATTTCACATCTATAAAGTTCATCGCCGTTCGCCCACTCCTCACCCTTAGGGTTCACCTCTCCCCAAAATTGCTTTTATTTTGGTAGTCCAGTGGCGAGAAATGTGTTTTTTTGGTCATGAGTGGCAAATTATGATCGAGAAATTAAATTTGGTATGGTGAAGTAGGGCACTATAAGGAATTTTTTGAGCCAGGGAGGTCACAAATCCCATAGGAGGGACAGGCAGGTTGTGCCATGTTGAAAAAAATGCAATTTTTGAACATTTGTGAGAAAAAATACGAAAAACTGAATTTGAATTCTCAAGTTTGAGGGACATCTCTTCCTCTAATCTTGAAAGTAAAGTCATTTTTCAACTCAGCGGGCTTCAATTACATGTAAAATGACACCAAAAAAGGGCCAACAACCTAATTTCAAAAAATTAAGGGCTTAACCTCTCAACGAACCTCCCCTACCCTTTCTATGGGGTTTGGTGATGACCTCTCAGGCTCAAAAAATTCTTTATGTGCCCTAATTCACCATACCAAATTTCATTCCTCAATCATAATTTGCCACTCATGGCCGAAAAAAACACATTTCTCGCCACTGGACTACCAAAATAAAAGCAATTTTGGGGATGAGTGAACCGTAGGGCTGAGGAGTGGGGGAACTGCGATGAACTTTATAGATGTGAAATTTTATTCTAAATACTTGTTATTACACATTTTGCGCTATCTTTGATATTTTTTATAATAAATGAGAATAACTTGATTTTGAGTAATTCTGTAAGTACATTTTTGAAATTTGGGGCGAAAAAGTGGCTCCAAAGCGAATTTTTGTAATAACCAAAAATGTAGAGAAGCTTTCAAGGAAGAACTTTTGCTTGAAAATTTTTTTGGTAGAACGAATAGAAAAGGAGATACGCGCATTTTTAAGAAAGGGAAAAAATGGCACCCAAGCTTATTTTTTTCTAATACATTTTAAATTAAGAATCAATCGTCAAATTGCTTTTTACATTTGGTGCGAGCGGAAGCATTTTTTTGACATAGTCCGCCTACCTATACTAAAAGTTGAAAATTTCTCAACCAGAATTTTTCGAAATTCTCGACTCTTTTGAATTGAAACAAGCGAATTACATCCGAATGACGAGGCAATGTAGCCCAATACACTTTTGGAGGAAGGAAGAGGGTATCGGGGAGGGTGGAAAAGTACCTATAAAAATATCGATTACAATCGGAGGTCGTATGGCGGTATTTCGTTTACTTATTATAAATAGCGACGTAATGATTCGCGTGTAAGCACAGCCAAAGGCTTGTCAGCTGCTCGCACCGAACAGTTCATGACCTAACGCCACACTTTGGCACAGTTTTGGATTTTGTGTTGCTATAGTACGTAGCGATTGCGATACATCGAGTTACCTATACATACGATTATTTTAAATTTCATATTAAGATATTTTCAGGTAAATTATTGTTCGATAAAACCTGGTCCGATTTAGTCGGTGTTTATAAATTAAGTGGGTTATTTACTATACGAAGACGAGCAGCGAATAATCGATTGACGTCGAAACAACAACCCGCCAAGTTGCTTTATTTTCTCGTATACCATTTTTTACCTCGTTTATTTTTCTTCCAATTTTTTTTTCTTTTTTAATTTCATCAAAAATGGTTTCCTGGTTTTGTCCTTCCCGCGATCCCCGCCTCTTGGTCGCGTTTCGCTCGTCGGCCTCTCCTCGGGAGGCCTTTAGGTGGCGTTGCTTCGCACAAGTATCGACCAATCGTCCTTGCGCACGGTTTACTCGTGAAAGGCGAAAGGTCGATGGTGGAAACGGCTTTACAATGATGAAAAACAATAGATTTGGAAATTAAATTCGCCAATCGAAAATATTAATTTGAACGTAGACGAGATAGGGTAGCGGGGAAGGGGGGATGCAGGCTTCGAGAAAGTTTTATCTTAATTTTCCAAACGGTTCGCTAGCGCCGCACCGTGCTTCGTTTTTTGTTCCATTTTAGCGAATTTATTGAAATAAATCTTTCGAAAATGAACTCCGAGTAGGATTTATTTATAAAAATTTTCTGCTACGAAATGCTCGATGAAGTGAAGGTGATGAGGGGGGTTTTTGTTTGGGTATTTGAAGATTGGCGAATAATTACCTATTCGAAGAGGGGATTTTGAAGTTGTAGAAGAACTTGGATGTGGAGATGGGCGGTGGAGAGGAAATTCTGTTGACTGATTAATTTTCTATTCAGTGCTCTGCTATTTCATTATTTTTATTTTTAAAATGAAAAAAGAAATTTCTATCGGGATTGTAATTTGTTGCGACTATTTTTTACTGAACATTTTTCCAAAGTCTCTTGAATTATAACTGTGACTTTGTAAAAAATCGAGGTTCAAAAATTTAGATTTGAGAAAATATTTTTTATTTTTTGCTGACGAGAGAATTGTTTCAGGTACGCCTGCTTTCCATTTGAACGAGAAAAAAAATTCAAAAAAAAATCGTTCGAACTTTAAGCTCCCCCCCTCCTCCTCCCTCCCGGTAACAAAAATTTCAACTGCCTGGGTTTATTTTTTGTATTTTAATGAATTTTTAAAATTTTAATATCGTCATTTTCAATAGAAAATGTTTCATTTTTTCTTTAAAAATGCTTATTTTTCAGAAAAAAAAACCTGATGGAAGCTTGGTCTCAGCTCAATATCAATCTTTCGAAACTGAATTCTATTATTTTCAGTTCCCTATTTTGGAGTTTTCAGCAAAATTTCGATTTTTGAAGTATTTTCAAGTTCCTTTATTCTTTATGAATGTTTCGTTATTGAGAAAAGCGATTTCCTGAGATACATTTCAAATATATTTTTTTCACCAGCTTTTAATTTTCCAAAAAGAAAAACGAAAAAGTTGACGATTCTGTAATCAAGTTAAGTAGTCAGTGACCTGAATGAGGAAAAATGGTGGATTTCCGCCGAAAACCGACCTTTCTTCCCTCTTTCCCATCTGAATTTTTATAATTTCCAGCTGTTTTGAAACATGCAGGGTGATTTTTGATTTTCTCCGGATTTTTTTTTCTCCAGAAAGCATAGAAATTAACGTGAGCAGCCAAAAATCAGGGGTTTGTCTCTTTTCGAATAAATCAACCGGAAAATTCGCCTTTCTCGCGGTTTCCAGGCGAATACTTCAATTGTGTTTCCCAATTAATTAGTTTTGAATTTTTGAAAGGAAGAAAAAAAATATTGAAAATTTTCAAATCTACTAGTCGCTAACCTGAGTGGAAAAAAAATAATTCAAGGTGTCTACTGGTAAGAAAAACCAGAAATTAACAAGAATTTTCATAATTTTATTGTGAAAAGCAAAAATTTTCAACATTTTGTTCTTCCTTGAATTTTTAAATCGAAGGATAAAAAGGGAGTTTTTTTGGGGGGTAATTTGAAGCAAGAAAATTCCAGAAAAATAATAAGAATTTTTATTTTTTTAATCCAATAGACACCTTACACTTTTGTTTTTCAACAAATATCCACCCCCCCCCCCCCCACCTCACTGGGATTTCACAATTTCTAGATGTTTTGGAATTTCCAGCATGGTTTTGATTTTCTTCAAAACGTGAAAATCAACTTCGGTATCTAAAAATCGACTTTTTACTTATTTTTGAGTACTTAGTTGATGACGAAAATTTACCTCTGTCGCGATTTTCAGACGAACCTTTGAAGTGAATTTTTTGACCAACTTTCAATTCAACTATTGGAAATTCGAATAATTAGGTACTGAAAATAACGAAATTTCTAAAATTTGGTTTTGAAAGATTGATATTGCGTATCGAAGGCCTAATTTTCATTACCTTTACCACAATAGTTTTTTTTGACGAAAGTACTTCACTGTCTTTGAAAAATACCAGTTTTCAGTTTT
Organism: Pseudococcus viburni; assembly: GCA_033439095.1. Taxonomy (NCBI): domain Eukaryota; kingdom Metazoa; phylum Arthropoda; class Insecta; order Hemiptera; family Pseudococcidae; genus Pseudococcus; species Pseudococcus viburni. Next base: position 289,269 of record JAVBJF010000031.1, read on the forward strand.
TTAAAATTCGCCAAAAAAATTGAAATGTTTGAAAAATCAGCTTGGGCAAATGAAATCTATATTTTGAGGGTTTTCGAACCTGTTGCTTCCAAAAATCATGTTTTTGTGCAAATCTGAGGAGGACAGCTGAACACCTCGAAAAATGTCCTGATGAAAATATTGTTCTTATATTAAAAAATTGTGGTCATTAAATTTCTGACTTGAAATCGAGACTTGTCATTGATTTTTTGTCGAATTTCTCCCCATTAAAATCATAATTTTATTCGGCTTTCTCCAAATTGGAATTTTTTGGGATTTTTAAACGTTTTCTGGCGAATTCTTGGATTTATGGCATCTTTTAAGTGCTAAGAAGGCTTCTCGCACAATTTTGATTGGCTAAAAAACGCAAAAAAACAAGTTACGAATTTCGAAAAATCGTGTTTTAATCAATCAAATAGGTCACCAATATGGGTACTTCGCGATTATAGATGCTGAAGTTCATATGTGCCATTTGTATGAGATTTTCTCCACAGCGTTGGGAGAATCAAAAATTTTCTTTAGGCTCCGAAACGTCTCGAAACCCCTTCTAATAAATTCGGGAGGTAATAAATAGGGTACATGCTGAATTTCAGCTTTTTTAGTTGGGATTAGATCAAATTTTCATGATTTATAGGGCGATGAAGTGATTTCGAAATTTTCAAAAATTCGCCAAAATTCGAGAAGTGCACTACAGCACTTGATATTTTGGAAATGGGCATCTTTTATGATGTACTTTCAATTTATTTATTTTTCGGCCCAAAATTTTCCTTAGAGTTGAGATAGGTACCTCTCTTAAAATTGTAAAAAGTGGTGAAAAACACGGTTTTTTTTTGGTTTTGATTTTTTTTGACCATGTTGCACCCAGTTTCGGAATCTGAAAAAAATATATGTGATGCATGACCATTTAACGGAAGTAATTAAAAAGTTTCCAGCATTGGCACCCCCAAACATTTTTTGATTTTTTTTTTGAAAATTTCAACATGCAAAAAAATTGAAAAAAAATTTGAACCGAAAATTTTCAAAAAATTCTCATGTATACTGCTCACCAAGATGTATAATCTGTGAAAATTTCAAAAATTTTCATCCACCTCTTCCAGAGATATCCCGAATTGAATTTTCGAGATTGGGGTGCGATAATTCCGGAAGGGGAGAGGAGGGTGTGGAGGGAGGTTCGAAAATTGTTCGGGATGGTTTTGGGCTAGGAGTAAAATTTTGGGCCTAGGGCCGTTTTTGACCCTTATCCGGAAAGGCTCTTTGGTCAAAATCCAAGATATGCTTTTTTTTCACTCCACCCTAGTATACTTCTGCTTTTTCGCAATTCGTGAAAAATATCGACTTTCCAAGTTAAATTCGTCGACCTTTCAATTTTAATAAATTTATAAATTTCATAACGATTTTTTTCGCTGTATAAAATCAAGAACGTTTTCCTTTGTAAGAATTTCACTAACGTCAATGGCTAATTTCGAGAGGAAAGGACTATGAAACCAAAAAAGGGAGTAATTAGAGGTAAACGGGGACATAAGGTAGTCTCGGTGCTGGAATTCGTTGAAACATGGCTAATGATCGCGATGGGACTATAATGGAAATATATGTTGCGTGGGATTTGATACCGATAAAACTTTGGCATTTATAAAGAATTAGGGTCGATCTAGCGGAGATGTTGGGAAAACATTCAGCTCGAGGAGGAAGAAACGCAGAAAAGAGGGGTACGCGGGGCAGACGATATTAGAAGATGTTTTATAGCGTTAATTATCAATGTTGAAAGTTGGGAATTGTCGACGCGTGTGTCGTATTCGTACTTGGAGTGTACGTATTATCGCGTAATAATACGTTTTACGAACGCGTTTAACAACGAATTAAAAAAGAAGCTCGTTTTAGTTGATTTTTGGTCCCCAGCTCGGGCGTTATTTTTCACTCAGCTAGTCTGGATCTGGAATGGTATATGTGGGCTATAAAAATTAATGCTCGTCGCGTCTCGCGTTCGCTCTCGGGCTAAGAAAATAATCTCGCGAATCGAGTTCGTATTTATACGAGAACCAACGAACGGTATTTTGCTTGTCAGAGTTTACGACGTTGTTTACGGTTGTAAATTCGGATGAGTTTTGGTACAGCAGCGGTCTAATATTCGGTATTGTACGATGCTTTTGGATTCGGGTGCTTTGTGGATAGACGAATCGCTGAGAGAGATGGCGAGAAGATGTCATACTGGTACGTTGTTCGGAAAGAATGAATATTAAAAAAAAAAAAAAGTCATAAGATCAGATACACTCACATAATAAAATTTACTGCTACGATAGCGAAAAAAGTTGCTAACCGAGAAACCAAGGAACTCGTTTTCGTGTGCAGTGCATGTTCAGTTGGAGGGATTTTCCTGCAGTGATTCGATATTTATTTTAGAGCGTTGAAAAATAAGCGTGGTTTTTACGACTGGGTTTTCTAACGGAATTGATTAAATTTTACTGATTACAGAGAGTAGACCATTCTTTCCTGGATTGGACGAACAAGCTGTGGCCGCTATTATTGAAAATCCTAGTTCTCACATCGTGGACGGACAAGTGTTCATACCATCGTTGCCACAGGGGGCTCAGTCTTCCCCGCACGCGTTGCTGCAAGAAAAAGAAGAGAAATATTCGAGAAAAGTGTTCGTCGGAGGATTACCGCCGGATATTGACGAAGGTACGTAGCTCATTTTTTACCCCCATATCGTCACCTTTATTGTACGTATTTTGGCTGACGCTGGTGCTCGTGTTCGTTCGCCAAGAGCCGATGTATTCTGCAAGGTTTAATGCGCACCATCGCCAATCGTAGGGTGCGATGATCCTACCTGAGAGCTCGCCATCGCTATATTATTCTAATACCCGTGAGAATGGCGTGATTTAAATATTCCATGATGTAAACAATAAGAGACGAAGGATTCGGTTTATTTGCGGTCATCGTTTGCATCTGGGGGGAGGGGGTAAGCTCGTAAATGGATATTCGCACCCAAGATGCTGTAATAATGTTACGAGATTTGTGGTCACTCGAGTGAAGTAAGTATCGTCTGCGAATTGTATCAGTTTGCCATAACTTTGGATGGGTTTTGAAATATTGGTTATGGTGAAATTTTATGTCGAGTTTTACGATCGATATTTTTCCAAGTATTCAAATCAGAGAAGGGGGTTGGGAAAGGGGGAGGCTGTGTTGGAAAAAATTAATGAGAGAATTTCTAATGCTGGAATGAGGGATTCTGCTCAAAATGATCAGTACTAGGGATGAAAGGCCGAAATGATTTTAGTTTAATTTTTAAATTTTTGTTCAGATTTTATTTAATTTTTTCATAATCTGTTAGTCAGAGAAGTGAGAAGGGAGAAGGACAGCTTGCCTCCTTCAATAACGACAAAATTGAATTTTTTTTCGAAAAAAATGAGATTCGATTGGGAAAATTTGCAACAACAATGCAATCTCTAGAAAACTTACATTTTTGGGCAAAAAATTGAAGAAAATCGTAATTTAAGCGGAATAAAATTGATTGAAGACAAAAAAATCTTCAATTTTCAACACCCATTTCGTATCCTATAATAATGCCAACTCCACTTTTTTTTGGCAAAAAAACTGAATAAGTAAATGAAGAAAAATGATTTCAGTTTCGTTTTTAGTGTTGATTAGAATCGATTCAATTACAAAAATGCAACCAAGGTTGCCAACCAAAATTTCGAAAAAATCACTATTTTGGCCAAAAATCACTGTAGCCAATTTGTTCAAACGTCGCTGAAATCACTGTTTTTTCTCCAGAAGTCGTTCAAAAATCACTTTTACCACTGAACTCATCCTTGAAAAATCACTTTATAAAAGTACCAAAGTAAAAAGTGTCATAAATGCCAGAATCGAATGTTTTTCAATTTTTCTGACCAACTTTTTAGTACTAAGTTCATGCATGATTTCAGTTTTTCTCCATCATGTCAGGAATTTTTCCAATTTTTAGTTTTTTGTTGATTTTTTTTACACAGTTCAAGCATTGAGTAAGTATTCTTACTCTATGGTTCAAGCCATTTTTTTTCAAATATTTTTCATCAAAAATCACAAAAATCACTGAAAACTGAAAAGTAGACCCGGCAAATAGAGTAAAAAATCACCAAAATCACTGAAATTTTCAAAAATGATTGAAAAAATTACTAAACTTTTTCAAAAACTGAAAAATTGCTGATTTCAATGAGAAATCATCGAGGTTGGCAACACTGAATGCACCCAAAAGGAGATAAAGGCTAGCTCTCATCCTTCCAATGTCCTAGTGGCAACATTACACGTTTTGGTTGAGAAAATTGGGTTAAAGTTGGAACATTTTCAGTGATGACCCGTTCTTTGGAAAATATTCTTTTCAACTATTCTTTCGTTTTGAATCAGTGAAAAATCACTGATGAATAGTCAGAATTGCAGCGCAGGAAAGATCGGCCAAATTTACTGATTTTTGGCGAAAGTTGCTCTGATTTCTCAAGCAATGGCGAATTTAATTAATTTTTCAGTTTTATCGATTTTTCATTAATTTTTTATTGCTTCCTTTCAGTAAGATTTTTCTGAGATTTGTTCCTGTGCTGTAATTCTGACTGTGTTTTAGTGATTTTCACTTATTTTCGGAAATGGAAAAAATTAATTTTGCAAGGAAAGAAAACCGTATGAGGTGTCCAAAGCAGGCAAGAGCGAATGTGGGCCCGGTGCTGTATAAATTTTCAGGCTTTTTTCCCCTGAAAAATGTTGAAAATTGATTTTTCAACCCTTTTCTATAAATTTTTTGGCTCTGCCCTTTTTAGTTTATCTTTTTTAAAAGAAAAATGTTGAAAAATTACAATTTTAACGGAGACAAAAAAAGACTTGTTCTTTTTTAACATATTTTCTCCAAATATAATGGAAAATGGAAATTTTGAGCCCCTCATAAAAAATGCGGGCCTAGTGCAAATGCAGCCTTTGCACCCCCCCCCCCTTCCCCCGCTGACCCTGGAGATGTTCACTTTCGATTTGTACGAGAGTATGATTCATCATGGGAAATAATTCAATTGTTCGGAAACAAATCGTTTGTTTGAATGATTAAATCGTTTATGAACGAATCATTCATTCGAATTATCCAGTAATGCGTGCATAATTTGTGTAAAAAATGATAATTTGCTCCATCAGACACGAAACCATGAAGAGATCCACACCCCCCCCCACCACTCAAGTCTGAAAGTTTTGATGTTGATTGAGAAATTTTGTTGTAAATCGGCTGATTTCCTCAAAAAATCACCAGGTGTCGATGCTAAAGGTCAAAAAATCAAAAAAAAAGTGTAAATTTTGTTGAATGTGTCCAAAAATACGAAAAAATACGAATTTAGTAGGTAAAATGTGGAAAAAATGTTTCCCCTTGTTTTTCCTTATTTCTTGGAATACTTCATTTTTTTCTGCAATTCAGTTTAAGTTATCTTGATAGTCACAAATTAGTTTCTCGATGACTAAAATGGTGAAAAAATTATGAAATTTTAACTTTTGATTGCCTTTCTGCGCAAAAATATTCACCCGAGGTGGTTAATCTCTTCTGATGTTTTTCGAAATTTCATAATATGGTTTTTTTCGCGAACCTCTCCCCCTCGTTTGATAATTTATTTGGCGGGGCAAGTTGAAAAATTTGAAGGGTTGCATGAAATTTATCAATTTGAAGCACTTAAATTTTTTCAAGGGAAAAAATGAGCCCAAAATTGTGAAATAAAATTAATTTTCAATCAGAAAACTGTTCTTCCTTGTCATTTATTTGTAGTAGACGCCTATACAATTTAGGTAAATGAAAGTTGAGAAAGTGAAATATTTAAATTTTGACTACTTTGATTTTTCTGAGCACAATTTTGGTTTATTGAAGGAGGATGTTGAGGATTTTGACTCCGCTCCCTTGACGACTTGAATGTTGAAAGGTTAATTTTCAATTTTCGATCATTTTTTTTGCAACATTTCTTTTTACTGTAAAGTATGAAATTTTTTCATAATGTTTCCGATGTCAATGAGTAATTTTTTTTTGAGCCTTCGCCCGTCATTGGAAAATGGTATGAAAACAATTACCTCAGAGAAGTAGATACTTGTGAAATTCCTGGAAATTAGGAAAGTTTGGGAAGTCAGACTTCCATTGATTTTTTTTCAAACTTGAGATGTTTTCCAATGCCAATTTTTTGGTAAAGTGTGTCAAGAAAAAATATACTTATTATTTTTCTTATAAACGGGATTTCAACGATCTAAGTCCAAATTTATTCTAATTTCCAAGTTCAATTTTTTTCAATTCTAATAAAATTCTTTACAATTGTTTAACCAGAAGAAATTTTTAAAGACATGAAGTTAAAATTTTTTCAAAAATTCAAAGGTTGATAAAAATTGAGCAGAAATTTTAACATTACCTATTGCAAAAAAATTGAGGTTAAGCTGTCCTGATACGTCAAGCTTTTTTCAAAAAGGCCATGCTGGTCCTGAAAAGTCGAGCTTTTTGACCAATTTGCCCTGATTTACTCAAAAAGTCAAGCTTTTTTCAAAAATATAGCTATTAAAAATTATGTTTTTTGAATTAAATGTGTTCGTTAAAATTTTAATTTTCTATAATTAGCTACAAGCACACAAATGTATCGATGGGGGGGGGGGGGGGGTACTCTCTCAATTTTACCAGAAATCACTGAGAAACAGTCAGAATTGCAGCACAGGAGAAAATCAGTGAAAAATTTTTTTACTGAAAACAAATCAGTGGATTAAAATCACTGGAAATCAGTGAAAATTCACTGAAAACTCAGTGATATTTATGAAATTTACTGAAAAATCCGTGAAATTCTTTGAACAATCAGTGAATATCACTGATTTTTCCTGTGCTGCAATTCTGACTGTTTATCAGTGATTTTTCACTGATTCGGAATGAGAGAGTAGAGTGACATAACTCATAACTGGGGGGGGGGTGCTCGGAAAAGTCATAAAGTCATGCAAAAGGTCATTCCAAAAGATCAAGTCAAGTCAAGCTTTCTGCTCAACAAATTTTGTTTGACACCTTGAAAAAATATTTGTAAAATGTTGAGTTTTTTTGAACTTTCTGACTTCCTCAGATTATCCCTTCCAAAATCGCCGCTGCTGAAAATTGGAAAATGAAATATTGTCAAATTCAATCGAGCTAATTTTATTTAGAGTGTTTTTATCGTACTACTTACGTATGTTTATCGTTTTACTAACTCGTATTTATTTTTATGGTTACAGAGGAAATTTCGAATAGTTTTCGTAGATTTGGACAACTAGTCGTGGACTGGCCGCATAAAGCAGAAAGTAAATCTTTCTTTCCACCCAAAGGATACGCATTTTTACTGTTTCAGGTAAATTTTTTACTACTTTTTGGTATTAAAATTCGAAGTAATAATATAATAACAACGTATGTCTTATGTCCTTTTTATGTATACTCGAAAAAAATAGACAACATACGTCTATAACGTAGGCGTAAAAGATTACCGGAGGTGGTGGCCAAGGGGGGCATTACAGCGGGGTAAATGAAGTAAATAAATGCGTGACACGCGTGTGTAAAATTTCGCCGTTGCCTCCTCGTGATTGACTTTTTTGCGGTGCTGTAATGACGTTAATGGGGGGAGGACATAGGAACGAAAGGGGAAAGCTCAATATCTACCTACACGCTGAAAATAAACTCGAGCTGAACGTCGTCGTTGTCTATGCATTGGGTATATTGTACGTACAATGTGCATGTACACGTAGTCGTCGATTCGTATCGTAAGATGGATATTTTGTACGGATTCCGGAGTGTGGGAAGCCCTAAAAGCTGTCTCGAGCTTTTTCTTATATTATCGTCGATAATTAGTAATTTAATTTGGGAATCGGGCTGGCGAAACGATTGGAAATGAGGAAAAAACGCGTCACCGTTTGAGGCTGGAGAGGCGAAAAAATCGATAAGAATTTATTAATTCGCCAACATTATCGGCACAACTCGATAGAAATGTTCGGTATTCCGGTCAGGGTTCTTTTTTTCAATATTGTCGTACCACTCGAATGGTGAACGAGAATACGGATACACGAGCAACGCTAATTGCTAAAGAAAAACTTTCGCATCGTGTCGAAAATTAATTTCAATATGGAATGGAAAAATTTACGTAGTTTAATGGAATTGCTTCGGATGATGGGTTTATGTATATTATACGGGTACGATGCGAGGAAAATATCGAGACCCTTGCGTAGGTACCTATTGATGGAGATTTCGTAGTTTTACTCGACACGATATTACGAAAATGGGAAAATGGGAAAATGGGTACTTTATCGGGTGAAATTATCGCGATGTAGTTTTTTCTCGTTCTCTCCGCGTACAAAATGAACCGGATATTAAAAGTACGATAAAAAAGGGTTCTATTGCCAGTGCGGTGGTTCGACGTGTTATTTTATATTTTTGGCACAGATTGTCGATGTCGCGTCTTATCAGAAAAAGTTGTGGCTTTGGTTTTTCACCGGTTGAGAGATTTACGCTGAGTCTTTGATATTTGCAGAGTGGGAGTTGTTTTCATCGATTTTGAGGGGTTTTATTTTTATCGAACGTCGACTCTGCTCCGGTCTTGTATTTTATTTGGGAGAGGAAGAAATGGAAATTTTTCTTCATGGATGATTATTCGATTGGTTTGCGTCAGTTTTCACGAATGGAAAGTTTTTATGACTAATTGTCATTTTGAGGGGAAAATGGATATTTTTGTGGAACGAATGAATGATTTGATCGAATTGTCTTTTTATTATGAAGTTCTATGAGAGTTAAAATGATCGGCCAAACTTCATAATTACTCGCATACTTACTGACGACTGGAAAATCTTGGTGAATCTTAATCAAGCTTATTCTTGTACGAGTACTTGGTGATTCGTTGAAAAACTTTTTCGTATCGAAGAAATATAGTCGTTCATGAGGTATTATTTCATAAATTATTTTTTTATCGCAAGTGAGTGATTCATTCTTTCATTTGGAAAATGAATCAGTCGTTCACAAACGAATCATTTTATTCAATCGTTCGTAAAGGATCATTCAATTGAATTGTTGGCGAACAAATTTTTTGAATCAGTCCTTTTGTGAAAGAATTTTTTTATTTGATCGTTCACGAACGGCAAATTCAGTCTAGTCGTTTTCAAACGAATCATTCAATTCAGTCGTTTGAAAAAGAGTCCATTTCAATGTAGACGTTTGCGAACGATTCTTTTGATTCAGTCGTTCGCGAATGAATCATCCAATTTAGTCATGAATGAATCTTGTCGTTCGCGAACGAATCATCCTATTTAAGCACGAATGAATCATCCAATTTAGTCATGAATGAATCTTGTCGTTCGCGAACGAATCATCTTATTTAAGCACAAATGAATCTTTTATTCAATCGTTCGCGAATGAATCATTTTATTTAATCGTTCGTAAAGGATCATTCAATTGAATCGTTAGTGAACAAATTTTTTGATTCAGTCCTTTGTAAAAGAATTTTTTTATTCGATCGTTCACGAACGACAAATTTGGTCTAGTCGTTTTCAAACGAATCATTCAATTCGGTCGTTCGCAAAAAAGGCGATCAATTTAGTCGTTCATGAATGAATCTTTTGATTCAGTCGTTCGCGAATGAATCATCCAATTTAGTCATGAATGAATCTTGTCGTTCGCGAACGAATCATCTTATTTAAGCACGAATGAATCTTTGATTCAGTCGTTCGCGAATGAATCATTTTATTTAATCGTTCGTGAAGGATCATTCAATTGAATTGTTGGTGAACAAATTTTTTGATTCAGTCCTTTGTGAAAGAATTTTTTTCATTCGATCGTTCACGAACGACAAATTCGGTCTAGTCGTTTTCAAACAAATTATTCAATTCAGTCGTTAGCAAAAAAGTCGTCCAATTTAGTCATTCATGAATGAATCTTTTGATTCATTCGCTCGCGAATGAATCATCCAATTTAGTCATGAATGAATCTTGTCGTTCGCGAACGAATCATCCTATTCAAGCACGAATGAATCGTTTGATTCAGTAGTTCGCAAACGGATCGTTCAATACGTAGGGTGTCGTCTGCGAATGAATTGAACATTCAAACGAGCCGTTCGCAAACGAATCGTCTAATTTAGCAGTGATGGGAAACTGAAATGATATCAGTTTCAGTGTTCAAAATATCAGTTTTAGTTTCAGTTTCAGTTTTCAAAATATTTTAGTTTCAGTGTACAGTTTTCAGTTTTTCCATTTTCTTTCCTTTTGCATTTTCTGAAAGTTTATTATTTATTTGATGTATTTTTTTTTTAGAAAAAGTGACCACTTGGTCACAAAAGTATTTACTGAATTCTGAATCTATTTAAAATTATGTTTCAAATGAGCTATTAAGTGAAGTTTTTTGGGTTTTTTCGTGCATAATTGACGATTTTATTGTAAGAGTTTGAAATTTGTTGTTGGAAAACACGTTCCAAGTTGAAGTTTTGGAGTGAAAATTTTCAATAAAAAATTTACTCGAAAATATTTCGAAAACTATGCCTTCCAAAAAAATCTAACCACTTTATCATATGGGAAATTTAATTCTCTACAACTTTGGTTCTCATCATTTTTGTTGTAGGACGCGGACGTTTAGTTTGCTCAGAAATATTACTTTTTGGTAAGAAGGGCACAAAAAAATGAGATTTTCCCGCAGAATTTAGAAAATTTTAAGCTGTAACTTTTTTTCTAAATGAAATAGAGGTCTGCGGTTTGCTCCATTCAATTCGCCTTGAAATTTTCTATAAGACTAGGCCAATTTTTTTCCAAAGTCCGTGTTTATTGTACTCGAAAAACGTTATTTTACAGCACACCCCCCCCCCCCCCACTTCCAAAAGCAAACATTGGCCAAAAAAATGGTTTCCCTTCGTTAGTTACATAAAAAAAACCAGGGTTGTGCCGATTCGAATCACTTATTTTATGATTCGAAAAATGATTCGAATCATCAGACATGAAATGATTCGTGATTCGTGATCCGAAATTTTTGTACTTTTCTAGTCATTTTACGATACTTTTTTTTTCTTTCTGATAATTTATTCTTAATTTTTTTTGTACCTATCTCGATATTTTTTTCGAAATTTTTACCGAATCTTGATTTTTTATTGACATTAATTTTCAGCTGTTGAAATTTTTTCTCCCAATTTTTTTCAAATTCGAATTATTTTCTGAAATTTTTTCCTACTCCGTATTTTCAATGAATTTTTCTCATAAATTCTGAATTTCGTTTCTCACTTTCCCGTTTCCCACCCAAAAAAAATCGATTTCATTTCATTCATTCATTTATATTGAAATTTTTTTGGATGGGAAAGTGGGAAACAAAATTCAGAATTTATGAGAAAAATTTATTCAAGGTTGAAAAAAATTGAGAAAAGTCTCCGGTTAGAAAAATAATAATTTTGAATTCAAGTGAAAAAAAATGAAAATTCCCATTGAAAATGCGAAGTAGGAAAAAGTTTGAGAAACTAATTTGAAGTTGGAAAAAATTAGAAGAAAAAATTTTAACAGCTGAAAATTGTTTGTCATTAAAAAAATAAGATTTGGTAAAAATTTCGAAATAGTATATTATGCAACAAGGGAGATAAAGTGATTTTCGACGAATTTTGAGGTATCGTGGGAAAATTTTGAAGCAATGTGAAGTAATATTTTTCCAGATTGGGTAACTCAAGTCGCAAATTTTTTTAAAACAGTTTCAATTCGGAGTTGGATTTTGGGAATTGGGATGTTTTGAATTTGTAGGTCACACGATTACATATTTTGAAATCGATTAAAATTACATTTCAATATGCAAGAGGTACTACAGAACAATCGCACTGGGTTTTGGTATTTTTGGCGATTTTCATTAAATGATTCGAAAATTACGAATCGCGAATCATTTTCCGGAAAGTGATTCGAATCATTTCTAAGAAAAGGATTCGTGATTCGAATCAAAATGAACGGGATTCGGCACAACTCTGAAAGCAACCAAAGTTTGGCAATCGGAATCCAGCCACAAAAATCGTGTCGACCCGTGTAATAAAAATATAATAGAAAATTTAAAAAAAAAAAACTGGAACTTGACTGAAATTTATTTTAGTTTCAGTTTCAGTTTTTTTCAGCAGTTTCCCATCACTGTAATTTAGTCATAAATGAATCTTTTCATTTAGATGTTCGTAAACGAATCGTTTGATTCAATCGTTCGCGAACAAATCATCTAATTCGGTCATGAATGAATCTTTTGATTCAGTCGTTCGCCAACGGATCGTTCAATACATAAGTTGTTGTCTGCGAATGAATTTTCCAAATTAGTCGTTCATGAATGAATCATTCATTCAATTAGGTCATTCGTGAATGGATTTTGGAATATTTCGATACAGTCGTCTCGTCGTCTGCGAAACGAAACTTTTGATTCACTTGTTCATGAACGGATCATTAAATTCAGTCTCTCATAAACGAATAATTCGATTCAAACGTTCATAATTTGATTAGTTCAATCAGTTGTAAAGGATCAAAGAATTCGTTTAATTCGGATAGTGAAAATTCTTGTTCGAATTTCTCTTATAAGCCGTTCAAAAACGATTCTTTTGATGTAATTTGTCATAGATCGTCAGTTCATCGCCCAAATTCTATTCTCAGTTGAAGTAATATCGAATTCATTTCGGAAATCAAGTGTGGCTATTTTTTCCGAGATTTTTCAAATAATGTCTTCGATTTGTTTTTTGAAAAAGGACAAGAAACGATGTGTATTGAAACTTAATACCGCGTACAATTTACCCACCTAATCCGTCCTTGAACGATTTTTCCCATTAAAAATACGCGCATTTTTACGCGGATTACGATCGACAATGCGACCTATTGGTACGTCTACGTACGTAAAAAATTAATATCTTTTAGGCGTTTTTTATGTGTGCGAATGCGATTGTCGTACATTTGTGTACATTGTGGCGCGTATTATCGAACGATAAAATTAGGTTAGTGGCGTATCGACGACATACGTAGTGCCATACGTTACCCGAATACCGTCCCCGTCGCTCTGCGCGGTGTCGAGTTTTTGAATTTTTAATGCGATTTTGGGTTTCGCTTTCGCGATCGATTTAACGAGCTTTTTATAGGTACGAATACGACAACGACGGTGTTTTTTCCTTCTTTCGTTAATTATTATCGTATGACGAGGTAGCTAATGTTATCGACGATGTGGTGTACTTGTAGTTCGTTTTCATGATATGTAATAAATTTAAACGAACGAACGTTTATGACCAGCCTATTTGTCTAACGGCAGATTCCCCATAGATATCTATGTTGACTAATCGGTTGTACGGTGTTGTTTTCTTGTTACAGGAAGAGTCATCTGTGCAGACTTTGATAGATTCGTGTATCCAAGAAGACGATAAATTGTACTTGGTTGTTTCTTCGCCAACGGTTAAAGACAAAGCGGTGCAGATACGGCCGTGGAGATTGAACGATGCCGATTACGTGTTGAACGCGTCCTTACCACTAGATCCGAGGAAAACTGTTTTCGTCGGTGGAGTTCCGAGACCTTTGAAAGCGAGTTAGTATCGGAAAATCATTTTTTGGCGTGTTGGCCTCGGGTGCTTGGAATGATTGATGAATTGAATCGCCCTGTCGTGAGGGAAAATGCAAAACATGGCCATGAAGAAAATGGAAAATGAACTGTTTTCTTTTTTCCCTTTACCGATAGTGTGCATGTTGAATTTTTTTTTCTCAAGTTTTACTGAAAAAACGTTTTGAAAGACTTCATGACCAAATTGTACAGTTTTATAGCTTACGAATCGTTCGCGATAAAATGATTTTTCACATGATCGAACAGTGACTGTTGATTTTTCAAATGAAGTGATTCGTTTGCGAACGAATGAATCATTTTTTTATTTTCAATAATAACTCGTTTATTTAAGGTTAACGTTCGAATAAATCGACTCATCAATCGCGAACAACCGGAAAATTCATCTTAATTAACGAGTCGTTCACAAACGACCGTACAAAATTGAAAAACGATTCTGGTGAATTTTTTCTTGTAAATGTAAATTATTGTTTCCAAACCATTGAATCATTTGAATGAACGAATCATTTAAGAACGACTCCGTCACTTTATACAGCGAATCGTTCTTGAACGAATAAATTTCTAAACTTTCAAACAACTCGTTTATTAATGATAATGATTGAATCATCTGAAAAATCAGCCTTTTGTGACCGAAAGATTGGTCGTGATGAACGAATGTACGAAATTGGTAAACGAATCGTTCGAAAACGATTTAATCAGGGGTTTCATTTCAAACGAATGATTAGGGAACCAGTGAATCATTGAACCATCTGAATGAACGATTCGGACGGGAATGACTTGATCATTTATTACAAAGTCGTTCGCGAACGAATAAATCTCTTTTCAGAAGATCAGTTGTTTGTGAATGAAAAACGCCTGTTAGAAATTCATGAACGAATCATTGAAAAACCATGAATCAAATTTTGATTGAACCGAGTCGTTTTAGAAAAATATTTGTTTGGGTTCGGGAACGATAAGGGTGACTTGATCATTCGTTATGAAAATCGTTCGCGAATGAGTGAATCTCTTCCATTTCCAATTCCAAACAGCTCGTTTATTGAGGATTTAATCAAATCAACTAATGAATCAGTCGTTCGTGATGGAAAAAAATCATCTTGATGAACGAATCATTCGCGAACGACTATACTAATTTCATGAAAGATTTAATCGATTTTATTAACCTGATCGTTCGCGAATCACTAAATCATGTAAATGAACGAGTACTTGAGAACGACTCAATTGTTTTTTGCCGAGAATCGTTCGCAAACGAAAAATAAATCAATTCTCAATTTTTAAACGATTCGTTTTTTAATAATTGAATCTTGAATCTAAGTGAATCGTTCTTCGTTCACGAGCAAACAGATTCATATTGATGAACGAATCATTCGCGAACGACTGTACGAATTTCATGAACAAATCGTTCAAGAACGATTCAATCAGTTTTTTTCAACCTAATCGTCACTCTGCGAATCAGTGAATCATGTAAATGAACGATTCATTTCATCATTTGGGAACGTCGCAATCATTTTGGGTCTGTCTATTCTCACACGGAATGAACAACAAAATGTAAATCGTTCGGTCGAATCGCAACTTTGCAATCTGTCTCGTAAGATAGCAGGAATGAAGAGCTTGCTAAAAAGTCGATCAAATTTTTAGCCACCGAAATCAACAATTTTTCAACCCTTTGTTTTTGATTCTCAAAATAGTTTCAATTCTTAATTTCCTTTTCTCCAAATATTTTTCAACTCTAAAAATTTTTCTTTAAAATATTTTTTAACTTCAATTTTTTCATCTGGAATAAAATTTTTACTCACTGAAATTTTTCCCCCAATTTTTTTTCAAGCAGGAATAAAAATTTTTCAACTCTGTCATTTTTTTCAAAAATGCATAGTTTTCAGTTTTCAATGCTCTAAATTTTTCTTCAAAATTCAATCTTTCTTGAAATTTTTTCTCAGAGTTCAATTTACAGCTTTTGAATTTTTTTTTCAACATTTTTATTTTTTAGCTTCAATGTTTTTTTCAAATTAGTTTCCAGCTCTAAAATTTTTAGAGTAAAAAAAAATGTTAAAAAATTGGGTTGAAAAACATTTTAAGAAATTTAATGTGAGAAAAATCGAGTGTCAAGTTTTTAAAAATTTTAAGATCAAAGAATAGGATTTTACAGTTGATAATTTAGATAAATATTAGTAAAATGTAAAAATTTTAGCAAAAATGAAAATCGAAAAATTGAAAAAAATCTTGGAGCTGAAAAAAATTTGAGGAAGAAAGTTTAGTGGGAGAAAAATTTATTGGAGTCGAGAAAAAATTTCGAAAGCTGAAAAAAATTAAAATTTTGAAAAAAAGGTACAGTTAACAGCTGAGATGATCAATGTAGCGGTGAAGATGACGAAAAAAAATGAACGAAATCGCGCATAGTTCGGTCATTTTGTTGTTCATTTCGTGTGAGAATAGACTGACCCAATCGGGTTTTGCTGAGAATCGTTCGCGAACGAAAAATGAATCAATTTTAAATTTATAAACGATTCATTTTCTAATAATCGAATTTAAGTGAATCGTTCTTCGTTCATGACCAACTGATTCATATTGATGAACTAATCATTCGCGAACGACTGTACGAATTTCACAAACGAATCGTTCAAGAACGATTCAATCAGTTTTTTCAACCTAATCATTTGCGAATCAGTGAATCATGTGAATGAACGATTCATTTCATCATTTGGGAACGTCGCAATCGTTGTTTGCTGAGAATCGTTCGCGAACGAATGATGAATCATTTTTCAATTTTCAAACGATTCGTTTTTTAATAATCGAATTTAAGTGAATCGTTCTTCGTTCATGACCAACAGATTCATTTTGATGAGCGAATCATTCGCAAACGACTACGAATTTCACGAACGAATCGTTCAAGAACGATTCAATTAGTTTTTTCAACCTAATCATTTGCGAATCAGTGAATCATGTAGATGAACGATTCATTTGAGAACGACTCAATCGTTTGTTGCCGAGAATCATTCACGAACGAATAAATCATTTTTCAATCTTGAAACAATTCATATTGATAAACGAATCATTTTCGAACGACTGTACAAATTTCTTGAACGAATCGTTTAAAAACGATTTAATCAGTTTTTTCAACGTAATCGTTCGCGAATCAGTGACTCATGTAGATAAACGATTTGTTTGGGAACGACTCAATCGTTTTTTGCGGAGAATCGTTCGCGAACGAATAAATCAATTCTCAAACAATTTGTTTTCTAATGATTGCATGCATATAATTGGTGAATCGTTCTTCGTTAATGACAAACAGATTCATGTTGAACGAATCATTCGTGAAGACTGAAATTCATCAATTTTTGGAAATTCTTGAACCATTAAATCGATTTTTTCGGCGAATTGTTCGCGAACCCCTGAATCGCTGTTTCGTTTTCGAAAATATTGTTCGTGCGAGTCATCTCGAATCATTCGCGGATGATTTCAGTTCAACTCTTGGAAAATTTGCTCAAAACCAGGGCTGGAAGAACGCTGTGATTTTTTTGTTGTTCCTTGTTCTTTCGTTCCCAAAATAAACCTTCCGTCTTATTTTCATCTGTTCTTTGTAATTACAGTAAATGACGTTCGTTCGTTCTTCTGTTCTTTGTTCTTTGCCTCAATCACGTTCTCCGTTCCCGTTCCCGTTCTTCGTTCTCAGTTGAAAATCATGCAAAATTTTGAACAAAATTTGAATAGAAATACATACAGGAGCACAAATTCATCAAAAACACACAGACACAATGCATAGGCACAATCACATAAGACATAGAATGCGCTTATAATCCATAAAGAGGGAGAAGTGACCATTAAATTTATGATTTTGAGTTGATTTTACCATGATATTGAAGGAAAATGGGGAAAAAAGAAAGAACAAAGAACAACCAAGAATTTAGTGTTCTTCGTTCTTGTTCTTTAAGCCAAATTAAACATTCGTCGTTCGTTCCCATTTATTCTTTTCGGTAATCTTTCAATGTTTGTTCTTTCGTTCTTTAGTTCTTTCAAAAAAATGACTGTGTTCTTCGTTCTTCGTTCCCGTTCTTCGTTCGTTCTTCCAGCCCTGCTCAAAACTCAAATCGTTTGCGAAAAATTTACTGTAATATTTTCAAAATCATTTTCAAATCTTCGACCCTAATGTATTTTTGATTCATCACATTCAAAGCTCCAATAGATTTATGTTGTCAATTTGTATTTTTATTTGCTAATAATTGCACGTATATTTCAGTCGAACTGGCTACCATCATGGATCGTTTGTACGGATGTGTTTGTTACGCGGGCATTGATACGGATCCGGAATTGAAGTATCCGAAAGGCGCTGGACGTGTGGCGTTTAGTAATCAACAAAGTTACATCGCGGCCATCAGCGCCAGATTCGTTCAATTACAACACGGCGATATTGATAAGCGGGTACGTGATTGGTCGATTCTCTTTTTTTTATATAATCACCTGTATCGTAGGTACGAACAGTGTCTCTGGATTCGTGCGGATACCTAGACCTACCAAACGTCGCGCGGCTTCGTTTACCGCGAATATAAATAGAAGCAAAGAGCAAACGTAGGCAACTGGGGGATGGGGAGAAAGAAATGAAAAAAATAGACAGAGATGAGGAACGAGCGCAGAAAAAATACACTACTGGCATCGGTTCGCGATCGCCTACGCTTCGAATTCCACGGGCCTGCGACGACGTCGCGTTCGCTATCCTTCGTTGACAATGTGTCGACTCGAAAAAAACCGAGTAAAAATAAAGAGAAAGATGGAAAATGTTACGAGTACGTACTGCGTGCCCTCAGGTCTGTCTGTCTCTGTCTGCATCCGAATGCTCCGCTTTGATGGCGAATCCTTTTATATTTTATTTTTGATTGCCTCTAAAATATAAAATACTGTACGTGGGTTATTTTTATAACAGGTGGAAGTTAAACCATATGTGCTGGATGACCAGATGTGTGATGAATGCGCCGGTCAAAGATGCGGCGGCAAATTCGCACCTTTTTTCTGCGCCAACGTTACGTGTTTGCAGGTACGTGTTAAATAATTATTCTGGTTGCGAGAATCGATTCGATCGAGAGTCAGTGCCACGTGCGAAAGCCTTCCGTCGGTGGCATACGAAATGACCAAGAATTTTCGCCCAGACGAATGTAATTTTTTGCCCAGCCCTGGCGTTGGTTCGGGTGCTGGAGAAGGTGTTGATTTACCGAGATCATCTCGAATGATATGTTTCGTCTGCGAAAAGAACTCCCAGGGTTGTACTAAATCTCCGACGTATTGTTTTCTAATCTCTTTAAAGTTGCATCGCCTCGTAAACGAAGGAAAAAACTTCTCCCGATTCGAAATTCAAACTGTTACGAGAAAGTTTAGAAATCTAATTACGTTACGAGAATCGCAGGGATTTAGATTGGAAGAGGTGGTACCCTCAACCTCGCTCGTTCTGGTGCTTTGTTTACCCTTTTAGAAGACCTTTTTAAAATGGTCAAATGTAGCGAAAAATACCCTGCTGGAGAATGTATTTTAGGTTTTTGAACGCGTAAAATAGGTTTCATTTTAATGCTTAGGATTTTATCATTTTTTAAATTGAAATTGAAATTTTCTGGCTGAAATTATCATTGAATAGTTATTTGAGATAAAAAGGGATATTCCATACCAACTCGAACCAAAACTAAAATCGGGTCCTTCGATTTCGCTCAATTTTTTTCTACGAGTTCCTCATTATGGTCTATTCACATAATCATCGTCATTTTTTTTCTAACCCTCAGGGAGGTGGGGGGGAGGGCTCGTAATTTTTGTGCAGTAACGATTTTTTGCTAAACTATACATAATTGAATGCTCATATCTCGAAATCGGTTGTACTCGGGGGCAAATTGTTTGCAAGGTTTTGAAAGAAAATTCAGAGGTGATTCAAAAACGATAATCACATTTCGAAAAGCTCAAAGTTGAACTTTGGTGGTGAAAGCTCAACTTTCATGATGAGTACAGAAAATAAAAGCTACCATTTAAAATTCTAAAAAAATTACAGTGAGTAGCCCTTTTTACCCTTTTTTCAACCAATAGATTTTCAAGATGGGATCTCAACACTCCTAGGGGGCACAGAGGTCCACAATTTTGACCAAAATTCAAAAAAATCGAAAAAGTAGAGTAACACATCGATTTAGAGTAATTCAAAGGCGCTGAGTTCGGATATGTACTCAGTTATTTCATCGGGCCCCTCTGAATCCCCCTATTAGCCCCCTTGATAGGGTCAAAGTTCAAAAAAATGAAAAATAACGTGTGACCTATCGTTTGTTAGGTTTTTGGGGGCACCATGTTCGAATATTTGTATATTTTTTTTGGATTTGACCCTTCATTGTTTCTTAGCACCCCCCCCCCCCCCCATTTTCGAGGAAAGTATGTTGCGATATGAAAATATCGTGTGGCATATCGATTCTCACTAATTTGAGGGCGTAGAATTAGAATATCGACCAAGTTTTTGATCGAAATCCCCTCCCCCGGGCTCTAATCGACCCCCTTCTTGAAATTATCATTTTCGTATTGATTATTTAAGACTTGTTCTCATTACTTGCATCGATCTATATTTAAAAATGAGTGAAGAAATGTGATTTTTAGAGGGGTGGGGGGGTCGGATCAAAAAGTAAGTCGATACTCGAACTCTACGCCCTCAAATTAGTACGTAAAAATCGATATGCCACACGCTATTTTCGTATCTTAACATACTTTTCCCGAAAATTAAGGGGGGGAGGAGCTTGGGCCCCCGAGTACAACTGATCTCGAAGTATGAGCCTTCAAAGATAGGTAAATTGGCAAAAGAATAGCAATGCATTAAAATTACGAAGCCCACCCCCAACCCCCTTAAGGATTGGAAGGAAAATAATCGTATATAGTCCAGGCAAATAAGAGAGAAAATGTACCAAACCCCCCAAAAATTAAAGCCTGATTTTTTTTCGCGTTTCACGTTCGTAATGGTCCACTACACAACATACTAAAATGGACACCCCCACAACCCTCCGCTACCATCAGGGGAGGGGTAAACGTCCGCTGAAAACCGGTTTTTCGTGAATATCTCCTCAAATAAGCCTCAAAATTGAAAAGTAGTTATGAACAATCTTGTTTTACGCGTAATTTCCTATCGGAAGGGTTTTTTTCTTTTTCAAAAACACTTCACTTCCTTGACCAAAAATTAAGGGTGAAAAACACCTATTTTTCACCCTTAATTTTTGGGCAAAGAAGTGGGTGTTTTCGAAAAAAAAAACGAACCTGTCTGATAGGAAATTACACGTAGAACATGATTGTTCATAACCATTTTTCCATTTTGAGGCTTTTTTGAGGAGATATTCCCAAAAGTTTCGATTTTTTCCAAAAATGCTGGAAATTGTTGAAAAATAGGTGTTTTTTACCCTTAATTTTTGGTCAAGGAAGTGAGTGTTTTTGAAAAAGAAAAAACCCTTCCAATAGGAAATTACGCGTAGAACAAGATTGTTCATAACTACTTTTCAATTTTGAGGCTTATTTGAAGAGATATTCACGAAAAACCGGTTTTCAGCGGACGTTTACCCCTCCCCCGATGGTAGCGGTGGGTTGTGGGAGTGTCCATTTTAGTATGTTGTGTAGTGGACCATTACGAACGTAAAACGTGAAAAAAAAATCAGGCTTTAATTTTTGGGGGGTCAACTCCTAAAATGCCTGGACTAATAGATCATCAGGGGTAACTCGCAAAAAAAATTGAACGAAATCGGAAGACCTGACTTCATTTTTGGTTCGAGTTGGTATGGAATAGCCCTGTTATGAAAAATTGGTCCAAATCTGTTTGCTACGTGAAAAATGAGTTGATGCTCTTTTCGATTCCTAAGCACTAATTTTTAGTAAAAAATATCCTTTTTGTCGCAAACCACAACGTTTAGCATTTCAGAAGTCGGAAATCAAATTTTTCGACACCCCCCCCCCCCCCAGCAGCGCAATTGTTAACAGGGTAGGTAACGAATAGAGTCATTTGGAGTACCTTTTGGGGTATTTAATCATGAAATAAGACAATGCGAAGTTTTGAAATGAAACTTTCAAATTTTCTTTCATTTAAAAAAACTTTTTCCGAATCAAAAAAATTTGAAGATCCAAAAATCTCAGTAAATAACTTTACTTGGGTAATACGCTATCCGTATTCACAATCAGAATAAAAAAAAAATCTCATTTTTCAACTTGAACCACTCCAAATCACCCTCAAATGAATGTTCGGAAAAACTGATTGTCAATTTTTTAAAGTGGAACTACATTAAATTGTTGGATTACTTGAGTCAAAATTCCGGAGGAGGCTCGAAAACATCCTTGTCGAGGCTCCTTTTTTTTGTTTTGAGTTGGAGTGGGGAGTGGGGAGGGGTGAGAAAAATCGTACTTCGAATCAGAAAAATAGGGAAGATTCCACTTCAGTCGAAAATTTCCTACCCTTCCTTTCTTCAATAAATCGTTTTCGGTTCGTTCCTGGCCATTAGAGTCATTCGAGTGATGAATGTGAATCAATAAATGAAAATCAGGGATGAAAAGCTAATCAAAAGCTTGAAATGAAAAGCTGAAAGTCGACCAAATTTAGGTGACAAACCGAAAGCTGAAAGTTCAAAAGTTTTATAAATGGCAAGCTAAAAGCTAGCCGAAAGTTTTTTCTTGCAGCTTTATTTTTTAGCTTTTTAATTGATTTCTCAATTCTCAGAATATTTTAAACTCTCAATTTGTTTTTCCTCAGATATTATTCTTCAATCCTAAAAATGTTTCCCAAAAATAGTTTCCAACTCTAAAGTTTTTTCATCCAGAATAAAATAGGTTATCAACTCTGGAATTTCTTCCTACAATTTTTTTATCAGGAATAAAAAATTTTCAACTCGAGAAATTTTTTCTCAAAATTTTAATTTTCGCAGCCTTGAAATTTTTTCTAAAATTGTTTTCCAGCTCTAAAGTTTTTAGAGTAGAAAATGTTGAAAAAATTTCAAGAAACTTAAGGTAAAAAAAATCGAAAGAATGTCAAGTTTTTTAAAATTTTCAAATCAAAGAATGAAATTTTACAGTTGATAGTTGAGATTAATTTCGGTAAATGAACAAATTTTAGAGCAGAAAAGATTTTTGGTAAATTAAAATAAAAAGAATTGAAAAAAATCTTCCAGCTGAAAAAAAATTGAGGAAGAAATTTTAAGAATGGGGGGGGGGGGAATATGTTGGAGTTGAAAAAGTTGAAATTTTGAGAAAAAATTTCGAAAGCTGAAAAGATAAAATTTTTGAGACATGGACGATGGTTTTTATCATTGTGCTGTCAAGCTGTTGTAAATCAGAAGTCTTGAAGGTGAAAGTCAAAAGTATTAAGCCGAAAGTTTAATAAAATATAGCTAAAAAGCTAAATCCAAAAGTTTTATTTTTAAAATTTTCAGCCAAAAGCCAAAAGCTGAAGTTTTATTTTACAGCTTTTCATCCCTGATGAAAATCCTTCAATCAGATTAAGATCTGGTGAGTCTTGAGGATTATTGAGGAGTATTCGCAAAAGAATACCGTTTCGAATCCAGATAATTTTTGCTTGAATTTAAAATTAAGCTCGTCGGCTGGTCAAATTGCCGGGTAAGTAATTCGTCGATTCTTTTTTACAGTATTACTGCGAACATTGTTGGGGAGTTATTCATTCGAGATCTGGACGCGAATTTCATAAACCGTTGGTGAAAGAAGGAGCGGAACGTCCACGCCCACTGCAGTTTCGTTGGTGTTAACAACAATAAAATTTAGCGGCGGCAATTTTTTAGGAAAAATTTTAGCCAAAACTTTTATCTTCGTTAGCCTAAATTTAGTTTAGTTAATGAAAAAAGGAAACCCTCTTCTTACTATTCTTTTTTCTTTTCTTTTTCTTCAATTCTTCTAGTACTTCTTACTATTATAATATTTTATCAAATATTCTTTATATTGACGTATGAATAATTTTTTTTTCGCTGCGAATATGTGTTGAAACTTGAAGTTTCTTTCGTGAGACTCTAAGGCGCCATCTTTGCTCGGTGTAGATTTCGCCAACACGTACCGAGTGGGTTTCTCAAACCCGAATTTGTAACCGTTCGTAGATAATTAGGCGAAGAAAATTAGTTAAATTTCGAAACGAGGGTCGTAGATTATTTTAATTTGAAACGATGATCGATCATCGTCGATGTGGCGTAAAAGCGACGAAGTCGACTCGATCAAGATGGCGTCGTCTCGTTTTATATTGAATTTTTTTTAGCATATGTTGTTTCTTGTTACAATCGCATAGCGTTATTATTTTTTCGTATTTATCACCATTTTATTACTACTTTTTTAAAATAACTTTTTTATTTCGTTTTTGATTTTTTTTTAGAAAAAATATATAAATGATAAACCCTGTAGAGGGTGTTTTTTACACATTGTTGATTTTGTTGTTTTTTTATTACGTTTTTCTTTCTTCTTTTTTTGTTTTTATTTATTTTTTTTAAATTTAACGCCAAGTAGTAAAATTATGAGAAATGATACCTACGATTGCGGCTTTTTCTTTTTCTTTTTTTGTTGAAAAAAAAAACTTTATATCGTACGAACGGATATAAAAAGTAGTTTTGTTGTAATTTTTTTTCTAGAACCCTTTTTAGAATGTAGGAAGCGTGTTTGTTTTTATTAATTATTTTTTATCGATTATTTTTTATTAAATTTTTTTAATATCTTTGTTTGATCACATTGTTAATTTATTTAAAAGTTTTTAAATTTTAGAGAAGATTTTCATTGGCTCTTTTTTAGCTGGTAATTTTTTTATTTCTTTTACGTTTCCTTTTTATTTGACCTTTTTTCTTTATTTTTTTTTGTTTCTCGTCGAACGATTGTTTGTATAATTTACTGTTTATTCGTTTTATTTCTTCTGCGAAGGATTAAAACGAAACGTTAAACATCACACGTCGAATTTACAGGCAGGAGGTCCCTCCCCCCCTTAAAACCTGCGCAGATTCATTCTATAAGTTTTTTTCTTTTTTATATTTATACATTTTTTGTGGGATTTTTACACGATGATAAGGTGGTTGGTTTTTATTTTCTTTTTTCCTCTCTCTCCCTCTCTCTCTCTTGTGTTTGTGTGTGTTTTTTTTTAATATTAGAAAAAATTATATGTGTTCATGGGCAAGAGTTACACGTTGAAAAAAACAAATTCGAAACTGATTAAATTCTGGCCTCGATGAGTATTTCCCGTAGATGGCGATCGTATTTTTTCTTATGTACTTTGGAGATGGCATCACTGATTCGTCGCCTTAGCATTTATACGCAGCATTCGTATAATTAATAATATTTTGTAAGATGTAGGTGTAATTTTTATATATTGAAATTTTGAAAGACACGTTTTTGTCGAACTAGTCACATGTCAGTGTTACCAGCTTTTACGAAAAATAAGATGTAATTTTGTACTCGAGATAAATCGCTGTCGCGAGAAACGAGCACGATTTCGTCCGGATACGGGAAATATTCGGGGCAGTTTTCAGTACGAAAAGTTCGGCTTTTAATTTTTTTCGGGATTAGGCGGTTTTGTTCGGATGGGCTATTGCGCATATCTTTTTTAATTTTTGGTACGATGCACTTATATAGATAATAAACCTCCTGGTTGTTGCTGTATACTGAAAAAAATTTTTAATAAGTTACCTTTTGTAGATCCAGTCACTATACAGTTTTTTTCCTAACTTTTTTTAAAATAAAAAATCGTTATTACGCTTTTATTATCGATTTTAGCGTTTGTTTTCTTTTTTTTTGTTTTCGTGAAATCAGTGTTTTTGTTACTTTCTTTTATAATGTTGTTTTATTTTATTTCGTTTAATTTTTTTTTAAAATTAGTAATCTTTTGAAATTTTTATAGTTTTTATATATATTTTTTTTTGCACGGCGCAGTACATTTTTTCCATATTCGTTTTTATATTGTCGTCTTTTCTTTTTTTTAAATTATTGTATACCTTTGTTTTGTTGACGAATTTTTTTGGCTATGAATTTTTCTATTTCGCTTTTAAATTTGTATAACTATGGGTTTTATTATGGTTATTCTGTTGTTGTTTTTTTTTTTGGTCGTTGAAAAAAGATCATGGTAATGCTACACATTCGTAAATTTTCGTTTGTTTTTTTTTTCGTAACGATTTCTGTACTTTTTTTTGGATTTTATAATTTTTTATAGCGACACTACACAGTTCGTATTTTTTAAAAAAATTATTTTTATTTACGCGTTTATTCGTTTTGTGTGATAACAGCTGTGTTTCCTTATTTTTCTTTTTATTTAGTAATTTATACGTTTGTTATTTATTTAACTTTGTTTTTCTCCTTTTTTTGTTTGTGTCCTTTTTTTTTGTCAAGTGGAAATTTTTGTATGGCACTTTGTTATAATGCTTTGTCACGGGGGTGTCGTAGCGGGGTGATTTTGATAAGGTGGTGGTATTTTTTAAAGAGGGTTGAGTCGTAGAATTGAGTTTTTTGAAATTTTTGGCGAGAAATTGCTGATGTGGATGGGTAAATTTTTAGACGATTTTTTGTGGTTGTTTATTTTGAAAATTGACAAAAAATTGGCGGATTATTTTTTATACTTTGATTTTTGAGAAAACGAAGTGAAAAAATTATTAGAATGACGAAATTGCCTCAAAGATACACCCTTCTGTTTTCTGTCCAAAAAATCTAATTGCAAGGGCCAAACATCCGTTCATTCGCCTTAACCATCCACCCTCTCTTTTCTTGTCGTAAATCTTTTCAAACCGCCTGAATACCAATTTGTGGTTCAAATGCCTTGAGTACGAATCCTCAACAGGGTGTCTACTGTCTATTGACAAGAAAAAACAGAAAATCAAGGAATTTTGATAATTTTACTACAAAAAGCTAGAATTTTTAACATTTTTTTCTTCTTAAATTTTTCAATCGAAAGAATGCCTTTGAAAAATTTTCTCGACTATCGCTTTGCCAGGGCAGTACTTTCGTCTTTTTTCTCCTTAATCATCTGTTTCAGATTATTTTATTTCTATTTTTCGAAAAATTCACTTTCTCTTCATTTGTGTTGAATAATTTTTTCCATAAAATTTAATATTGGTAAAAAAAATCCATAAAATTTGTTCCAAGAATATTTTTTTGGTATTTGAAATTTTTATTTCCAACATTTTTATCTTGGTTTGCCAGGAGCCTAGTTTATTGCGATTTCTTTACCCTAAATTTTTTAAAACTCCGTTTCACTATTTCGTTTTTAAAATTATTTCAACTATAGAATTTGTTCTTAATTTTTTTCTAGCCCTAAAATTTTATTAAAAAATTTTTCCTGCTCTCTGTAGTACGCAAGTCCACAAGATTTTTAAAAATTCTAAAATCTAAATAAGTTTTTAAAAAGTTTTAAATAAGAAAAAAATTTCAGTTGAAAAAAATTGGAAAATATCAAGTTGAAAAAAATTCTAGTCAAGAAAATCATTTTGATGTGTAAAAAATTTATGATAAAAAAATGAAGTTGAAAAAATAATCAAAATTTTAAAAAGTTATTTGGTTAAAAATTGTACAGAAAAAATTTGGAATTGAAAAAAAAATGGAAAGTTGGAGAAAAATGTTTAAAGTTGAACAAAAAGGTTTGGAAAAAATTGATGAAAAATTGTCAATGTTTAAAAAAATGTTGGAAAAAATTTCAGAGTTGAAAATTTTGGGAACAAATGTAGAAATGTAAATTTTTTTTAATTTCAAAACGAGTGCTCGCAAAATTCGTTTGAAAGACCCTCCTAAAATCCTGCCTGTTGATTTTGAGAATTTGTTGGGCTCATGGAATATTTTCATTTTGTTCGTCAATTTGTATTATTTATATTTCATCAGAATGAAATTATCAAAAAATTTGTTGAAATTCTTTAGAAGAAGAAGTTTATGAAGGGGAGGGGGGCAAAAAAATGCTTGAAATTTCTTTTAAAATGATTATAGGCGAGAGAGAGGTTTATTTGGGTAAATTTGGAGCAAGAAAAATTGCCAGAAAATTGCAAAAATTTTCATTTTTCAGATCCAGTAGACACCCTGCACAACAATTTACCTTTTCTTTAATCATTTTAACGTCACTACCTAATAAAACATTTGAGCATGAGCAGAAAATTTACCCATTTTCTCAAATGAAACCTAATAATGCTTGCCACATCAATGCTCCTGTAATCGAATACCCATTCTCCTCAAGCTCTTGGGCTCCCAACTGTCGAAAAGTTCACCAAGAAACCATTCTCGTTGATTAAATTTGAGGTCATTCAGCTCCCAGAGCCGTTACGACACCCGGACTGACTCGAACACGATTGTAAAATTTTTCAAAACCCGTAGTGTGGCTTTTCAAAACTGTCTACCGAGTAATTTTTTATAGGTATTTGCATTTTTATACGAAAAAAATATATTTTTAAAAAACGAAAAATTTTGGCGAGTCGAAATTCTTATATATTACGTATAATAACACTGCCAAATACTATTCTATCAAACACTACGAGATTCCCAAGGTGTGGAACTGAAACTATATAAATTGAGCCTCCCTCGAGTCCCCTCCCCTTCTCGTTAACCTCCTTCGTGTAAACTTTTGAAAAGTTACAGTTACCAGAATTTTTAAAAATGCATGTCCCGGAGAGATCAACTATAACATTTTTGCCACCACATTAATTCGTATACAGTATCAACCACACGTTACGTTATGTACTTTTTTACCTCCTTTTATTCTTTTTAGTAAATTTTTGGCTTTTTTTTCGTGAAAGCTTATTCTTTTTTTATATTCGTTGAATTTTTTTAATAGAAGATTGCTATAACAGACACTTTTTTGCAAATACCTATACTATATTTCGACGATATTTTATATCCTGGTATATTACTTTTTTTGTTTGGATTTTTTTTTATTTAAATACAAGGAATAAAACAATAAACTTACCAGTCTTTTTTTCTTCTTTTTTTTTGTAAAATAAGTGCAATATATGTTAATGTAGATGTGATAAAATATGAATATGGTATTGGACTACTGCGAATTTTATTTCGTAACGTTGTAATTTAACCTATTTTCTAATTTTTTTCTTGTGGTTTCGTTTTTTTTCTAGCAATTTTTAGCTTGTTCTTTTTTTTTACATTAAAAAATTTCTAAATACATGTTAGTTTACTTAAACGTTACTCTAATGAGAGTTTTTAACTTAAATTATGTAATGTAGTAGCGTTACTTTTTTTTAAAGTTTGCTTTGGTAGTTTTTTTTGATTTTTTCGAGGTTTTTTCCCCCTTTGAGGACAGTCCGGTCCGTATTTTTTTCGATTTTCTCCTACCTTTTTTTTGTCATAAATTCTAAATGTATCAGTAAGATGGGTGAATGATTTCTTTTAAGTAGCTTTTTGTTTGTTTTTATTTAGATGCGTTGGTTGGGTATTAGAAAGAGGTTCGTGGGTGGCAACGCTGCATTTTCACAATAAAAATTGGTTCGCTTAATGATCCGGAGCTGTAGCTCTGAAAGCTTCGATGAGCGGAAATTTGCTTCGTTGAGTGCGGATTCGCGAGCAGTTGAAGGATTTGGCCTGCGAATTTTGAGAATTCGGAGGTAGGCGGGATCGGAATTTAATTTTTAAATTTCGTGTTTGGTCTTGGTTCTGGTTGAATTTTATTTGATGGATGAAAGCCTCTGGGTCGCGCGTCCCACTGCATTTCGCATATTTTATCGGAAGCCTTTCCATATAAATGGAATTGAACCCCTTGAAGTATTTCGAATCGCAGGAACATCGAATTAGTAAAATTATATCTTAGTGATAGAGCGTGTCGCGAGTTTGTTTTCTCGTTAGGAATATCGAATAAGTACAATATTGTATAAAAAGCAACCACTTAGGATAAATTACACTGAAAAAGGTATAAAATATCAATGGAGTACTGAAATATCAAATTCATAGCGAAATTGCATACGAGAAGGAGAAAAGCCAGCTATTGTAGTTCGTACGTTTTAAGCAACGATCGATTGTGTATAAAATACGATTCGTTGAGTTTAATTTTCTAGTCAACCTGTAGGTCAGTACGTTCCTATCAAGTAGAAAATAACTTGTCTGTACGATTTGTGCCTCCAAAATCTAAACTTTCGAATTCTTGAGTTGTCCCGTAAAAAGGTGTCACCATGTAAGAGTCTGTTTGGCAAAAAGGAGCGCAAATCGGTTATAAATAATAATCCATCCTCTCGTACATCAAATATTACACGATTCAATTTGATTTTTTTTATATAAAATGTATCGGAAATGACTAAAAAAAAGTGTACGTTAACCAGCATGAGTAGAGTAGTATTAATTTTATATTTCGATATTTTACTTTAATGTATTTTTTAAATTATATTCAAGTTTACAATTACATCTCTCTTGTCATTTTTCTATTTGACGCTCCCCTTTTTCTACCTCTTACCGCATGTACTTTATTTTTAGACAAATATTTTGTATTTATTCCCCGTTTTTTTTATGAAGCTGGTTTTTTAAATTCTTGCAATGACGTTTTTTTTTCCTGGCCGAAGTGTATTTTTTCGTAACAGTAGAAATTAATGTTGACTAGTAATAAATCTTCCACGTTTCATTTTGTATGATTTCATAGATGATTTTCATGATTGTTCGATATTTTAGTTGTAAGTTTTTTGTTTTTTTATTGTAGCTTGCGTTTGATTTCAGTTTAGATAAATTTTCTCTGAGGTTCGGACCTTTATATAAGTTCAGTTTATTTACTGAATGTTACATTTAAAAAAATTCCTTGAAATGTTTTCTAATTTGATTGGAAAAACGTCAGGAGTTGCGAGAACTAAGCAAAACTAAAATTTGAGAAAGTTTGAACTTGGGAATTTTTTGAAAAAATTTAAATTAGCCAACTTTTTGCAAAATTTTCAACTTGAAAAATAGTTAGAGAAAATTGAAATTGGATTTTTGCAATATTTTGAACTTGGAACAAAGTTGAAGAAAATTTGAATTTGTTGAAAATTTGAGATTTTGACATGAGAAAAATTTTAGAAGTGAAAACAATTCTGAAAAAATCTAACTTTCAAAAAAATTGAGAAAATTTAAAATTGGAAAACATCTTGAGAAATTATTGTAAACCTGAAATTTTTTAGAAAATTTGAAGTTGAGATAAATTTTGATTTGAGTTTCTGCTCTTTAAAAAGAGAAAATGATCGAATTTGCATAAAATTTTGAGAAAATAACTGGTAAATACTGGTTTTTTTCTTCAGGTCAAGGTCCGAACCTCCGAATCTATCATAATTTTCAAATTATTTTCAAATTTCCTGTCGAAAAAATTGTTTAAAAAACTTAATAAAGATAATCGGTCTTTTTCGGTAAACTTCGGAAGTACTTATTAAAAATTCGACCAATCAGAATCCAGGAAAGCAATTTTCGATCCGAAGATCTCCGTTTTTACCCGACAGTTTGTTGTGAATCCCGAATCGTTATGGCAGATAGGATTGTTGGTCATTTTGTGTTCGAACGTGATTGAAATTAATTTAAAACGTTGAAATAACTTTGAAATTAGACTTGTGATCGCGAAATTTGATTATTGTGCTAAAGCAGTTAAGTTAAAAGTAAAACTAATTGATTAAACTTTGTTTTCGAATCAAAACAATTCGTTGTAACTTGTAATCCCATTTTCGAATATTGGTACCTGACCTGAGGTAAGTTAACAAAATGAAAGTTATTAAAACGATAATGTACGCTAAAGAAAATTACGAAGTGATAGAGTACAGTACGGTCAACATTAATTTCTAAATAAATTTCTCCATAAGTAATGAGAATTGTCACGTTGTGGGTGCTTCTATGTAGTTTACTAAAGATCAAAATGAAATTAGACAGGTTTAGCGATCGCGTTTCCTAGTCATGAAGTTATTAGTCGATGATGCTTGATCATTATCGAAAATTGTCTTTAATTCAGTAATCCTTTACCGTCCTCCAGCTTGAATCGAAATTTCCTCTACCGTTTCGCTTACGTATTTGAGAAGACTTACATATCAAAAAGAGTTTCTATATTACAAAAAAAATACGGTGATTCTTTCCAAACTAACATCTTACTAGATGTGTTTGTTTCAAAATCAAACTTTTTATAATTTGGGGTTTACATTTTTATACATCGTATCGATAACGAATTTTTCTACGAACCCCTAATACGTTGATGTGCTTCGTTTTCCAAGAGTGTTCTGTTGATTGTTTTTCTTTGTCAATATTTTGGATAAAATTTTTATACGCGATTTCCTTACGTACGTAGCTCATTTTCATAATACTTTTACCTACCCCAAAAGTTGTTTATTTTTTGGAAATTTTTCTTATACCTAATAATAAGAGAACGCTTTTCGTCAATAGCTGGATTTTGTTTGGTCGTCAATACTCCATTTTCTAATCCGTATACCATGTTACACTATCGAGACTGAATTTTGATTTATACTTATCTGTACGAAATCATCTTTACCGATGAAATTGCGATTCGTAATTATTTTCCAACGTATTTCTTTTGGAGGACTTAGGGATAGCTAATAGATTTCAAAGTACCTACTTGGATTATTATACCTCTCAAAATACGAGTGAAATTTTCATATTTGCCGTAATTTCGCGCTAGTTTTTTAATAATATCGTGTTAGGAAATGTTTGTACTTTTTTTTTGTTTTTTCGTTTTCAATCACTCCTATTTTTTATCAATTTTATAATTTTTTTTCTAATATTTTCTATTTGTATGAGTATATAAATTTAGTGTGAATAAGAGAATTATTAAAAAACGAGATGGTAGGCTGTTACCATTACATCATCTCGGTTTATATTGCTTTGTATTAGCGATTTTATTTGTTGGATTTTTGTTTTATAAACGTAATCATATAATATACATCTTAAATTCATTTAAAACTTGTTTCATTCGAGTTCGTAGGTTAGAGAAAGAGTGATAAGATTGTCCAATTACTTTTTCGAATTGGTTTCAATTTCAAAAATATTCGAAAAATATTGTGAAAGTAAATAAAAATGAAGTCCTTCACCAGAAATTTATTAGAAAAAGTCAAATACAATCAATTATCATGGTGATCTTGAAATATCACAGATTTTAGTAACATTAGAGGGTAAGGCAACAATGGCGTGACATCTTGGACTTATCGCAGGATCGAATAAACGTACAATGAAAATATTGGTGATATCGTTTTCATAAAGGTACAGCAAACGATCCAATATTATGATCGATTCGATGACCGGTGATAAAGCTGATTTTAATATGAAAAATATTTTCATTCGGTCCCAATGTGGAATATTTTCCTTCACAAATGAATCCAAATATTCGTCATTCATCTGTTGGAAAAAATGAATTAGTAACTAGATCGAAAGTACGAGTCGATGAGTGTTGATAATTTATTACTTGTAAATCAAGGTTGAGCTTTTTCAAAGCTTTCGATACGTATTCCTGGAATGTGTTGCATTTATGAGCAATTCTTCCAGTCATTCCTTGGGGGAAATCATCGCAGGAGACTTTCTCTGTCAGTAACTTTTGCAGCAGAGCTCTATAAAATAACGGTCTCGTAGCGTTCGTTATCTGTGATTAGAAATACACACACATCAGTAAATCGATTTTACTTCAAATTCTGTTCCATTTTTCCAGAAACTGACTCGCATACCTCAGTTTGATCTTTAAAATCGATCGGTTTCTGAGTACCGCACATTCTCGCATCTCGTCCCAAAGCAAACCCTCGGTTGGTCAAATATTCGCTCATAGGAAAAGCAACATCGCCGGAGGTTGAGTTACGCCTGAGCCAATCCGGATTCGAGACGAATTTCTCCTCGAGCAAATGATAACAACAGCCAATACTAACGATGGATTTGATTCGATTTCGATTCTCGACGAATAATTCCAAACACGACGCAGCCAGATTGCCACAAGTATGGAGTCCAACCAGAAGTACGTTTTGATGGTCTTCTTGTGGGTATTCTTGGACTAAAATTTCAGCCATGTTTGTGGTTTTAGATATCGATTGGACGCGTTGTTTGTAAAGATCGCCAACTATGCCGGATTTCCATTTGTATTTATTGTGGTATTCTTCGTTACTGGAACAGGGTTCTTTGACGATTCGATTCGAAGGATTTTTGGACTTGGGAAGGTTCTGAGCTCGTCTTTCGTATACCTTCCATTTTTTCTAGAAGTAGAGAAATTTATATTAGAATTTTGTTTAAAGGTTTGTTATAAAAAGAACTGATACTAACCTCCAATTTCATGGTGGTTTTCGTAGCTCCGGTGATGTTTGTTTGGCTACAATCGATTCCTAGGATTTTGAAATTATGCTGAAGAGCCAAAACTGACGTCAGGTAGCCTTTGCCACTGCCTATGTCTACGGCCAGCGAAGTATTCGATAGGGAAGCTATATCGGCTACGAACTGGCTCATGGATTCAACCTCGTGTAATTTCTTGACCGACATGAATTCGGTTATTTTGACAGAAGGTTTGGATTTCTCATCTGTGGTAAAATTTAATTCTTCGCGATGTTTATAAAAACGCGAATGTTTCATTTCGTACTTCTCTGCAGCTTCGATAAAACGTTGAATACATTTTGCGGACGAATCGTTGTTGTGAAAAGCACTTAGAATATTGTCAACTCCGTCGCATTCGGTGGCAATTCTTACATCATTCGGGATCACCTGTTGCCACGTGTCGTTCACGATGAAATCAACTGTATGAGAATTGGCGAGAGCTAGGAATGGCTGAATGTAGTCCACAGCGCGATTGATTTCTTCCTTCAATACGTTTATTTCCATTTCGTAGGTTTCAAAACGATAAGCTTTTTTCCGTCAACGTACCGTTGAATTTCAATAACGAGCAGAGCTGTTTGAATAGTGTTTTTATTTCTTCTTTTAGTTTGAAAATATCAGTTTGGGAGCAGTTGAAACGAGGAAACGTATCGAGAAGTGGTCTCAGTTTATTCAAGATGGATAATACTTTATCGGATAGATCGATTTCTTTATTTTCATAGAGTGTGAGTAGCGTATCGACAACTCCTTGGTAATATCCGATTTCGCTGCCGATTTCGATCCCTTTATGGTATCCTACATGGTATCCTTCGTGTTCGGCTTCTTTAATTCCTTTATTGACGCCTTTTTCGAATCCTTCGTTGATGATGGAATCTTCACTGAAGGCGATCGCATCAAAGATATCGTTTATTTCAGTTCTTCGCGCACAATCACCGTTCATTGTAATTTACGTGAGGCCTTCGGTTGGATTAACGAAAAACGTGCGATACATGAATTAATAAGACGAAATTAGTCAATTTTGGACCGAATTTGAAATTTTTCGCGTGTAACGTGATAATTTTCTGTTATCAGTTGGTTTTTGCAAGAGAGGAGGGACGGAGAGTGGTGTAGAACTTTGTCTAGATCGTAAACACCGATGCGAAGTGCAAAGGCGGAAGAGGCATCATCTTTTGTCGTTTTTTTTTTTTTTTAATGATTCAGAATTAAATGCTCAACGCTAGAGTCTGACCCGCACCCAAACAACTTTTCGTCTTATCACTGATTATGGACTTAGAAAATTTTTGAAACTTCGCCAAAAATGAATAAGTCCGTTAGAAAATAAAAAAAATTACTTAGAACGAAAGATTTTTTAAGTAATTGGTTAGTTATTGTAATGAACTATCACCTTTTTTGGATTTAGTTTCCTTTTATTTTGGTTTAATGATGAAATACCATAAGTAGTCTTCAAAAGCATCTGTATTCCACGATAAAAAAAACGTTCGCCAACATCAAAAAATAAACATGATAATCATCATTAATAACAAATAATAATGTATTGAAATGATAAATATGAACTTAGAATCCTGAATTCTTTCCAATTAGATCGCGTGTATACCCAGCTTTGCTTC
This sequence comes from Pseudococcus viburni, assembly GCA_033439095.1. Lineage (NCBI taxonomy): Eukaryota > Metazoa > Arthropoda > Insecta > Hemiptera > Pseudococcidae > Pseudococcus > Pseudococcus viburni. The sequence goes on from JAVBJF010000031.1 coordinate 324,657, forward strand.
AATTTTTACAAAGTTATGTGCTAGGTTAGCCCATTTATTTAGAGCTCTATCACTATAAGAAATTTTTTGTTCAAAGATATTTCGTATTTTTGTACATTTCCGTCATTTTCTAATTGCTTCAAATAGCAAATCTTTTGTTCCAAGTTATTTATTTTTTTCTTCTAACCGACTTATTCATTTTTGGCGAAGTTTCGAAAATTTTCTAAGTCCATAATCAGTGATAAAACGAAAAGTTGTTTGGGTGCGGGTCAGACTCTAGCGTTGAGCGAATTAAATTCAGGGATGTTAACCGTAACCGAAACCGTAACCGAAATCCAAAATTAACCGCTAAAAATAGATGATTAACCGTAACCGTAACCGTAACCAAAATCGAACTTTTGGAAAAATGAAACCGTAACCGTAAACCGTAACCGAAATAAATAAGATTATGTAACCGTAACCGTAACCATAACCGAAACGATTTTTTCCGGTTTTCGGTTAATTCTTTTCTTTATTTAAAAAACAAAAAAAAACTTCTTGACTCTTCATGTGTGTTGTGTAATTGAAATTTGAGTACAAATTGAAATGAAATAATTGAAAAATGATTTCAGCCATGATAAATGTTGTGATTTTGAGATTTTAGGTTATCCTTTTTTAATAAAAAATGATAATCTCTGCACTGAATCAGGTTTCGGGTCTTAATTTATCACTTTTTGATTTATTTTTGAAAATTTTGAACACCAATGGTCAAATTTGAAAAATTTTGGCGATTTTTTTGTGTATCTGGTCTCTTTTTACTCGTTTTTTAAAAAATTAACCGAAACCGTTATTTTTAACCGTAACCGAAATTATTTTACTATAACTGTAACCGAAACCGAAAACCGAAACCGAAATGAGAAAAAAAATGTAACCTTAACCGTAACCGTAACCGGAAAAAAATTTTAAAAACCGAAACCGCTAAACCGTAACCGTTATTTTTTTTGATTTCGGTTAACATCCCTGATTAAATTCGCACTTGACACCGAATAAGTCACCATCTATGGGGAAAACGTTGAACCAAACGAAAACATTATAAATTTTTTTCTTACATGTATTCTTATGGGAAATTCACGATTTTTAATAATTTATTAAAAATCGAGTAATGAACGTGGAGGAGTGATTTTTGTTTTAAATTAAAGGTCAATTCCTCCTCTTTTTGAAATAATTTTTCTCCGTTACTTACGTGGCTTATTCATTTAAAAAAATTAGAATTAACGGAGGTATCTTTTACATGTTTTTATAGCGCGTACAACGAAAGAATGTCGTTTTCCCCTACTCGGCTCGTAACGCGGAAACTATCGACGCGCGTTGATTTCAAATATTGTCCAATCACAGATCAGCGTTCTTGTTGTTTTCGTTTTAAAAACATGAAAACGGTACCTCACTTTAATTTCAATTTTTCACAATGAATACACCACGTAGAAGAGAAAAGTAAAAATGTTTTAAAAGAGGAAGATTTACTCTTTCATTTAGAACAAAAATGAACCCTGCACGTTCAGTACTCGATTTTTAATTAATTTTCAAAAATCGCGAACTTCCCATAAGAATACATGTAAACGAAAAAAGTATCATGTTTTCGTTTTCGTAGCAGCGCTCTCTACTGGAGCTGTCAAGTGCGAATTCTTATGGGAAGTTCGCGATTTTTGAAAATTAATTAAAAATCGAGTACTGAACGTGCAGGGTTCATTTTTGTTCTAAATGAAAGAGTAAATCTTCCTCTTTTAAAACATTTTTACTTTTCTCTTCTACGTGGTGTATTCATTGTGAAAAATTGAAATTAAAGTGAGGTACCGTTTTCATGTTTTTAAAACGAAAACAACAAGAACGCTGATCTGTGATTGGACAATATTTGAAATCAACGCGCGTCGATAGTTTCCGCGTTACGAGCCGAGTAGGGGAAAACGACATTCTTTCGTTGTACGCGCTATAAAAACATGTAAAAGATACCTCCGTTAATTCTAATTTTTTTAAATGAATAAGCCACGTAAGTAACGGAGAAAAATTATTTCAAAAAGAGGAGGAATTGACCTTTAATTTAAAACAAAAATCACTCCTCCACGTTCATTACTCGATTTTTAATAAATTATTAAAAATCGTGAATTTCCCATAAGAATACATGTAAGAAAAAAATTTATAATGTTTTCGTTTGGTTCAACGTTTTCCCCATAGATGGTGACTTATTCGGTGTCAAGTGCGAATACATGTAAACGAAAAAAGTATCATGTTTTCGTTTTCGTAGCAGCGCTCTCTACTGGAGCTGTCAAGTGCGAATTATTGCTTTGATTTTAAATTGTGTTCAAAACAGTTTGAAGTTCAATTAGTTCTGGTTTTATGATGCATTGTAATTAAGTGGTTCTGGTTCTGGTTTTTGAATCGATTTTTAAATCTGAAATGGTTCTTTTTGGTTCTGGTATTTTAATTTTTTGTATCAATTGATTCTGGTCTTGAAAAGATTCTGGATCTGGTTTTTCATTTTTTGTAAAAGGTTCTGGTTCTGGGTTCAATTAAAAATTTTTTAACCATATAGGTTCTGGTGGTGGTTCTCAAAATTGAAATCGATTCAAATGGGACCCAGTTCTCCTGGTTCCAATTGGTTGTTTTCCAAGTTTGGATCAATTGAAAAAAAAAGGAAGTTTGAAACAGGGATGAAAAGCTAGCCAAAATCTAAAAGCTGAAAGTTGACCAAATATAGGTGACAAACTGAAAGCTGAAAATTCAAAAGTTTTCAAAATTGCAAGCTAAAAGCTAGCCAAAGGCCTTTTCTCACGTCTTTACTTTTTAGCTTTTTACTTTATATTTTTTCCCAAAAATAATTTCCTACTCCAAAATTTTTTCATTTTGAATAATTTTTTTTCTTTTTTCTCAAATCGTCAGGTCTTAAATTTTTTCAACTCTGGTAATTTTCCCCTTGAAAAATACATGTTTTCTCAACATTTTATTAAATCTTTTATCTTTTTAACTTTTTTCAACTCTCAAAATTTCAATTTTGGCATCTTTTGATGTTGATTTTTTTTCAAATTGCTTTTTCAGCTTTCAACATTTTTTCTCAAATTATTTTCAAAGTCTAGAATAACTGATTTTAAATCAGAATCGAAATTTCCATTCTTGTTTAATTTCATCCTGAACAAACACGTTCAGTAACTGTCGCTTTTCATTTTCCGAGATTTTTCTTTCATCGAGTTTTTGTGTTTTTGTATTTTGATGTGAATCCTTTAAAAGTCCTACATTTTGGCCATTCATCGCTCGTAAACTTTTCCATCTTGTACCTATCTATTTATTACTTTAATTTCTATTTTCTACGCCCGAAAAATGGCGAAAATTTCAAAATTAGCCAAGCAATGCCAAGCTTGATTTCAAGTTTTAAAAATAGCAAGCTGAAAGCTTTTTCTGACAGGTTTATTTTATTTCAACTAGAAAAATATTTTTTCGATTCTCAGAATATTAATTTCTTTTTCTCCAGATATTTTTCAACTTGAAAAATTAATAAATTTTATCTAGAATAAAATGTTTCATCAACTCTGAAATTCCTCCCTCCATTTTTTTTCTCGGGTCTAAAAATTTTTCAACCCTGGTATTTCTTCCAAAAATACATATTTGAGGAACTGAGAATCAAAACTCACTTTTGCCACCATAAGTGATCTTGAGAAAAAGGCAAAAAATTGTTTTAGTAAAGTTACTGACAATCGAGTGTGCTAAAGTCGTCGTATATTGTCTAGTAGGACCTAAAAATAGGATTCCCTGAAAAAAATTAAATTTCGATCACATACTCTTCTTATAATGAAACGAGAAGAATGGCAAAAATGAGTTTTGACTTTTGACTCCGACATGCATTTTTTTTTTACAGATACCTACCAAAAATTTCGTACAACCAAATTAGTAAAGATTGATAAAATATACTTTTTTTTCCTCTTGACATTTTTGCTCTAAATCAATATGTCTTCGAGTTATGAACCAATTTAAAATGCATTTCAAAATTAATGCAAATTAATGCATTTGGAAAATGGTTCAAAACTCGAAGACGATTAATTTTGGGCAAAAATGTCAAGAGATAAAAAATGTTTCTTTTTTCAATCTCTGCGTTTGTAGATGGCAAATGTGAATTTTGATTACAGACCATGATTTCAACTGCGATTTTCTGCTCGAAGAGAGCGGTTTAGGAGAAAGTAAAAATACAAGGTTGTAGAGCGTATAAAACTTCTTCAGAATCTGTCATAAAAACGAAAAAAAAGTGGCAAACGTGAGTTTTGATTCCCATTCCTCATTTTTCAATCTAGAAATTTTTTCTTAATATTAGGTACCTAAATCTTTTCGTTTTTTCAAACTTGTTTTAGCTCTGGAAATTTTTTCTCAAAATTCTAATTTTTCAGTTCAAAATTATTTCTCAAATTATTTTTCAGCTCAAAAATTTTTAATTTTGAAAAAAATTGGCCTGGAAAAAATTTTAAGGAACTCAAGGTGAAAAAAAATCAAGAGAATGTCAAGTTTTTATTTTTTTAAATCTATGAATGGGATTTTACAGTTGATGATTGAAATAAAATATAAATATCATGAAAATGAAAAATTGAAAAAAATCTTATTGCTAAAAAAATGGAAAATTTGAGAAAGGAATTTTCATGGGGGAAAAATTTATCGGAGGAAAAGAAAATCGATCTGGTTCTCCGATAGTTCTGGAAAAAATGGGACAAAAACAAAAACCAAGAAGAAATGCCGATTTCTTTATTCATCATCTTTACAGAGACTAAAGAAGTTTAATCTGTAAAGGCACTCTCGAGATCGTTCAAATTCAATAAACCGCTAGACATTACTGGTAAATACGTTACGTTGAATCCTTCACCTTCTCTAAAGCTCGACAGGAATCTAATTCAGGCTTTTGCTCCTATAAAACACATGAAATTAGACATGAAAATTCCGTAACTAACTAATTCTCAATACATACCGTTTGAGTTGTAATAATATGCTTCTTTTTGGTATTATAAAATCTAGCGGGACCTTTAATAGCTATGTTATTGGATTCTGTCGCACCGGAAGTGAATATTAGGTACTTTTTTAGGATCTCATTTGATTAAATCAGCGATTTGCTGTAATCTAACAATATGCATTAGAAAACGATAAATCTAACGTGGTTTATCGAAATAAAATACCTTTCGAGCTTTCTCAACAGCTTCTTCAGTCCCTCAGGTGTAAGCGAAAGTTCTAGAATGGAGATTGCCATACAACGGCCCTGCACACAGATGCAAGTATTTTCAATTATTTCTCAACCCTTTGAATTTTTTTATTTCGGATAAAAATTTTTAACAAACACTATTTTCTTCCTACAATTTTTTTTCTCGAGTCTAAAATTTTTCTATATTGAATTTTTTACAAATACGAATTTTTTTCTCGACTCTCAGAGTATTCAACTTTTGTAATCTTTTTCTTGTGATATTTTAAACTCTAAAATTTTTTTCCCAAACATATTTTCCAACTTTAAAATTTTTCAACTGGAATAAAATTGCTTTCCAGTTCTGAAATTTCTTCCTCCAATTTTTTTCTCAGGTCGTCAGGTCTAGGATTTTTTCAATAAAATATAAGCTTTTCAACTCTAATTTTTTTAAACGTATAAATTTTTCCAACCCTCGAAATTTTTTCAACTTCAATAATTTTTTCCCAACTCTTCAAATTTTTCCCAAAATTTTTTTTCAGCTCGAAGATTTTTTAAAATTTCTTCAATTTTCATTTGCTAAAATTTTTTCAGCTCTATAATTTCATAATTTACTGATATTTTTCTCGACTATCAACTATAAAATTTCATTTTTTGATATAAAAATTTTTAAGAACTGTGAATTCTCCCAAAAATTTTTATTTGAAAAATTTTACAGCTGGCAAATATTTTGAAGAAATTTTTTAGAGCCAAAGCCCAAAGAAACAAAGTACCGAAGATGAAAAATTTTTAGAAGGAAATTCAGAGCAGAGAAAAATTTCCATTGGAATTGAAATTGATATTAGAAAACATTTAGAGGAGAAACTTGAAGATTTAAATACAATTTTGAGATACAATTTCACAATAAAATATAAAAATCTTTTAAGAAAAAATCTCAGTGTCGAAAATTGAAAAAAAATTTAGAGGTGATAAACATGTTTGTATTTACTACAAATAATTCTCATGAATATTTAAAAAACAGCAATAAATGGAATATTAGTTACGTGTTTGATTTTCGATCTTTCGATTTTTTTGAAGATTTGATAGGTGAAGGACACTTGTTGTTATCACATCGTAAAGCCTGAAGAGCAGTCTCCATTTGATCCAAATAACGTAACGCGATGTTTTTTTCCGAGACAGTAGAAATTTTTTCCGCGATGCTGAGGAATTTCTTTACCAATTCACTTTTCTGCTCCTCATTTAATAACACATCGTCTGAAAAATGAAGAAAAAAACGTAATAAATATAAAATAAATATTGAAGGATCGACCGATCAATCAATAAATGAAGTAAAAGAATAGATTGATTAATCAGTGAAACCAATAATCAATCAATCAATCAATTAGGTAGTCAATTTGGTAATCAACGTCCTTAATAATGACACCGTGAGAACTTACTTTCTTCATGGACGATATCTTCATCAAGCATTGGTTCCACATCTTCAGATAGTGATTGTTGAACATAAAATTCGGAATTTGCACGTAAACATAGCACCACTGCGTGGATATGTTTACACATGTGCGAATAAAAGTCATTTTCTGGGCACGTGCAGGAATACTTATGGGCACATTCCTGACACTCTGCACAAATTAAATTACAAGCGCGGGTATTCTCGTTTTCTTCAACTGGACACTTGTCTCGAATTTTACGAACCACATACATTTCTAAACAGCCATCGTTCAGTGTTTCAAATGAAGGAACTAACCATCCATCTCCATCGTCAGTTAATTCAATCGAAATTTCAGGTTCATCTAAAACCTGTTTATGAGCTTTTCTTAAAGCTTCTTGTTGAGAAGTGATTTTTCCACTGATTCTTTTCGCAACAGACGATTTTTCGTTCCTTTTATATTTATCAGCGACTACTTCGAGATTTCCGTATTCCTCCTGAGGTCTTGCAAAATTTTTATTCAACTTTGCTTTGTAACTGGCTTCTACGTTGCATAAATCTTTGTTGCTTAATATACTATTTCTGGTGACATTTGATTCCAAACAGCCATGAAAAAGGGCATCGCCACTTCTTGATTGGTCGAGTATTTGACGTTTTGAAATACCAGAGGCAAGAAGTCCGGCTAGTTTTTGACGTTCTTGTTTACGCAGAAAAGTAAATTTCAATTCATTTTTATCATTTGTTGAGTGACCAATATGAGTTTGTGTAAAGGTGACAATACAGGAAGAATCGTTCTCGTTTAGAAGTAACGTAATGGATGCTGGACAGACTCCGTTCAATTTTTTTGAACCACGACGAAGAGGGGCTCTTTTTCTATCAGACGATTTCATAATGTATCTCCCAGACCGGTGACACGAATATATGAATTTTCGTTTGTTCTTCCAGGAACTTTTGAGAACAAATCTGGTTATTGTCGAGTCTTCTATATCTTTTTTCCAATTTAGGAATTCGTCCATCGTAGAAAATGACAGCGATATTGTGTTCAAGTCAACACCATGGCTTTTTACATAATGCTCATCGAGTTCAGCTGTGAGTTGAAATGATTGTTCGCACAGAAGGCAGCGAGATTTACCTTCTTTCATAGGCCCTCCGCACTGCAAATAACAAAATTGTATGTTTAACGTGAAATAAAACAGTGAAAGAGTCGGATATGGAAAAAACTTACGTATTTTGTACAATGTTTAGATAATATATGTCTCTTGAGATTATACTTTTGAGTAAATTCGCAACCACAATCGTGACATTTCTGGAAATAAATATATTTATCAAGAAGATCGTGAGAAATGACAATTGATCATTTGTGTTCGGGATATAATTTTCAATATGAAATGTATTATTGAAACATAAGCACTTACTAAACGTTCATAATCGCTATGCATTCTGGAAATATGCCGCTTCAAAACCTCCTTCCAAGAAGATTGAAACCCACAATCAGAACATAACTGTAATTAAAAAGTGAGATAGTTCATCGTTGAAAAAGAAAAGCAGCGATGGAAAACAGAACTGAAATGATGAGAACTGAAAACTAAAAACTGGAACTAGAACTAAAATAAATTTCAGTTTTATACCAGTTCCAGAAGTTGCAATTTTTATATTTAAAAATTAAAATATGACTTGAAAAAGTCAAAATTTTGATGTTGAAATTTACCAAACCACATTCAATAAAATTTTTTTTACTAAAAACCCCCAAACCTTAAAAATTTACGTCGAAAAGTGAATAAATTGTCAGGTCTCAATCTGATTTTATGATTGATTCTTTTTCTGGACACCAAAACAAAGAAATTAACTCCGTATGCCCTTTTTACCCCCTCCCCCTTTCCCCAGGTCCCCCAACATTTCAAACGTGTGTATCACCTTATCTATGGGTCGTAATGAAAAAACGTTCAAACAAAAGTTGTTCCTCAGCACCTAATGTACATTTTCATTTCTTACCAAAATCCATTTTGGAGCAACTCCTGCCCCCCCCCCCAATTTGAAAACAAAACATATTTTTGAGAAAACCTCGAAATCACGTTTTCTTCATTTTAAAAAAATCGTTTCGGAGACACGACAAAATTTGTAATCACAAAAAGTATTCAGATTTGAATTTCCTTTCTAATGAGCTCTATCACGACCATTTTCACCAACTTTTCTCGACAGAGTGGACCTCTTCCCCTTCCTCGTTTTCACAAAAGTTGGACCCACGAACAAAATTTGCTCCAAAATGAATTCTGATAACAAATGAAATTATGCATTAGATATCGAAAAACAAAAATCGTTCATTTTTTTTCGTGGGTCCAACTTTTGAGATAAGGGGGAGGGGGAGAGATCCACCCTGTCGGGAAAAGTTGGTGAAAATGATCGTGATAAAGCTCATTGGAAAGGAAATTCAATGCTGAATACTTTTAGTGGTTACAAATTTTGCCATATCTCTGAAACTTTTCGATTAAAATGAAGAAAACGTGATTTTGAAGTTTTCTGGAAACTGTTTATTTTCAAATTTGGGGGGCAGGAGTTGCTCGAAAATGGATTTTGATAAGAAATGAAAATGTACATTAGGTGCTGAGGAACAACTTTTGTTTGAAAAATTTTTCATTACAACCCATAGATAAGGCAATGCACGCGTTTGAAATGTTGTGGGGTGGACCTTGAGGAAAGGAAGAGGGGTTAAAAAGGGCATGGGCTTAATTTCTTTGTTTTAGTGTCCATAACAAGAATCAATCATGAAATCAATTTCAACAGGAATTTCGGGCGGAAGCCTTTTTTTAGTTTTTTTTGTACTATTGAAACCTGACTAAAAGAAGAACATGTTGTACACTCGAAAATTTCATCCAATTAAGGACGTCCTCTCATACATTAAGTATTCAATTTTTTTGTTGAAAAATTCAGGTGTTGGTCACATTTTTGAAAAATATTACTAATGACTTTTTTTTCTAGAGTTCTTTTGTTTCGAGCTTGAAAAAAAATTGTGCTCCGAATCGAAAAGGAAAAACAAAGTTCAAATTTAGCAGACAATTTTGCATTTTTTTGTCCTTCAAAATTTAAAAAACTGAAATTTTCGAACTGGTATTTGGAACTGAAACTGAAACTAAAAAATTTTGAGAACTGAAACTGGAACTGGAAAATTTTGAGAACTGAAACTGAAACTAGAACTGGAGTTTTCCATCACTGAAGAAAAGTCTCAACTCGAGTACTAAGCATACTAACAAAAGATGGTTTCACAATTTCCACAGTATCATTTGCTGTTATTCTACATGTACCATGAACTGAGTTTTCATGAACCCGACGCTCACCGAATGTAAAGAAAGATTTTGTGCAAAGACTACATTTCTGAAAAATAAAGAAAAAGTGGCACACGATTACGATTAGTACAGCCATATCATACTGCATATTGATAAATGCTCACAAAGTATTTTTCTTTTTGATGAAACCGTATTTTATGACGCTTCAATGATTCAGCTGAACTGAACATAGCATTACATTCCGATGCCGAACATGCCTAATAACATAATAAAAAGTTCTCTGTTACATATATTGTACAAAATGTATACATCAAGTGTGAGAAATTTTGCTTGAAAAGTGATGCAGGCACATTAGAATTAATGCAAGTATATCGCATTGTGTATCAAGATGAAGATAAATACTCACATGATTACGTTCTCCAAGATGAACTGATAGATTATGCCGCTTCAATCTATCGGACGTACTAAACGCAGCATTACATTGTTCCACAGAACATTTCTAATAACACATTAGAAAAACCGATACGCGATTAAGATTAACGCAATCGTATCGTATTAAGTATCAAGACGAATACTCACATAGTTACGTTCATCGAGATGAGTTGAGATGTTATGTCTTTTCAAATCGTAGGCACTACTAAATGCAGCATTACAGTTTACTTCAGAACATATCTAATGACACAGATGAGAATAAACTTCAATTCAATTTAGTTACAAAACGTGTAAATGTTGAAAATTATACTCACGAAGGACCGTTGTTTTTTATGGACATTTCTTATGTGTCTATTTAAGGTTGAAGTGCTCGAAAATAGTGAATCACATCCGTCCCACGTACATTTCTGGAAGAAATAAGAAAATTAAGATTACACGTTGAGAATATGGTGGAAATCATCATACTAAGAAAAATGAAACAATATTATAGAAACAGAACTTACTACAGGAACAGCCATGCTGACATAAAGCACTTCAGAATCAATCAAAATTTATTAATTAAATTATTTTAATAATTTTCTAATCCGCTAAATTCCGGTTGGAGTTGGAATTCAAAATTGGAAAAATTTACAAGTGATAAGCGAAAAGTTTGTCAGTGATAAAGAAACGTCGAAAAACAAACGTGCCTCCCTCCTCGGTGCTCGCAAACTAGACATTTTGTAAAAATTGATGTCACAGATGAAATATTACAGAAGTATTATTTTTTTTTTAATATCAAATTTTTCAATTTTTTTCAAAATTCAAGATTTTTCAAACGAGTTTTTATTTTCTCGAATTTTTTCTGGCGTTTTTTTTTAATAAGTTTAATTTTAAACTTTCTCAGATTTTCATCAATTTTTGTCGACTCTAAAATTCATGTTTAATTCAACTTTTCTCAAAATTTCATTTTTTTTCCAAGCCAGTGACGGAAAAATGAAATGAAATCAGTTTCAGTTTCACTTTTCAAAATTTTTAAATTCCAATTTCCATTTTCCAGTTCCAGATTTCAGTTTTCTAAATTTTGAGGGACAAAAAATCCAAAATTCCTGACTAAAATTGAACTGATTCATTTTCCCTAACAATGTAACAATTCAAAATAAAATTCTTCATTTTTTAAAAAATTTCCCAGAAAAAAATGATCATCAAAATCATCTGTTTCTAAAATTTTTCGGCTCACCGACTCACCGTACATTTTTTCGACAAAAAATTTCAAATTAACTATTATAAGTGGATAAAAACTAAAAAGAGAGAACGCGTTTCCCTCACTACTCAGTACTCCTCCCTCTTGCCAACCATTAATTCGCACCTCCAGTAAATACAGTGCAAAACACCACTTTTTTGTTTTTGGTGTGAATTGAAAATTAATTAAAGATAAGCACGTTTCAGAAAAACTGTGAGGGTCAAATTTTTTTGAGATGTGGTGTTATTACACTGGAGGTGCGAATTGATCCGTCTCTAGAAGATTATTGTCCTCAGTTCTGAAAAATTTTCAATAGGTAGGTATTATGCATGTTTTCGAGTTTTTGAAAGAACTTATCAATTGATTTTTAATTCATCTGATCACCGAGGACCCCAATTTTTCAAACTTTGGACTGGAATATTTCGTGCGTTTTTTTTTTTAGAATTTACAATCATATCTGCAAAATTTTTGCATTTTTCAACTAACGTAAAATTAGAAATTTTTTATCCTTTTCAATGAGAATTTTCAATTTTGTGAACTTTTAATGTTTAAAATAACTTTTTGGTAGAGATAAATTGAACAATATTCAATATTTCTTTCAATTTTTCAAATGCTGCGTTTTTTTTAGTTTTTTATATTTTTCAATGTTTTGAAAGGATTTTCAATAGGAATTTTCAATTCTACAAATTTTTTGAGGTTTTTGAAAATTTAAGAGAGAGAGATTATGTCCATGGTATAAATAGAAGACGTAAATGTGTTCAAAAGAGAAAAATTAGCATACTTTGACGCTTATCTGATGGAATTCCATTGATTGTGAAATAATGTAATTAAGGATGTTTTTAATTGGGTAAAATTTTCGAATTAATGACAATTCTTTATTTGATTTTCGATGTAAATTTTTAATTTTACAATTTTTTTAGGATTTGGGATTTTGTAATGAAAATTTTCAATCGAAAGTGGCTCAGTAAAATTTACCTTTTTCAAGTCAAATTTTTAAAAAATTATAAGAATTTTCTATTTTTTTTTTTTCAAATGAAGGTGGTGTTGCTGAAACTGGTATCAGTTCCAGTTCCAGTTTTCAGTTTTTAGTTATCATCATTTTAGTAGTTACAGTTTTTCACGTTTGATTCCATTTTCAGTTTTCCATCACTGGAATTTTTCAACAAATTTTTTTTCAAGAGAATTTTCTCTAATTTTTTTCAATTATAGACTTTCATCGTTTTTTTTCAAGCTCAATTTTGAATTTTCTCAATTTGTTCGACTCTAAAATTCATTTTTGGTTCAAATTTTCTCGAAATTTCATTTTTTTTTCAAGCTCTACCAAGTCCCAACATCAAAATTTTTTCCAACTGCGAAAACTCTCGTTTTAATTTTCAACTTGAAAAGACGTCAAAGATAATTGAAACCATCGTTCTATTTTCTTCGACGTCTTTTCGAGTTGAAATCAGAACTCGTCAAGTTGGAAAAAATTGTAAAGTTGAAACAAATTTTTAAACAATTTGAAACAGGAAAATTTTTTGAAAACTGGTACAATTTTGAACTTGAGAAAATTCGAACACGAAAAATTCTCAAAAAACTGTTAAAATTCAAACTTGAAATAATCTTTCAGAAAATTCAATTTCAAAAAATTCCTAGATATCCGAGTTGAAAACGGAAAAATGCTAAGAAAACTATAAATAAAACGTTGAAAAAAAAAATACAGTCGTATAATTCATCGAATTTTAGCTGTAAGCCGGCAACAATCTCGGGTAATTTTCTACCTTCACTCGCATTCGCAATAAAACGACTATAAAAATTCTAAAATTTCCAACTATATTGATGATAACTTATAATAAACATGAAAAATGCGACGGAATAAATAATTGTAACAATAAAAATGAATACAATTAGCGTCTGAATTAAAATGTAAAATCTAAATAAACGCGTAATAAACAAGTTTTTTTGAAATAGGCGTTGGAATGTTAACATTTGGTGCATAACTAATAAGTGCACCGAATGGTGAGGAAAAAACAAATTATATACATAAAAAAGGTACGTATAACCGAAGCTGAAATTTATTTATATGCTCAGTCTACCAACATGAAAATACCTCCGAATACGATTTTTTTTATTCAAAAAAAAAAACTCAAGAATACAATAAACAACACAAAGCTAGTAAATTCCTTCGTTTTCCTACAAGCCGGAAATTATTGAAACGAATTTTCACCTAAAATATTGATCCCTAATAATAAAAATTGCTGAAAAGTGACCACAAAAATAAATTCTCATTTCACATCTCGACTCATACCTTTCAAAATACAAAAAAGAAAAAAAAGTGGTACTATTTTATGAACAACATTGTATCCTTTCGAAACCCTCCCATCCTACTTCAATCTCTCGTTGCCTGGCGAGAGAAAAAAATTCTTTGAAAAAATGATAACGCAGCCCTACATCATCGTAAATTAATAATAACTACTTACAAAATAAACAACAATTTTAAAATACATTCGCATTATAGTTGAACATTAAAACATACAAATAAAGAACGTGTAAAAAATACATGTATACTTACGAAATATGTCATTTTTTCTACAATGTAAATTCTTCTGCCAGTGTTTTTGTTTAATTTTTTATTTTAAGTAGTATGTAATGTAATGAAGGCTTGACAAAATCAGAAGGAAGGCGCATGTGATGACTGGACGGCATAGATAGAAGCCATAACAAAACGAAAAAAACGAAAAAAATATATGGAAGAAAAAATAATTAAAATAATTTTCCAATTTTTGAAAAATGAAAATTTACGAACATTCTCGATAAGTTACTAGAGAGAAAAATCGTTTCAAACTGATTGTCTCCACTAAAATGTAAAGCTGAACAAAAACCCCAAGCAATAGGTAATTTCACATACCAAAACATTAAGTAATAAATAATAAATTTAAAAATCAAGCTTGGTTGAGTATAGATGACTAGAAATGATAAAGTGATTTGGTATGCCTTAAAAGTGGTCAATACTAGTGATAAAAAAAAATCAAAATGAGGAACACGTATTAGTAGAATTGTTTCGTTAATCGCCAGGAATCGATAACTGAGAAAATTTCACAATAAAATGGTAAAAAAAAACGAATTTTCAGACCATCGAATTTTCAATAATCACATGGCATTGTTTTTCGACCAACATTCGTCTACAGTCTTCGCAATGAACGTAACAATACTACTCGTATTTAAAATTAATAAATAATTACAACGCTCAACATAATAAAAAAAGCATCTAAATCGTAAAGAGATCACTACGTGGACTAGAAAAGTTACAAATACGAAAAAAAAATCAAAAATGAGAAAAAAAAAGTGAAATCGATAGTTACAGCTTCACAAATCGACTATTTTGTGCGGCGCGGCGTGATTTCCCAATAATTCATAAATACAGACAAAAAAAAAGGAAAAAAAAAACTCCGTCATCGAGAAAAAAAGAACTCGAAAGGGGACAAAATTACTCCTCATTAAGATCCAGTACGGTGCGCTTTGCTATCAGCCTGACATGACGGTATCCGACCATTCGCTTCAGGATAGGGCCAGATTACACACGATAAAAACGTAAGCTCGTACGAAACTTGATAAAACAGATAGTAATTTGGTGTCGGGCGGACATGGGCACAGGCTGGGCTGAATCGCAGATACGAAAACTACCCGAAGCAATATACATTTTTTGAGGAGAACAGCGGAACTGCGGCGCGCATTTATGAATTCTGAGTATAAAGTATCGGTCAGATCGAAACGCCATAATTTAAGCGTAAAATTTCAAAATAGTGTGCAAACGATTACAAATTAATCCGAACAGCTGTCTGACGATTACGGGCCGATTATTTTCGAAGACTGTCTTTACTACTGGCTAAAGATGTGGAAGCGCTGCTTGCTTGGTCACCGGTTGAGCTGTCGCCGTTGACGGTCGAACGAGCTGCTGATCTTCGACCGCTCATCGAGGCCAGTTCTTCAACCGAAGTCGGCGTGGCCGGCGTTGATTTACCCTTTAATTTATTGATGGCTTTATCTAGTCTTTCTACGAATAAGTCGACGTCTGATTTTTGTATACCCAACGAGGCGGACGCTGTTAGGTACGGCTGCGGGTAGTTAGAGTTGTGAGCTCCCCAACCTGCGAAATAAAACAGTCGAGTTTGAACGAAAATATAGAGGAAATGTTCCCACATCGTGAAAAGTGTTTCAGACACATTCCTCGATGCTCATAACTCTGGTTTAGATGAAAATGATTAAATTATTCAAACGAAGTTGAATCTCGGAAGCTGAATAAGTCCGAAACAGAGTTTTTAAATTTCGGACGCGAATTTTAATTATTCGTAGAACTCTATGGTAGAGAAGACCAGAATTTCATCAGCTTATTATTAGAAATTCACGGTTCACTGTTTTCGTCTAGCTGAAAGGTCATTGACAGACTCAGATGACCTGCCAATTTTTTTTGAGACCAGGGTGTTGAGACGATTTTCTAAAATATAGATAATTTTTCAAAAATTCAACAATTTTTCCAAAACTTTTCACGATTTTCAAAAAAATGGAACATTTTTTTCGATAATTTTGAAATTTCCAAAAATTAGACAATCTCCCAAAAATTGTACGATTTTTTAACAATAATTGAAAAAATTTTCAACTTTTTGACAACTTTTCTTGAAAATTGGAGAATTTACCAAAACGTGGGCAATTTTTAAAACATTGACCGATCGATTTTCACTTCAAAACTTATTTCTCCAGAATTGGGCAACTTTCTAAAACCTGGGCAATTTTCAAGAATTTAAAATTTTCCCCAAAACTTAGAAAATTCTCCAACAATTGAAAGTTCTTGCAAAACTTGGTCAATTTCAAAAAAATTAGACATAACACTTGGACAATTTTTCCTGGGAATTGGAGAATTTTCCAAAACGTGGACGATTTTTAAATCATCGACCTATTAATTTTCACTTGAAACTCGAACAATTTTTCAAAAATTGGGCATCTTTCCGAAAACTGGACAATTTTATAAAAATTAAAGTTTTCTCATAGTTGAAGAATTTTTCAAACTTAAATTTTTTCAAACTGTAGTCAATTTTCTAAAAATTGACCAATTTTTCGAACTAAAAAAATTCTTAAAAACATGAAATGTTACAAAATCTGAAAACTTTCTGAAAAAATATGGCCGGATAGGGGTGAATTTGAAGAATTTTTTCAAAATATAGTCAATTTTCTAAAAAAAAGTCCAATTTTTCGAACTAAGTAAAAAATTTTTAAAAACATAAAAGTTTTTACAATTTGAAAACGTTCTGAAAGGGTATGGCCGGATAAGGGGTGAATTTGGCCCCAGGCGTGTTTGGGCTCCTAAACACCTCAAGTGGTGTATATTGACTGGAAAAAAATTTTCACAAAATTTTGAACCCCTACTCCCCTCCCTATCGGAGTTATGGCCATTTTATTGCATTATTTTCAAGAATTTTTAATTTCAACGGAAGTGAAGGAAATTTTTTGTTCTTTGGCATAAAGTTACATCTCGTAGAGGTGTATTTATGATAATTTTTTCAATAATTTTGGTGCACTCCTTCACGTTTTTTTGACTATTTGAAGTTTTCAATCGTAAAAAACACCACATAAGCGAAGAGTGACCACCCTGGAAAAATTACTAAAATATACGTTTTTTATGTAGAATTTCGTTGTGTACTTGGTTTTGACCATTTCTTTGAACTAAGGGCTGAAAATTGTGAAAACCCGTACAGAAATGTTGTCATTTTAGCAGATTTTTCAAATTTTGAGCGTTTTATGCGGAAAGAAATGACTAAATGAAAAAACCAATCCCATATTCGTGTTCAGCAGGTCAAAATACCCCGATAAACACCCTTTCTGCGATAGTTTTGCTCAAAGTTTCAAAATTCAATTTTTTCATTGATTTTTATGGCGAAAAAAGTGAATTTTGAAACTTTGAGCAAAACTATCGCAGAAAGGGTGTTTATCGGGGTATTTTGTCCTGCTGAACACGAATATGGGATTGGTTTTTTCATTTAGTCATTTCTTCCCGCATAAAACGCTCAAAATTTGAAAAATCTGCTAAAATGACAACATTTCTGTACGGGGTTTCACAATTTTCAGCCCTTAGTTCAAAGAAATGGTCAAAACCAAGTACACAGCGAAATTCTACACAAAAAACGTATATTTTAGTAATTTTTCCAGGGTGGTCGCTCTTCGCTTATGTGGTGTTTTTTACGATTGAAAACTTCAAAAAACGTGGAGGAATGGACTAAAATTGTTTAAAAAAATCACCATAAATACACCTCTACGAGATGTAATTTTGTGCCAAAGAACAAAAAATTTCCTTCACTTCCGTTGAAATTAAAAATTCTTGAAAATAAAGCAATAAAATGGTCATAACTCCGATAGGGGGGGGGGGTAAGGGCCCAAAATTTAGTGAAAAATTTTTTCTATTCAATATACACCACTTAAGGTGTTCAGGAGCCCAAACACTAATGGGACCAAATTCACCTCTCATCCGGCCATACCCTTTGTACAATTTCTTACAAGAATTGAACTACAGAAAGTCGATTATTGTACCACAAGGTTGAATCAGCCAGTGCAAAAGCTACAGGCATGTTAAATACCTTCGAATTTATATCCGGACAGTTCTTTCTGTTCTACCGTTGATATTACACGACTACCGGAAACACAGCGAAGAAATAACATTGATCCTAACATGGTAACGCGTTTATTGTCTGTTACACCGCCGGTTGATGCATTCAACGAATTTAACGTCATTGCTGTAATCGAAAAATCACACATTATTATCCAAGAGGTTCTGGAAGTGTACCACTTCGTATATAATACAAAAAAAAATCATTACCCATAGATATCGGATTGTTTTTCGTTTCCAATATTTTTTCTCCGTGTTTGGTGGCCACTTTGGCTAACTCTTCTTTCATGTATTTATACATTTCTTTACGCTGACTTATTAAATTCTTATAACCGTTCACACCCAATGACAGTAAAGTTATGAATATATCCATTGGCGGGCTAGCTGACGCTCGGCCTATAACATCACACAATCAAAGTGAATAAAAACAATATTACAAAAATGACCATGGCTGATGAGTGATGAAAAATACCTGGGTAACTTTTGGCTATTCTTTCAAGGAGTCCTTTATCGAAACCAGATATAACAGAACCTCCTACAGGAACTAGGAAATTTTTATCCGTGCTTTGTACGAAAGCGTCGACGCGTCCCTTTCTGTAAAACCAAGATCACAGGATGAGCACAAACAATCGACACCCATCGAGCTAATCTTCACCGTTAAATACGTACCGTGCCGCTTCTTGAATTAGGTGCATAATTCTACTGGATTGTAGACCATAAGCGTTATTTACCAAATGTGGTATATTATATCGGCTACAAAGAACAGCTACTTGTTCTAGGGAGTCGGATGCGCGCGGAGCAAAACAGCTTGTTGTGGTGAGAACGCAAACTATATTATCTGAGCCTAATGTAGCCATTTGAGCTTCCATATTTACTAAATCTGTTCGTAGTTCATCTCCCGATAAACTCGTCTCGATGATTATTGGCTGGAGGCCTAGAGAAATACAACGCATTAATGAAGCATCTCGATAAATTAATCAACGCTGAGATGAAATTGTATCGCGCTAGTTGTTAAATTAGCTCCTAGCGTGGATCTTACCGGCAGTAATGATACATTTGAAGCAAGATTTCTGA
The DNA here is from genome assembly GCA_033439095.1 of Pseudococcus viburni. NCBI lineage: Eukaryota > Metazoa > Arthropoda > Insecta > Hemiptera > Pseudococcidae > Pseudococcus > Pseudococcus viburni. The sequence continues at coordinate 343,881 of JAVBJF010000031.1, forward strand.
TCGATGCGAGACCACAAGACGAATTTAGCTCCGGGTCTTTCTTGTTTCAGCGTCAGCATACACAGCACTAAACTCATACCAGTTGCCAATGGAATCATAAAACAACCCGCCGAGTTATTCACACCTAATGAACAAGAAAAAGGGTCCAGTAACCGACGTGTTTTCTGTGATATTTCTGAAGAAAAATATACTCACCCATAAGTCTAATGGTATCTAAAAGTAAAGCATTTGCTAATTTTATAAGTAAGCTCGAACCAACAGCTTTTGGTTGAACTTCTCCTATATCTCCGGATCGGCCGATACCGTGACCCATTCTGTAATGCCTTCGGGCTACCAGAGAGCACGCGAATCTGGCCTCTCTTTCGCCGATACCGCAATTAGATGGGAAATTATTGCTGTCCATTTGAGCTAAATCTGCCAGTAATAATTCGATCGTAGCATCATCCCAGCCTTCCTCCGGCCATTTTCTCTGCAATCGAAACAAACGTCAACGATGAGATACGACACAGAAAACAGTTCAAACAGTCGTATTAGCCAGCTCGTCGAGTACGTTTCACTCAACTTGGCAAAACTGGCCACTACAATGAAAACACATGCATAGATTACCTGTTCAATTAATATCCTTATCAAGGTTTCTCTAGCTTTCTTGGAAGCCGCTGCCTGCTGTAGATATGTGGCTGGAATTAGACGTTCTGCTAACGTGAAACTCTGGTTATTCATTCCTCTAACGCAGAATTGGCTCGTGGCTGGTTAAAAATTCTCACTTTTCATTGACGTGCGATCGACTGACACGAATCCGACGACGGTGTTAACTCCATGGGTAACTTCACTCAGAAACGTTGGCGATGCGAAGCTACACTATTATCAATTTAAACAATAAGTCTTTATGTAGATAGATACTTAGCGTAGAATTATCACTTTCGACTGCGAAATGATTATACGATTTCATCCTTGGCACTAAGTGTGGCATGAGAGGAAAATCGACGATCGGGTACGGTTTTTATCGTAACACATATTACACTTTTCTAAATTTACCGATGGCAATACTAATGCTGGAAATTTAGTCCCGATCGCTTTATTCTAATCACAATTTAACCTTTAGGAAAATACGAAAAAAAGTGAAAAAACAAACTTCGTTCTTCCACCATCATTTTTCACAGATTACAAACCAAACACGGAAAGATCATTGGATTCATTGATGTTTTGGGCTTTTTGCGTTTGCGTCGCGATTTTTTTTGCGTAGGTTGCCTAACTTGATTTCCATGATTACCAACTTCGGAAATTTACGTTGCCGTGCGCGATCTTATATAATTTTTTTCTGTGGTTTAAAATTTTTATTTTGGAAAAAAATTTCGTTATCGTGTTTTCTGACCGCAATACCGCTAATACGGATTTATTTTTGAGTTTTTCTTCGAAACTTGCTTATTTTCTGAATTTCGCGACTTAAACTACGAATTATCATTTCGTAGATGATTTAGTTAATCGCGAAGTGAGTGAAAAATGTCACATCATTGTCTCTTGTTACCGTCCGGCTTCCCCAGAGCACCGTTGAAAAATGGAATCGGTCGTGTTATCGGACAATTGAAAAGAGTTACGATTAAGTTTTGCAAGTCTCATGGATCTTCTCAAGGTATCAGGTGTGTAATCCTACAGATACTTTTTCAGGATGTTCTTGTAATCGATTATAAAAGTTGACTTCTATGTTCAGGAATTTCATCGAACAAGATCTTATAGATTTCTCCAGCAAACACTCCGACGTTGTAGTTTATCTTAAACCTCGAAGACATCATGCCCCCGTGGTGATATCCGAATATTGTGAGTATTTGTGGTGAATATGAGTTTATTTCTCGATGTATTCTTGATATTGTTTTCTGCAGTGAACGGAGAAAGACATTATATGTCTTTTAAGGACTTCTCTCGAGAAGAAACTTTGATGTGGTTGAATTATTACACAACTCGTATCGGCGTTCCTACCATAAGGTATCGTAAACTATGGCACACCGAATGTCCTTCGATTCAAGGAATTTGGACTCCATTTACGTTTCGTGATCCTGCCATGAATTTAGAGAAGTTTCCCAATGTAAGTAATACGATATTAATTCGACAATAAGTAAGAATTTTCATCGACGTACGTTTCATTTCAGTCCAAGTTTTGTATTCCTGAAAATATGGAGCCGTCGGCTACTCAACGTCTTCGTGAGTTATTCGAACGTCAGAAGTTGAGAGAAGAGACCGAAAAGAAATTTAATACCGAAAATGTAGAAATTGAAGTTCAAAGATGAGAAGTAAGCTGATTTTATTATGTAATATGCAACTAATATTTGTTATGTCGACAACTTCTTGGATAATTGACTGTTTTGTTTTTATTTGTTTTCAGGTGAGTATAAGAAAGAAATCACCTGTAGTTGAAAAGTATATTTTTTAGTCTATTTTTTTTTTGATGTTGAAAATTAAACACATTTGTAAACAAATGGTTGTATTTTTTTGAAAACTAATCTTAAGTTATGTCACATGATTTTTGATCTTACGTAAATTCAGTTCTTCTATTCGTATCATTCCTTCAAACTTCGTACTCGCGGTTTCGATTTCTGTGAGAATAATTTTTACTATAATGTTTTCCTTTCCCATTTAGGTTTCGGTTTCGATCGCTCTACTCCATCGTCTCTAAAACGTTATCATCTTTTCGGTTTTACGCCTTATCAATGGTAAGTGATATTAAATCTGGATAACGTTTTGAAATTCTGATTGTTTCATCGATCTTATATAAAATCGATGGATTGTTCACATACTACTGTCCTAAAATGCGTCACTGATTCACCATAACGAGCGTTGGGTCGTACTGAAAGTTGAAAATCGCTGTTTTGATTTCCTATTGTTGATTCACACTCGTCGAGAATCGTGTTTTACTTCCTCAATTACATTATTTCGAAAGCGCCTGTCTTAAGTCAGTCTATCAGTGCAAATTCTTTATGAAAATATTAAAATTAACGAATTTTTTAGATTCGATACGTAATGAGTAATGACGTTACCTGCAGTTGGAAAGATCGTTCGAATATTGGAAATTGATCTATGACTATGAATGGTTGATTAAATTAATTATCAGGTATAGGCTTAAGTTTTGTGGCACCTTCGAATCATTTTGTCTCATAGCCCTTGAAAATCGTGTATGGAACGATTCTTATACACTTAATATGCGAATTTAGGGATTTTTATTCAACGAAATGTTTGTTTTGTTAGTATCGATGCCAGGCATTAATGCATTATACTTAGTATTAGGTATTGATACTGAAGATACAGATAAGTTGAAAATCGGGAGAGTTAATTTTTTTATTCTTCAAAAAGTCGTGTATTTGAAAAAAAAATCGTCAAAGACCACTTTAATAACAGTTTAGGTTGTCTGCATTAATGAAGTCTTCAGTTGAATATGAAAAAATGATCGTCCCTGAGGACAGATTTTTCTTGCTTTATTTTCAAAAATGGTCATTTTTTGAAAAAAGTCATTAAATCATTGAATTTTTGGGAAGTAGTTCGAGGTTTTAAAAAATAAACCCAAAATTTGTTGAAATGGTATTAAAGGACCAGAATGGATGAATTTTCCTAATATGTTTTTTGATGGGTACCTCGGCCTCGCTCGGTTGTTTAATGTCGACCCCTCTTTCCCCATCCCTTTCCGAGGCTTCCTTTTTTTAAAAAGATAAAGTGGTCCTGAAAATAGACTCGTAAGGTTAAAAATATGAATTTCGATATTGCGGGTAATTTTCTCCTCAATCTTCGCTTCTGTGGGTGTGGATCCTCGTTTCGGTTGGAGGAATTTTACAGGAAATTAATAACGAATTTACCTGATGAATTTGGAAAAATTCTTCCAATTTTTGAAACATTGTTCTTGTTTTGAAAAATTATTGAAGTTTTGAAAAATTTTTCAAATATTGAGAAATTGTCCAGTTTCTGAAAAGTCGTGTCATTTTTTTCAAAAACTCGAAAAAATTTTCAATTCTAGAGCCAGGTTTACCGATTTTGCTCAATTTTTTTATGAGGCTTCCCTTGATGGTCTATTCACATAATCACGATCATTTCCCTTCTAACCCTCAATGGAGCTTTTTAGGGCGTATAATTCGAATATATGTAGACTTACGGTTTGACCTTGCCCCTTCCCCTGTGCTGTAATCGACCCCCTCCTACAAAAATCGTATTTTGTCATTATAATTTGCTTTTAATACTGATAGCTGAGCTTTCACCACCAAAGTTCAACTTTTAAGATTTTCAAAATGTGATTATTGTTTTTGAATCTCCTATCGTAACAAAGAATTGGGCAAAATCGGAAGACCTGGCTTCATTTTTGGTTCAAGTTGATATGGAACAGTCCAAAAAATTTTAAAATCTTAAAAATTTGACTAATTTTTGGAAAAATATTACGTATACTTTTTAGAAAAATCGAACAATTGGTGGAAAGTATTGATCTTTGGCATTGTCCAATATTTGGAAAATTCTCCAAACGCCCTACTCTTAAAAAAATCGGCTGAGGTTCGAAATTCATTGATTTCACCAGAAGAGCGAGATTCAAGTTGGTAAGTACACGATTTCATACAATTTATCCTTTGAGGTTCGAATTTGTTTGATTTTAGGATTAGTTTACTTAGGTATTTATTGGTGGGAGGGGGTAGAGTGGTTAAGTCTTCTAAAATATTTGCCTTTTCTTACATTTCGTCTCGTTTGTTAATATTTTAATGTCGATAATTTTTTTTCATTTAATCGAAAAAAAAGAATGAATTTGATGCTAAAAATACATAGAGGAATTTTGTTTTTCTGAATTTAATTCATCATTATTCAACTTTGATTTTCCACATCTGCTCAAGGCTAACTCGTATCATTTTTATATCCCTCATACAATAGAATACCTACATACATTGTTAATCACTTCTCTGACTCGATTTGGAATTTTTATTTATCAACTTCGGCTTAGAATTTTTCAGCACCTGCTCGAGGTCTGTTATTGAGACTTATTAGCTGGACTCCTCTCTTTTTTATAATTCACCCTTTATAAACAATGGGTCATAAATCACGTCTCTTGTTTCATATTGAAATTTTGTTTGTCGAAATTCACCTTGGGGAGTCCAAAATTCCTCCTCTTCTCATTTTTATAACCCTTGGTATGATATAATACGTCTAGTCACGTCTCTGCTTCGTGTTGGAATTTTATTAATCAAAAATTAACTTCGAAATTTACCACCTGCCCCAAATTTTAAATCAGGACAGAGACGTGACTAACCGGCATTCTATTGTATGGGGGTTATAAAAGATTATATCCATTGTGAAGGATATGAAATGAAGACGAGTTGACTTCGAGAGTTCGGGTAGGTTGTAAAAAAAATGCATGGGGGTACCTTATATGATCATGTCTGAATCATCTCCTATCTTTACAATTCTCACACAATAGATTGTTCGCTAGTTAAATTTCTGTCTCCTTATGTAGAATTTTATTTATCAAAATTCAAAGGAATTTTTTTTACCCTCTTTGAAGCCAACTCGTTTCATTTTTATTACCCCCATAGAAAAATTGTTTTTTTTGGCCACGTCTTTGTCTGATCGGCATCTTTTATTACTGGCTTTGTTGAATAGCTATGAATAGAATTGGAAAAATCCAACAAGTGAACAAGTCTCTGTCAACCTTTTGTTTAATGAGTCACCCTCTCTTCAGCTCTTTATCTCCTTTTTGATTCGATTGTTGAATTTAGGGCTTTTGTTGCGTTTCCATTAAATTCTTTGTAGTTGTTTAGAATTCTATAGCTGTGGGTAGGCAGGTGAAATATTTCTTTTATATCCCTGCTGTCTATTGTATCTGAGTTTATACCACCTGCTGGTTAGTCTTATCAGACCAGCACAATGACTAATTTTATTGCCCTACTTGAGGCCTTTTGTCCTATTACCTCACACCTGCTTGTTGGTTTAGGCTCTATCTAATAATAGCCTCATAAGTATGGTTAGGTGGGGGAAACAGAAGCTTAAATTAATTAACAATGTCCAGGATTTCAACGACCATTTATTGGAAGTGTTAGAATTAGATTTTGTGGGTATCGTAGTATTCGTATCTATATGGTAGTTTAAGTTGTTAGAATCGTACATTCAGGGCTTTCCAGCCAATCTTCATTGGCTTTTGGCTATCAGCTATTTGCTGAATTTTTTCATTAGCTGAAATAAAGCTGGCTATTGGCTACCTAAATTCATTGGCTGTTGTTTGACTGGCTATTGGCTGAAAAAGCATGTGACCCCTTAAAATACTCGTCACGATAGTCACGATGTGTACATGACCATGGTAAAATCAAAACTTCATAAAATATCATTATAAATGAAAAATTCGAAAAAAAAACGATATAAATATATTCATGTTTGAAATATAAGAACAAAATTTAATAATTTTTGATAAAATCATCGAGTAAATTGAAATTATGAATGGCTGAAAATCGGAAAATCATTGGCTAGTCATCGACTGGCTACCAGCTAAATCTTTTTTATTGACTGGCTATTGGCTATTGGCTAAACCCCATTGGCTACCATAATCTATCAGCTATCAGCTTTAAACTATTGACTGGCTGGAAAGCCCTGCGTACATTCTTCTTGGGTGTACCGCATCCAAACATCAACCCTCAAATTCCCTCCTTCCTCCCCACCCCTCATACAAGCATCCTGCATCCCAGTCAATGTCATTCTTGTTGACTTTCTCTTTTCCCCCTGTCCCTTCCAACCCCTGGAACCAGTTTACGACAATCTCGTTGCTTGCCATCCTAGCCCATCTACTATCCTTTGAATGAGTATAGCATTATCCTGGTAAGTGACATTTTCGCGTCCGCATTCTCATCACACGCATTGAATAACTTACCTGTATTATAATGTAATAAAATGTGTAAATTATTCGTGTCGATTTTTTCTCGAACGCTAACATTATGGTGACCTCGACGTGATCGTCATGTATGGCATGACAATTTTTTGTTTATGTTCAACAAATTTGCCATTTTCGCTCATGTTTTTTGGTTCAAGACAGTTCGCTCCTATGCATCGGCATAGTTCCCATGCTTTCAGAGGTTCGCAGTGATGTATACACGCCTTGTGGTGTTGTGTTGATGGCGTTCGCGCATTGTAAAGCCGTTTTGATGTGTCAGGATGTCATTTCTATGTGTTGCCACATCGTTTTCGTGTATTAAGTGCCATTAACAAGAGTCGTGATGTGATTTTCTCAGTTTTTGATGTCTTGCCGTACCTTTGTACCTTTGCAACGTCATTTTAGCATGTCACAACATCATTTTTGTGTGTCAAGAGGTAGTAGGAACATTGTAAATGCATTTGTGAGTGCTGCGGTTCGGTTCCATGTGCTGAGATGTATTTTCATGTGTTGTGAGTGTTGTTTCTTGTGCTACCGTGTCATGTTTGCGTATTTAATGAGCAGTATGGCCATCCTCAAGTGTTGGGATGTATTTCCATGTGCCGCCGTGTCGTTCGTAAGCGTCGAGGTAGTCGAATCATTGGTAACTGTGCCTTGCCGTAACATTGAACCTGGAAAGTTCATTTATTGGGCGTTGTGATGGCATTATCAAGTGCCGTGGTTTAAATTTTGCGAATCATGGTGTCACACTGCCAGATTTCTGTGTGCAACATCATTTTCACGTATTATAGTGCTGCATCAACATATTGAAAGGTCACATTTGTGGGTTGCGGTTTTGCTTTCACTTGCCACATAATTATACCGTATGTTCCAGCATGGTACTCTCATGTTGCAATGTTGTATGATTGCTGTATAGGCATCGCAATACTGTTGTGGGCCAGTTTAAGCAGATAATGGCATTTTCATTGTGTTGAGGTGTTGCATTTGTTGCATTTGTGTTCAACGGTGTCTTGCCACTAAATTTGAGCAACGTTGATTTCTTGCTTGGGATTTACACCTGGTACTTACCTGTTTCTTGGGACAATTTGGTATGTTTGGTATATATGTAGTTTCCTACTCACGTATTATCGTGGTTTTCATGTCAATGGGATTGCCGTGGTCTCATACTCACGCATCTGCATAGCATTAGCAAACTTTACGCCATCATCATTTATTGTTTACTGACAATCTCACAGTGATTGTCAATCATGGCTCCACCCAAACCAGCACAAGCACGTTGTCTTACCGAGAAAGCCATCAAGGTGATTCATGCAGCTGAAACATGGGTTAATTCTGAGGAAGAGAAGTTCTAGTGAGCTAAAGAAGCGCAATGAGCATCTGCTCACCAAGTACAATGAACTCATCAAATATAACACTCAGCTCCTTATGTCAGAAGGTCAGGGATAGGTACAAATTGGTGAAAAGCCATAACTTATATGTAAATTGCTTTGGTCAAAATCATTGGTCTGGCAACTGTCAGGCAATTAAGTGCAAAACGTGTGGAAAACCACATCACACTATGTTGCACTCAACAAGCATTGCAATCACATCTCAGACTTCCACTCAGAGTAACAATCAACCTCCTGGTTCGCTCCCTGCAACGCCAAATTCTGCTGCATCAACTACACCAAGTCTGTCATCACAGGGCTACATCGTAAGTGAGGTTGCACAGCAACTGCTCCAAGATGTTATTCTAGTCACTGCGGTCACAAAGGTGGCAAACCAACATAGCAAGGTAATTACTACATCACTACATCACTGTTCGATGGTGCATCCCAGGTGTCGAGCTTAAAGCTCATAATAAAGTTCGAGGAAAGTTCATTTTAACGTTTATTCGGAACAACAATGCGGTTATACACAAACTTAAAGATTACTCAAGAAAAGCACTCGTGGTATCGCAATGCCGTGACAGTCAGCTGGAGAAAAGATGTTTACTATTACAAAAACATAAATAGTAAACATTATCAGATAAACTGAAGTAAGTAACTTAAAAATATTGATTAACAAAATTATTAGCAATATTACTAACACCACTAATAAAATGATTTTCCTGCCGATTCCAGGGATAAACGGTCCTCATCTGGGATCCTAAGGATCGGCGGACTGGGGAGGTGATAAGCAGCGGAGATATTTGGATTCCAGGCCGTGGCGGCTTTCTAGCCTGGATTTTTGGCGGCGGTTACCAGTGAAGATTTCAGCGGCGGATTTCCAGGTAAGAATTTATTTCTTCTTTTTTTCTTTTTTGCACTGCATTAACGTATGTACTTTTTGCAGGGGTCAGCGGCTTTTGCTGAAGCCATGGAGACTTTCGGCGATTAAATCTCCGGCGGCGGCGCGACGGATCTGGACTGGACTTCAGAGATAACGGTGATGATCGGAGACCTCTGTCCCTATTGGCAATTTCCGGAGTATTTCGTGGTCGGCGGTTCGCGATGTACATATGGTAAGTGTTTTGTTTTGTCTTTATGAATTTCACGAGTCGTTTTTTACGATTTTTCACTGAGTGTTCTGTGATGGATTTAATTTTCCATTTCCACAGGTGCGGATGGCGACTTTGACTCCCATGCGGCGACGTTGCTATGAAGATCGGTGGTGGCGGCGTTTGTTGGCGAGATGGTGGACTACGTTCCCCTATGGACTGATCGGCAGTGCTTTGGATTTCACTCTCATCGGTTACCATTAGGTAAGCTACGTTTTTTGGCGATTTACTGTTGTTATGAGCATGATGCTTTGTGATTGCGTTTCTCGGTGCCAGTGTTGGCTCAATGGCCGCGAATTTGGCTACAACGGTTGCGGCGATTTGGGCATCCATTGGGTTAGTGGTGACGTCTGTTGACATTTTGATAAGCGGATTTCTACGGATTTTTGGAGCCTGTTTGAATCATCGGTGCTGTTAAGCGGAAGATCGGCGGTGTTTGATGAATCAGCGGCGGTTTTTTCTGGATTGTTGGCGATTTTGGCGAGTTTGCGCGTAGCTCTGCTGGCTAATAATTTCACCTGCACTAGGGCAGGTATTGTAGATGGAAAATTGTATGGGAAAACGTCATCTGTCATCAGCCGGAGTGTTTCCAGTTGAGCGATTGAGAACGTCATCGTGTCTCTGTTTTTACTGAGTTTGTCGACGTTAATCAGCAAAGTGCAAATGTTTTCTTGCACAGCGGATATCGAAGCGTTTAGCTTGTTCAGCCAAAGCTGAAACGTAGCGTTAGAAATTTGTGGTGACATATTGCTGCGCGGCGCGAGGATATGTTGGCAAAAATAAGCGGTGATTTTGGATGTACGAACACACGAAGTTATCGGTGAATGTATGCGATTATGTGATTATACAAACACGTGGAGTGAATGTATGCGATTTAGCACTTGAAACCTCAGACACGACGTACTGTGACTATTCGGTAATATCTATGTACTAGCGAGTACATAGACACAAGTTGAGCAAAATTTAGCGGTGGTACAAAGTAAGTATGTGAGTTTTGGCGTCTTCACGTGGCGTGGAGACTATGAGCGATTATGTACATATTACTCACGTATGCGATTTTGCGAAGTTGATGAATATGCGGATTCATTATTTGCGATTCAAGGCGGTGAATGCGATTAAAAGCTCTGCTACCATGTCTAGCTTAAAGCTCGTAATAAAGTTTGCGGAAAGTTCATTTTAACGTTTATTCGGAACAACAATGTGGTTAAACACAAACTTCAAGATTACTCAAGAAAAGCACTCAAGGTATCGTGATGCCGCGACACTAGGCATCATTCATTACAACAAATTTGGCACTTAAGCTAAATCTACTAATCTCCAGCATCAAAATTACAATCATATCTGTGTTTGTAACAGATGTCATCACTGGCCTGCTACCACCTGGTAAAATTGACATCAGTGGTCCTAAATGGGCCTTCTTAAATAGTTATGAACTAGCTAATCCACAGTTTAATCAACCTACCCTAATTGGTCTGCTTATTGGGGCTGATTATGCGTATAAGTTTTTGAATCCAGAGTTTATACCCAATCCAGGAGTTCCTACGCTACAATCGTCTGCACTTGGGTGGCTGCTTATGGGCCCACACAGCACCTTGTCAAACCCATCATCATTTTCATGTAATCTTACTCAAACTCAGTTTAACAAACTCGAACGTTTTTGGGAGATTGAAGAACCGCCTGGTAGTAAGAAAGACTCTGGGCCAATCATACATCTTGTATGTTCGAAAACCAAGGGCTCACCACTTCAAACTGTTCGCACAGTACCAGAGCTTAAGCTTTGTGCTACGGTACTCCTTGTTAAACTTTTGGAACCTATTGCAAAACTACTCAAATGCCCTCTTAAGAATTGTTAATCATACTCTGATTCTATGATCATACTATCTTACATTGGCAAGGAGCCTACCTACTAAAATGAATGCATTCATTGCACGTCGTGTTGCAGCAATTATTTGTGTGAGTTCACCTGATCGATGGTATTATGTACCTAGTGAAATAAATCCAGCAAACATCGCAACAAGAAGCCGAACATCAGAGTTTGCGAATAGGTTCCAACTGTGGATACCCCCAATGTACAGATTTCTACACCGGACAAGTTGTCTCTAACCAAGCACTGGGAACTGATAACTCAGATTCACAATACTTTCTGGAAGAGATGGGTGAGAGATTACCTCCACCTCCTCCAGAAACGCCAAAAGTTGTTGAACCATACTCCTAATCTCAAACTAGGAGATGTTGTGCTGATTCGAGCTCAGAATGCTAGCATTATCCTGTTAACTGACATGTTTGCATCCGCGTTCGTGTCACATGCATTGAATACCTTACCTGTATTATAATGTAAAAAAACGTATAAATTATTCATGTCGATTTTTTCTCTAACGCTAACAGGAAGTAAAAGATTACTGCAAGAAATATGTTATATGCTGATTTATAATAATAATTTTTCATTGCTTTATTTTTGGTGATTTATTTTGGTCTTTTACGTCACGTGAATTCCAATTAAGAAATTTTCTCATCCATTTTACAATAGTTTTTTTTTTTTCATTTTCAATAGGTTGATAATCTTTCTTCATTTTTTGTTTAAAATTTCTCAATTTTTTTTTAAATTTCAGCATCATGTCGCCGGCTGTTTCCTCAAATTATGGATTCCGATACTTGAGATAGAAGGGATTTTCATTCGAGCGAGGTCTTCAACATCATTACATGGTGAGTACTGAGTATTGCTATATTATACCTATTTTTCGAAAACTGCTTAAAGCTTTATCATTTATTTTCAATGTGTTTATTTTATTTAAATTTCTCTCGGGCATTTTTTCATTATATTTTGATTTTATTTGAATTTCAGTTCATTTTAATAGATAATTTTCAATTTTTGGTTCAAATACTTTCTAAAATTTCTCAAATGATACCCGATTTTTTATTGCCTTTTTGAAAAAGTTTTTGGTTCGAATTCTTACAAAAATTTCTCGAATCATGTTAATTACTTAGGTATCTATCGGATTTTTTAATTCAGTTTCTTTTCCTTTCCTTTTTGTGATTTTTTCAATTTTTATTTTTTGATAAAATTTTAATTCCATTACGTAGTGCGAATTTTATGCCATTTCTCATCTCACACATTTTTCAATTGAATTTAGTTTTTTCATTTCCATTTTATTTGGATTTCGTTCATTTTTGATCAGTGCACTGACAATGCAAAAAAGTTATTCTTGCGTTTTCCATTAAATGAGACGCAGCCAGGGATACCCGACCATATGTCGGAAAAGTAAATTTCGAGAAAAACGCAAATTAAGAAAAAATGACCAAAAATACGGAATTTTTTTTTTTTATCAATTTGTATATTATGAACCCTCTACTTTCATATGAGAATAGGTTCAGGTCCCAAAAGTGTCATCTTCTTGGTTAAAAAACGAATTTTGCTGAAGGCCTCTGAGAAATTGAAACCATACCATATGTCGGAATTTTATAAAAATATGTTAAAATTTACAACTTTCATTATTATTGAAACGTAGTCGTGTTCAACAAATATCCGGATATCCAAATACCAAGTACTATTTGGATTATCCGGATTCACACGGAAATTGCCGAACAGCTCCGAAAACATCCCGAAAACGGTTGAACTTTTCCGAGAGTTCCCGAATTCTTTCACGAACCCTCACAAAATTTAAAGGTCGATTATCGAAATCGAAAAATCGAAATTGAAAAATCGATTATCGAAATCGAAATTGAAAAATCGATTATCGAAATCGAAATTGAAAAATCGATTATCGAAATCGAAATTGAAAAATCGATTATCGAAATCGAAATTGAAAAATCGATTATCGAAATCGAAATTGAAAAATCGATTATCGAAATCGAAATTGAAAAATCGATTATCGAAATCGAAATTGAAAAATCGATTATCGAAATCGAAATTGAAAAATCGATTATCGAAATCGAAATTGAAAAATCGATAATCGATTAATCGAAATTGAAAAATCGATTAATCGATTATCGAAATCGAAATTGAAAAATCGATTATCGAAATCGAAATTGAATAATCGATTATCGAAATCGAAAATTCAATTTTTTCCCGTTGAAACTCTTCATTTCGATTATCCGGATATTTGTTGAACACTAATTTTCAAAGCATGATTTTCACCGTTTGGTTTGTAAAGTTGTTTGACTTGCACTATGATTTCATTTCTCAATGCACGTAATTTCAGGTTCGTTTTAATGAACTACAGTGGTGTACGATTATTAAAAAAAACAAATTTTGTACCAAAAATGTCATTATTTCTTGAAAAAAGATGATTCCCGACATATGGTATGGTTTCGATTTTCGATGCCGGCAACTTCTGGAAGGGGTCAATGACCTAAAGTGATGTAAGAGGACGTAAATAAAGCATTTCCAATGAGAAAAGTCGTTTACAGAACATAATTTTTTTTTTATTCATTGAAAACAGTTCCAAATTTTGTTTTGCGTTTTTCTCAAAACTTTGATTTTTGAAAATCATTTTTTGGTAAACTTTGAAAAATCATAGAAAATTCATTTCTCAACCTTTTTTAATGCGGTTTGCGCTATTCGAAAGGTACAAGTCTGTACTATTTAAAGAGTCAAAAAAACGAAAAAAAATTTTCCGACATATGGTCGGGTATCCCTGGCTGCGTCTCAAATTTCGCATTAATTTAGATTTCAGTTTGATTTCAATCATTTTTAATGGGTAGATAATACCTTTTTTCATTTTTGTTTCAAATTTTTTACAACATTTCAAATTTTTATATCCGATTTTTGATCAGTTTTGTGTCATTTTGTTTTCATCAATATTTTCAGTGGTTCGTTTTTATTTCAATTTTTATTTTTTTCTTTGAATTATTGAATTATACTTACCTACTTTTTTTCAGGAATGATAACCTGGTTTACTTACCTTAGCAAGAAATGAATAATTATCGCTGGAATTAGTTCGACGAATTTCATTTCCTCATGTCGGGTGAGTTTTATTTTAAATTACTAATCTAATTGTGTTAATTTTTAAGAAAATTAATCGATTTATTTATCTGTGTTTTTTTTGATCGAAAGTTGAAAGTTTGCAAATTGTTTGTGTTATCTATCGTATTCTAGTTTCTCTCTCTTTTTTTTTTTACAAAAAACAGAGCTACATCGAATTATCCTCTTCATCACAATTCATTCATTTGTGTTAAAATGATAATTTAACCACATTTTTTCTTAAATTCAGTTTTATTTATTGCAAGTATTTTTATATAAATGGGCCGATGGTTAGGAATTTTTTCATCTTTGATACTTTTTTGTTACAACTTTTAAATTTTTTTTCATGAATTCGATTTTATTCATTTTTCTACGAGTATTTTTTCTTTGATTACGAGGGTCTTGTTTTTTATTAGTTTTTAATCGGTTTTAAATGTTTTCTAAAAAGTGACCTAATTAAATTTTTTTACATAAAACAAATTTTGATCCATTTCAGGCACTCGTGGAGGGGGTAAAAAGTTGACTGAATTGAAATGAAATGACCCATATTTCAGGCTACAATCGAAAACACCAATACGTTATTCAAGTTGCCTACCGAGTTTGCCGTGAATTCGCAACTGTGGCGTATTTACGGCGAATCGGTTAGGCAATTTTATTAACGCGATTCTTTTTTCGACTGAAAATCATTTTAAATTCAAACATTTACACATTCTTTTGAAAATTTGGATCAGTTTTGATTTTAGATTCATTCTTTTTACATTATTACGTAACATTTACAATATTTGTAGAATTATTATTATTTTTTATTTTACAGATCACTGATGATGAGAGTTCGGCCGATATCCCACGTAGTTCGTAAATAAAGAACGAATTTGTCAATTATAGACTGAATAATGGATTTCATATTCATTGGAACGAGGTAAACTGAATTATCAGACTAATTATTTTTTTAATATTTGGAACCAATTTCTAATTTTAATTTCTTTTTCAGATTTGTCAGAAAGGATGCCACCTACCTACTCGGATTCAGTACGATTCATAAGTTCACACGTTAAAATTACCCATCGAGGAAGTCTTGTTAGCAAAGAAAGGAAGATCCAGTTCAAAAACACCGTAGTATTTGGTAACGTAGTCATATTTTTTTTAGTTTTAAATTTAGAAAGTACGTAGGTATGCCCAACGTTTGCAATTTTTGTTCATGATTTCGGGTTTTGTTAGTGAGAGTCTCAGGTTTTGCGATCAATTCATTTTGAGAATACGGAAGGCGAAGAAAGTTAAATCTCAAAACTGAGTTGAAATTTGAACTCAGCGCCCTCAAAAACATTACATACGATATGTAACACGATGTTGTTGAATTTTTTTTTGGAATTTTAACCCAAATTTGGGGGATAGGGAAGGAGTTCTGAGGGGTCAGATCGAAGAACTATGGCGCCACACAGTACTTTTGTTTTTTGGGAAAATTTTTAGCCCCTCACTGGACCCCTTAAGGAATGGGGAAATTCTTGGTAATTTTCTCACCGTTGGAGCAAAAAACGCGTCGTCAAAACTGAAAACGGCCGCCGAATTCGGATTCAGCGACCTCGAAGTAGCCTATAACCGAGTTCCAAGCTCGATCCGGCTGTAAAATCGCTCAGTCCATTTTTCTGCAAAAAAGTGAGCTTTTTGAGAAGAGGAAAATTTTTATCCGCGGATCGCGCTTGAAATCCGGCCATAGGCTAATTCGAGGAGGCTAATTCGAGGCCGCTGAACACAAATCCGGCCATTTCTAGAGCGGATTTTCGCAATTTTATTTTTTTCAGATTTTCGAAGAATTATCCGTCTTGGCACCCAGATTGGAAAAATTACGTACAGAAATAAAAAAAAATCATAATGAAAATTACGTAAGTTGCTTTATTTATTTTGTTTTTCAGTTTAAATTTACTCGAGTTATTTTTTTATAAAAAAATCTATTAAATGATGAACTTTTTTAAACCTGGCCGTAATTTCTTTTATTGTTGAAAAATTTCCGAAGGGTTCGTCTTTTCCTTGTCCACAATTTAAATGTTTTTAATTCTGTGATTTCACAATTTTTACGGGGTTAATTTGATTTTTTTCAGATATGTGAATAATTACCGTCTTGGCAAGCAGATTAGAAGAATTACGTATGTTCTGTACACAGGTAGATCAAAAATTCCATCATAAAAATTACGTAAGTTGCTTTATTTTTTAATTTTTCAGTTTTAATTTCACCATTTTTTATTTATTTATGAAAAGTCTTTAAAAAGTGATACATATTTCAATTTCATAATTTTTTAATTCTAATCGCGATACGTGATTTAATTTTTCGTTCAAAACTTGTTCAAAATTCATTTCAAGAATGCAATTCTCATTGTGGCATACCATTTTCTTCCCTTGATTTAACTTAAGTTCGTTTCAACTTCAATTCTTTTTTTGGTCCAATTTTATAGAAAATTTTACGCTGAATCGAATGCCGCAAACCGCAGACCTCTATCTCTTTTAGAGAAAAATTTACGGTTAAAACTTTCCTAAATTATTTCGCCTTGCTCCCCGAAAAGTGAGATTTCTGAGAAATCTAAACGTTCTACGACCATAATGACCTCGAACAAAGTTGTAGAAAATTTAATTTTCTACAACTTTGTTCAAGGTCATTATGGTCGTAAAACGCTTAGATTTCTCAGAAATCTCCTTTTTCGGTGAGCAAGGTGAAAAAAATGCGATTTTTTCCACATAATTTAGGAAAGTTTTAACCGTAACTTTTTTTCTAAAAGAGATAGAGGTCTGCGGTTTGCGGCATTCGATTCAGCGTAAAATTTTCTATAAGATTGGACCAAAAAAATTTTTTTTTTCAAATTTTTCTCAAATCCGTGTGTATTGTTCTTGAAAAATCACATTTTTGGCTTCCCCACCACCCAAAGCAAACTTTGGACAAAAAAATTTATTTTTCCCTTCATTAGATACATAAAAGCAACCCAAATTTCGCAATCGGAACCCAAACACAAAAATCGTGTCGACTTGTGTTAGGTATCTGTTTCTATGTAAATTAGGTCCGAGTACATATCTACTTGGGTAGGTTTTTACTCAAAGACAGTCAAACCTGGAACTCGAATACCTTCATGACGTCACTACTCATACTGCTGAATGTCGTTGAATATTTTACGTCAGCTTTAAACAGTTTAGAATTTTATTTTTTGAAGAAGTTTTCCAGCTCCAAATTTTTTCCTCGTAATTTTTTTCTCAAATGAAATATTTCTGACGTATGTAATTTTCTCCACTGAAATTTTTTTCTGAAGAATTTTCCCATCGTTGAACTTACATCTTTTTTGAAAGGAATGATTTCTGTTTGATTGACGCCATAAAAATTTTGAGGAAAAAAATCCGAGTTGAAAAAATTATGATTGGACGTGGAAAAATTTCAGATGTGAAAATTGCGAGAAAATAAAATTTTTACGACGTCAATCAAACAGAAGTAATTCTTTTCAAAAACGATGTAAGTTCAATAATGGAAAAATTCTTCAGAAAAACTTTGGTTGTGGAAAAATTACGTCAGAAAAAAATTCGGTCGTGGAAAAATAACATCAGAGAAAAATTTCAGTTGAGAAAATTCTGAGAAAAAAATTACGAGGAAAAAATTTGGAGCTGGAAAACTTTTTCAGAAAATTCTAAACTATTTAAAATTACGTAAAATAATCTGGACTTTGAAAAAAAAAGTCGAAACGACATTCATGAGTAATGACGTCATGAAGGTA
This sequence comes from Pseudococcus viburni, assembly GCA_033439095.1. Lineage (NCBI taxonomy): Eukaryota > Metazoa > Arthropoda > Insecta > Hemiptera > Pseudococcidae > Pseudococcus > Pseudococcus viburni. The sequence continues at coordinate 361,979 of JAVBJF010000031.1, forward strand.
TTCGAGTTCCAGGTTTGACTGTCTTGTGGTTTTTACTTTTTCAATCTTGTTTTCAGATTTAAGCATAAAAACTAATTGAAAATTTTCCTAATAATAAATGGTTCAAGTATGACACCTACTGCAAAAATGGGTGAATTTAATACGAATTTAAGGCCCCTAAATGGGAGCAAGATCCGTTTCTTGCTTCAACTCCTAGTCGCACGTCCACGTCGTGGGGGCTGGGACCTCGCCGAACTTGCTCGTAAGTTCGGCGTGCTAACGCGACAGGGGGGGCTTGCTTCGGCATGCTGCTTAGGTATTTAAAAAATTACGGTAATTTGGGCCATGGGGGAACAAAATTTGGTAATTTTGGATATGGGGTAGTCTGCTGTACAGGTAAGTTGCGGATAGGAGTCACCTCATGCAGGGTCACCCTAATACTTGGTATCGGGTTACCCTCCATGAATGGGTCCGGCGAGTAAATTTTGCAACGTCATCGGTACCTGCTGCGGATGTAGTTGAAATGCAGAACTCATCGATGTGGGTGCCTTTGCCGGTGGATTTTTCTCTCGCTGAATCAGGGCATTGTCTTAATGGTAGTTGTAGGTATTTCTTATGACCTGCGTAATGCGCGAAATCTTGTGCCTTTGCTGAGGGTCATTGAACCCCATATCTACCTTTGCAAATCCGGGATGGAGGGCATTACGTAGCTTGTTGCGCAATCAGGTGTCTGGTCTTTTTATCAGCGTTGAGCAAAACCTGAAGATGGTCTGACCCGGACGGTCTTTTTAGTATCTTAAAAAAAACAACTTTCACTTTCTATTTTGGAACTTTCACTTTCATTTGAAATTTCTAAAATAGAAAGTGAAAGTTGTTTTTTTAAGATACTAAAAAGACCGTCCGGGTCAGACCATCTTCAGGTTTTGCTCAACGCTGATAAAAAGACCAGACACCTGATTGCGCAACGAGCCACGTAATGCCCTCCATCCCGGATTTGCAAAGGTAGATATGGGGATCAATGACCCTCAGCAAAGGCACAAGATTTCGCGCATTACGCAAGTCATAAGAAATACCTACAACTACCATTACGCCAAAGCCCTGATTCAGCGAGAGAAAAATCCACCGGCAAAGGCACCCACATCGATGAGTTCTGCATTCCAGCTACATCCGCAGCAGGTACCGATGACGTTGCAAAATTCACTCACCGGACCGATTCATGGAGGGTAACCCGATACCAAGTATTAGGGTGACCCTGCATGAGGCTCCTATCCGTAACTTACCTGTACAGCAGACTACCCCAAGCCAAAATTCAATTTTTCTGTCCCTTCCCCGCCTAAATCAAAATCACCAAAATTTTCGAACCCACAAAGCAGCATACTGGAAAATAAGTTTCCAGCAGCCCCCCTGTCGCGTCAGCACACCGAACTCGCGAGTGAGTTCGGTGAGGTCCCAGCCCCTACGACGTGGACGTGCGACTAGGAGTTGGAGCAAGATCCGGATCTTGACTCCCGTTTAGGGGCCTTTTTTATTTTTCCAGTCTGGAATTTTTTCCTCAAAATTCTTCTCTCAAAATTTTTCAATGTAAATTTTTCCAGTCTGGAATTTCTTTCTCACAATTTTTTTCTCAAAATTTTTCAACGTAGGGGAAGAATGCTCGTTAATGAACTAAAACTAAGAAAAATGTTAAATAAAAATATTCATGTTGTATTAATTTCAATAAAAAATAATCAATACACCATGCAAGCCATTTTCTTGTTTCAATATCTTAATTTTTTTAAATAATGAAATATCGCCCAGAAAAACTACGCCTAAAAGCATACAAATTACGATAAAAATAAGTTGCATTCAAGCAGCAGTTTTGGGACGCAGGTCTAGGTACTTTTCAAATCTAACTTCTTTCTCACCATGCAATTCATGCAAAAAATTCTCAACGTGCCTCGATCGAAAATTAAGGAATAATTAAACGTAGATATTATTGTTAAAAAATTAACGTATCTAAGTGAAATAAGTTTTTAAAAAATTGTAAAAAATACTCACCAATAAATAAACGAATATAACTAGGCACTTCGTAACTCTTAAACACTTTTTAGCAGATTTCAACTTGGAAAATTCTTCTAAACCTGAAAAATATAAAAAGGAATTTAAAAAATAATAAATTGATTGAAAAAATTGAAAAAATGATAGCTCTACATACAAAATTCAAGATGGTTTCAAAAATGAAAAATTCAACTCAAAAAATTGAATTTTAACACTTCTTAAAAATATTGAATTTCAAGAAACAATAACATAGGCTATTATTTTTGAACACGTAAGATTATAGAAAACAGTAATGGCGAATTACTCACTTATTTCGAGGAAAACCTTCGGATGTGAACGTAATATCACCAGCTCTTATTCATCTCCATTAGAAACTGCCTGAAAATCTGAAACAAAATTGAAAAGGCATACCTTATTAAAAACTTGGTAAAATGAGTAGGTATAAAAAAGAAATTCGCCCGAAAAAATTAAAAAGTAAAAACATTACAAAAAGTAAGTAGCCTACCAAAAAAATTGGAGAAGGCTTAAAAATTAAAAAAACTGATTGGAAATTTTTCGTAAGTACTTTAAACATTGAACACATTAAGGAACGTTACCACAACCTAGACTATAATCGAACTATAGTGCAAAATTTTTCGTCTAAAGGTTAATAAAAATTTTACCTACGTAATTTTTTAGTGGTCAACACAAAAATTTGAAAAAATAGGACACATTGCGAAAGTTTTGAAGAAAATTTAGAAAAAATGGTAGTTTTTTGCTAATTTTTCATATTTTTTTCAAAATTCCTTAAATGTTCTTCAAAATGTTAAATTCCTCAAAAAAATAATTACAATTTTTCCCTAACCTCGAAATTCTTCAACTTTAAGGCATTTTCCCCAATTTTAAGGAATTTGCCGAGGAATTTAACAGTTTGAGGAATTATTGAAAAATTTCGAAAAAAAGAACGTGAGAAGTTATCAAAAAACACGTAATAAGGATTTATTTTCAACTCAATGCCTCTATTTTACCTAAATTTTCTTCAAAATTTTCCGTTTTCTATTTTTTCAAATTTTAGTCCAATTTTGTCCAGAAAAGTGGAAAAATTTCCCAACAGTTTCTAAAATTTGAATTAGGTCCCTCCCTAATCTCAAATGGCACTCTAAATGTTCGCCTCCCTTCTTTGTAAAAATTCGTAAAGATCATTGTGATTTGTGATATCAAAAATGACACGTGCCCCGAAAAATTTTAAATTTTTTCAATTTACGGGAAAATCCAAAGGGGAACCCGGGTTAAACCAGCCCCCCCCGGAAAATTAAAGGTAGTTGAAGGGTTTCGGGGGCGGGATCGAGAGGTGTATTGAAAACCCGCGCAAAAAAGTGATGGTAGTGTCCAGAAATAGTTTTCTTTACTTTTAACTTGTAAATATTTAGCGATTGTAATGTTTGATCAATTTTAAATTTTCATAAAATCACCCTTCTTATATTTATTTTCGTATTTTATTATTGTAACTGTTTTTTTTTAACATTTAAACAACTTGAGAAAATTGTTGTTAGGTATATTCAACTAATTCAGATTGTTATTTACCTACCATTCATGCATGTATTTTTTTCAACTGTGAATTTTTAATTTGCACTTTCTCAGTTCAGTTTTTTGTCTTGTCCGTCCAGTAAATGCCAATTTTTACGATCATTCTCACGTCAAAATGTGCTTTCAGTGTAGTTAATCACGTATTCGTAATTGAAATTCAATTTCATCGACTCCCCTCCCCCTTCGTATCTATGTATCTGTTAATTGACAAATTTAATTTACTCATGTTATACCCTTCATTTAAATTTTCAAATCTACCTTGTACTTTTTTCGAAAAAATTAAAATGGTTCATTGCAAATGAGTAAGTAGTTATTTTTTAATTTTAAATTTGAAATTTTTTTTCATCGACCTTCCTAATCTTCCCTTTTTTCCAGTTAATAATTCAATGCGGTGAATTATCAGTGTAAGGTTGTCCATTGTTTACACATTTTTATTCATTTATTCTTCAGTGTTTGTGTAACTTGGGAAATGTGGAAATCTGATACTAGGGAAATGCATTTTTTAGCCGTTGCATGTTTATGGAATGTAGATTATTAAACTGGAATATTTCCATTGATTTACATTCTATTCTAATCAAAAGGATGAAAATCGAAATTCTAAATTTTGCCCTCTTCCGGAGCTTCTATTTCATTTTTCGAAAAAAATTTCAAACTCGTACCTCGAGATGCTAAAATACGAAAATTTTCCAATCTCAAACGGAACCCTGTTTGGTAAAGAATTCGTTTTAATGCTTGTTACCAAAATATTTCGACAATTGAAAAAATACATTATTTTACGTTCGTCTACATACAGGGTGTTCCATGAATCCTCTACCAAACATATTTTTTTGGATATAATCGGGTACCACTAAAAAAAACCTTGAGATGAACATGTTGCCTATCTTAAGAATTTAAGGAGCAAATGCTGCTTCTAAAAAAATCACGTCAAAAATTTTTTTTGACCATGGGAATGGATAGTATTTTGAAAACTGAACAAATTTTCACTATATGACTGTTTGCCTAACTCAAAAATTGAAGGGGCTACAAAATTTTTTTTCCAAAAACAATTTTTAAAAAATCAACTAATCAAGGGAATGGATAGTACGTTGAAAACTGAAGAAATTTTGTTCTGTGCACTTTATGCCTAACGTCGAAAATGAAGGGGCTACGGCTCGCGCAAAATACGTGGGCTTCAAAAATTTTTCGAATTTTTCCAATTTTAAATGACCCTTGGTCCCTTCATTTTTGATGTTAGGCAAAAAGTGTACAGAACAAAATTTTTTCCGTTTTCAACGTACTATCCATTCCCTTAATAATTAGTTTATCAGAAAAAATTTTTTGTAGCCCCTTCAATTTTCAAGTTAGGCAACAAGTCATATAGTAAAAATTTGTTCAGTTTTTAAAGTACTATCCATTCCCACGGTTAAAAAAAATTTTTTGTATTAATTTTTTTAGAAGTAGCATTTGCCCCTGAAATCCTCATGTTAGACAACATGTTCATCTCAAGTTTTTTTTTAGTGGTACCCGGTTATATCCAAAAAAATATGTTTGGCAGACGATTCATGGAACACCCTGTATGTGTCAATCATTTTCAAAACGATATCAGATATCACCATCAAATACCCCGAACCTAGAAACCGCTATTAGGACGTTGACAATAATTAATTTCATTTTGGCAGCAAACTATTAAAAGAGCAATTTAAAATTTTCCCTTTTTTATTCGTAGGGAAACCAAAACCATTTAAAAAGTCGAAAAAAAAGCATTGGCGAAATAAGAAAAATTATTCGGTCCCCCTGCGAATCGAAAGAAATTTTCTTTTTTTAAATATCACGGTTTAATAGATACGCCGCAGTATGTCTAAATTCTCATTTTTTAGGGAATTGCCTATCGCGGTAAAAAAGGGTTTTTTATGCACATTGGAAAAAAACACATATTTTTTATTTCGTTATGCCGGGGGGGGGGGGGTTTTTTCGCTGGTTTCTTCGGCGAATTTAAAATTTTTAATAGTAATTCGATAATCTTTTCCAATTTTTTAAATAATTTTAAATGTTCGCATTTCTTCTGTCGGGATTAAAATTGAAAATTGAAAAGTTTTTTCAGCAGCGAGATATTCGAAAAAATCGCCAAATTTGGTGAAATGACCATCCAATGCGGTACTCAAATTTCAATCTACGGGGGGGGGGGCTAATTTTGTTATTTGCAGACAGAAAATTAACCTAGAACTGTAATGATCAATGAAATGACATCTACCTGCGCTAAAATGCCAAAACAATCAAAAACCTAAGAATAAATTTCGTTTAAATATAGATATCCGATAAAAATTCAACGTCAGTTAAGTAATTCAACAAATTGACATAACGTATCACCAAAAACGAACAAATATCGAGAGACTGGTTGCATTTCCGAAGACTGATTGGTATTCTGTACGTCACTACATTCAATATCGCCGATCTAATTATCCAAATACGCGATTCGTTGTTAATATTTTCACTGCTATTGAAAATGGGTAACAGATAACCGCCATCTTAATAAATGGTTAATCGAAAACCACTCGATGGCGACAAATGACAAGAACCAAACCCAAATTTTATATTATACACAGCGGCGAAAAAAAAAACCACAACAAACTAGTCTCTAAGTTTTAACCGATCTGGGTTAAAAAAACACTGCCGGCCGCTGGACAGTTAAAAAAACCGTGATCGGTTATCACAGTCTTAAAAAGTAAACAATACAGCAAAACACAATTACATAAATAATAAATATTTACCCGGAGGTCCCAACGAACTTACTAATGAAACCTAAAAAACATCGAGGTTTGATTTGAAAATCGCCGCAGCTAATCCCCGTCAAATGCAGACGTTAATCATCTACCTAACTAGCTTTTTTTTCAACAAAAAAAAAAAAACTTACTAAAATCATATCACTACAAAAAACTGAAAAAATCCCAAATTTCAGCCCACCTATCCCACGTTAACTCTAAATACCCCCAAAATTCAATTTTACCACGTCCTAAACCTATATAATTTCGCAAACTAATCAACCTCTGCATTTCGATGGCGATTAGAGCATGCAACCTCGAACCATAAGGTTTGATGGACAACCTGTTTTCCCTTATGAAAAATTAATACCCGGCCAAAAAATAATATCCCAATTTAGACGAGGCAACTAGAGAGGAGAGGGGAGGGAGAGCTCATCTTAAAATTAACAATAAATATCATAAACACATTACAAACAAGGAAATACAACGAATTATTTTATAAAATATGACTAAAAACTGAAACAGCTCCCGATGATCTGGAGACAATTTCGTTAGGAATCAGCAGCTGTGCTCCGATGATCTTGAGACATGTTTCGTTATAGGAATCAGCAGCTGTAAAATGGAAAAACAAAACGTAAGATTTCATAAAATAGGTATTTGTAAAATGAAAATAATATTAAACACGAGTCAATTTTCGCCACTCCATTACACCATTATACAAATATACAAAGAAAACACAAAGTTTAGAATTTTTTTGCATTCGGAGTACAGAGCGAATATGTAGGTAACTGATAAATTCAACATGGTAGGTATTTTTCAGAAAAAGTAAACTCGAAGCAACAAAAAGCGTGAAATTAAAATAGTATCCATCCTATAGTTTATTTCATTCGAGTGATTTACACCCAGAGACACGTATTCCACTATTTTAATTTAAAAAATCAAAAAAATACGTTTCTTTGGTGAAAAAAAAATCAAAAAATACGTATTTTTGGTGAAAAAAAATTAAAAAATATGTATTTTTGGTGAAAAAATAAAAAATTCAAGTTTCATACAGTCAAATACCATTCAAGCGATTCGCATCAAAAAAAATCAAAAAAGACTCGACATCCACCTCGATTTTTTCAAAATTACAAAAATAATTCCATCGTCGTACTACTTCTCGACTTTTTTTTCGTGGCCCCTATTTTTAAAAAAATGTATCGTGTTATCGTGAAAATGAAAAACACGTAGAAGAATTTTCAAGATTGAAAAAAAAACGAGAACTCAAATTAAGAAAAAATCCACGTTAGAAACCAAAGGACACTACGGTGCATCAGCTTGAAAAATTTAAAAATTGTTCAAATAATTAAAGAACTACCTAAAAAAAAATGCAAGATGGCATTGACAACATTCGAATACCAGTTTTCTAACAATGAAGTATTACTCTCATTATGGTCGAATTTTACGTACCAGGGGGGGGGGCGGAGGATGAAAAATTCAATTTAAAATGTACATACCTACTCGAAAAAACAAGGATGAGTAACTGGTTTCGTTGATTCTCGATTCTGATCGGAAGTTCCTGACCGATCACACTTCGTTGCTCGAATTCAAAGCATCAGCAAATCTGAAAATGAAACGAAACTCGATTAGTCATCATTATTATTAAACATATTTTTTTACGTAAGTAATTTAAAATGAAATTTAGGTAAAATCGCTTTTTAATTTAAATTCGGTAGCCAATTTTTGATCCCTGGCAGGGTATAGGAATTTTCACGTACATACTGGATGATTTTCCACAAACTGAGATGTTGGAAAATTGATTACCTATACGTAAAAAAAAACAAGTTTTTTTTCTAAACGAGGAAAGGATATTTTTGTCCAAATACTGAAAAAAATTAGCACGAGTGAAGAGTTGATACAACCGAGCGACCATCTTTTCGCACAAATCACATCACCCAAACACACGATCTTGTTTGATCACCGAAAGAGTATAAATGATCAAGTGGAAAACCACGTAACTTTGGTAGAATCGAGCTTCAACACGTCGATGGACATCAATGAAACAAGTAGTTGCAGTACCTAGTTCAATTGGATAAAAAAAACTAAAAAAACTTCAGGATTTTCCAGCTCGATTTACTTGAACCTAAATTGAACTAATAACGATCGCGGAAATAAAATATCAAAATAAAACTAAATCTAAGGCCAAAAAAGTCTAAGCAATGAAAAAAAGAAGTCCGAATTTGATAGCTTGGGTGCTACGAGAGACGATTATAGGAAAATTTTAAATCAGTCGCGATTTCTAAGCACGTCTACTTCGTTAGGTAAATGAAAGAAAAAACTTACGTCTCAAAATTGCAAGTACTGTCCGTTCTTCACGAGGTACAAAGTTTCGATTTCGCAAACGTTGTATTTGTATGTTGGTAATTTCGATCCCACGGTTTCTCTGTCCGAATTTTTCTTGGCTGTTCTGTTACCACGTTGATGTGTTCTTTCATCATATCGCCTGTACCTGTAATCAAATTACACACTGATTAATTTTAAAAATTACTCGTCTATCGAATTATTGGTGGAAATATTTACTACAATTCAATTCGCACACTTTTAATGTATAATTTTAATCTCTACACGTCTCGAATTTTTCCTGATTGTAGCTACCTGTTATATCATGAAAATGCCACTCAAATAAGTATAAGGTACGAATAGAAAAAAGATAAATTATCAACAATGATCATTATAGCGTTCAGTCGAAAATTATTCAGAGGGTACTAACGCATATATTCGATATACAACAAACACGAACAAAGAAGCGACACAAAAACAACCTCAACAAACGAAACGACTGATGCCAGATGATCCAACACCACCTCTACATAAGGCCCGGACACCTGATAAGAATGCTGAGGTGCCAATTCGAATGTAGGCCGACTTTAACATTGGGTCTTATGGGAAATAGATCGTTTTTTCTCAGTTTTTCTGCAATAATTCAAAAACTTGAGTGAACACATGGGTATTGTAGGGACGAAATTGAATCTGCTTTTCATCCTCTACAACCTCGTTTTTGTTTCAAAATCCTAGCAATTACCAGCGGAAAGTTATCGAAGCTCAAAGTTTGAAAAAATTGCAAAAATCGTATTACTTAAATTTCAAATTAAAATAGCGCAAAATTTTGAGTGAGCACATAGGTGTTTGAAATATGAAAAATGATCTACTATTCACGCTCTACAAGATGGTTTTTTCCCCATAACTCTAGCCCCAACCAGTCGAAAGTTATAAAAGTTCAAAAGTTCGAGCTTTTATAACTTTTGATCGGTTGGGGCTAGAGTTATGGGGAAAAAACCAGCTTGTAGAGCGTGAAAAGTAGATCATTTTTCATACCTCAAACATTATTATACTCTCTCAACTTCTTTTGTAATTAATAAAGAAAAGCGAGTGATCGCGTGTAATTAAGAACATCGGACTACTCGCGATGTTGCCAAACGTTGAGTGTCCAGGCCTTATGTAGAGGTGGTGTAAAATATTCAACGACATTCAGCCGTATGAGTAGTGACGTCATGAAGGTATTCGAGTTCCAGGTTTGACTGTCTTTGAGTAAAAACCTACCCAAGTAGATATGTACTCGGACCTAATTTACATAGAAACAGATACCTAACACAAGTCGACACGATTTTTGTGTTTGGGTTCCGATTGCGAAATTTGGGTTGCTTTTATGTATCTAATGAAGGGAAAAATAAATTTTTTTGTCCAAAGTTTGCTTTGGGTGGTGGGGAAGCCAAAAATGTGATTTTTCAAGAACAATATTTTATTTCTGTACGTAATTTTTCCAATCTGGGTGCCAAGACGGATAATTCTTCGAAAATCTGAAAAAATAAAATTGCGAAAATCCGCTCTAGAAATGGCCGGATTTGTGTTCAGCGGCCTCGAATTAGCCTATGGCCGAATTTCAAGCGCGATCCGCGGATAAAAATTTTCCTCTTCTCAAAAAGCTCACTTTTTTGCAGAAAAATGGACTGAGCGATTTTACAGCCGGATCGAGCTTGGAACTCGGTTATAGGCTACTTCGAGGTCGCTGAATCCGAATTCGGCGGCCGTTTTCAGTTTTGACGACGCGTTTTTTGCTCCAACGGTGAGAAAATTACCAAGAATTTCCTCATTCCTTAAGGGGTCCAGTGAGGGGCTAAAAATTTTCCCAAAAAACAAAAGTACTGTGTGGCGCCATAGTTCTTCGATCTGACCCCTCAGAACTCCTTCCCTATCCCCCAAATTTGGGTCAAAATTCCAAAAAAAAATTCAACAACATCGTGTTACATATCGTATGTAATGTTTTTGAGGGCGCTGAGTTCAAATTTCAACTCAGTTTTGAGATTTAACTTTCTTCGCCTTCCGTATTCTCAAAATGAATTGATCGCAAAACCTGAGACTCTCACTAACAAAACCCGAAATCATGAACAAAAATTGCAAACGTTGGGCATACCTACGTACTTTCTAAATTTAAAACTAAAAAAAATATGACTACGTTACCAAATACTACGGTGTTTTTGAACTGGATCTTCCTTTCTTTGCTAACAAGACTTCCTCGATGGGTAATTTTAACGTGTGAACTTATGAATCGTACTGAATCCGAGTAGGTAGGTGGCATCCTTTCTGACAAATCTGAAAAGAAATTAAAATTAGAAATTGGTTCCAAATATTAAAAAAATAATTAGTCTGATAATTCAGTTTACCTCGTTTCAATGAATATGAAATCCATTATTCAGTCTATAATTGACAAATTCGTTCTTTATTTACGAACTACGTGGGATATCGGCCAAACTCTCATCATCAGTGATCTGTAAAATAAAAAAAATTCTACAAATATTGTAAATATTACGTAATAATGTAAAAAGAATGAATCTAAAATCAAAACTGATCCAAATTTTCAAAAGAATGTGTAAATGTTTGAATTTAAAATGATTTTCAGTAGAAAAAAGAATCGCGTTAATAAAATTGCCTAACCGATTCGCCGTAAATACGCCACAGTTGCGAATTCACGGCAAACTCGATAGGCAACTTGAATAACGTATTGGTGTTTTCGATTGTAGCCTGAAATATGGGTCATTTCATTTCAATTCAGTCAACTTTTTACCCCCTACACGAGTGCCTGAAATGGATCAAAATTTTTTTTATGTAAAAAAATTTAATTAGGCCACTTTTTAGAAAACATTTAAAACCGATTAAAAACTAATAAAAAACAAGACCCTCGTAATCAAAGAAAAAATACTCGTAGAAAAATGAATAAAATCGAATTCATGAAAAAAAATTTAAAAATTGTAACAAAAAAGTATCAAAGATGAAAAAATTCCTAACCATCGGCCCATTTATATAAAAATACTTGCAATAAATAAAACTAAATTTAAGAAAAAATGTGGTTAAATTATCATTTTAACACAAATGAATGAATTGTGATGAAGAGGATAATTCGATGTAGCTCTGTTTTTTGTAAAAAAAAAGAGAGAGAAACTAGAATACGATAGATAACACAAACAATTTGCAAACTTTCAACTTGAGATCAAAAAAACACAGATAAATAAATCGATTAATTTTCTTAAAAATTAACACAATTAGATCAGTAATTTAAAATAAAACTCACCCGACATGAGGAAATGAAATTCGTCGAACTAATTCCAGCGATAATTATTCATTTCTTGCTAAGGTAAGTAAACCGGGTTATCATTCCTGAAAAAAAGTAGGTAAGTATAATTCAATAATTCAAATAAAAAAATAAAAATTGAAATAAATATTGATGAAAACAAAATGACACAAAACTGATCAAAAATCGGATATAAAAATTTGAAATGTTGTAAAAAATTTGAAACAAAAATGAAAAAACGTATTATCTACCCATTAAAAATGATTGAAATCAAACTGAAATCTAAATTAATGCGAAATTTGAGACGCAGCCAGGGATACCCGACCATATGTCGGAAAATTTTTTTTCGTTTTTTTGACTCTTTAAATAGTACAGACTTGTACCTTTCGAATAGCGCAAACCGCATTAAAAAAGGTTGAGAAATGAATTTTCTATGATTTTTCAAAGTTTACCAAAAAATGATTTTCAAAAATCAAAGTTTTGAGAAAAACGCAAAACAAAATTTGGAACTGTTTTCAATGAATAAAAAAAAATTATGTTCTGTAAACGACTTTTCTCATTGGAAATGCTTTATTTACGTCCTCTTACATCACTTTAGGTCATTGACCCCTTCCAGAAGTTGCCGGCATCGAAAATCGAAACCATACCATATGTCGGGAATAATCTTTTTTCAAGAAATAATGACATTTTTGGTACAATAGTATATTATGCAACAAGGGAGATAAAGTGATTTTCGACGAATTTTGAGGTTTATTGGCCGGGCGAAGCGGGGGAAATAACTCAAAATCGTCAAAAATCATTTATCTCCCGAGTTGCATACGATATTTTTCATTGTAGAGGGAGTAAAAGTCGAGTTTGAGCACTCGAGCGATTCGCGAGAGGGAGTAAAAGTAGACTTTTACTCCCTCTACAATGAAAAATTTGTTTTTTTAATAATCGTACACCACTGTAGTTCATTAAAACAAACCTGAAATTACGTGCATTGAGAAATGTAATCATAGTGCAAGTCAAACAACTTTACAAACCAAACGGTGAAAATCATGCTTTGAAAATTAATGTTCAACAAATATCCGGATAATCGAAATGAAGAGTTTCAACGGGAAAAAATTGAATTTTCGATTTCGATAATCGATTCTTCAATTTCGATTTTTCAATTTCGATAATCGATTCTTCAATTTCGATTTTTCGATTTCGATAATCGATTCGTCGATTTCGATTTCGATAATCGATTCGTCGATTTCGATAATCGATTCGTCGATTTCGATAATCGATTCGTCGATTTCGATTTCGATAATCGATTCTTCGATTTCGATAATCGATTCGTCGATTTCGATTTCGATAATCGATTCTTCGATTTCGATTTCGATTTCGATAATCGATTCTTCGATTTCGATTTTTCGATTTCTGTAATCGATTTTTCAATTTCGATTTTTCGATTTCGATAATCGATTTTTCAATTTCGATTTTTTGATTTCAATAATCGATTCTTCGATTTCGATAATCGACCTTCAGATTTTGTGAGGGTTCGTGAAAGAATTCGGGAACTCTCGGAAAAGTTCAACAGTTTTCGGGATGTTTTCGGAGCTGTTCGGCAATTTCCGTGTGATATCCGGATAATCCAAATAGTATTTGGTATTTGGATCTCCGGATATTTGTTGAACACTACTACGTTTCAATAATAATGAAAGTTGTAAATTTTAACATATTTTTATAAAATTCCGACATATGGTATGGTTTCAATTTCTCAGAGGCCTTCAGCAAAATTCGTTTTTTAACCAAGAAGATGACACTTTTGGGACCTGAACCTATTCTCATATGAAAGTAGAGGGTTCATAGTATACAAATTGATTAAAAAAAAATTCCATATTTTTGGTCATTTTTTCTTAATTTGCGTTTTTCTCGAAATTTACTTTTCCGACATAGGTATGGTCGGGTATCCCTGGCTGCGTCTCATATGACATATTTTTGTCACAAATCAAATACCTCACCTATATCTACATTACGTACTTACCTAGAGGTAAAAAGTAGATATTAATTAAAAAACTTGTGTATGTATGGGTGAGATTGCCAACCAATTTCAAAACACTTGAATAAACTGAAAGTGATAATAGTTGAAAGAATGAAACACTTACTCGAAGCAAATACGGCATAATAGGGCAGAATATCTCCATTTTTTCTCATGGAACATGATTAATATCGAATCCGCAGCATTTCCAGTTGTAAAGGATCACAAACTTCCATCTTTGAACCGTCGACTAATGGTATATCCGCTTCGATAGGTATCGTCATCGTCCATAACCTGAATTGAACAGAAATAAATTACAACAATGAATTATTAATTTAGGTATTACGTAATCAACATTCATCAAAAAATATTAAGGCTACCTCACACCTAATATTCTAAAAATTCCCTAACGACACGTTTTTATCTACTTTTACCTACAGTAGTTTAAACATAAGTAGCGATACGATAGTGCATTTTACCAAAGTTCTCAGACCAAAACACCGAAAAACAATCATCATTCGAAGTGCATAATGTAGAAATCAGTGAAATCACTGTCTGCATCTTACACTCGAAATGAAAAATCCAAAAGACAAAACCGTTATATGCCATTGAAATGAAATTTGTTTCAATGCTTACACCGAAACACAAAGATGCCTCACATACCTCTTCGAAATGAAATTTTACTCTAATGAAGTGAAGTACTTACTTACATATTCAATCACTGCAAAAAAAATGCATACAAATAACTTTCTGATAACACACATTAGGTACTGAAAAAGAAAACCCGAAAAACAAAGCTACATAGGTAGTTTAGGTACGTTACATGATTGAAACCACGAAAACAAAAAGCACAAAACGTCCAAGGATCTAAATCAGAATGATTCACCATTCGGCATTCATGAATCATTTTAACGTTAGGTATTTTATTTCGCACCCGACAAACAAAAAAAGGCAGTTATGAGTCACAAGTATCACGAAACAAGTTGCTTGCGATAATAAATTATTAGTAGATAAGATAAGTAGATACTAGATAGTTACACAATTTCATAGCGAATGCGAATGCAAATCGAAGTGATCGAAATCGAAGTCAAAAGTCGAACCTGACACGAACGTAAACTAACAACAAACAATAGAATATGCAGACGAACACCAACCAATGACAATGTGCGATCGCCGATCGGTGCAATTCATCCATTCTGCAACTTTATCGAAGCTAAGTCAAAAGTCAAAACATCTTACGACGCCGTACGACGCAGAATACAGAGCTGCCAACCAAAGAGTTCAAAAATCACTAATGAAATAATACTACTTATAATCACATCATATTTTTGTAACATGAAATAGAATAATGAAGTATTGATTGTACATACAGTAGGTATATACAATCATCTGCCACAATAATTTTTTTTGTATAAATAACCGGGTATCACTAATATAAACTTGAGATGAACATGTTGCTGATTTTGAAAATTGAAGGAGTTAATATTGCTTCGAAAAAAAAATCACTTAAAATTCATTATTTGTTAGATTTAGTTATTGCCCTACTTGACCAGAATTTTGAATGAAATTTAGAATGGAAATTTTTCATCTGCCGACCCCCTGCTGAGAAATTTGATGCCTCAAAGGGGCCATAAAATCATTTTTTTATCTTGGTCTATAAATGCCGACACAGTAGGTGGCCCATCTTAAAGAAAAAAAAAACAAATCACGTCGCATCTGTCGGCTTTATACCACAAAGAAAAATAAACACAATTAAAATTCCATTCTAAATTGTATCACAAGTTCAGGTCACGTAGGGTAGGGTAATAAAGTGAACAAAAGTTGAAGTACCTACCTAATAAACATAAATAACAAAGGGAACCCGAACACCCTGGTCCAAAAATGCCGACAGAGCAGGCGGTATATCAAAGAATTTGAATTTCATTGAAAATTCTGGTCACGTAGGGCAATAAAACTAACAAAGGTTGAAGAAATAAATATAACAAAAGGAATCCGAAAAATACAAAGCCAAAGCTTCCCATCACAAAGAAAAACAAAAAAAAATAGAAAGTCCATTGTAAATCTTATTGAAAATTCAGGTCGTTTAGGGCAATAAAAAGGCAATAAAAGCAGTCTTTGTCTTATTCTACAAATGTCGACCCAGCAGGTGGCCCATTACAAACAAAAAGAAAAAAAGAATAGAAAATTCCATTCTAAATCAAGCCGCCGCATCTGTTGGCTTCACGCCACAAAGAAAAAGAAGCAATAAAAATTCCATTCCATATTTTACAGAAAATTCAGATCACGTAGGGCAATAAAAAACCCCAATCAAACCAGTCATTGTCCTATTCTATAAATGCTCACCCAGCAGGTGGCCCATCACAAATAAAAAGAAACACAATTACGTAATAAAAAAAAATCCCATTCTAAATGAAGTCACTCACATCTGTCTGCTTCACACCACAAATAAAAAGGAGCAATAAAAATTCCATACTTATAAAAAAATGCAGGTCACGTAGGGCAATAAAAAGGCAATAAACCAGTCTTTGACCCATTCTAAAAATGCCGACACAGCAGGTGACCCATCGTAAAAGAAAAAAAAAACAATATTGAAAATCGGAATACAAAGCCGACCCGTTTGCCTTGTAAGGAATTTTTGAAAAAGATCTTATCTGCCGACCACTGACTCAAAGGGACCATAAAACCAGTCTTTGTGTTGGTCTAAAAATGCCGACGCAGCAGGTGGTATTGCAAGGGTTCAAAGAAGATATTTTATCTGCCGAACCCTTGTTGATAAATACGATTAAATCGCATCAGAAAAGTTGACCAATCACGAGCCTTCCAACTTTGAGCTCAATTTTCGCGAAAACGGTGAGCTTTTAAGAAAAATTCATGAGAACCAAAGTTGTAGAGCTTGAAATTCCTGACCATCCTATTGGCCTTCGTTTTTCTCTACGATGCACCATTTTCGAGATATTTTCGAAAAACTGAATAAACTTTGAGCTTCAAAAGCTCGACTTTCAATGAACAGATCAACTTCAAAATTTAATCAGTTCTTCTCCTGTACACGTTCTAACCACTGTAAAAATTTCAAGTCGATTGGTCAACTCTAACGTGAGTTATCGCGTCAGAAATAAATGTCCCAAAAATAAGCTTTAAAGTTGAAAAGCTCAGCTTTCTGTGCACAGAATTGCACCAAAATCTAATCAGCTCTTCTCCTGCATGAACTACACCTACTGTAAAAATTTCAGCCTCATCTGTTCAGTTTAGCGAGAGAAATCACGTCAGAACACAAAAGGCTTCAACAAATAAATAAATAAAAACGATAGTAAATTTTCTACTGCCGGATCGTTGGTATTCGGCCATAGGCTAATTCGAGGTCGCTGGACACGGATACGGCGTCGGCTCCGTTTTTGTGATTTTAATTTTGCATTTTTTCGGATACGAATTCTGCAGCTGATTTTCAACCTGGCCGCCCATTGCTTCATTTATTTGAATTAAAATGCACAAGACGAATCAACAATTTGTTTCATTTATTTATTAATTATTTACCTCATAAATGTACAGTTATAATTAGTAACTAGAATGGAAGGATTAATAAGTCTTTAAAAAATTTCACGATTTAAAATGAAAAATTGTTAATTTTCTCGTAACGATAATACAACACACAGTTTAAAAAATTGATTTTGATTCTTCAATACAAAAAAAACAACAACAACATGGCACTCCTAACGAAATAGAAAAAAAAACTACATTATTTTACACGAGTGATAAAGTAGGTAATATACTCAATACTGAAATACAAAAAAAGAGACAGGAAAAAAAAACAACGCTAATTTTTCACGCAGTATCTACAATAAATTATTTTCATAAAAAAGTACTTAACAATAATATCACTTTGCTGCGCCCATTCGTATTGTATTTTGGGTTCAAACACGCAGCAAAATACGCGACATTTACGTAATTCATTTTACTTGTGTTTTTCTCAATAATTATTTCGATTAGCGAAGTTACATAAATAGAAAAAAAAATAAACAAAAAAATAAAGAATCCTAGTAACAACAATGATCACATGATTAAATATCAAAGAACAATAAAAATAAAATTACAAGTATAAAAATTAGAAACAATTGCAAAAAAATAATAGAGAAAGGAAATAGGAAGGTTAGATTAAGTTAGTTTTTTTTCGAAGATTGGTAAAAATAATATTCCGCCTTATGTTTGACATTACAGACGGAAAGGTGCTCGTAATTCGGTCGGCGTTGGAGTTTTCGAATTCCTACGCGATATATCCGAAGCTCCTGATGACTTTCTTTGTAATCTTGTACCACTGGATGCTGCGGTGACTGGCGTTGTAGTACCGGAAGGTGTTCTAGCTCTGCAAAACATAAAATTAGATTAAAATTTGGAAAAAAATTACGTAAAAAAATACACTTCCGAATAAAATCAGACCATTGATTTTCGGTAAGAAAAAAAAGCATGCTAGAGCTTTACATGGGTCATTCTAAAATTTCGCAGAAATTCGTCTAGGAATTTTTAAAAAATTTTTAAACATTTTTTTCTGAAAAATTTTGATCAGAGTCGTTAATACTAGTGTGCCAGATAACATTCACATGCTCACACAACTGGAAAACAAAAATAGATTTTCCCCATGTAATTTAAATGGGGAATGCCACGACGAGGACATCCACGACGAAGGACAAAATTGTAGAAATGTCCAAATTGTAAGAAAATAATGCGTTTTGAGGAAAAACCAACTATTGCATCGAAAACTGGTTCACCTTCTTATTTTGAGGCAGCTTTGAAAAAAATGAAAAATTGAGGTATAGCCTCACAATGAAGAGCCACGACGAGGACATTTCTGTGTGCCGAATTATAAATTTGGAAACATTTTTCACGAAATCGTTATTATTATGAACACTGAAGTCAAATCTACAGCTGGACAGTAATTTTATGATGTCAAGGTATCGACTCGACCAATTGTTGTATTCTAAAATAACCAACTGTCTCTCTCAACCTTTCGAGAAAAAAAGCCACGACGAAGGACCAAAAATTCCGTACGCTACTTTGAGCTTTTAAAAATGTGCTTCATCGACTTTGAAATATGTTTTAAACGTCATAATAAGTAATATGGGACCTCTCTGCATTAAGTTGGTGCAATAGTTCAGCTTGGAAAGTTGCGATAGGAGAGAACAGAAGTATTTTGACTTCAGCGCGAAATCAAGTACAGGCCACGACGAGGACATTTGGACTACTTTTTTAGCCCCCTCGGGGACAGGAATATTTTTTGCTCCATTATTTTCGCAGGAATATGTAGGGGGGATGATTATCTATCTATACATTCCAACCGCATTGTTCCAGCATGTATATTTCCTGAGATAATTACTCCGTACAGAGTTTTCTGCGAAAATTTAGAATCACCCACATACATATCTTCGTTATTAATAATACCTTATTAATTGAGGTATATGACTCGATGATGGGGTAGGAAGACTTGAAGTCCGACTAATCAGTATGGGTAGCATTTAAAAAAATAATAAACAAATGAAAGTAGGTCGTATGCTAAACTTATATGTAGGTACCTACCAATCAAATACCAAACAATATTTTATCATTAAACAAAGCATCGTGTAAAAATTTCAATCAATTCGATATTCGCCCAAAATTGCCCAATGCAAATATTTTTTCAATCTATTTAGTGATTTGAGGCTATTCACCCCTCCTCCAACTCCGATCGTGCTATTTCTGCCATTCCAAGTGCTCAAAATCCCACCAACCGTAACATTATTTTTTCTACAAATAACCTATGCATAGGTATCAAACCGGAAATTGGTGAGTTGATTTCCTAAATTCAGAAATGTGTGAATTGATTCCAATTTTTTCAGGGTATGAACGAATTGATTCTTACCGGGGGTGGATGGGGGGGAAGGAGGGGGAGGGGGTATATAATATACGCGTTGATTTCGAACCTCTTTCAGCCTATTAGCTTTTTTTCAAGTTCAAATTTTTACAATCCCAAGATTTTTCATCCAATTTTTTTCAACGCAGAATTTTTTGTTCAAAAACTTCAAATTTTTTCAAACTTATCCATTATATTTTTTTTCAAAATTTTCATGTTCTTAGTTTTTTTACCCTAAAATTTTTCAGAATTGTTTTACCTGCACATTTTTTTGAGAATTATTTATTTCAATTTTAAAATAGAGTTAAAATTTGTTTCAACTTCAGTTTTTTTCTCAAAACATTTTGCAATTTCAATACCAAAATTTTTTTCAACTAAAACATTTTCACAAGGGAGGTATCCCTAATCAAAGTAAAATTTTGACCCCAAACAAAAAAAAATCGAAAGCACATCATAACAGGACCTCGTACCCAAAATTTCAGGTGCTGAAGTACATTTCTCGATTTTTGGTGAATTTTTGAACTTTCAAAATTATCTCATTGTCCCAAAAAATATGAAAATTTGATCTAATCAACGAAAAAAGCTGAAATTTTGTATATACCCTATTTTCGACCTCCCGAATTGATTGGAAGCGGTTTCGAGACGTTTCAGAGCCACCAGAAAATTTTGGAATTTTCCAGCACTGGAGAAAAGCCCATAAAAATGGCACATATGCACTTCAGCACCTGTAATCGCAGATTATTCATATTGGTGACTTATTTGATGGATTAAAACACAATTTTCCGAAATTCGTGACTTTAAGTTCAAATTTGCATTTTTGGGCAAGACATTTTCCTGGAAAAAATTTAAAAATTCGCCTAATGCGCATACATCGAGGTAAAAAGTTGAAACTTGGTAGATACCCTATTTATCAATATTTCTATCCAATTTAAAAGTTTTCAAAATCTTTAGGTACCTAACAACTTTAAATTCTAAAAATCTGTTTTTAAATTTCATGGAAATAAGTTAAAGAGTTGAAAGAAATTTGGGAAAAAGCTTGGGAGTTTGAAAAAAATTACAAAGAAATTTAAAGTAGAAAAACAATTTTGAGAAAAAAATCCAAAAAAGTAAAACATGAAAAAATCTGAGAAAATTTCAAGTTGAAAAAAATTTTGGTGTTGAAAATACTCGAGAAAAAAATTAAAAGTTGATAATAATTCAAAAAAAAATTGAATCCGCAATTTAAAAAATTCTGTGAAAAAATTTAAAGTCAGAAATTTAGAGTTGAAAGAAATTTTTGAGTAAAAATGGGAATCAACTCGTCTCGTACATACCCTGAAAAATGGGAATATTTCGCCTATCTTTTCACATGAATATTTCTTCGGGAATCAACTCACCTCCTCCTCACATAACGTCTTTTGAACCGATACCCAAATTAATTCGTGCAATTCTTTAGATTAGTAAAATATTGTGCAATAGTAATAAAGCGTTATAATACGTATAGAGAAAAGAAGAATAGTTAATATGGTTACCCAGAGGACGAAGAAGATACAGATATTTGCCGTGAGGTATCCGCAGAAGACGACCCAACGTAAACGGGTATCCGTGAGCCGCTATTTCAGTAAAACATGCGATTAGTTTAGTAATTATACAGATCAGAAATTTTTTCTCCAAATACTCTACGATTCGCAACAACTCAACAACAGCTACTCAATCTGCTCAATGAAGGCATTTTTTGCTCTCGGGGGGTTTTTTGAGAGGAGGGGAAGAAGGGATCATTGGCGGATCCAGACGACTTGAACCGTCAAGCCAATTTTTTCCAGTCAGAGGGTTTGCTCTCTCACATAATTTTCAGACCCCCCCCCCCTCCTCCGGACACAACAATTTTATTTGGACTAGGATAATTTTTCCAAAAAATCAAAAATTTTCAAATATGAAAAATTAATCAATTTTCTAAAAACTGGGAAATCGCTACAAATCGGACGATTTTTCAAAAAATTCGTCAATATAATCAAAAATAGGACAATTTTTTAAAAATTAAAGAATTTCACCAAAAGGTGGACAATATCTTCGAGAATTAGACAATTTTTCCAAACATTTGAAATTACACAAATTCATCAAAAATCATTAACTTTCCAAAAAAAAAACGATTTTTAAAAAAAGTGCACAATTTTCCAAGAAATAAAAAATTTTAAATTCCTAATCAAATATTATCCAGAAATATAAATTTTAACAAATGAATCTATTTTTTTGGAGAATGAACTGTTGGATCCGCCAAAAAGTGGGATTTGAGGCCCATCAGCTTCAGTCAAAGAGTTACAATCTCAATATGCTGCTCATCCCTAATACCAAAACTTTCCTTGCTACCTAATCCTCGTAAGAGCCTAATTTTTCGACTAAATTTTTTTAAACCTAAGAAAGCAGTACTGTGGCCCTTTTCAGTGGTGAATTTGCAACGCTCAAGCGCAAAACTCGATCTGTGCTAGTGAGTCTCAATTCTCCAACCAGACGCGTGTAGGTAAATTAAAAAAGTGAAATCATGCATTGTTTTTCCACTTCTCTTTCTTACGCATGCTCAGTGATGGCGAGGGGGGAGGGGGGACAACCGGTGCCATGAGCCCATGTCAAAAAAACATACGATAATGAGAAAAAAAGGAAGAAGAAAACAGTTCAAAAATCGTCGGAATTTATGAAAACACCACAAATTTCGCAAATAAAAAAACAAGAAAGGCTCTTTTTTCACGTTCCTTTTTTAAAATATTTGTTTTTGAACTGATAAAAAAAAGGTTTATAAAATATAGGTACTATTTTGTAATTTTTGTAATTCAGAGGTGTAAAAAACAGGGTGTCCACTAAGTATATTTCAGAAACGATTTTCTCTGACTTTTCCAAGTTTTCCAGACCAATTTTTCAACAATTTTCAGACCTTTTAAAGACGATATTCGTAAATCAGAGGGGGGGGGGATTTCTCACGTGATGTACTTACATCCCGAAATTTTGCATCGGTAGGAATGATAAAAAATTCATGGGAGTCTAACGATTTTTTTTTTCAAAATCACTATTGGATATTTTTTACGAGATCTTTAGATGCTCCTCTTCGAGCCAAAAAAAATATTCAAGTTCAATTCTAAAATTTTTCGAGCCCACCCAACTCCTCCTCACCACAAAAATTTAAAAATTTGATTTTATAATCCACAGGAAAAATTTTAAATAAAAATAAAAAATAAGTATTCCAACCCAAAATTAAGTTTTGAAAAATGAAATAAATTATGCCAGGGTGTTTACCAAATCAAGCGAATGAAAAATCAGATTTTTCCAGGCTGAAAGTTCAAAAATTTCAGTATATTTTATCCCCCTCCCCCCAAAAAAATTAAAAACACATGTCTCAAAAATTGCCTGACTTTTCCCGGTTTTCCAGAGAATGGACACCCTGAAAAAATTTCGGAGGGGGGGCGACTCGACTCTCGCCATCACCGGTCACTGCGCTGCTTAAGTAATAAATTCACCAAAAAAAAAATCATATCTAAGATATCATACGTGCACTTGAATATAAACATGCTGTGTTCAAGGCTCAACTTATACAAGGCTCTGTTGAAACCTTTCTCGGAGGAAGAAAGATACATTTTCATCCACACTTTTCCACCACCTTAATCTCAGCATTATAAATTAATCAATAATCTACCAATTGATTGAAAAATCAATTTGAAATACTTTTCGAGTCTAGAAAGCGTGTTAAAAAGTTAATATTTACCTAGAACTAATTGCAGATAACGTTGGTATACTCGATGCTCTATGTATTATCGAACCAGACCTATGAAAAAAATTGTTAAGTGCTAATGTTATTCTTTTAGAATTGTTAAGAGTTGTCAGGTTCGGCGAGAGAAGGATGCAAAAGTGCATTGCACCAGGGCTCAATTTTAAAAAAAGACCTTGAAAAACTAGAAAATTTTCAAATGTCCTTTAATCAACGTGGAAAAGGTCAACGTGACAAAAAATTTGGAAAAATTTATAAATTTTTAAAAATCAAATTTTTAAAAAAGTCTGTAGGTAAATTTTACAAAAAAGATGGATTTATGTTCTAAAAATACAATTTTTTTCAAAAATAGGTTTCAAAAATTGATGTTTTGCGAAATTTTGACATTTTAGGCATTAATATCAAAAAAGGTCGATGTTAGTCAATACCTCTGAACTCGACAAAATTTGCATTAGGCATTTTAAAAATTCGAGTTAAAAAAATTTTTCATCAGAATTTGTCCAACTTCAAAATTCAACTTTAGGTATTAAATTTTACATTTAATTTAGAAAAATGACAAATGTGACCAATTTTCTCACTAAAATCACATTTCTTCAAAATTTTTCGACTTAAAATTTAGTAGATGATTCGGATTTTTGATGTTTTTAATTCCGAGAGAAGCAGCATTGAAAATTTTATTCTGGATTTTTCAAATTTAAAAAAAAATGGGATCAAAACATTTTTAATCTGGGGTTCGCATTTGCTCTCGCCGACACTGAATAATATTGCTCAGTTCGTAACTTTTTTCTCATCAAACCATTAATTAAACATATCGAATTTACGATTCAGTCACCCTTTTTCAAACTACTCCAATTGAATTTAGAGGGTTACTGGTTACATACGTATTACTCCGACCACCAATTAGGTGATTACTAATTAGATTTAGGTAAATTGAAATCAATCACGTACCTGCTATCCGCTGATATCGGACTAGTTAAGCCGGAAGGAGATCTAGTACTACACAATGATCCGTTCAGAGGTTTCCTCGACGACAGACCACTGCTCTTTGAGGATGATGTCGATCGTCTGGGTATTCTGCTCGGTGTGCCATCGTCTGTGAGAAATAAAAAAATAAACAAATTAGTACTTTTGAAAAACTGAGCTCCCCACTTCCCACCAAAAAAATACCACAGTTTGGTAAACGAATGAAAGTTAATACAGAATTCAACCTTTTCGTCAAAGGGTGTTCGAAAGGAAAAAACTTAAGAACCTGAGATTCTAAGAGTTTACGAAAAATGATTCAATCAATAATCACCTATAAACTACGAATTATTGTCATTTGACGTAATTTTAGAGATCGCGAAATTTCAATATAACTATTTTGTGGGTAAGGAGAGGTCAAAGCTTGATAAATAGAGGTTTTCAAAAGAGGGAAATTTATCACAAGAATGGAAAGGGCCTACTTTCAGAATTGCGATAACAGGAGTGCCGAGATCCCCCTAAGCTTTTGAGGAATTACCCCCAATTTTCTCGAGTATTCCCCCACCCCATTTTTTATGACTCTCAATAACTATAAAAAATCATTTTTCCCACCCTCGCTTTAGGTAGGTATTTCTATCTCTGGACTTTAAATCATAAAAAGACATTATTTTAAATCAATTACTGACTTTTCGAAGACATTTTTCTGGGAAAGGGGGAATAAAATCTGTGAAAATCTCAACTCGATTTCCAATTTTCTAAACAATATGATACCTACTTTAATAAAACGTTTTTTACCCTCCCAGAATGCTCCTACCCTAGATTTCAACCCAACTAAATTTCACGTAGAAGGTAGCTATTCTTTGAGAGGGTACGAAGCGGGTATGGAGACATGGAAGACCAGAGGGATTTCAGAGATAGGATGTAAAAAAGAGCTTGTTTTCGCATTGTTGCCTTGAATAATTTAAATCACTGTATTTTTTTTATGTCGCAAAGCTTTGAAAAAATTTCATTTTTAATCCCAAAAAACTGCGTTTTGATGCTTTGAAAATAGTACCTATCTTGGTAATTTTTTCAAAACTTTTAGAGATACCAATTCCATTATAATTGAAAAAAGTTGACGAAACTGTCTAGTGTCTATTTATCCAGAGCAAAGCAAAGGTGGAAAATTTCAAAAAAATTCATAATTTTGTAAGTAAAATTTTACAAGTACTTTCAACGTGAGTAGGTACGAGAGAAATAATTTTAACCAGAGAGAAGCGAGGACCAAAATTTCAAAAACCCTCAAATTAAAGATGCAATGAAACAAAGTTTTGAATTAATAAACCTATGAATAAAAAATCGGTCACTACTGATTCAAAATCATTTAAGGAGAAATACGATAAAACCATGCACAGCGAGGTCAAAGTTTTTCAAAACATCGAAAATGATTCTCAAGGGGAAAAAAACACAAACATAATTAGTTGAAATAATTTTTAGAAAATATATGAAAAAAAAATTTTTTATAGGAATTGGATTATTTTAAAATTAAGGAAGGAATAATAAAATGAGGCCGAGCGTAGAGAGGCCGAAATTTTCGAAAAATTTAGAATTTTTTTGGAGGTGTTGCATTGACGGGTTGTAATTTTTTTTTTTTTTTTGGGGGGGGGGGGGTAATTACAGAGTTAGATTATAATTTCTGAAAGGGAACGTTTTTCCCAAAAAAAATATTTTTGAGGAATCGTCCTCAAAAATTCAGGTTTCTCGGCACCCCTGTGCGAGAAGGCCGTTTTTTTAATAATATTCATGAGATCGTAAATTTGTACAACTCAAAAATGTTCACACAGCTTCGATCATTTCAAAATTCACTTTTAGGCTCAACAACAAGAATATTCTTCAGTTTTTGACGTTGATCAACTTGAAGGAAATATAAATCATAAAATTCTGTACGCATCTAGAGTCGATAGAGATCAGTAATTTGGAAGCGATTTCAATATGAAAACACATGAAATTCGAAAAATTCAGTTTGAGAGCAGTCTCATTATGCCAAAAATCTCAAAAAAGGTCTCAACTGCCAAAAATTTAGAAATGCTGATTTTTTTTAAATTTTGGTATAGAATTTCGCGAAGAATCTGAAATTAGAATTCGATCGTCCAAGCATGGCGTCGGATAGTGGGGTACAGGGGGTGCATTACCCCCTCCTCCCCCCATTCTGACGGTGCAAGTATCATTTCCACTTCCCTCCAAATTACATCAGATGGGAATTTTCAAAGCATTAAAACATTAAAAAAGGTCTTTTTTGAGCATTAAAAACACAATTTTCTCAAAGCTTTGCTCACGTTCCGTTTTACTCCCTCACCTTGAAAAAAGCTTCCAAAGCCACTGAGTCTAGGCCATGCAATGATTTGAAAATAGTTATATTTCTAGTCGATCACTTCTATTCGCCCATTTATCGAGCCAACTGGGCTATTCCATACAAACTCGAACCAAAATAAAGCCGGGTCTTCCGATTTCGCTCATTTTTTTTACGAGTTCCGCTTGAGAGTCCATTCACATAGCCACGATTATTTCCCTTCTATCCTTCAAAGATGGGGGAGGGGGGTGGTCACGAAATTTTTATGCAATTGCGATTTTTTGTCAAATTACTCAACTTTGAAAGCTCATATTCATATCTCGAGATCGGTTGTACTTGGGGGAAAACTATTTGCGGAATTTGAAAGAAAATTGATAGGAGATTCAAAAACGATAACCACATTTTGAAAAGCTCAAGGTTAAACTTTGGTAGTGAAAGCTCAACTTTCATTAAGTACAAAAAAATGAAAGCTACCATTTAAAAATCTGAAAAAATTACAGCAGGTAGCCCTTTTTACCCATTTTTCAACCAAAAATTTTCAAGGTGGGATTTCTACACTCTTGGGGGTACACGGGTTCACAATTTTGACCAAAATTCAAAAAATCGAAAAAGTAAAGTAACACATCGATTTCTACTAATTCGAACGTGCTGAGTTCAAATATATACTCAGTTTTTTCATCTGAGCCCTCTCCACCCCCCTCCCCGCCCCCTTGATAAGGTCAAAATTCAAAAAAAATGAAAAAAAAACGTGTGACCTATCGTTTGTTAGGTTTTCGAGGGCACTGAGTTCGAATATTTGCTCATTTTTTGGATTTGACCCTTCAGTGCCCCCTTAGCCCCAAAATTTGAACAAAATCTTAAAACCTGACTTCATTTTTAGTTCAATTTAGTATGGAATAGTCCAACAACGATACACTTGCCTAATAAAATAAATTACACTTAAAACTTACCAGTACTATCGAGTGATAAATTCGATCCATGTCGACTCGGCGGTTTACTTCCTTGACGACTGGCTGGACGACTATTTCCACGACTTCCAGGTAAACTACCTCCTGCAATCAAACAATGGATTAATATCTCTTCAGCCACTTTAGCCTCATCTTATATGCATGCAGGTAAATCTTTTCAACTCACCTTTGAACGTCGGAGTAGCAGCTTTCCTAATCGGAGTCCTGGTATAAGGAGATGATTCGTTATCACTTAGGGAATCGGGCGTACCAATGTTCCTGTTCACCGTCTTACCCAACGGAACGCTTCTTGTGGTACGTTCTCTTATCTATGAAATGAAACAAAACCCAATATCTCGATATAATACAAAATCTGCTTGTACAATTTCAAAATTAACCACACTGCATACATCTCCACCACACAATTTTTTTTGCTCCTTTCAGTATAGAGATCGAAAACAAAACTCGCACAAAATACAAAGCAATATGAAGCGATCGTGAGTGTAGGTAAACAATGTGTATAAATGTGTGAGGGTCTTTTGACAGAGACGAAACTGAAACTTTTAACGACTCGGTACCTAATTGTCATTTCATCGAAAAATTTACAAAAAAAATTCCAAGTGGTGGAAATTTGCCAAAACACCGTTCCCTTTGGGATAAAAACCTCAGATCAATGAATATGTTCAAATGTACTGACCAATATTTTTTTTTCAATTTTTTTCTTATTTTTTCAACATTTTTAAATGTTGGTACTTTTTCAGTTTTTTTTTCATTTTTAATTTTTTTTCTTTTTTCTCAAAATTTATTCTATTTTAAAACTTTTAATTCAATTTTTTCGATTTTTTTCTCATTTTTTCAATTTTTTTCTTATTTTTTCAACATTTTTAAATGTTGTTACTTTTTCAGTTTTTTTTTTCATTTTTCATTTTTTTTTCTTTTTCCTCAAAATTTATTCTATTTTAAAACTTTTAATTCAATTTTTTCAATTTTTTTCTCATTTTTTCAATTTTTTTCTTATTTTTCAACATTTTTAAATGTTGTTACTTTTTCAGTGTTTTTTCATTTTTCATTTTTTTTTTCTTTTTTCTCAAAATTTATTCTATTTTAAAACTTTTAATTCAATTTTTTCATTTTTTTCCTCATTTTTTCGGTTTTTTCTCATTTTTTAACCTTTTTAAATACTTTTTCAATTTTTTTCTCATTTTTAAAAATATTTTGTTTTTTTTTTCTCAAAATATATTCCACTTATAACATTTTTTTTAAATATCAACCGTCATTTTGAAATATATATATATTTTTTTTTTAGGGGGGGGGGGTCCCATGAAAATATGAGTTTTAAAAATTCTCTTTTTTTTAAAGAATAAAGCCAAAAATGTCCCCTCGAAGACTATTTTTTTACTCTTCTCTGCAGTTACGCCTCTATCATTGGACACCACTAAAACAAAACACATCTCATTGATTGTTCATCGTGTCTGTGATGCTGAAATACGTACCATCCGAAATACATTCGGAGAGGTACTTACGTGTTACATAAATAAAATAAAGATATAAAAAATGTTACCGGGAATGCGACTTGCTGTCTAGGATTACCCATTGCGATCGGGTAACAACAAGGTAAATCTTCGCGTTGTCTTAAACTCTCAAATATCGGCATCAATTGGCTAAGAAATTCTTCGGCTACGTTCCAAAATCGTCGCAAGCCGGAGAAAGAGAGACAAGAAGAGACAGAGACACACAACATTAACATTATACGCTCTGGATTGTCCAATAAAGCGTATAAGGTGTTTGCCTCGAACCACGATAATTATTTCAATGTGCCTAGTGCTACCCTTCCACCTACTTAGCATTTCCCACCAACACCCTCATTCTTCGCATCGTCAACCAACTTTTTATAACATTTACGACGAATTTCTTACTTATCGAATACGCCTTTCTTAGAACTTAGGAACAAACAAAAAATTATACGTAATTGATGGACAAAACAGTGGACAAAAAAAAAACACTAGGTACATACGACAAGCGGCTTTAAAAACTACATAGCTTCAGCAATTCAACAGCGGACGCTTTCAGTCATCGTGTAAAAAGCGTTCTTTTTTTTGTCCGTTTCCTTATTGTAATTTTTTTTAAGTGCATTTAAGATTGATAAACACGCATTTACAAACAATGTAACTTAACCAATGCATTTAGCGATATGACACACGCAACGCGATAATAAAACCTGAACACATCTTACCTGGTAAGTTGTGACCTTTCGGGATGAAATTTTCATACTTCGAGAATGAGAAAAATATTGCGATTGCTTTAATTTTCAACTAACGTAGCAAAAGCGCTACTCAGCAAATCAGCACGCGGTGAAAAAAGGTAAATGAATCGAAATTTCCATCTTTTGGAGTAACAGATGATTCACCTCTCGCAGTCTCACTCTCTTAGATCATTTTGGACTATTTTTCTGAGTTTAATTTGTGTCTAAACTAAAAAAATTTGATAAAAATTTCATCTTCCCTTTCCCGAGTCAATTTTTATCCTTGGACAATGGAAAAATCAAACTTGAAGTTAAAAAACAAAAAAACTATGCTTAATCATAATTATTGGAAAATGAAAAAAGTTTGCCAAAAATGGAAGATGTCAAGATATCAATATTCAAAAATACCAATGTTACCCACTTTTTACCTTTGCCCGATTTTTCACAGGTGTTTGAGAAAAATCATTCTCAATTTCGAGGAAATAATGAGAAAAATATTTTTGGAATTTTTTTGACTCGACTAGCTCTTAAATAATTTTGACGCAAATGGGATTCTGACGATCTAGGTTCAAATTTATTCTCAGGTCAATTTTAAACAAATAAATTTAGCTTAGATCCCTATTTTTCCCCCTCTCCTTTTTTCCCAGGGTCCACCCCCCAACATTTCAAACGCGTGTACCGCCCAATCTATGGGTCGTAATAAAGAAATTTTCAAACAAAAGTTGTTCCTCAGTCCCTAATGTACATTTTCATTACTCATCAAAATCCATTTTGGAGCAAATCCTGACCCCCAAATTTAGAAATAAAACAGTTTTCAGAAAATTTCAAAATCACGTTTTCTTCATTTTAAGCGAAAAGTTTCAGAGATACGGCAAAATTTGTAACCACAAAAAGTATTCAGAATTGAATTTCCTTTCCAATGAGCTTTATAACGACCATTTTCACCAACTTTTCCCGACAGGGTGGATCTCCCCCCCCCCATCTCAAAAGTTGGACCCACGAAAAAAAATTGAACAATTTTTGTTCTTCAATATCTAATGCATGATTTCATTTATTATCGGGATTCATTTTTGAGCAAATTTTGCTCGTGGGTCCAACTTTTGTGAAACGAGGAAGGGGGAGAGGTCCACTTTGTCGGGAAAAGTTGGTGAAAATGGTCGCGATAAAGCTCATTGGAAAGGAAATTCAATTCTGAATACTTTTTGTGATGACAAATTTTGTCGTATCTCTGAAACTATTTGTTTAAAATGAAGAAAACGTGATTTTGAGGTTTTTTCAAAAACATGTTTCGTTTCCAAATTTGGGGGTCAGGATTTGCTCCAAAATGGATTTTGATGAGTAATGAAAATGTACATTAGGGACTGAGGAACAACTTTTGTTTGAAAATTTTTTCATTACGACCCATAGATTGGACGGTACACGCGTTTGAAATGTTGGGGGGTGGACCCTGGGAAAAAGAGAGGGGAAAAAATAGGCATCTAAGCTAAATTTATTTGTTTTAGTGTCTAGAACAAGAATCAATCATAAAATCAATTTTAACAAGAATCCCGCGCGGATGTTTAATTGAGACCTGACTATCAACTGAAAAGACGTGAATAATTTCATTTATTAAATTCTTTCGTTAAAACAACAAACAAACTACCAAAAATCAATTTTTTAATTTTTTTGCCAAAGAATTTTGAAAAATAGCAATTTCTACGTGAAAATTCAAATTTTTGCATTGAAGTACGAAGAAAACGTGACTTTCAAGGGGAAAAAAGTAACCAAAGTGACTGAAGTCGAAAAAAGTGATAAGAAGTCGAAAAAAGTGGCAAACACCCTAAAAAAAATTACCCGCTATGATGCCTGAAAGTTGAAAAAACTTTTTAGAAACATTTTGAGTTAGAGGAATTTTAAAAAATACGAAATTGAAAAATCGTTTTAAAAATTTAAGTTGGAAAAATTTTAAGAAAATTTAAATTGAAAAAATTCTGTTGATGGAAAAATTTTAAATTTGGATACATCTTTGAAAAAAATTTAGGAGTGAAAAAATTGAAAGAAATGAATTTAGACTGGGATTGTCAAAATTCCACTTGCATTTAGGAGCCTGCCAAGTCAAAAAATTTCCAAAAATACTTTTTCGAAATTGGAAGTGATAGTCTCAATATGATTATTTTTAGTCCCCCCCCCCCCTCATCGCCACAATTTTCCATTGTTAATCTCCCTCCTCGTTTAATAATTTTCTTAAAAATAAAAATCATTGCATTATTGATTTTATCAAAATGGAGAAAAGACACCCAAAAGGGGAAGGTTCAATTCAAAATTTTTTAAAATTTCGATTTGGTCATCAAAGTACAGGGCAGTCCAAAAGTCAGGCTGCACTCTCCGGTTGACGTGTGGAGGTCATTTCCACCATTATAAATAGTGATAAATCATTTTGAAAAACATAGCATCTCATTTTTTCATTGTGCAAAAATGCAGCCTGACTTTTGGGCCACCCCGTATATTATGTTCCGACATTTGAACTCCTTTTTTTTTGGATTTTTCAATTTTTTCGGGTGAAATGACATCAAAAACAGATTCAAAGAGTCAAAAAAAGTAGTTTTAAATAATATTTCAAAATTTTGGGTTTGGAGTCAAAATAATTGGATTCAGTAACTTCAAAAAACTCCTAAAATCCATTTTCCCAATTATTGTTTCAAAATATTGTTTTCAAACTGAAAAACTTGTAAACAGGGTGAAAATTTTTTGGAAAATCGCATTCCTGAAGAGTAAAATATTCAATTTTTGATAATTTAACCAGAGTTGGAAGGGGGGGGGGTAGACCAGCTTGCCTCACAAATGCGATAAACTTTCATTTTTAGTCGAAAAAAAATGCAAAATGACAAATTTTTTCAAAAAAGAACCTTTCCTTGGTAAAATAGCTAAAATGAATTCTGATATAAAATTTGATCAAAAATGGTCCTAAATTTTATTACTGAAGTAGACTCTCGATTCGAATTTTTGATCCGCTTCTCTCACTTTTTCCAAAATATTGCTCTCTAAATATCAAAAACTTGACATTTGATACCTCAGGAGGAAAAAATTTGAAATTTTCACAGATAATGGGTATTCTACAAATGCAGGTATATTTTTAGAAATTTGTTCAAAATTTTCAATTTAAATTTTTTGTTTTTGTTTACTTTTTTTTCAATTTTTTTAAAAAAAACACCAAAAATATTTTTCGGAGGAGGGGGAGGGGGTACATGGCTCTACATACATCTCATCTAAGCAGAAAATTCCGAGGATCTTGTTTTGAAAAATTAAAATCACAAAGACGTAATTTTTGCATTATTTTAGGAACTTTTCCAAGATAGGAATTTTCGACCTGAAATTAATATTTCTAAAAAAAATGAGGCTGGGGCAAATTTTCAATCACTGATCCGCTATTTTTAATACGAGTACTTTCATAAATTCATAAATTGTTTAAAAAATTTCTAATTTTGAAAAAAATTACGACTGGGCAGCAGCAGCGTGGTTCTTGCGTTGATTTTCTTATCAACAAAGCCGCAACCAAAAACTATTTTTATAGAGCTTCCTAATGAACCAGAAAACATTTCATACCACCAGTCCATCATCAGGTCAATGAACCCACAAAATAAACAGCTTTACAGATTATATGTACAATATTGCACAAACCATTTGCATTCATTAAAGTAATACCCTCACTTCTGCTCATTCAGACACATAAATTACACAACAGATACACCTAAGCCTCCACCTTTTTCCCAAAACACGTGATACGCGAAACAAGGAATGACAACGTACAACAAACGTATCTACTCACAGATACGTCAGCGAAATAACGATTGATAATTTTTCTCGACCAAAAAAAAAATAGGAAAAAAAAGAGTACGTACGTAGGTATTAAAGGTAATTATATACAAACCTTCGTTATAGGTCCAGTGTTGGAAGATAAAGAAACGGATTTCTGCTTTTCACTGGCTGTGCTATGTTTCGGTTTGAATGCAGACATGCTTTGTGAAACGCCATCGGCCAGTATAAACTGCTCTCGCAATTCGATATTCGTGCGGCCTTTAGCTACAGGGTAAGTAAGTAGAATCGGTCCAGAACACGCCGCGTGATCGCAAGTACACACAGAGAGAGAGACAGATAGACAGGAGTTAACGAGTAAACAACGCAACGTTTGCGGAGAAGGATGCCAGAAGATAGAGTGGCAAGGAACAAAAAATAATTACACAAAAATTAATTGCAATCAAAATGAAAAAAACAAACGTGAAAAATAAAAACAAACGTAAGTTATGCGAAATAAAAATAAAAAAATTGCAAAAAACAAAAGGTAGGTAATAAAAAGAAAGTATCTAAAAAAACAAAATGAAAAATAATACCGTAAGTAACCGATAACGTAAGAAAGGTGTCATAGAAACCCATTCGTGCTGGATTTAAAATCAAGTGAGGTATAAAAAAGCATAGGTTGTAAAGCAACAAGCATCGGCGAGGATATCGTCTCAAAATTGATATTTCCACGTAAGCCAATCAGTTTTACGTGAATTTATGAAAAATTACGAACGAGAAATACCCTTGGAATAAAATGGAAAATTTTATAGAACTGTACGTAAGCATGTACTTTAATGTTTTTTACCCACGACTAAATTTAGGTACACGGAATATAAATCAGGCATGAAAATAAAAAATGGTACGAACGACTGAATCTTTCCTGTTTGACTCATGCCAGTCTTTTTTTCCAAGCCCATATTTTTCTCAAATTTTTTTTAACGCTGGAATTTTTTTTGAAAATATTTTCCTATTCTATCGTAAAATTTTACTTCAAAATTGTTCAACTCCTAAGTTATGTAATTCTCAATTTTTTCAATTTTTTCAAAACTTTGGT
This sequence comes from Pseudococcus viburni, assembly GCA_033439095.1. NCBI lineage: Eukaryota > Metazoa > Arthropoda > Insecta > Hemiptera > Pseudococcidae > Pseudococcus > Pseudococcus viburni. Next base: position 396,868 of record JAVBJF010000031.1, read on the forward strand.
AAGTATTTTGTTTTTTTAACTCTTCAAATTTTTTCTCAATATATTTTTCAACTAGAATTTTCAGAAAAAAAGTAGGAAAAATTAGAAGAATATAAGTAAAGTTTTTAAAAATTTTAAGATCGAAGAACGAAATTTTAGAGTCAATAATTGAAAAAAATTCAGTAAATGTAAAAATTTTAAAACTGAAAAAAATTTGTATATGAAAAAATTTTGAAAAAAATCTTGGAGTTGAAACACAATTTGAAGAAGAAAATTTAGAGTTGAAAAAAGTTTTTATTGGAGTTAAAAAATTAAAATTTCGAGAAGAAACTTTGAAGAATTGAAAAAATAGAAAAAATATGTAACGGTAGAAAAATATGTATCTTGGGGGATGCCAGAGTTGGAATTTTAGATTCGAGAAAAAATTTTGAGGAAGAAATTTCAGAGTCGAAAAAAATTTATTTGAGTTTGAAATATTTTGAATTGAAAAATTTTATTGAAAAAAAGATGATGAAGCTGAAAAATTCTCAGTAAAGAAAAAAATGTTTGGAAAGAAATTTTAGAGCCAAAAAAAAAATTCATTGGAGTTGAAAGAATTTTAAGGGTTGAAAAATTTATTGAAAAAACCCATATTACTAGAGTTTAAAAAATTCTCAGAAAAGAGAAAAAATTTTGAGGAAGAAATTTCAGAGTCAAAAAAAAATTCATTGCAAGTTGAAAAAATTTTCATAGTTTAAAAATTTCTAGAAAAAATATACTAGAGTTGAAAAAAATCCTCAGAAAAGAGAAAAAATTCTCAAAAAAAAAGAAAAATTTTGAGGAAGAAATTTCAGAGTCGATAAAAAAAATCATTGAAGTTGAAAGAATTAAGGGTTGAAAAATTTATTGAAAAAAAATATTACTAGAGTTTAAAAAATTCTCAGAAAAGAGAAAAAATTTTGAGGAAGAAATTTCAGAGTCAAGAAAAAATTCATTGAAGTTGAAAAAATTTTCATAGTTTAAAAATTTCTAGAAAAAAGATACTAGAGTTGAAAAAGTCCTCATAAAAGAGAAAAAATTTTGAGGAAGAAGTTTCAGAGTCAAGAAAAAATTCATTGCAAGTAGAAAAAATTTTCATAGTTTAAAAATTTCTAGAAAAAAGATACTAGAGTTGAAAAAAATTCTCAGATAAGAGAAAAAATAAAAATTTTGAGGAAGAAATTTCAGAGTCGATAAAAAAAATTCATTGGAGTTGAAAGAATTAAGGGTTGAAAAATTTAATTTAAAAAAAAATATTACCAGAGTTTAAAAAATTCTCAGAAAAGAGAAAAAATTTTGAGGAGGAAATTTCAGAGTCGAGAAAAAATTCATTGAAGTTGAAAAAATTTTCATAGTTTAAAAATTTCTAGAAAAAAGATACTAGAGTTGAAAAAGTCCTCATAAAAGAGAAAAAATTTTGAGGAAGAAGTTTCAGAGTCGAGAAAAAATTCATTGCAAGTGGAAAAAATTTTCATAGTTTAAAAATTTCTAGAAAAAAGATACTAGAGTTGAAAAAAATCCTCAGAAAAGAGAAAAAATTCTCAGATAAGAGAAAAAATTCTCAGATAAAATAAAAATTTTGAGGAAGAAATTTCAGAGTCGATAAAAAAAAATTCATTGGAGTTGAAAGAATTAAGGGTTGAAAAATTTAATTTAAAAAAAAATATGACCAGAGTTTAAAAAATTCTCAGAAAAGAGAAAAATTTTTGAGGAAGAAATTTCAGAGTCGAGAAAAAATTCATTGAAGTTGAAAAAAATTTTCATAGTTTAAAAATTTCTAGAAAACAAGATTAGAGTTGAAAAAATCCTCAGAAGAGTTGAAAAAATGCTCAAAAAAGTGAAAAATTCTCAGAAAAGAGAAAAATTTTGAGGAAGAAATTTCACATTCAAAAAATTTTATTCGAGTTGAATGGTAACTGAAGGCTCGCATGAGTCAGAAAGGAAAGATTCAGTCATCCATACTATTTTTTATTTTACCTCAGCCACAATATCAAAAATTTTCTCCATTTCACCCCCCTCCTTCTACCAATTTCAAAATTTCTCCACGCCCAGCAAAACTAGCACAAGGAAATTTTTTACGCTTACAATACAACTGTACAGTGCTATAAGGACACCATGGCTCGTGTTCTTCCGGGATATACGGGTTCGGCATAGGAAGCATTTCAACTTAATATTCAAATTTGAAAAAAATTTTAAAAAATCAAAAAAAAAATTCAAAAAATAGGGAAAAAATCAAAATAATCCAAACAAGCGTATAAGAACACGAAAGAACACCACAGGACGATTCCACCAGACAGGATAAGGATGAATCAGAAACAAAGAAAGAGAAAAAAAAAAAGAAAAACAAGCATTAATACACCGAATGTTACAGCGTTAGTACCAATAAAAAAAAAGAAAATCTACCAAAGAAAAAAAATACCATGTAATACCAGAGAGTATCTGCCAAATCAGCCAATTGCATGCACAATGCCCTTACAATTGAAGTATGTATCAAAATTTTAATGACTGTACATGTTCATACGTGTATCTGTTCGAGGGTGTTTTTCCTCGTACTATTTTCAGCTTCGATAATAATTCTCGTAATATTATCGTACCTACGAGTACTGCAGTATAATGTAGTACAGGTAAAAATTATGTGTTTGGTAAAAAAAAAAAAAACGACAACAATATTACCAATCGTAAAAATAATTATCCTGTTCACTACTCGCGTGCAATTAAGAAAAAAAACCACAATCGTCAAAAAATATTACGAAAATGATGCGTATAGTAATATTTCGAAACTAAAATGAGAAATAAACAGACAAACACGCCGAAAAAATTCCTAATTGTCTAAGATGACCAATGTACGTCAAAACTACGTAATATTTACTCCATCTTTTGAAGCTTTTATACGTTGTTATTGTATTATTGCTAATTGTACCGCGTACGAAGATAAGTTGGTTACTTGACTTTGAAAAATTAAAAAAAAAAGCTCTCTTATTAAAATAAGTAGATGAAAAAAATCGAATTCTCGTAATAAAAAGTTGGTTACGTAAAGAAAAAAAATGATCGGCTGCCCCAAAAATATTAAATACCGTAACAGCCCACGTTATTTTTTTTTTTTATTTCGGCGTTACCGCAGTCGCCAGGTTAACGAGGCAAAAACCTTATACCGTTAATCTGAAAATATTATAGTTAATACTACTCCAAGAGGAAGACGTTTTAAAAAACAAGATCAAATTTTCTCAAATATAATGGTAAATTATTGATTTTTCGTTTTCGAATTTTAAAACGTCTGGTAATTAGTATCGAGTGATGAGGTTTTAAAAGATAGAAAAAGAAAAAGAGAAAGAGAAAGAGAGATATTTAGGATTAAATGTAAAGATACATAGATTGATAGGCACAGAGATGAATTTACGAGTAGGTTCGTTAGACGAGAATTAATGAATACCTTCGACCTGGATACTAATTGAAATGCATATTTTGATAGGTAGATAATGTACTTTGAATAAATAATTGACTAATATGCTATGTAGAAAGAATGTGAGGAAAAGAAACCAATACATACCTCTGCAAGGATCGTTCTTGACCAAAAATTCATCTAGGGCTACCCAACCTCCGCCTACTCGAACCATGACCGTTGATCTTAGGATACGAACCAAACGTAATTTCTGACTGTCTCCGAACTGTAAAAAGATCAAAAAATTTTACATTAAACGTATGAACAGGTAGAAATAATTCAACAGCGAAAAAAAAAATTAGAAAAATGCAACAACCTACTGTCTTGTTAAATCCTCCCTTCTCACAATAATTTCAAAAACCAAATGTGTTTTTCGGAAAATACAAATTTAGTGAAAATTACTTGCTAGGAGGTTAATTCCTCACAATTTGGGTCGTAAATTAAAAAAATTAAGTTCAGCTTTAATGATTGAAGTTGGTAGTTTTTGGTTACTGATCAAATGAAAAAATAAAAAAAATAAAAATTAACAACTATTAATTTTTCAAAGTCCAAATTTTCAAAAATTTTCCGAGTTCAAATTAATAAAAAATTCGTTTCAACCGGAAAATGTTTTCCAACTTGACGAACTTTTATTCAAACTTGAAACACGTTGACGAAAATTAATAAGTCATCGATTCAATTTTCTTCGACGTTTTTGCAAGCTGAAATAAGAGCGATCGTCTCATTAGAAAAAAATTACCAGATCTTAAAAATTTTGCCGCAAATGGGATTTCGAAAATCCAGGCCCTTTATTTCAAGTTCAATTTTTTTCAAATCTACATTTTTTCAATTTCTTCAATCCTAAAAGCCGTTTGTATCCAATTTTAAAAATTTTTGAAATTTAATTTCTATCAAAATTGTTATGTTTTTCAATTTTTTTCAACTTTGCATAATTATATTTTTTAAATTTTTCAACTCTAAAAAAATTCCCAATTTTAAAATTTTTTCTCAATTTTTTTTTCAAATTCAAAATTTAATTTTTTTTTACAACATTAAGTAAGTACGTTATTAAAAATTTTTTTCAACTCGATAATTGGAAGAAATTTTAAAAAGTACATATACCATTTTAAAAAAATGAAAAAAATCAAAAGTGGAAAATTTTTTAAAAAAATTACTCTGGGGAAAATTTTTAAAATGGATACAATTTTTAAAAAAATAGAACTGAAGAACCTTGAAAAAATTTAGAGCTAAAAAAATTGAACTTGGAAATTGGAATAACAAAAAATTTGAAAAAATTGAATTTGAAAAATTTTAGTAATAGAAAATTCTAAAATTTGATACAGCTTTGAAAAAAATTCAGATTGAAAAAAGTTGAACTTTGAATAAAAGAATCTGATTGTCTAAATCCTATTTGCCGCAAAATTATTCAGGAGCTAGTAGAAAATTTGAAGTTGTTCTAGGCAACCTTTCGGAACGACAGCCAAAACTCGACTGAGCCGAGTAAGCTCCGGGAGCCCCGAGGTTGACGTTAAAAGTGGGAGGAGCCAAACCTGTTCCCCCACTCAACCATACCGGTGCGACGTTGCCAAATGGAGTCGGATCCAACCGGCACGGCAGGTGGAAAATAGCAGGACATAAAAGCCTCAAAGGGACAATAAAACCAAGTCTTTGTGCTGGTCTGAAATGCCGACGCAGCAGGTGGTGTAAACTCAAACACAATGCACAGCAGTGGTTTGAAAAAAAATTTCACCTGCCGACCCCCTTTTGCAAAATTTCGAACAGGAGTAGCAAAAACTTGAAAAATTAAAAAAAATTCTAGGAGAAAATGATTAAAATTTAATTTTGATCTTGAAAAAATTTGGAGTAAAAAACAATTCATAGGAAATAGGGCCTAATTTTTTTTTTGAAAATAACAGTAATGAATCAAAAACCAAATCAACTGACAAGGAAAGCATCCCAACTCAAAGTGGAATTTTGAGCCCAAATAAAAAAAAAATCGAAACTACATCATAACAGGGCCCCGTATCCAAAATTTCACGTGCTGAAGTTCATTTCTCGATTTTTGGCGAATTTTTGAAATTTCAAAATTACCTTCGCCTTGCGAAATGTGAAAATTTGATCTAATCAACGAAAAAAGTTGAAACTTGGTAGATATCCTATTTTCGACCTCCCGAATCGAATGGAAGCGGTTTTGAAACGTTTCGGAGCAATCAGAAAATTTAAAAAAAATTTTCAGGAAAATTTCTTGCTCAAAAATGCGAATTTGAACTCAAAGTTAGGAATTTTGGAAAATTGTGTTTTAATCGATCAAATAGGTCACGAATATTGGTAATCCGCGATTATAGGTGCTGAAGTGCATATGGGCCATTTTTATTGGCTTTTCTCTAGCGCTGGAAAATTCCAAAATTTTCTGGTGGCTCTGAAACGTCTAGAAACCGCTTCCAATCGATTTGGGAGGTTAGAAATAGGGTATATAACAAATTTCAGTTTTTTTCGTTGATTAGATCAAATTTTCATATTTTTTAGGACTATAAGAGGTAATTTTGAAATTTCAAAAATTCACCAAAAATCACGAAATGAACTTCAGCACCTGAAATTTTGGATACGGCGTCATGTTATGATGTACTTTTGATTTTTTTAAATTTTGGCTCAAAATTCTACTCTAGAGTTGGGATACCTCCCTTGTGGGGATTTTTGTGTTTTACTGATTTCTAATTATGGTTGAAATTATGCAATTTCAAAACGAATCTGATTAATAAAAATTTCGGTATTTGCAAATTTTCTGAATACTCAATTGGTAATTCTCCAAATTAGCCTTTCTTTGATTAACTAGTTTCTCGTTACGGTTCGAACCTCTGGCAGGTCACCCCTGAAGCTTTTCGAAAAGTTTAAAAATTGAGCTTTTCATGGAAAAATTCAGCTTTGAGCTTTGAAAATTTTTATAAACGCTTTTGAATCGCAAACAAATTGACTTAACTTAGTGCTCATTATTTGATATATGATTTCAAAGTTGAAAATCTTCATAGGAAACCGCGAAAATGACAAAAAATCTTTCCCTGTCCCAATACAGGTCAAAAAGAAATTAACGATAGTTTTCCATATTGTATGGTAACCAAAACGTGAAAAAATGAGCAAACTCGAAAAACCAAGGGTCAAAATTTAGTATGAGTATAATAAAACTACTCATTTCTCAAATCTACCGAAAAAACGTAGAAACAAAATTCAAAAACTCACCCTATATTTGCCTTCGCCAACTTGGAACACTCTGAATTTCTGTCGACACGTGCACAACATTACGAGACGTTTTACTTCATCGTGGATCTTTTCAGATTCTGATGGAGGTCGTTTCTCTTCCCAGTCTGGTCTCAAGGCAGCGATGAATTCTTTCCAGTCGATTAATCCGGCTCCGTCGTGATCGAACATATCAGCCACAGCGTTCATTTCCAATTTACTCGTGTCGAATTCTACAAAAAAATTCATTCAATTGATTAAATAATTTCTCAATTAATGATAAATAATGCAGAATGTAATATCTTACTAGTTTTCATGATTCCGTCAATGAAATCATCTCTCGGAATCAAACCGTCGTTATTCTTGTCCATTTTTCTAAACAAGTCTGTTAATCTGGATTTTTTGTGGTTCATGAATTTCAAGAACTAAAAAAACAAATCGAAATTTTCAATAATTTTTTTCTGATTAATATTGTAAAGTTGACGTTTTACAAAATTATACTCACTCGTTTGCGCCAATCGTCCCATGAGAAGTTGCGAACTTTCTCGAGCTCTTTCAAGTAGTTCAATTTTTCTTGCAGACGTCGCTGGCGTTCCCACGCTAAGATCCACACGTTACGCCATTTATCGAACAACTGTTTACATCTGGGATTACGGAATGTCGGTTCGGTAGCTTTGCTGTAAAATTTACAAAGTTTAAATTTCCAGTCAAAATTTCATATTTGGTTAGTTATTCTACATAATTTGTTATCAAACGATTCAGAAATATTTTCAGCTTGAAAAAAAAATCGTTCCATGATAAAAATAGTACCCCGAGGTTAATTTTTACGTAAAAAAACATTTACTTAAAATTAAATCTACCATTTGACGATATTAATAGGTATCTGTTACACGACCGAGTTAATTTTACCATTTACACTAATACCAACCTTCCTTTAGGTGGGAATCTTGGTCCGTAATGAGGTAAAGTATCCAATTTTTCTCTCGAGCCCACACTAGTTTTACTGTAATACAAAAACCAAATTCCAACCATGCAACACAAGTGAGGAGCTTGGTTCCAAAGCGGGCTTTTTGCATTTTTGAAAAAAATGAGATTATTGTCGTTTCGGATAGTATTCGTTACGGGCTATCCAATGAACCTACCGTCGTTGTCCAAAAAGGCCTCGTTTATGGAGAAAAACGAGGTCAAAAAACCACCTTGGACTCAAAGCGGTCTTTTTCCACTGGAAAAAGCCCGCTTTGAGTCCAAGCCTGTAATTTGTTTACGAATGACATCGTGATAAGAGAAATTGTTGTGTCGGAAGTGTAATTCTATGTTCTTTTACTATTCAAACATTTTATTAAACGTACGTACATTGTCTCGAAACACTCATTTCTTTCATTTAATTACGTAAAAAGTTTACCTTCGAGTCATCCAACAAACAATGTGGTAGATTTCCCCCCTAGGGGGCAATTTTGGGAAAAAAAATTTTCGAATGTTTTTCTAACCCTAGAAGGGTTATTTTAAAGTTGTCGCCGGTACTCTATCGTTTACCGTTCAGAAGTTAGCAGTTTTTCGCGTTTTTCTCGGAAAAGTGATTTTTGGAAAAAGCCCGCTTTGGAACCAAGCTCCTCAAGTATGAAAATGATGACTAAAGTTAGTAATAATACACGTACGAATCTCGTACGTGCGAATCATTCGTATTCTAAATGATTGGTTACAACGATGACGGTTATACACGAATATAATAGGCATTTAGAAATAAAAACACAGCAAGCGTATTGGAAACATAGAAAAAAAAATAATAGAAAATAAAAAAAACAAGCTGCTAACCTGTGTTGTTTATCTTGTAATAAATTATCACGAGACGACTTGAAGCTAAAGCAAAATCACAATTACACAAAGGCATTAAATCAAAGTGCAAATAAAAATGAAAAATAATCAAAAAATATCGACAGGTGCTTTAATTCCCTCTCGATTGTGTTTCAATTTCGTCGAATGTTTCCATTTAAAATAAGCCAATCTTACGATTTGAAAATTAGAAAATGTGTTTGGTGCAAACAGATGGGCTATTCCATACCAACTCGAACCAAAAATGAAATCGAGTTTTCCGATTTCATTCTTTTTTTTACGATTTCCCCTTGTAGTCTACAGTCCAACAGGCAAAATGTGCTCTAGAAATCGAAATCAGCGTGAAGTTGAGAAAATGTGCAATTTTCATCCCTTTACATCGTAAAATACCTAAGTTATTAAAAAAATGCTGAAACTTAGGTTGCGACCTATCAAAATGGGTTAAAATTTTACAAGAAGACCGAAATTATTAGTGAAAATTAAATTGAAGCAATTTTGAGCCTTTTTGCGCCTCAAATTGAGTCCCATTTTTGAGTATTTTCCAAAAATTGGCATGTGACCTATGAAAGTGGGATAGAATTTCGTGAAAAATGCAAAAATGGCACCTAAAACAATTTTTGAGCAACTTTTGAGAATTTTGAGCCTCAAATAGGGTTAATTTCTGAGTTTTTTCAAAAAATTGACATGCGGCCTATGAAAGAAGGGTAGAACTTCGCCAATAATTCAAAAATGACTATTTTCGAGTAACTTTTGAGAATTTTGAGCCCCAAATAGGACCAATTTCTGAGTATTTTTCAAAAAATTAACATGTGACCTATAAAAGAGGGGTAGAATTTCGCCAAAAATTCAAAAATGTGATCCTATTTTTGAGTAACTTTTGAGAATTTTGAGCCCCAAATAGGGTAAATTTCTGAGTATTTTTCAAAAAATTGACACGTGGCCTATGAAAGAGGGGTATAATTTCGCCAATAATTTAAAAATGTCATCCAAAACTATTTTTGAGTAACCTTTGAGAATTTTGAGCCTCAAATAGGGGCAATTTCTGAGTAGTTTTCAAAAAAATTAACATGTAACCTATAAAAGAGGGGTAGAATTTTGCCAAAAATTCAAAAACGACATCCAAAATTTTTTTTGAGCAACTTTCAAACATTTTGGGCCTTTGATTCAGTTAATTTTTGGATTGATTCGAAAACCCATCATGCGAAAATAGTTTTAGATGACATTTTTAAATATTTGACGAAATGCGGCCCCATTTTACCAATTTTTTGAAAATACATACTTCAATTTGAGACTCAAAATTGGAGTCTACGCCCTCAAATTGGTGAAAATCGATACATATGCCACATGCTATTTTCATTTTTTAAACATAATTTTCCTCAAAATCCAAAATTGGTGACTGGAGTGCTTGGGGGGGGGGGCGAAGGGTCAAATCTAAAAAATGAGCGAATATTCGAACTCAGCGCCCTTAAAAATCTAACAAAAGACAGGTCACTTGTTATTTTACATTTTCTTGAATTTTGATCTCACTAAGGGGGCCAAAATAGGAGGGTTCAGAAGGGTCCTATGAAAAAACTGAGTAGGTACATATTTGAACTCAGTGCTAATAGAAATCGATGTGTTACTCTACTTTTTCGATTTTTTGAATTTTGGCCAAAATTGTGGACCCCTGTACCCTCAGAGGTGTAAAGATTCCATCTTGAAAATTTTTTGATTGAAAAAAGGTAAAAAGGGCTACCTACTGTAATTTTTTCAGATTTTTGAATGGTCGCTTTCATCTTTTGTACTTATAATGAAAATTCAGCTTTCACCACCAACGTTCAACTTTGAGCTTTTCAAAATGTGATTATCGTTTTTGAATTTCCTATTAATTCTCTTTCAAACTCCGCAAATGGTTTTCCTCCAAGTACAACCGATCTCGAGATATGAGCCTTTAAAGTTGGGTAATTCAGCAAAAAATCGCAAGTGCACAAAAATTACGAGGCCCATCCCCAGCCTCATTGATGGTTAGAAGGGAATTAATCGTGGTTATGTGAACAGACCATGAAGGAGAACTCGTAAAAAAAATTTGAGCGAAATCGGAAGATCCGACTTCATACTTTCGAATATCGAAATAAAAATCAAAACTGCGTGAAATCAGAAGAAAAGTAAGCAACGCACTTCTGGCAGTTCAAAACTCGCATCGAAGCTTGTGCTCGTTATAGGCTGCCTGTTATGGCTTTTTAGCTGCGCAAATTAGATCTTACCTGGGTGTAACTTTTTTAGCTGGGGCTTTACGTTCGACCAATGGTACTTGTTTCGCTTTGCAGACGGTATCGATATCGTGTTGTCTTTGAGAGGTCGTTTCCATGAATTCTTTGTGTTCTTCGATGAGTCTCTCAATAATGGGAATTTCATCGGGGAGAGGTTCGGCTTCCAAATTCAAAAGTCTATTCTCCAAGCCGAGCAACCAGGCGAGAAGTTCTTCCAGTAATGAATCTAGATCTTGTAAGGATCTCAGATGATCGCTCAGTTTTGTATCTCTCTGCAAACAGAATCGAGATTAATTCTAGGTCGTTGATGGCCTTCTTCTAAACATATTTTATAAATCGATTACGTACCTGCTTAGCCCACGTAGATACCTCATCCCATCTAGATTGAATGATCGTAATCCAGTGTTTAATGACAGATACAGCGTCGGGATGGGCTTTCTCCAAAATTCTTTGAGCTAAAGCGATAGTGGCATCTTTTTCATGTTCTTTGTCGGCCAATTCGCGCATGAATCTGCAAAAAAAAGCATGACCATAGCGATTAATTTTCATCCTCGGAGCTTGGATTTTTATCTCATAAACTGTATTTTTACTTTTCGTGTTCGGAAAGTTGGTTTCTAGTTTCTTGATCATCTTCTGGCAGAGTAGCAGCGAACCTGAGTTTCATTTCGGCATCGGAGAGCCATTCTAGTAACATATGGACAGATCTATGGAGTTCTTCGGCCTGCAAAGCATAAAATTCGTCAATATTCCATATCGTTTCAATCAGTTGAAAAAACACCTGCAAAAAAACTTACATCTCTCAACGCTTCCATCAACCTCTTATTTTTACGTTCGCTGAGTTTATTCGTTCTAGTCCACAAGGAATCGATTTCGTTCAATTGTGACCTGAGCATGGCAGCATCTTCGGCGCTAGCTTTCCTAATTAATTCTTTGGCAGTTTCTTTGACAGATTCGAGTTGAGATGCACGATTCGATAACTCTTGTTCGAAAGCCTTGTGCTGATCAATGAGCGCATTTACGGTATCCAAATCACCGTGAACTGGTCCTTCTTCGGAAAGTAGTTTTTCTGTTTTCTTCAACCAATCCAATAAAGCTTCCAAAGCATCCTTGAATTGGCCGCAATACAACAACGCTTCTTCCAGTTTACGTTGCCTGAAAATTATAATAAAAATCAATCTCTACTCTGAAAATGCAAAAAATCCGTTGAACTGAATCTTACCTGTCGACCGATTTCGAACACACCGAATTCCACTTTTCTTTCAATTCAGCCATCATCTGACGTAGATGAGGTTCGTCAGACTTGGGTGCCCTTTCTTTGAGAGCTTTGCCCATTCTCATGGTCGAATCGTAAGTAGCCTGTTTACCACTGAGGGCTCTTTGGAATTCGCGATGTTTGGCCAATCGTTGTTTAATCTTTTCAGGATCGTTACCGATGCTGGACGCTTCGACAGCCAATTCGTCGAGTCCTTTTTCCGTATCCGATAACCAGTTCATCAAGTTCGACCAAGCGTCGTGGAATTCGCGAGCTTCCTTGTAACCGTGATCCAGGGCACGAGTTCTTTCGGCGCTCTTGGCTACCACACGTTCCCATCGATGTTGCACACTGAAAAAATCAAATACGATAATTTTAAATCGATTCAATTTACATAATTTTGATCATTCTTCAACTCTTCTCTTTGAAATTTACCTTATCAGCAGATTTTTGATTAAAATAACATCTTGCTTTTGCGAGAAATATTTCAAATGGGTTCCTTTTTTATCCAGATGCAACATGGCTTCGCGATGAGCACTCACATCCTTCTGGAACGATTTGTGTTCTTCGATTTGGCTCAATATTGTTTGCAGAACTCTCGAAACTGGTTTCAAATTGGTCAATACTTTCTCCGCATTTGTCAGCCAATCGATGAAAGACTGAAAAAAAAATTAGAATAAATTAATATTTTCGCGGGTAAAAATTTAAATTTGAATAATTTTGAGAAAACAATTACTTGTAAAGCTTCGTGGAATTCGGTGGCTTCCTTCAAAGCGATCTCCAATTTGATCTTTTTATCATTAGCTCGGGCAGTCACACTATCCCATCGTTGCTTCAATGTCTTCAAATTGTGCTGCAGATTACCGGCGCCGCTGGAAGATTTCTTAAGGTATTCTTGTCCTTGGGCCAACACTGTCTCCACTTTCGGTCTATTTTCTTCTAATTCGTTGTAAACTTCCTAAAATTGCGATAAAAAAATAAAAAAATCCATTAATATTTTACCTATATCTAGATCGAGGGTCATTCCATGTCAACTCGACCGCAGGTTTTGACCTTGGGTCTTCCGATTTCGCTCAAAATTTTTTTACGAGTTCTCCTCGATGGTCTAATGAAGAAGTCGCAGCCATTCCGAACCTAATCCTTCAGGGGGAGGGGGGAGAGCTTGAAATTTTCGTATGATTGATATTTTTTGCGAAATGGCTCAACTTTGAAGGAACATATTTCGAGATTGGTTAGGTCTAAGATGAATCTGTTCATGCGGTCTTGTAGAGAATTGAAAGGAGATTCGAAATTGATAATCACTTTTTGAAAAGTTCAAAGTTGAGCTTTTATGATGGAAGCTCAACTTTCACGATAAGTACAAAAAATGAAGGGCCCCATTTAAAAATCTGAAAAAATTATTATGAAGAGAACTTTTTATGTATTTTTCAACTAGTTACTTTTCAAGATGGGATCTCAATACCCTTGGGGGGCACATGGGTTCTAAATTTTAGTCAAAATTCAAAAAAATGGAAAAAGTGAAGTAATATATCGATTTCTACTAATTCGAAGGCGCTGAGTTCGAATATGTGCTTAGTTTTTTCATTCGGCCCCTCTGATCCTCCCTATCAGCCTCCTAGTCAAAATTCAAAAAAATGAAAAATAACATATAACGTGTCATTTGTTGGGTTTTTGAGGGCGCTGAGTTCGAATATTTGCTTATTTTTGGGATTCGACCCTTTAGTTCCTCCCTAGCTTCCAATTTTGAAAAAACACATGCAAAAAAATGGAAATAGCATGTGTCATATCGATTTCTACTAATTCGAGGGTGCTGAGCTCGATTATCAAATTACTTTCTCGATCAGCCTTCTCCGTTCCCCACACTGACTCCCAAATTACTAAAAAATTAAAAAAATCAATGTGTTTTTTTTCAAAATTGAGGGCTAGGGGGCACTAAAGGGTCGAATCCCAAAAATAAGCAAATATTCGAACTCAGCGCTCTCAAATACCCAACGAACGACACGTCATACGTTATTTTTCATTTTTTTGAATTTTGACCTCATTAGGAGGCTGATAGGGAGGATCAGAGGGGCCGAATGAAAAAACTATGCACATATTCGAACTCAGCGCCTTCGAATTAGTAGAAATCGATATATTACTTCACTTTTTCCATTTTTTTGAATTTTGACCAAAATTTAGGACCCCTATGGCCTCCAGGGGTATCAAGATCCCATCTTGAAAAGTAATTAGTTGAAAAATACATGAAAAGTTCTCTTTATAGTATTTTTTTCAGATTTTTAAATGAGACCCTTCATCTTTTGTACTTATATGAAAGTTGAGCTTCCATCACAAAAGCTCAACTTTGAACTTTTAAAAAAGTGATTATCAAATTTGAATCTCCATTTAATTCTCTACAAAACCGCATGAACAGATTCATCTTAGACTTCACCGATTTCGAGATATGCTCCTTCAAAGTTAAGCCATTTCAAAAAATCCTAATTATACGAAAATTACAAGGGCCACCCTCCGCCTTCCTGAAGGATTAGGATCGGAATGACGGCGATTCCTTCATTAGACCATCGAAGAAAACTCGTAAAAAAATTTTGGGCGAAATCGGAAGACCTAAGGTCAAAACCGGGTCGAGTTGACATGGAATGAGCCTCGAGAATTTTTAGATAATGCCACAACTCACCATAAATCTTTCCAATTGTTCGGTGGCAGTTTCTGGTAGACCGCCAACTGGTTTAGAGGCAGCAATTATACCATCAACTTCACCCAACCAGGACAAAAGATCTTGAATTTCGGCAGCGAATCTATAAAAGTCACGAATAAATAGTAAATTATAATAATTTTCAATTTTTCATTAGGCCAATTAATTTCGGTCATAAATTATTGATAATTCACCTTTGAGCATCTCTCAAAGCATCCTCAAGTTCGAGCTGCCTATCGGCGGCTTTCTGCAATAAATCACGCCATCTGCGATTCAAAGTAGATAATTTATCCTGAGTAGTTGAAGCCTCGTCGGTACCTTTACCACTCTCAATCAACTGTCTGCCTGCATCGTTCAACGTGTCGACACTCGATTGATGGGCTTGGATATCATTCACAAGCACCTGCAAAAAAATATAATATATTATTTCATTCAGGATTCATATTCAATTATTTTACAACATACCTTCAATTTAGCCAACTCGATTTCCAAAAGTTGAGGATCACCGGCCACCGGTTTCAATTCATTATCCAAAGTTCTATTCGTAGCATCGATCCAGCCAAGTAATTCAGCCAGCGCATGTTGGAATTGTCCCAAACGCAACAAAGCATTCTCCAATTGCCTTTGCCTTTCAACGATACCTCGGAGTAGTTCGTCCCATCTTCGGTTCACACTGGCCAAAGGTTCTTTTAAAGCTGCCGCCTGTTCGGCTGAGGTTCTTTCGGTCAATTCTTGAGCTTGCCTAAACACAACATTAACAGAAATAAATTAAATTAATCCATAACCTTGAAAAATAACTTGGCCTTCCTTTGGGTCAATTTTACTCTACCTGCAGATAGTTCTAAATCCACAAATGCGCAGACATGAATAAATTAGCGTTAAATTAGAAAAATATTCTCAACGAACCCCCCCAAATAGAATTGCACCCGAGTCACTCACCTATTTAGAGCCTCCACTTTGACCATATGTGGATCAACATCGGATTTGAATTGCTTCAGCTGGGCGATTTGTCGCTTAACAGCATCGATATCCGATCCCAATGGGCCAAGTTTACTGAATCTGGTCTCAGCTTTATCCAAGAAGTCCAAAATATCTTGCAATGTTTCGTGGAATTCCATTGCTTTTTCGATGGCATTGATAAGGTTTTCTTCGCGTTTGGCGAATAATGCTGTGATATTATCCCAAGCATTGTCCAAGTCTTCGATATGTTTCTTGACCTCTGGTTTGTCCGGTTCGCCGCAGATTCTCATCAATTGATGACCACTGGCGCGACATTGTTCCACGTCCGGTTTAGTCTACGAAATCACAGAGAAATAAACCAATCAACTCTAAACCATTCAATTCTTCATAATTTAGTGAAATAATTTAATTACCTGATCGATCTCAGCCTTGATTTCTTGCAAGGCGACTTGCTGTTGTTGGATGGCTGCCGGTTGAACTGCCGGTGGCTCTTGGGAGTTGAGCGAGTCTTGGAGATCTCTCAACGTAGCCATGACCGCTTGCAATTCATCCCAGAATTTCTCGGCTAAAGCCAAAGCTTCGTCGAGAGTTCTGCCTCTGTCGGTGGTGGCTTTTTGTACTTCGTTCCATAGATTATTTAATTTCTCCAATTTACGTTTCATATCTTTAAAAAAAAATCATTTTCAGCGATTTAGCCCTGGCCTAATTCATTCACTCTTTTTTTCTCTCAGAACACCTACCTCTAACAGCTGGATCAGCAGCATTCGGAGCTTTATTAATGACATCGTTGGCAGCCTTTTTAACAGCCAAGAAAGCTTCTTCGCGTTTATCCAGATCTTCGACGAGGGTGGAGTTTTCGTCGATTTGGTCGCGTATTCTCGGTGGATGGGCACTGACCGGGTCAGCTCCGGCGATCTGTTCGGCTGTGTTGGCCAAAGCTCGCAACATACCTTCCAATTTATCGCTAAATTGACTAGTTTCTTGCAGAGCTTTCTCCAGAGCTAGTTGTCGTTGTCTGAGTTCCAAACGCAGAGCTGCGTATCGAGCGTTATCCGAATCCATAATATCTTGCACTTTGGATCCTTCTTCCGGATTACACAAACGAATCAACGCTTCTCCGGTTTTGTTTAGTTTTTCAATCAACGGTTTGTGTTCGTTGATGGATTGTACGAACATCTAACAGACAATCAAACGTAAAATAAGTCTCGAAATTTCTCTAAAATTATACACCAAGATACCAGATCACTTTACGAAATACTTACTTCGTTTCTGTCTTGTTGTTGAGCGATTAGATCTGGTCTCAGGGCTGGCATAGCCAACATGGACACTTGTTGTTCCATTTCATCGAGCCAAGAACTCAAATCGGCGTGAGACTGGTGGAAATGTTCGGATAATGGAAGAGCTTGCTCTAGAATACTCAATCTATCCGAGCTGAGTTTCGATACGGTGTCCATCATTTCCTTGAGATCTTCCATTTTTTCGCGGATCGTGGCAATTTCGTCGTTATGAACGGATTCTCGTAAAACCTGGTGGAAAGGAGAGGAATTTGGTGAAAATTTCAATTCATGTTCGATATAGCGAAAACATTCACGACTTACTTTTTTGGCCGTAGACAGAACATCGCGGACACGACTCTTTTGACTGGAGATATCATCATTCAAGGCACGGTGCTCTTTCAATTGCATTCTAATAATATCCGGTTCGGCGCTGGGAGGTTCGCTATCCCTGAGTTGGTATTCTACCGCACGGAACCAGTCCAATAATTCGTCGATATCGCCGATAACTTCCAATGAGCGCTGTAAATTCATTAAAGTTACAAAAATGTTTTCAAAAATTAAAAAATCTAAAAACGTTATAAACGTACTTGTTTCGATAAATGGATTCTTTCAGCTTTTCGTTGTATTTGTTCGACGATGGCGTCGAATCGGCGATTATCACGAGTGACCAAACCTTCGATGGTGGCAGCTCCTTCACCGGGTGAAATCTGGCATAACTGTGGTCCGATCAAATTGATGTTTTCGAGAACTGGACGGAATTCTGTAAAATTACACAGAAAATTTAAGCTCAATTTTCACGTCAATAATTAATATGAAATGAGTCACAGGAAAAAAATTTCCAATTTATCTCATATTCAACATTAATGTGCCGAATTCATCATTTTCAAGGCAATAAAATATTACGAAAATTCAAAAACAGGCATCATAGCGAAATTTCGAAGGAAAAAAGTGACTTTTAGTGACTTTTTTTGAGAAAAAAGTGACTAAAAAATGACCAAAAAGTAACCAAAAGTGACCAAAAATTTGATTTTTTCGGGGGAATTTTTTTACAATTTTTTTGGGAGGATTTTTGGTAGTTTTCTGCAAACATTTCAAAGATAAATCAACAGAAACGGTGTGAATAATTTCATTCCAGGTATCATAGCGAAATTTTTTTTTTCGAATAAGAAGTAACCAAAAATTAATCAAAACATGAGCAAAATGTAACAAAAAATTCAATTTTTTAGATGGGGGGGATTTTTTTTGAAGTGTCCTGCAATCATTTTAAAGATAAACTGAAACATTTTATTAAATTCCTTCGTCAAAACTATAAACAAATAATAATTTCATTACGGTTGTAACACACAGTGTTGCCGAATTCTAATGTTGAAAAGTTTCCAAAAATGTTCCGGAATTCGTAAAAAGTTCTGTTTTTTATTTCGCCACCACTATAGCTAAAAAAAAAAAGGGCTGAGAATTCAAGAAAAAATGTGGGAAGGGGGTCAAAATTCAATGAAAAAATTAAATCTAAAAATCTAATTTTTTTAGTGGCAATTTAGGAGGTAAGATATACATAATTAATTTAATTATACAGATTTGAGCAAAGAAAAATTGAAAAATGACGAGATTTTTGGAACAAACAATTCATATATGACCTATATAGGTATTAGGTATTTACTCTCTAGATCTAAATCAGTCAATTTTCGTAAAACTGTGCCTTTTTGAATCAGTGAAATGAATTTATTTGAAAATTTGTGATATTTCAATTGTTTGATTGATTTATTTTAGTCAAAATTACTGATTTGTCAAATGGGGAATTGACTCAAAAATCAATTACTTTACTGATTTAAAAAAACAGAATTTTATCAAATTTATAAATACAATAATTATTGAAATACTGCCCGAGCGAAGCTTAGGGCAAATTTTTTTGAAAAATCATTATCAACTTAAAATTTTTTTCTTCAAGAATTTTGAAAAATAGCAATTTTTTTTACTTGAAAATGCGGAAAAAGTGGCTTGGGGAGGAGAAGTGACTTTTAGTGACCTTTGAATGAAAAAAGTAACTTTTAGTGACCTTTGGATGAAAAAAGTGACTTTTAGTGGCCTTTGGATGAAAAAAGTGACTTTTAGTAACCAAAGTCGAAAAAAGTGACAAACACCCTAAAAAAGTGACCTGCTATGATGCCTGCGAAAACCCCACAGCATACCTTGAATATCAGCAACAAGCCGATCAATCTCCTCTTCTCTGGGTTCGGCAACTTGAAGCTGTGATTCAGCATCCATCATCCAATCAACGAGTCTATTATGAGAATTGTGGAATTGCTGAACCAACGGTAAAGCTTCCTGCGCATTTTTCAGCAAATCAGCTCCTCTCGAGACCAAATCGTGATACCGTCTCTGCAGCGAGTCCAATTTATCTTTCAACTGGATAGCTTCGTCGTTTGAAATATGTTTCATCAACTCTAATCCACTATCGACGGTGCTGTCGACATCCATTTGTCGGTTGGATATTTCCTCGGAAACGTCAGCCAGATCTTCCATATGTCTGAGTAATTTCTCCGAATGCACTGGCATTACTTTATAACGATTCAATCGATTATCCATGCTTTCCATCCAAGCTTGTAAGTCTTGGTAGGTCAACACGAGATGCCTTAGGCCGGCTCTGGACGCTTGTAAAAGCTGTCCAACGTTTTCAGAAGCATCCACCAAAGCTGTGTACCGATCGGCTGTATCTTGCAGCTTGTCAGCAACACCACTGGCTTCGTCTTCGCCGACTAGAGCCATTAGAGCGCTGGCTACTTCGGTCAGTTCTGTTAAAGCTGGTTTCTTACGAAGGATATCTTTATGAAGAGCCTAAGTAAACAGAAAAAATAATTGTTGAAAACGTTCAATTTTTTTCTTTTTTTGGTAATCAAATAGTACTTACGTCGTGTTCTTTGATACGTTGTTGGATTTTCTCTTCGTCGGTAGGTATGAGTTCCATATCTTTGATTTTCTTCTCGGTCGAGTCGAGCCATTCCAAAATTGGGATCAGTTTATCTTGGAATTCTTTGGCAACGATCATGGCTCTTTCTAGAGCATCCATACGTTGAGCTGCGCCTTCAGTGAGATTATCGAATCGCTGCATCAAGTCGCGTAATTGTCGTTCGATCGCTTTACGTTCGCTAGGATCGGCTCCGGCGGCCACTTCGCTGCCCATGGCGAACAACGAAGACATCGAATTTTGACGATCCAGTAACATTTTCTTCAAGAACTGCGCAAAAAAGCCAAACGATGTTATCAATGCATGTACCAACATAGTTGACTTCATTCTTCCATGACATACCTTTTGTTCTTGCAACTGAGCCTTGACTACCTTGTAATCGGCCGAAGGAGGTTTCTGATTAGCCACCATTTCTTCGGTATCTGTCAACCATTTGGCCAATCCGTCTAAGGCTTCTTGGAATTTTCCAGATTGTAATAGACCGACGTCTAATTTTCTGTCACGGTCGTTCAGCTATAAAAAATTTCAATGTTAAAATTTATTATTAAATGACCGAATTATTAAGGTCAATGAACCTAATTGAGAACAATGGGTAATTGAGAACATTTCTTGAAAAACTTTGAGATTTTCACCAAACCAACTGTGGGGTATCATTCATATCAAATTTGTTCAAAAGCACAGTTCGACATGGAAATTGCTGTTTGAAGTTTAATAGGTGATTTTTATAGAATTTTTCGCGCTGGTCACGAGAAAAATAGTGAAAAAATTCCATCACCCAAGGATTTTTCATAATTTAAATTTTTCGTTCAACGGTTTTTCTGCCTTTTTTGATAACTTTTGACACTTCAAGTCGATTTTCTGAGAAAAGGAAGGGTTCTACGAAAAAAATGAATAGAACATAAATTGTAGAGCGTAAAATTTCCTATCTGTAAAGTCCAATTAGTATTTTCTTAGAAGGTTTAGTTTTCGAATTATTTCAACTCGAAGTTCAAAGTTCAACTTTTTAAAAAAAATTAAAAATATCGCAAAAACTAAGCCTCCTATGAAAAAACTAATTGGACTCTGCAGGCAGGAAATTTTACGCTCTAAAATTTATGTTCTATTTATTTTTTTCGTAGAATCCTTTCTTTTGCCAGAAAATCGACTTTAATGGTCAAAATTTCTTTAATGGTTAAAATTTACATTAAAAAATGTAAAACAAATTTTCAACAAAAAATACCAATTATAAAAAATCCTGATGCGAGGATGCGAGGGGGTAAAACTGAAATCATATTCGAACTTTGCACTAAAAAGTAGGTCAGAAACACCATTCAGAATCAATTACGTAAAAAGGAAATTGTCGATTTGCCGCCCTTTGATATTCCCATTGTTGCAAATGGGAAATGTTAAAAATGCGGTTCATTACAAAAAATCGATTTTCTGGCAATAGAAAGGGTCCTATGAAAAAAATGAATAGAACATAAATTTTAGAGCGTAAAATTTCCTGCCTGTAGAGTCCAATTAGTTTTTTCTTAACAGGCTTAGATTTTGAGATTTTTTCAATTTTTAAAAAAAAATTCAACTTTGAGCTAAAATATCTCAAAACCTAAGCCTTCTAAGAAAAAACTAATTGGACTCCATAGATAGGAAATTTTACGCTCTACAATTTATGTTCTATTCATTTTTTTCGTAGAACCCTTCCTTTTCCCAGAAAATCGACTTGAAGTGTCAAAAGTTATCAAAAAAGGTAGAAAAACCGTTGAAAGAAAAATTTAAATTCTGAAAAATCCTTGGGTGATGGAATTTTTGCACTGGTTTTTTCGTGATCAGCGAGAAAAATACTAAAAAAAATCACTCATTCAACTTCAAACAGCATTTCAAAAGTTCAAAAATGTCAACCTGTGTAATTGGTAAGATTTTTAATAAATCGTGTTTTCAATTGAACATAAAATTTTTTCATAATTTTATGGTAGAGTAATTAGGAACACTGATTTTTGTTGGTGTTTGGAAATCTAAAATTCTCATTAGTTCAATGGACATGTTTAAAAAGTTGAAGTTTTTTTTTGCTACCTATTTTGATGGATTCTAAATATAAAAATTTTATCAACGATGACGATTTTAAAAAAGTTGTGCAAGATGTTTTTTCAAAAAAATTGACCTTAAAATCGTCAAAATTCGTATTTTAGTCATAAATTTTCTTTTTTTTAAAAAATTGGTTCAAAAATTAAAATATTCTCAATTACTCATAAATTCATGAGTAACGAAGAACATGGCTGTCTCAAATAAAAATACGTTGTAGCTTTTTTATTTTTGAACCAAAAATCGAATTATTGTTTTATTTAGACTCCAAAGATACCAAATTCATACAGAAACTTCAAACTTTCCAAATTTGTACTTCTCTTTTTAGAACCCTTTCAAATTTTATTCATTCCAAAATTACCATTAGTGTTCTCAATTAGGCTCATTGACCTTATCTTCCATCTTTTGATTACTGAACTTACTTTATCCTTCAAAGCATTCCATTTATCGTTCAATTTCTCCAAATCTTTTTCCAAGCTGGACGTATTGACACCTCCGGCGGCCGATTGTATCAATCCTTGTCCAACTTTGTTGACACCGTCGACAGACTGAGCCAAAGGTTCAATCATCATTTTTCTAAAACTGGCGAATTCATCTTGTTGCGATTTGATAACTTCGACTTCCGATCCGACTGGTTTCAATCGACGTAATTCTTCTCCAGCCTGAAAAAAAAAATCATCATAAATACTTCAACGTTCTGCCTTCTGCCATTAATTTTTGTAAAAATCATCTCACATGAGCAATATCATCCAAAACAGCTGTATGATTTTGTTGGAAATCTTGCAACTTATCAAGCATGGTTTCAATGTCATTCTGTCTGTTTCGGGCTCTCTCGTCTAACCTGTTCAATTGACGCGATAACGATTCAGTTTGTTCACGTGTGACCGCCGTATCAGGAGCGAATCCGGAGTCGACTAGATGGTCGCCGGCTTCGATTACCGCTAATACGTCATCGTTGGCGACAACAATCTGTAAATAGATCGTAATCGGTCATCAATCAACTTCAATTTTTGTGGTCCAAGTACATAAATTTTACGACGGTTACCTTTTTGATCAATTTGTTGATATCGTCCAATTGCGATCGAACCGTCTTGATATCACGACCGACTGGTTTCATAGCGTCTAATTCTTGTTCCAAGGCTGATAAATTCATACTCAGACCTTTTACTTTTTCCTACGAGAATAGCAGAGAATTAATTTACCACGAAAATTTATCATTTGCGGCAAATATTTTGGTAAAACTTGGAAAATGATTTATTACGTTGTATTGAGCCATTGCTGTAGAAGCAGATTGCAATTGACTGCACCGATCGTCTAATTTAGCTTGTAAATCATCCAATCGTTCAGAAATTCCATCCACATCGTCAATCAAATGAGAAGCGTTGCCGACACCGAGTTCCGCAGCTTCGGCTACCAAATCTTTAGCTGTCTGGCGTACTCCTTGCAATGGTTTCCTTAATCCGACGGTTTCTTCTCTCAAAGCCTTCGTAAGCAGAATACGTCATTTCATAATTAATTTTTTTATGCAGAATTTTTACCCCAGAAAAGAAGCACCAAATTTACCTTAATTCTGTCAAGCATCTTCGGGTCACGAGCAGCTCCACCGAGTGCATCGTGCGACGCCAGTTTATCTTCACATCTTTGAACAGAATGAGCGAGATCTCTGAGATTCTCCGAAAAGTCAGCCAATCTGCGAGCGGTATCTTCGAGCCATTGGGTACGTTCGAGTAATTCTGAACAAAAAATGAAAAAAATTCAACATATTTCTCATTCAATAATTTTTTTTTCAAATTTTCGACAACTCACCATTATTTAATTTATCCCATCTGGTCTTAACAGCTGCCAATTCCTGTTTGACTAATTCCTTGTCGACGTCGCAAGCAGCCAAGAAAGTTTCTCCCAATGTCTTGAGATTCTCAAATTCACCCGAATGTTTCCAAACGTCGTTTCTGAACAACGATAATTCTCGTAATTGCTTTTCAACGTCTGTCCTCTTGAACGTATCCGGTCTTAATAAATCCAATTTATTCTCAGCTTGAGATAACCAAGGAATGAAGGTCTCCAAAGCTTTGTAATATTTGCGACAATGTTCCTAAAATACATCACGAGCAAAAAATTAAATTAATTCCGAAATTTGAACAAAATTGCGATAAAGGCCTATGGAAATCCGAGGAAAACGGGTTTTTTAATTTCCTTCAAGAACGAAATCTACTTACCATGCAAGTCTGCAATCTAGTCTGTCTTTCGACAGCGTCTCTACGCAGACGATCCCAAAGTTGCTGTATTTTATCGAGTTCTCTTTGAAGATTCCTCGAATCGGTACGATTGAGCTGAGTCGAGCGAGCCAACTGGTCTCTGCCTTTATTCAACAACATGATGATTTCGTGCTCTTTATGAATAACTTCTTTGTAAATGGGCTAATGACAGAAAAAAAAACCATAAATCAGTTAATTTTCAATATCAAAAAAATATCGATAAGGGAAAAAATAAGTCATACTTCGTGCTGATCGACTTGTTGCTGGAGTACTTCTCTATCAGCCGATACCAATAATCGTTCCGGTAACTGACCGAGTTGCTCACTAAGCCATCCCAAAGATTTAGCGCAGGTAGCTTCGAACTGGCGACCGTCGCGTAATGATCCTTCAATTTCAGCCTTACGATGATCGAGTTTCTTCTGTAAATTATTATATTGCCTATTGACGGCGGACAATTTGCCTTGGATCTCGGCCCTGGACGTAGGATCACTGAGCACTTCGCAAAGTTGAGCACCGGCCGCTTCCAAATCAGCCAACAATGGACGTTGACCTTCGAGCTGCCGTTCCAAAGCCTGAAAAATTCCCCAATTAAAAACCAACTCGCATTAACACGCGGATTTTTTTCGAAAACTCACCTGCACTTTCCTCAACTGTTCCTCGGGTTCTTTATCGAGAGGAATATCGTCCAATTGATCGGAGATGTTTTGTAGAGCATCTCGAAGTCTAGCCAGGCCAGCATCGAATTCGCGCGAGCTATCAGCCGCAGCTCCGAGATTCTCGGCACGTTCTTCCAATCGAGAGAGTAAATCGTTCCAGCGTTTTTGGATATTGGCCAACTTGCTTGATATTTTTTGGGCATCGGGGGATTTGCGATCGGGTACTTGGACCAGAATATTTTCACCGATGGTTTTGAAATGATTCAATTGCGGTTGTTGGGTGCGGAATTCTTCACGCAACACTTGTACTTGTTGGACTTGACTTTGGACCATACGAGAGTCGGAGGAAATCGGTCCTAAGACGGTCATCATACGATCTTTAGCACTTAACCAATTCGACAGGTTATCGTGAGTGTCGTGGAAATCTTTCAGGTTCTCCAGCAATTGAATCCTGAATAAATTTACAAAAATTAAAATCCATATTTCAAATATTAGCATAGATGTTCTTTTTCAGACGTACCTATCTTTGCACAAATCGTTCAGGTTCTTCCATCTGGCGGAGATCTCTTGTATTTCATCGTGCAAGATATTGGCTCCATAAGCCGTCGGCTTCTTTCTTAGTAAATCGCTGATTCCAGCTCGCGTACTTTCGAGTAAAGCTTGTTTTTCGTACATTTCCTCCAAAATACTCTGAAAATTGAAAAAAAATCGTATTATAATCGCTCATTCGAATTTTCACAGCTTCGAAAAAAATTTACGTACCTTGATATTTTTAGCCATTTTATCTGCGTCTTCTTTCGACTGCGGGATTGTCTCTTTGGGTAACATTCTCTGGATTTTATCCAAGAACTGGGACAAAGATCGGAAATGTTCCAAGTGCTTTCTGAGCTCTTCTTTAATAGTATCCAGCTCGGATTGACGGTCTGATAATCTAGCTCCGAGAAGGTTATATCTGTTGTTAATCTCAGCCAATTGTTGTTGAACTTCGGATAATTCTGCGGAAAATCAGAATTATTAATAAATCCAATTTCACAACTAGTTCATCTTTCATTTGTGAGGCGCTCTGTGAAATGGCGACCTATGCCGGAAAAGTAAATTTGGCGCTAGAGCGAAAAATAGTCGACAGAGCGAAATAAACGAATTTTCATTTTTTGACGGAATCTTGTTCTAGACACTGCAGACTACACAGCCTGGGATGAAAATTACCTCAAATACGAATTTTTCCCCTGTTAAATAGCTAAAAGAATTTGGCCATAGGGGGGCCTGAGGGAAATTATTTTCACTTTTTGAAGATGTGCAACAATTATGCAATTATTACACAATGATTAGGCATTTTTGGTTGATTCAAATTGCATTTTTTTTTGTAACAAGTTTTTTCTACGTAGGTATTTTTGATTTATCGTAACAAAATAATATCATTGTATTATTTTTCTAATGAATATAAAAAATAAAAATTTTTGTACAAATCAAAGAAACCATTTTTTCATTTTGCTTCAAACAACGCGAAAAAGTCTTATCAACGTGACAAAAAATTGAAAAATTTCCAGAAAAATGGAAACTTTTTTTTAAAAAAATCAACAAATATGGGAAAGAAGTAATGAATTCTGCAATTAGAATTTTTTTGAAAATAATTTCTGTAAAAATCAGCGAATTGAAAAAAGTAAGTGAATTGTATGAAAGAAATGATTCGATTTTGTTGAAAAATTGAAAATAAAAATAAAATTTTTACAAAATTTAAATAATTTTTGACATTATGATGAAAGTTTAGAAAAAATTGTTGTTGAAATTTAAATTAAAAAAAAAATCAAGAAGTAGAATTATCTGCATCAATGGAACATAATATCAAAATTTCAGCCAAATTGGTGAAGTACCTAGAACTCGAAAAATCAATTTTATTTTTAAATTTTTGTTCAAAAAATGTTTTTTTTCAACATAAATCAACAAGTTGTGAACAGAAGTTGAAGAAAACTTCGGGATTCTTTCATCTGGGCCAATGGAACATCATATCGAAATTTCGACACTAGTGAAGTTGAAGTCGAAAAATCAATTTTCTAACATTTTTTTGTCCAAAAACTGTGTTTTTTCAACATAAATCAACCATGTTGTCAACAGAAGTTGACGAAAACATCGGGATTCTTTTATCTGGGCCAATGGAACATCATATCAAAATTTTAGTTACATTGGTGAAGTTGAAGTCGAAAAACCGATTTTTCTTTATTTTTTTATATTTTTTTGTCCAAAAGCTGTGTTTTTTTCAACATAAATCAACAAGTTGTCAACAGAAGTTGACGAAACTTTCAGGATTGTTTCATCTGTATCAATGAAACAACATATCAAAATTTCAGCCAGATTTGTGAAGTTGAACTTGAGAAATCGATATTTTTTGATTTTTTTCAATAAAAAAACTTTGAACTTAATTTTCTCAAAAGAGATTTTTTATAATCAAAAACTTTAAAAGCTCATATCTCGGAATGATGAAGGGCTAGAGTTATGATTTTATAAAAAAAATAAAGCCTAACATCTGCACTTTCACATGGGGCCAAAAACAGAAAAAAAATTCCCAACATAGGTTACCATTTCACAGAGCACCTCACATTTTTTCCTTCTTTTTCACTTACCATCTAACAAAAATCCGTCTTGGGATGACCTTCGACTACCGAAACCGCTCGAGCCTCCCGGACTCTGGGTCAAATATCCGAGACCTCTGGACGGCGACGGTGTACTATCTTGAGAACCTCGACGTCCTATAAATAAAAATCATTTCGATATTAAATTTCTCATTGAAATTGACACACATCAATTTTCGCCCAATTACCGTAAGTAGCTCCGAGAGTAGTACGTTTGGTGGGTGATGCGGTATTCCTTCTCCTGGTTGGAGTTTCCGGTCGAGCCAGCGAATCGAAAGCGTTACCGAGATCGTTCACTTTATCAATGGTGACCGCGTATTCTCGGTGTTCTTTGAGAATAGGCTGCAAAAAAAATACAAAATCGTCCATATTATTTCAATTTTTCGCACTGAAAATTCCAGTACCTATTTCTTAATCGAGTTCATCAACGTACCTTCAATTCTTCGATTTGTTTCTTGACCATTTCCATTTCGACAGCGACCGGATCTAGTCTATTGACACGATTCTCAATATTCGTCAACCAAACGAGTACCTGATCTCTCAATTTCTCGTATGCGTTTAATTGCTCCGAACGAAGCTTCGAGTTACGATGTTTTTCATCCAACAATTGGTTCAGGTCTTTCCACAACACTTCCAATGCCTGAAAATGATCATCTCATGTTAGTATATTTTCTCGTAATATTAATAGGTTTAATTTTCAAATTCGGTGAACTTACCTTGATCCTATCACGAACATTGGCCGTATCGGTGACATCCTTATGATTGATTAGAGCTTTACCATCGCGGATCACTTGATCTAAAGTATGTTTCAGGGTCTCTTTTTGGGCAATGAGGTCTTCTACTTTATTATCTGAAGCTTCCGGCACGACTTCCAAAGCTTCACCGAGCCATCTTTCGAGGGACGATGCTTGATCGTTGAATACAGTCAAACCGTGATGAATTTCAGCCAGAAGTTCGTTACGTTTGAGTACCTTGTCGAGTAATTTTTCGTATCTGTGAAAAAAATAAACGAAAATGTAATAATTTTCTTTTCGAAAAATCCAAAAAATGGCCAATTTAAATACGTCACCTGGACAAGACATCGCGCAATTTCGTTTCGATTTTCTTGGCGAGTCTGGGATTGCTGGCGGTGTTGATGAGCTGTTGAGCTGATTGGGTAACGCTTTCGACGCTCGTTCGGTGCGAGTCGACGTCCGCTCGTAAGACCCGATGTTCTCTCATTTGATCTTCCAAACGTTCCTTGTGGAGACTGGCGGGTCTGGTGATATTCCTGTTGAAAAAAGTCAGTATTAATATAAATCCATCACAGGAGCGCCCAAAGGTGGTGCTCAGGAGGCTCGAGCCCCTTCCTTGAGCTCGCTAAAAAGATTTTTTATGGTAAAAATATCAAGAAGTGCATTTTTCGCTTCTCAAATGTGATTTTTTTTAAAATTTCGCCCTCGTTTCGCCCGGTCAGTATTTTTATTAATTTATATGTCAGTGTGTTTTTTATAACTCTACGAAAATATTATTTCCAAATTTTGGAGCCCCCCTCCCTAGAGTGGTTCATTTTCCTATAAAAATGAGATTTCCAAAATTTTATTCCTCCACGCCTATGAGGAGCCATGAGCTGGTTTCTACTTTTTCTTAAATTCTTATGGGATTTAACGTAGCATGCTAAAAACGAAAACTAGACACACTGTGTCATAATAGCGGACTTCCTTCTATTATTCGTTTTGTGTATTATCAAATAAGAAAATTTGACCGATTATAAGGATTCAAACTTGAGTCAGAAGTCAACTTTTTGGCTGGTTTCTATTTCCTGCTTCAAAATCGGAGTTAAACTAATTCCAACCTCCCGGAGTCAAAGGAGAAAGTTGAATCCTGACTTCGGCTTGACTCCGGAGTCAGGGGAAATTTTATTGAAAATGCAGGTCGTTTAGGGCAATAAAAAGCAATAAAACCAGTCTTTGTCCTATTTTAAAAATGCTGACCCAGCAGGTGGCCCGTTACAAAGAAAAAGAAAAAAGAAACAATAATAAAAATTCTAAGTATTCAAAATCAAATCGCATCTGTCGGTTTCTCGCCAAAAAGAAGAAAAATGAAAATTTTATTCTAAATTTTATGGAAAATTCAGGTCACGTAGGCCAATAAAAAGGCAATAAAACTAGTCTTTATCCTATTCTATAAACGCCGACACAGCAGGTGGCCCATCACAAAGAAAAAGAAACAAAATTAGAAATTCCATTGTAAATTTTATTGAAAATTCAGGTCGTTTAGGGTAATAAAAAGGCAATAAAACCGGTCTTTGTCCTATTCTACAAATGCCGACCCAGCAGGTGACCCATTACAAACAAAAAGAAAAAAAGAAACACAATAATAGAAAATTCCATTCTAAATCAAGCCGCCGCATCTGTTGGCTTCACGCCACAAAGAAAAAGAAGCAATAAAAATTCCATTCCATATTTTACAGAAAATTCAGGTCACGTAGGGCAATAAAAAAACCCAATCAAACCAGTCATTGTCCTATTCTATAAATGCTCACCCAGCAGGTGGCCCATCACAAATAAAAAGAAACACAATACGTAATAAAAAAAAAAAGCCTATTCTAAATGAAGTCACATCTGTCTGCTTCACACCACAAAGAAAAAGGAGCAATAAAAATTGCATACCTACTTATAAAAAAATGCAGGTCACGTAGGACAATAAAAAGGCAATAAACCAGTCTTCGATCCATTCTAAAAATGCCGACACAGCAGGTGGCCCATCGTAAAAGAAAAAAAAACAATATTGAAAATTGGAATACAAAGCCGACCCGTTTGCCTTGTAAGGAATTTTTGAAAAAGATCTTATCTGCCGACCACTGCCTCAAAGGGACCATAAAACCAATCTTTGTGTTGGTCTAAAAATGCCAACCTAGCAGGTGGTATAGCAGGGGTTCAAAGAAAATATTTCATCTGCCGAACCCTTGTTTAGAAATATGATGAAATTCCATCAGAAAAGTTGACCAATCACAAGCCTCCAAACTTTGAGCTCAATTTTCTCGTAAATGGTGAGCTTTTAAGAAAAAGTCCTCAGAACCAAAGTTGTAGAGAGTGAAATTCCTGACCATCCTTTTGGCCTCTATTTTCCTCTACGATGCACCATTTTCGAAATATTTTCAAAAACCTGAATAAACTTTGAACTCAAAAGCTCAACTTTCAAAGCACGGATAGACTTCAAAATTTAATCAGCTCTTCTCTTGTACACCTTCTAATCACCATAAAAATTTCAAGTCGATCGATCATCTCTAACATAAGTTATCGCGTCAGAAAGATATGTACCAAAACTGAGTTTTAAAGTTGAAAAGCTCAGCTTCGTGGGCACAGAATTGCACCAAAAACTATACAGCTGTTCTCTTACATGATCTGCACCTACTGTAAAAATTTCAGTCCGATCTGTTGAGTTTAACGAGAGAAATCGCATTAGAAAGAAAAAGGCTTCAACAAACAAACAAACCCTGATGATTGCAATAGCGGATTCCCTCCGCTAAAAAGTTTAGGAGAGGGAAACGATACAAAATTTTTAAATATTCCTTAAAAATTTGAATTCTTATATGACTCAATTCTGATTTTTTGCGATAAAGTTGAGACTCGAGGAACTATCTTAAACGCAGTGTGTATTCTAAAATTTTTTTGGAGCTACTCAAATTGAAAAATTGATGTTCTTTTACAATTTTTTTCCACCCGGCTACCCCCCCCCCCCCCTAGGTAAAAATATGCAATCCGATTTCAGTTTCTCGTTTGGTGTGAAAATCTTCAATAATAGGTACTTAAAAATGACGAGGGTAAGAATCAGGGATGAAACGTGGGCAAAAATCTTGGAGGAGGTAAAAATGGAAAAATTTGCTGACTCGGATTTTTTCAAAAATGGAAATTTTTTCCTTCCAATCTTATTGAGAATGAAGTATAAAAATTCGTGATTTTTTGAGCCAAGTACTCTTTTGTCTTCTAAAAAGAACTATATTCCCTAATGACGACCCCTCTTTCGAAAATCAAAAAAAATTCGAAAATTCCATTCCAGGTCGCCATCAAGTCCCCTGATAAAGGAGAAGGGCTGATTTTTGCCATTTCAAAATATTCAATTATTTGGAATGGAAGGAAAGAGTTCATATCATATTTTGAGAGCGAGGGCGAAAATTTTTGAAGAAAAATGGATCCAGAAGCTGGAATTTCCTCATTAAAATTCGTCCCTTTTTCGTCCTACTTTTTTGGCTTCCAAACAAAAAAACATTCCTTAACGAGCTCCTCTCCTTCCAAAAAATCAAAAAATTTCTGAAAATTCCCTTCAAGATTGTCACCAAGTACCCGGGTCAAAGAGAACAATTTTTTTCACTTGAAACCACTCAATTGTTTGAACTGGAAGGGAAGAAAATTCATACCATCATTTAAAAAATGAGTTGTGTAAAGTTAATAAGCCGGAGGGAAGCGAGGGAGAAAATTTTTCAAGAAACAGTTGTTTTCATTTTTTTGGATAAATTAAAATTTTAAAAACGTGTTTGAATGTTTATTTATAGAACTTTTTTCGGAATTGCCTAAATATTTGGAGCTGCTCGCCAAATATTTGGAGCTGCTCGCCAGATTTTTGGAGCTACCCAAACAACGCCTAAAAACCCCTTAGAATACACACTGCTTAAAGGAATTCAGGGCGCCCCCAGATTGGATAAAAACATTGTAAAACACTTAAAATGTACCACTAATTTAAGGACCCCTGAGAACAGTTCTTCAGGTCCCAATTTTCCCATCAAATTTCGACTCTCCCTCCCCCTTGTCCATTTTTTCTCGAATTCTCAGCCCCTCCCTTATATAATTTCTGGACGAGCTTTTGAAATCCATTACCCAAAATTTGATCGAAATTCCGAACACTTACTTAAGAGTATTTTCAGCATCGTTCAACCAATGAAGAAGACTATCCAACGCATCTTGGACACCTTGTGATTGGACCAAAGCGTTATCCAAAATTTGACATTTGTCAGCCAATGCGTCGCACAGCTGACGATATCTGTCTTCGACTTCGATGACCGGATTCTTCAAATTGGCCATTTCTCCGGGTGATAATTGACTCTCGAGTGATCTGAGAAGAGCATCTAAGGCCTGGAAAATCAAACAAAGATTCGTCAAGTTCTTCAAATCAAGGGTATTGCGACGCCGCATACGAAAAGGGGGCATTGACCAAAAAACGCGTTTCAAGTTTTGAACGTGTTTTTTTTTCTTTTTTATTTGAATTTGAAGGACCGGTGGGAATTTTTTCTAGTTCTACTCTTTGACTCTTTACAGCAGTTTGGGACTCCGTGATGATATTTTTGTTGATTTCGCGATGAAAAAATATTTTTCTGACGATTTTGGGAATTTTTCCCCCTTTTTTTTTTAGCAAACTCAAAAATCATTATTTTCGTATTTCGAAAGGAAAATTCGATCAGGCGATGGTTTTGCTGGATTCTACATCGTATTGTATGCAAAAATAAAGAAAAAATTTTTTTTTGAGCATTTTTGATTTTTTTGCCTTTTTTAAAAACCATTTTTCAACACTTCAAAGTCTAGTAATCGTAGTAATCGTACTGGCGATATTTTTATAGATTCTACGTGAAATTTTATAGAAGGATCAATCACTAATTCAAAACTCGTTTTTTTAGGCAATGCCCCCTTTTCGTATGCGGCGTCACAATATTTTCAAAACGAACGTAAACGAGAACATACCTGCTTGGCATTATCGATGAGACGTCCTTGAGACACAAATTCGTTATTAAGAGCCTTCGTACGACTGAGCTGATCTTCCAATGCATTCGGATCGGCGGCAACCGGTTCGATCAAAATCTATCAAAGAATTCAAATTATACGAATTAAAATAATGCAAAACTCGTCTCATCTCTGTTTTCGAACATTTACCTTATTAGCTCTTGGCTCAGCTTCCCTAAGCCAAGCTCTGGCAGCACTGAGGGCATCTCTGTACTCCTTCTGCTTAGATCCAAGACCGCTGAGTTTATCAGACAGAGCATTAACTCTGGCTAGCAAATCCCGATACTGGGAGCTGACCACCGTGACGGTATTTCTGACCACGCTATCTTGAGCAGAAATCGACTCAATATGAGGTAACCTGGACGGTAAACTGGTTCTGAACTCGTTCAAACAAGTCAAATACTCTTTGGACTCGTCGACGAATTTCTGGGCAGCCATCGTAATAAACCTGAGATCGGCTTGATGGGCGATCACATCCGAAACGAAATCTCTGGTCGATTCGAAAGATCCGTCGATTTTATTCAAATTCGATATGGATTTCTCTTTCTCTTCCAACGTTTTCTGGGCTTTATCCATCCAGGTTGTAAATATGGTAAGATCGTTTTTGAATTTAGTCAATTCGTCTCTGGCGGCCGACAAACGACGTAACAGTTTATCGGTTCTTTCGTTAGCCCGATCGTATCGAGTCCTCAGTGATTTGCCTTTTCTTTCCAAATTGGTGATTTCGTCTCTGGATAGGTATTCGCTGCCGGTGGCCACCACTTGGCGGACCTGATCCAGGCAGCTGGTAACTGGACGGGCTTGCGAGTCGATTTCTTCTTTCAAAAGCTGCAGAAAAAAGTACAATTAGGAAATGTCACGTGAAATCGTAAAACAACGAAATATACCAACTTTTAGAATATTTATCTGGTTCCTAAGTTGGTTAACATCCTCTTGAGCGACATCTTGGTTCGAAATACGATCTTCGATTTCGCTAATCCACGATAATAATTCGCTCAACGTGTCATCAGTCAGGCGATATTTCTCCTCCATCGCTTGCTACAGAAAAATCACATCAAAAATACCCCGATTAGGCCTCTTCATCATTTACTTATCCTATCTAAACTAATCATACTAGAAAAAAATCAATAAAAGACAAAAGCTGAAAAAAAATCAAAACTGAAACATCTACGATGAGTAAAATGTTTCCAATCGGGTATAATCCTCCGTCCTTCGGGAGGAAATACCCGGTTCGATTAATGATAATGAAATCGCTACTCAGCCTAGCTCATTCACGCAGCCGAGAAAGAGATAGACGTCTCGGTAGCTAAAAAATGGTTACTAATTAGAAGCGTTTTTAAAAAGCTGAAAAATAAAAATAAATTATTTCTAATCGAGTTATCGTATAGAACGAAAATAAAATAAAATGTAAAAAAAAATAATAAAAACCAGTGTGTGGTGTTAAATCAGTTAGCATTGCCGATGAAGATGTTACGAAAGCGTAATGGTACATTTTTACAGCCAATTTAACTGTAAGCGAGTCGAGGAGTATCACCAGTCGACAGGATTAATTGCCGCCAAATTGTTACTACAAACGAAGCCGATACCCTTTTGGTAGGTGTTTATTGCTTTGGTTTGCTTTATTGTATTTTTGGTTTAGAAGAGCAATTATGTATGTATGTTTATGTATTATATCAGCAGCGCAAATTATATAATATTTGGCATATAGAGCGCGAGGCGACGCTTTAAGATTAAAAATGAAACACAAGTGCGAGTTGGCAAACAAAACATCAAACAACAAATACAGCCATGATGATAATACCTGCAACAATTCAAATAACACGCAAAAAAAACGTTTAGAGATCAGCAGAGATGAAAAAAAAAGTAGTGTAAGTTGCGTAAAAATCGCACTCAGCAAACTGGTTCGTTTTTACGCATTTAACGCGCATGCGCAGTTCGAAATTTAAAACGATCAAATAGGTAGAAGCCCATTTCCGTCAAAAATCAATTCCAACTTCGAAGGCGGATCTGGATTTGGAAAATTCGTCACCAAAAAAAGCCATCAACCAGCACACGCAGGTACGTCTGTATCCCACTTTCCTTATTTCCTTCACCGAAATGATACAGGGTGGGTTGAAAGTCGCCCCAAAGACACAGAAAAAGACTCCCTCATAGAAAAATACTACTGGTATTTTCGTATTACTAGTTTTACTACTAGTTTTTCCAAAAAACTACTAGTTTACGACTAGTTTTTGTCGAAAACTACTAGTTTACTACTAAAAACTAGTAGTTAAACTAGTAATACGAAAATACTAGTAGTATTTTTCTATGAGGGCTAGCTCTTAATTTGACGCAAATAGGGTTTCCACGATCAAGTTCAACATTATTTCAAGTTCAACTTTTTTCAGTTTTTTCATAATTCCAATTTTTTTTCAAAGCTGCGTCCAATTTTAAAATTATAATTTTTCCAACAGTAACATTTTTCTAAACTTCAAATTTCTCAAAAATTTGAGGAAAAATTTCAAAAGAGTTGGAAGAAAATTCAAAAAATATGAAGTTGAAAAAATTATGACAAAATTTCACTTGGAAATATTTACAGATGAAAAAATTCTGGGATTAAAATTTTTTTCCAACTTTGCTATCTTCAAATTTTTTCCAACTTTACATATATTTTTAAAATTTTTCATAACTCAAAAATTGTTTCCAAAAATGCCCAATTTTTTTCAACTCCAAAGTAGTTTTAGTTGAGAAGTTTTTCCAACTTTGAATCTTTCAAAAAAATGATCAACTAAGTATGTTTTTCAATTTTTTTCTCAACTCTTAGATATGAAAATATGAAATTTAAAAAAATGTTATTGTTGAAAAAATTTTAAAATTGGATACACCTTTTAAAAAATTTAGAATTAATGAAATTGGAAAAAGTTGAACTCGGAATGAACTTAGGACTTGGATCATCGAAATCCCACTTGCGTAAAAATAATTTAGGAGCTAGTCAGAAAAAAAACTTGAAGCTTTCGGGTATGCAGCATTTGCATGTTTTTTGATTCCTTAAATTTATTTCTGGGGTCATTCATACTTCAAACCCAAAACTTCACTGCCTGGAGTGAGAGAAAGGGTGCTAAAATGAACACTTTTCGATGAAAATTTTTAACTTTGGTCCCACCCCGACCATTCAAGGATTTTTTTCACGTTTAGAGTTAAAATGATTTCAGAAATGGATTCAGAGAAAAATGAAATCATGATTTTGATACCCCACTCGATAAAATTGAAAAATTCTCAATTTTGGCCTTACTTCGCCTCCAATACTCTATTTTGGCGTTTGAAGTCAAAATAAGCCAAAAATTTGATTTAAATGCCAAAAACATGCATTTTGATGTAATTTTTTCAACTTTTAGAGTGAAAACAGCCCCAGAAGATTTAAAAACTATTTTAGGAACAGCTTTTCAAAAAAAAAAATCGAATTTCGCTGACAAGGGAGGTATCCCAACTCAAAGTAAAATTTTGAGTCCCAACAAAAATAAATCGAAAGTACCTATATCACAAAAAAACCCCATATACAAAATTTCAGGTATTGAAGTTCATTTCTCAAATTTTTGAAATTTCAAAATTACCTCATCGCCCTGCAAAGTATGAAAATTTGATCAATCAACAAAAAAATCTGAGATTTGGTTTATACCCGATTTTCAACCTACTGAATCGATTGGAAGCGGTTTCAAGATGTTTTGAAGCCTTTAGAAAATTTTGGAATTTTCCAGCGTTGAAGAAAAGCCAATAAAAATTGTCCATATGAACTTCAGCTCCCTAAATCGTGAATTACCAAGATTGGAGACCTATTTTATCGATAAAGGCAGAATTTTCAGAAATTCGCTACCCTCGAGTTCAAATTCTTATTTTTTAGTAGACAATTTTCCTGCAGAAAATTAATTTTTTCCAGGAAAATTGTCAGCCGAAAAATAAAAATTTGAACTCACGAGTTGCGAATTTCTGAAAATCCTGCTTTAATCGATCAAATAGGTTTCTAATATTGATAATCCGCGATTATAGGTACTGAAGTTCATACATACCATTTTTATGGGCTTTTCTCCAGTGCTGGAAAATTCCAAAATTTTCTGGAGGCTTCAAAACGTTTTGAAACTGCTCCCAATTGATTCAGGAGGTCGCAAATAGTGTATATACCAAATCTATTTTTTTTTCGTTGATTAGATCAAATTTTAAGTAATATTTTGCAGGGCAATTAGGTAATTTTAAAATTTCGAAAATCCATCAAAATTCGAGAAATGAAATTCAGCACCTGAAATTTTGTATACGGGGTTCTTTTATGTTTTTCATTCGATTTATTTTTGTTTAGGGTCAAAATTTTACTTCGCGTTGGAACACTTCCCATGTGAGTTTTTTTTAATTTGCAATTTAATCAGGCTCAGCTTCTCTCCATAAGAACGGAAAATATTTGAAAAAATCATTTTCGACTCAGAGACCCTTGAGAAACCAAATATCGTAGACCTGAAAGCTTCATCTCTCTTTTTCTACGCCTCAGATGCGACTTTAAAGTTCTGGTAACACTAAAAAATGCACACAATTTCGTAATATGAAAATCTGAAGACTCTAAAAATCAAAAAAATGACGACTAAAATAATGATTTCACTCCTTTTCCCTAACCCTCCACCAACCAATCCGCCCGCCTTCGAATATATATCCTCAAACCAGAAAAAAAATCAATAAAAATATGAACACATAAAAAGCTGAATAAAAAATGTAGGTAGGCAACCACCACCTAAAAATTAAACTCACCCTGGCATTAGCTGGCAACAGATATCCGTGGTTTTTGGCCTTCAACAAATCCATCGTACGATTATTAGCAGCCTCCAGGTATTTACCGCCAACTGCATCCAAGATGAATTTATCAACCGCCTGTTCATAGGTGAGAATCGCGCCTTCGGTGGTATCCTTAACGTAAAACGACTTTGGATCGACAATAGCGACTTTGACGCATTGATCTAGGGTCAATTTACGCCTAGTTTTCGTACTAGAGCCGGTGAAAACGTCGCTTTTTCTAGCGCTTTCGAAAGGATCGTTGAATAAACCGGTAACAGGATTATAAAGGCCAAAATGTAGGGCCTCCATTAAAGGCAGACTGTCGGTAACTACGAGGCCATTATCCAGAGCTTCGGCTAAATTAAACAATCTCGAAGAGTTCGTATCGATAATTGTGTTTTTATCCGGATCAAAGATGCCTTTTTTAATCGACTCGTCTAATTTCAACAGCCTTACGTTGGTATAATCTTTCACCAGGGCTGAATCCGGATCAATGATTCCAACAGCCAAGGCATCTTTTAGCGAAACCACGTCGTTAGTTTCGGGATCCTTGAACGAGGCCGTTTTCGTATTCAAACTCTTGGATTGTACGGTTTCGGCCAATGAGAAGGGTTTCTTAACATAAATATCACCTCTTCGGGTGATCGCTTTACGAGGCACATGTTCACAGCCATTTGAACTAAACTTGATTGTCATCTTTGGTTCGATGATTTTATCATCGAGCAGACTCCAAAGGGGGCAAAATTCGCGACACGTTGTCGTACTTCGCATCACAGCCGACCGCGGATTCAGCAGTTTCTCCTCGATGGCGAATTGCAGCGTGCATTCGAGACCGTCGACGATCTTGATTTCCTGCTGAGGGCGTTTCCTTGCAGGATCATGAGTACGCGGAGGTTCTTCTTTGGGGACGATTTGACCATCGATGGCCGGAATGTTGAGCAATTTGTACTCGTCATTTTTAGGATCCTTTATCAAAATCACTCCAGAGCTGACGATTTCTTTCTCGATGGCTTCCTGGATGGAAATACACCGGGATGTGATCGGATCAACGATAGTACCGGTTTTATCGTCGAAATGAGCATATTCGACGGCGTCGTTGAGCAATTTATCGAAATTCGGTATGATCAGGCCTCTTTTACATGCTTCTTTGAAAGTAATCAGTTCGTTATTTTTGGGTATCGTGTAAGTGCCCGAAACATCGTCTATGATCCTCAACTCGACTGCTTGTGGTAATTTCACGAAGCTGTCGTATTCCAGAGATTTGACCAAAGAGGCCTCGGCGTCGATTAAATTCTGTTTAACAGCTTCGCGTAACGTGAGCCTGCGATCGTTCTCCGGATTCACGTACAAACCTTCGTGAAAGAATCCCATAACCGAAGCCTCGTACAGGCCTATATTTTCTATTTTCACTATAAATCCGAGATTACTCGCTTCGGCCAAGTTGAGGCTTTTGTTCTGCCGAGGTGTACGGAATCTGCCATGGATATCGTCGATTAATCCTCGATCGCAGGTATCCTTCAGCGATAACACTTTCTCGTTGGTTTTATCCCAATAACAAGGTGTGGCGTAGTTGATGACACGTTGTTTGGTCGCCTCTTTCAGGGTCAACTTGTCGCCGCTATTCGGATTAATCAATTTACCATCGGTTTCATCGTAGAAACCAAGATCGAGAGCTTTCTGCAGCGGCATCATTGTCTTGTTGTCCAAGATCAATCCCTCGTTATAGGCCTGGATCAAAGAAACCGTGACTCCGGTAACCGGATTTTCGATGGTTGCTGTCTCTCCGTTAATCAGACCGGCAGAAAGGGCTTCCATCAGAGCCATCTTTT
The DNA here is from genome assembly GCA_033439095.1 of Pseudococcus viburni. Classification (NCBI taxonomy): domain Eukaryota; kingdom Metazoa; phylum Arthropoda; class Insecta; order Hemiptera; family Pseudococcidae; genus Pseudococcus; species Pseudococcus viburni. The sequence goes on from JAVBJF010000031.1 coordinate 436,702, forward strand.
TGGCTGGATCACTCCGAGTATCTTTGACCAGTACGGAATTCGGATCTAGCAGATTTTTATCGATTGCTTCCTTCAGCGTGAGGTATTTGCCGATATTGGGATCTAAAAAGAGACCGGTTTTTTCGTCAAATACACCTTTATTGATGGCTTCCTTTAATGTCATTGGTCTACGAACTTCAATCAGTATGCCAGCATCTATGGCTTCGTGGAAGGATATTTTACGTTGACCTATTTTAACGATAGATTTTTGAGGATCGATGATGCCCTCGTCGATAGCGTGCTCGAAGCTCAACGTTTTATTGTCGTATTTTAATATCACAGATGACGGATCGACGACCAGTTTCATTATTTTACGTTTTTTATCCTCCGTCCTTGGCTGACCACTTGTGTAGGGTATTTCCATCACCATGTATTTCTTTTCAATGGCTGTACCGAAGTTCATCTCGACTGGCACTAATACCAGACCTTTTCTTAGATCAATCAGACCATCAGAGATGGCTTGATGAATAGGCAGGTATTTATCATGTATAACGTCTTTGATTTTAATCTCGTCTATGTCGATAAATTGAGCCTCAATGGCTTCCTGAACAGTCTGCCACAATCCTGTGCAAGGATTCAGTACTTTTCCAGTTTTCGGATCGTAGTACTTGCATAAAACCGCATCCATGAGGTTCATTTTGAAAGGTCTATTAATTATAAGCTTTTCACTAATGGCAGTATCTAATTTTATCGGTTTACCGGTGATTGTATTGTTCAGACAACAATTGCTGACCAATCCGGAATTCATAGCTTTATCCAAAATCACATATTCGTTTGATTTAATATCTTTACACTCAGCTAAGGTCGGATCAACGATCTGTCTATTGATGGACTCTTCCAATGAGACACAGTCGGCAGTCGTATCATCGACAATTTTATTTTTATTCCTATTATACCGTCCATTTCTCACCACAGCCACCAAACAAACCGGTTTCCTACACGGAAATATCAATCCTTTGGCGAACGCAGAAGCCATATCGAATTGAGCATCGGCAACTCTCAATAGGCCAACATTCAAATCAACCATACCACAATCCACAGCATCTGTCAATGAGAGGACCTCATTGGTGAAAGGATTTCTCACAGAGACAGATTCTGCAATGATGAAACCAGTCGTCAAGCACACATGTAGATCCAGCAACTGACCAGGTTCCACATTTACTTTGCAAGTTCTCCTGTCGACAATACCAGCCTCAATGGCTTCTTCAAAAGTAACCCCAATGATGGTGCGATTCTGTCGAGGAGAGTCGAGTTCTGTGATCCAACCCAGTTTGACACTTTCGAAAAATGTAATCCTGCGTTCGGTATTCGGATCTGTCATGAAACCTTCGTCATTATCGACCAATTCGAAAGTCAAGGCGCTTTGAATGGGCAAATATGAATCAATTTCTTCGAGATCTTTGACATATATATTATTTACCCTGAACAGGTTCTCGTTCAGGATTAAATTCCGGAATGTGATTTCTTCTCCAGTCTCTGGATGTAAAAATATCTGATTTTTTGTATCGTAGACTCCTCGTAAAGCCAGATCTTTTGGAGTAAGATGTTTCGTGATCGTTATATAATTATCCCAAGTAGGTGTACCGGGGGTAATTTGAGATTTCGCTCGATTACCTTTACGACAAGCATCATATACCACTTTTCCGGCCAATAAAGGTGCCCCTAGTACGGTCAAGAGGCCTAATTTAACAGCATCTTTCACAGATATGTTATTTCCTGTGGCATCTTTCAATGTTCCTTTTTGTGGATCAACCAATCCACTTTCCAAAGCATCTTGCAAGCGTAATGTCGACTGAGACCCTTTATCATACACCACCATATCCGGATTAATAATACTTTTTTGCATAGCTTCCTCAAAGGTCACCATTGACCCATCTTTAGGATCTCTGAATTTAGCCGAAGTATCGTCGTAGCTCTGCAGGAAATCGTCAACAGCGTCGTATTGATCTTTAGATATAGCAAAATTGTCTTCTACAGTGTTACCAATCACTACAACTTCGGATTGTTCGAGAGTCTCGTAGAATGGCACCGACATTATAAGACCTTCTCTGATGGCCACCTCCAAAGGTTTCTTTTCACCGGTTAATGGATGTTTAATCTCATTTGTGTCACTATTATAAAGACCTTTTTGTAAAGCCACCGGTAGAGTCATTCCAGCCGGGGGCAATTGCGCCGGATTTGCTGGCTCTTCGTCGACAAAAATATTGTCTCCTTCTTGAATAGCGGCATCTATCAAATCGACGTCTCCTTGGAGAGTCTTAATTCTCAAGTTTTCACCGACTATGCCTTCTTTTATGGCATCTTCCAGAGTTAACACGTTTCCAGAAGATGGATCTTTGATATGGGAAAGAGGGTCGACAATATCACAAGCGATTGCCTCGGGTAATGAAATATTTGTACCGGTTTCCGGATGAATAATTCGGCCATTTTCGACCAGCCCTTGACGCAGCAGATCCGGTAACGAGAGGCTTTTGGCAATTGGTATGAGTAATTTAATGGCAGAGGTTGATCCGTCCAAAATACCCCTTTCTACCGCCTCTTTGATTGAGATCATGTCGCCTCTTTGAGGATCACAAATAAGTTTAGCGTTAGGATTGGCGTTGGTCAAGTCGAGAGCTTCGAATAAGCTCAACTGTTTGCCTTCTGAATCGGTCATATTTTCTAGGCTTTCGAACAACTCTGCTGTTGTTTGGTCGATTAGACCGCTATTAAGAGCATCTTTTGGTTTGACTTTCTTTTTACGCATTTTTTGTAAAATTACCGGACGTGCTCCTTCGATGGTCGGTGACTCAGCCTTGGTGGCTTTACCGATTGAAACAAGGTATTTTGGTTCAGTGGTTACACGACTCCTGGTCAGTTGAGCCAATGATGGACCTTCATCATCGTCAGATGGAATAGAAGTGGATTCGAGCCGGCACAGAGTCGGTTTTGAACCATCTTCCGGACCACTGGTAACCCTAACCGAAGTCATGGTATCAGTTACTTTTTTCGCAGCTGTTAAAGAACATCCGAGTATGGCGAGGACACCCGTTTTAATGGCCTGATTCAGATTCATCTCGTGCCCATCTTGATTTCGATATGTTTCTGATTCCAAATCAACCAATCCCGATTGGACGGCTTCTTGTAAGGTCATCTCAACGCCTGGAGAAATGGCCATTTTAATCTGGGATGGATCAATCTTATCAGATTTAACAGCATTGACGATATTATCGGAGGAATTACGATCAACGAAGATCACAAGCGCTGTTTCAGGATCAAAAATTGTATTTGGTCGGATCTGTACGGGTTCCATAGGCTGTTGAACTTCAGCAGATGTCAATGTGAACTTGGCAAATTGCACAAATCTGGGACTATCTTTTTTCAACATGACAGATGCGTTGGTAACGAACAAAATCAAAGATCTGTCTATAGCCTCTTTCATTGTTATTCGTTCGTCTTCCTGGACTAAATAATGTCCCGTACAATTCAATATTTGTTTCTCCAAACTTCTTTCTAACGATAATTTACGACCTTTGGTTGATTCAACAACGATGGCAGATTTAGGATTAATAATCTCCAATTTTATGCATTCTTCGAAAGATACCAATCGATCAGTTCCCGGAATGATGAACAGACCATTGACAGGATCAAAATATTTCTCTTTGATGGCCATTTCCAGATCCCATCCTTCCGGTGGTACCTCAAATCGATCTACATCTTTGATCTTCTGCTCTGGGGCAGTATTCGTTTCAACAACTTGTTCTTGTTTCATTTGCAAAGGTTCCAGAATTTTAATGAGCTTTTGCTTAATAGGAGATTTGCTGCGTTTGGTGGGCGAAGCCTCCAGTTCAGTTGGTTTCTCATCATCCAAGGTTTTATGGGAAATGCCAATTTCAAAAGATTCTATAGTATTGGTGCTGGGCAGCTGGACCGTGGTTGCATATCTTACCACAGTTTTCGTAATAGTTTGAGTCGATAATGTAATAGCCAGCAGACTTTTCAATGTTGCTACACCTTCGGCAGTAATCAGCTTCTTTTTGACTGCTTTGTTAAAAGGAATGTCTCGATTTTTAGATTTATCAATCAAAATACCAGTTTTGGGATTAATATGGCCGAATACCGCAGCCTCCATTATGGTCATCTCTCCTCCAGAATCTTTCTTGATTCCGACCTTTTTGGATAACATTTTCAGTACCTCAGGCCTAAGACAGTTTTTATCGGCAGCATCGTCCACCGGGATCATCTTACTATTAAATCGATAGCATACTTTGTTGCCTTGCTTTTTCACCAAACCAGTATCGATGGCTCGATTCAAATCAACGTATTCGTCGCTTCGTTCGAGTCGAAACGCGGCAATATCGAAGACCGATTTGACAGCCACCGAGTACAGAAGACCTCTTTCGACGGCGCTAGGCACCGGAATCATCTCTTTGCTTTTTTTATCCACGTAGAAAGAAGTCGGAGTGATGATTTCGTCATTCAGAGCGTCACCGAGAGTGACCAGTTGGCCGGTTTGTTTGTTCACGACGGTTTTATGGAGATCAGCGTCCAAGACGCCTAATCTAATGGCGTCCAGCAATGGTACATCGACTCTGTAGATGGGACTTTTGAACAACCCGTTTTCCTCGATTACTTCCATATCGACGCAATCCTTCAAGCTGAGCGGTTTAATGATCAATCTTCGCCTTTTGGCCTCGTGCAGCGTGATGGTCTCGCCGGATAATCGATGATTGTATTTTTCGTTCTCGATGAGTCGTTGATTGAGTGCCTCGTTCAGCGTGACTTTCGTATCACTGGCCGTATCGACAATTTCGCGAATTTTATCATTAACAATACCCTTCTCCGTAGCCTGCTTAATTGTCAATCTGTTACCGGTATCTCGATCGTAGATCTGGCCGCTGCGGCGATCCACCAATTCTAAACATATCAGATCGTACAACGAAAGCGACAGATTGGACAATCTGTGAGAAGACGACGACGACGATAAACTAACGTTGGTTGAACTGCTTACGCTGCTTTCGTCATCATCATCGGCAATGCTAACCTGATTTTCGGGGCCTACCCCCGAACTAAAATTCACCTTCAGTCTTTCCATAGGGCCGCGCTCGGCGTCCACTAATTCTCGTTGTATTGCTTCCAGCAACGAAATCGGTTCACTGCCGTCTCGGCTAATACCGCAAGGTCCTAGCAGTTTGGCAGCCAGCTCCGGCATGACTAGACCGCATTTGACGGCGTCTTCTATACTAATATACGTAGTTTTGGACGAACCGGCGCCGTTCACCGCGATTTTACCGGTTCGTACGTCCAAAATTCTCAGTCTTATGGCGTCTTCGACGGTGAGCACTTCTTTGGTTTCCGGATGCACGATTCCCTTCATTTCGGTGATATCGAAACCGTTGCGATCCGTCGCCGTTCCGGTACCGTCGTCCTTTACCTTGCGTAACGAGCGTATTTCGGTGAAATGCATCGATTCGTAGGCGACGTTGCCGTTGAGCGGCGTCGACGACGTGGTACCCATTTTCAACGGGGTCGATTCTAGATTGAAAGTACGCTCGTTACGAGGATCTTTGATGTAGATGGTGTTGGGCGATGATACATCTACGGTGTCTTTGCCGTTGGTTATTCTGCGAACATGGCCAAATACGAAAAGAAATTGTCAAAATTGCAACGTAACGGGAGAGTGGATTAGTTTGGATTGGGAAATTGGTAAAGATTTAACTTTTGATGGACGACTAAAATGAAAATATGGTAGGTATTTTCCATGGAATTGAAAAACAGTCGAATAAATTAAAATTAACCAACCGACCCCCTCTCCCAGTCTTAAATGATTAACACGGAATTAAATATTTCAAAAAATTAACAGGGGGGGTCGGATAAAAAAGTAAGTCGATATTCGAATTCTACGCCCTCAAATTTGCGAGAATCAATATGCCACACGCTGTTTTTGTCTTTTAACATACTTTTCTCCAAAATTGGGGGAGGGGCTAGGGGGCACTGAAGGGTTAAATCCAAAAAATCAGCAAATATTTGAACTCAGTGCCCTCAAAAACCTAACAAACAACAGATCATACGTTATTTTTCATTTTTTTTTCATTTTGATCTTATCAAAGGGGCTAATGGGGGCGGGGGGGGGGGGGTAGATGGGCCAAATGAAAAATCTGAGTACATATTCGAACTCAGCGCTTTCGAATTAGTAGAAATCGATGTGTTACTTTACTTTTTCGATTTTTTTGTATTTTGGTCAAAATTGTGGACCCCTGTACTCCCCAGGGATGTAAAGATCCCATCTTGAAAATTTTTTGATTGAAAAAAAGGACGAAAAGGGCTATATACTGTAATTTTTTTCAGATTTTCAAATTGTAGCTTTCATCTTTTGTACTTATCTCACCGCCAAAGTTCAACTTTGAGCTTTTCAAACGGTGACAATCGTTTTTGAATCTCCTATTAGTTCTCTTTCAGACCCCGCTAACACCCCCCCCCCTCCCCGTACAACCTATCACGAAATATAAGCCTTCAAATTTGGGTAATATTACAATAAATCGCAATTGCATAAAAATTACGAAGCCCCCCTCCCCCTCTTGAGGGTTAGAAGGGAAATTATCGTACTTTTGTGAATAAACCATCAAGGGGAACTTATAAAAAAAATTATGGAAATCGGATGGAATAACCTAACAGAAGACACGATCAACGCAACGTGGTGATAATTAAATTTCAACATTTTACACCTATACAATGTCTCAAGACATGAAACAATGAATTCAAATTCAGAAAATTTAATAAAATTTCAAAAAAAAACTGTTTGAATCAACGACTTTTCTGGAGAAAAGGGGGAGGTGGAAGGAAGAGCTGAAATGTTGAAAAAGATGCAAAAAATTAGCTTTTAACCACTTTTTTTTCTTTTTTTGAAATAAATGACCTCTCCCCCTTCTTGATTACCTATCCAACAATGTAACTGGATTGCACACAAAAATTGTTGAAAATTACGTTAAAATTGGTTTGAAAAATGCTAAAATTACTCGTGATATCCAAAAAATGGTTTAGAGGTCTAGACTCCAAAACGACGCGGTAAAGATTTCACTCCCAGGCTCCAAATTTACCCTTCTACACCGGATCTTAAAATCTGAGATTCGGCTATGTTTAATTTTTTTTCAAAAATGATTTCAGTAATGATGTTTTAACCTAAAAATACCATTGGTACCCTATTTTTCAGAGATTTTTCAAAAATATCAGGAATAATAGGAACCATGCTTTTTTAATACCTATTCAGTGAAAAATTTAAAAAACAGTTTTGAAGCAAGTTAGCAGAAGTATTTTAATCGACACATAAAAATTATCACCGCCGATTTTCCACAGTTTTTTCAGTTTTTGAAAAAACATGTACCATGCATATTTCTTCTTTTCGAAAATGGCCTGCATGGGGGGGAGGGGGGTGATGGTGGAAAATCGCCGCCGATAAATCACTTTTTAAATTTGATAGCTTTGACGCCTTTGACTGAAAAATTTTTCCATCGTCTTGAAATGTTGTTGGAATGAAATTTGATCTATTTTCACAACGTTTTCTTGATCTTTTTTTAAAGATCCTTAAAAAGTAGGGTAAAGATGACAAAAGGGTGCCAATGATATTTATAGGTGAAGACATCTATACTAAAACAATTTTTTTCTAAATTAAAAATTTTTTCATCAATTTTCAAGATTTTTTGAACATGGTCAGATTTTGAGGTTCAGTGGAGAGGAGCAAATGTGAAATCGGGGTAAGGGGGCAAACTTTTTACCACATCGTTTTGAAGTCTGGACAGAACTTTCTATCTACCCCTTTTCAATTTTGGAAAACAAGTGCAGAAATTTTACTTCCAAAGAATAATAGGTAGCACATTTAAAATAAACAGTGATGCAAGCATCACAAACTTTCCGAACAGGTGTGAAAGAAAAATCAACGAAAGTATTACCTAGGTACCATAATTGTCTAAATTTTGCCTATGAAAAAAACAAGCTTACTCTTTTATGTGTAGTTTATGCTCGCTGAGAAAAATATACGTTATCTTGAAAGAAAGAGGCAAAAATGCTGACGCGAGATATATTTGGTTCTCTCTAAATACGTCCTCCCATCGATAAGGAGTATCGCGTTTTAGATTACGATTACATGCAATGTAACGCGGCAAATGACCAAACTCAAAGATTTTTGGATTAAATCGCTCGTAAAAAATTTTCTGGTGAACCTTTCGATCTGAGATTTTGGCATAGCCTTCCTTTTTGCAAACCCCAACTCCTATTAAGATTTCAACGAAATATTTAAATTAGGACGGACGTAATCGTGTTCACAGACATTTTTTATCCCACATACATACATACATACATACATACATACATACATACATACATACATACGGAACATCATCTGGAATTTGGTCAAAACAAACTTGTACAAAATCAGAATTTTTCTAGACCCAATATTTCCGAAAACGAATTTCGACCCGAAAACAATACTTTCCTTAACAACGCTACGCGCTGTTCGGAAAGTAAAAACAAATTGTCAAAAAGAACAGGAAATGGTGAATTTTCATTAAAAACAGTTTCAAAACATCGTAAAAATTGACAAAACATTTCCGAAAAATTGAAAAATGCGAAAAAAAGACCTAAAAATTGTTTAAAATTCATTAACAGCCAAAAAAATTATAAAAATAACGTGAAAATGGATCAAATTTAATTAAAATGAAATTTCAAGATAATTGGAAAATTTTCCAATCAGCTGTCAGAAACGAATAGAAAAATGTCAATTGTTAAGGAAATTTGAAATATATCACTGGCAACTTATAAATTTCTCTGAAAAATTTTCCGAAATTATAAATACCTAATTTCAACTTTATTTCAACGATTTTCAATACTTTTCGAATATTTTTTGCTACATAGGGTGTCTAATAAAATTTGTTGAGCAAAAAGCTTGACTTAGCTTAACCTTTTTGCACGACTTTTTTGTTTTTTTATGTGCTGGCACCACCCCCTTACCCTCCAAAAAAATTAATTTTACGAAAAACTCCAGACAAATATACCAAATTCAAAAAAACACAATGAGCTCTTAAATTTAAATTTTTACAAACAAATTCAAAAAAAATTATTCAAAAAAATTGCAACGAGCTCTTTCTAAATTTAAATTATTTATCAAGAGTGAATGGAAATAATTTCAATTTTTGAAAAAAGCTCAACCTTTGAATCGAAAATCTGGCTCATCTTGACCAGCCTAACTTAGCTCAATCGTTAGACACCCTACTACACCATCACCCCCTTCTCATTACCACCAAAAATTCATCATCACAACTGCTCAATTTCCAAAAATACCGCTGACTCAGCGCCACAATGACTTCGCCAAAACCCACCACAAAAAATCGCATTAACACAATGAAAATAACTAAAACAAACATACCTGTCGGGTGATGGAATATACGTCGTAGACGAAGACTGCTCGTAAATACTAAATTCAGTTCTGAAAGTTTTCAACGGTTTAGGCTCCATGTTGAACACCAACTCCTACACAAATTAAAAAATTATTAACGTTATTTGGTAAAAATTTCGCGCCGTATCATCACACGCGACACTTTTAATAACTACAAACACCATGTAACGTCTTAATTGGATAATGTTACTGTTCTTCCGAATGTAATCATGAAATTGTCCTTGAACGATTGTTTAATAAACCCGATACCCTACAAATATCTCGCGCAATTTCGCTCCAAATTTCCGTCGCACACCTTCTGCTCCTCCTCCGCCTGTCAGGTACTCTATAATTTTACCGATTTGACGAGAAAAAAAATGTCAGTTGAAAATTACAACCTAGATCAATTTCTCAACTAGCAAGGCCAAAATAATCTCTCCAAAAATTAACGACCAACGAAGTAAAGAAAAAAATCCCATACCTTGCGATTTCCAAGCTTTTACTATCCCATATCAGAACACGGACGAAAAACAAATTCGCGAACGTAGCGCCGAACCACAACTTTCATTTTCACTTCTGCTCCGGCGGCGCACCGTTCGTTCGTCGAATCACGTCTAACAGTCAATCGACCATAGCGCCATCGCCGAACCCATCCAAGACATCGGACACCGAACGCATTTCTTATACTATTTACACCGTCGACACCGAGACCGTGTTATTGTTGATCTATTCATAACACAGCTTGCGAACCAGGTGGGCAGAACAACTTTTCAGCTATCTACCTCGCGACACAGGCGAAAAAAAAACCACCGAGAGTATCTACGATTATGATCGTCGCAGAAATCGAAACCGGCCCAGCGAAAACACAAATTCGTAGATCGTACAATTTGATCGCGATCGACGTCGAAAAATCTACACGAATATAGCTTCGAACTCCCTACACGAAGTACGTCTCCCTCGAATCTTAATTTCTCGCGAAACGTTGTGAAAAAAATCTACGGTCATTTGGACGTCGCAGATGCAGCGGCAGCTTCGTCTACGTGTCCTTATAGCTTTCGTAGAAGCATTTAGGTGCGCCACCATTTCTCACTATACAGCTGATCAACTTTACAACTTCCCACACACGTAAGACGAAGAAACCAGTCGCTAAACTATTGTCCAAATATGGACAAGTCGAGATGTCTTATCAAGCTCACCAGTCTGCAGTTCGTATTCATTTCCTCTAGAATTTTTTTTCACCCCTCGCCTCCATCTTTCATGTCCAAATGCAACGAAAATATTACATCTCGACACGCACACGCAGCCGAGAGAAAATCTCACTGACGACCGACGGTTGCAATTGGCAAGTTGCATCGAAATAAGTACGTAAGGCGAAGCTAGCAAAATCCAGCCCATTTACCTTTAACTCGACGTCATCCGGGTACAGAGTGGCCATCTGTTTGATGCGATCGTACAGCACGTTCATCAACGCTTCGAAACGATTATTCAACATGTCCAGCTCGTGAGAGACGGCAGCCTCGCCGCATCCGCTCATGTATTCCAGCTTGATTTTCTTCTTATTCGTAACCGAATTCTGGAGTTGCGGATGGACCTCGTCCACCAGCCATTCGCAATAGTGTAACAATCGTACGTCGTAAATCTACACGTCGAGTTAGCCACCAGACGTAATTCGCCCCGTTGGGTTAACAATACAGAGAGGACAGCGTGTTAGTTCGCCTCCGGTTAATCGGGTTATGTGATTTGACCAAGATAGACTCGATTTTCATTTCGAACCCATCAAAGGATCGATTTTTCGTCCCCCTTCCCTCAAATTCGTCCAAATCCCTTTGATAATATCGCCTAAATCTATCCGACTAAAAATAGTATACGTGTTAGGTCTTACCTTGGCTTCTCTAATAAATCTACCACCGTCAATGTTAACTTGTTCTACTGCTGGAATCCTTTCCATAACATTTTTAAATAATTTCTACGGCAAGGAACAAAAACAAAAAAAATCCCACAATATTTTAAAAATCTACTCGTAGGTATTTTACTATAAGTATTACACTACGGCTACGAGAGCATCTTCTCTATGAATTTTTTGCCCCTTTTATCCAGTTGCATGTAACGACGCCACAATTTCATTCACATCAACAATATTTTCAACATACACACGATTCTTGTTGTTTGTTATGTTATCGTTAATTAGATTACGATTTAGGTTCGAGTTAAAATTAAAAATTCTAATTATATACAACCCAATTTGATTGTTAGATATCTGTGTTAATAAATTATTACCCGGGATTAAAAATGATCGAAAATATTCGATACCTTTGTCGTCGATGGTTAATAAATAAACCGTAAAAGATACCTTAGTTGGTTCGATTTGTTCGATGGCTTGCGATTTGATCGGAGTAAGGGCGTTCAATTTTTGGTAACTTTCGTCGATGATTTTCACCTCCTGTTGATACGAATTCGCGTATTTCTCCAATAAACCGTATGCTGCTTCGCAGCTTCTTAATCTGTAAAAAGAACAAGATTTTTAATACATTTATTGCAATGGTGAATTCTGTTAAGTAAGGTGAAGAATGAGGGGTGATCGTTTTGATTTTTTTTTTCGAAAATTTGAATGGGGAGAGGGATAGCATCAAAATTGTGTCTAGAATTCGAAACGACTGCGTAAAATGCCACTCCTGTACCTCTACCCCCCCCCACCCCACCTAGGATGGATCGAAAAAAACACACCCTCGATTTTTATAAAAATTGATGAAGTGACTTCCTTCGTGTGGGAGATGTCACAAAAAAATTTTGAGCCTCTCAGCTCAAAGATTGGCAAAGCTAGGGGAGCTCAAATAGTCATTTTCGAAAAAATTTAGATTTTGCCACTTTTTGGTAATGGCACCTGCTGGGAACCTCGGTGATCCCTAGAAAGTTGCGATTTGAGTTTCTACAGGGTGTCGGGTAAGTTGCCTGCCATACTTCATTTTTGGATATAACCGAAAAAAAAAGTTAGATGAACAAGTTGCATATCTTGAGAATTGAAGGGGCAAATGATGTTTTTTAAAAAATCACGTTAATTTTTTTTCAACCATGGGAATGGATAGTACTTTGTAAACTGAATAAATGTTCATTATATGATTTTTTGCATAACTTGAAAATTGAAGGGGCTACAAAAAATTCTGTTCGAAAAAAGTTCTAAAAAAATGAACTAATCAAGGGAATAGATAATATGTTGAAAAAGGAACAAATTTTGTTCTATAGACTTTTTGCCTAACATCAAAAATGAAGGGGCTACGGTTCATTCAAAAAAGTGGGTTTCAATTTTTTTTTTAATTTTCTCAATTTTGGATGACCCTTGGCCCCTTCATTTTTGATGTTAGGCAAAAAGTCTATGGAACAAAATTTGTTCCTTTTTCAACATACTATCCATTCCCTTGATGAGTTCATTTTTTTAAAACTTTTTTCGAACAAAATTTTTTGTAGCCCCTTCAATTTTCAAGTTATGCAAAAAATCATATAATGAACATTTATTCAGTTTTCAAAGTACTATCCATTCCCATGGTTGAAAAAAAATTACGTGATTTTTTTAAAAAACATAATTTGCCCCTTCAATTTTCAAGATATGCAACTTGATCGTCTATCGTTTTTTTTTTTTTTTAGTGGAACCCGGTTATATCCAAAAAATGAAGTATGGCAGGACCACTTATCGGACACCCTGTATACCTCTCTGAACTATTGACTTCGAAATTGGATCCCACGTTTTGCTGTTTTAAGGAGTTGAAAAAGTTGTAGATTATGAATTTAAAGATTTTTCATTTTTACCAAAATCAAATTGCTCACTCTGACATTTCGAAATTGAACCAAAAAGTTTCGGTTCCTTTGGAATAATTTTTGAAGATTTTTTTTAAATCTCGTGGCAGCGTCGCCAGTTGTATTTCGATTTATGCAATTTTCATAAAAATTCCAGTTTGCAGCACTGCTACAAACTTTTTTTTTGAAAAATAATTCAAATTTATTTCATTGACAAAAAGATCTATTGGTTTACTTTTTAAATCACTGAGTGAATAACTTGAATTTTGTAAAAATTGTATAAATTTCGTCAAATATCATCAAAAATTATTCTAATTTCTAGGTGACTAAAAATTTTTTGGCTCGATTTTGAGGTGTCAGCGCGAACAATATGAATTTGGTAGATATCAAAAAAACTTCAAGTTTGTGATCAATACAACTTTTTAAATCTCTAGAACGGGGCAAAACGTGGAATAAAATTTCGAAGTCAATGGTTCAGAGAGGTGTAGAAACTCAAATTTCACTTCTCTTCAAGGGTAAAAGTAGCAAAAAGTTACATTTTTTCAAAAATGACTATTTTGAGGTCCCCTAGCTCCACCAATCTTTGATCTGAAGAGCTCAAATTTTTTTGGTGATATCCTCCATTCAAAAGAAGCCACTTCAAGTTTTTTACTGAAATAATGGAATGTTGATGATATGATCTGAATATATTTAACCCAACAAAAAATCGGGAGGGGCGATTTTTTAGTCAATTTTTCAAAAAAACATATCTATATTTTTTTAATGAACATATTATTCCCTAAACCTGAACAGATCAAAGTGGATAAAATTCTGTCTTTTTGAATCGGTGAACATTTTTCACTGAAACTCAAATGAATTTTTTAACCGACCGTTGAGTCAAAAATACTGATTTCTCGGCAAATGCAAAATTGTCAGAAAAAACGATAATTTTGACTGAAAGATCAGCGAAAAATGACTGATTTTTAGTTAAATTTATTTTAGGTATTCACTCAAAAAGGCAAAGTTTCACCAAATCTAACTGATTCAGATATAGAAATTATATTGTTTGCTTTTTCCAAAACATGTATCACCAAAATCTACTTGAGATTACTTAATTTTTTCATTGAATTTTGATTAGCCCGATTTTTTTCGAATTCTCTGCCCTCCCTTACATTGCATACCTCAAAAAAACACGAAAAAATTATTTTTTTAAAGTAGGTATCTACTCCTAAAAAAAAAGTGTCAATATTTTCAGGAAAAAGACTCAAATCATATTAAAACCAGTTTCGGTAAGCAACCCATTTTAAAAAGATTTTTGCCAAATTTACCAAAAATTTCAAATAGAGTCAGAATTTAAGGCTAATAAAAGAAAGGGTAAGAATAGAGCCGAGAAGGATGAAATTTTTACCAGACATTTCGAAGGTTCAAACACAACCATTTGAGCAAAAAATTTATTAAATTTAAATAACTCCATCTCACCTATCGACTAGTTGACTGCAAATATTATTCCAACGAGTGGTAAGTCTATTTAGTTCGGTATCCAAGCGATCCAGATCGTGATGAGGGCCACCATGATGAATATGATGGCGTGATTTCTCCACCAAACGTCTGGCGTTTCGGCCATCCTCCATTAACTGATCCATAACAGATTGCTGCATCGTTACGTTATTTTGTAACGTTAATAAATCTTTATGAACCTGCGCAGACAATAAAATCATCGAATTAAATCTGTCTTTTTACAGACGATAGTTCATATAAAAACAAAATTTACAAAGTGCTACTTACAGCTTTCAAAGCTTCTAATTCCGATGGCATTTCACCGTAAGAAGCTAATTTTATTTCAAAATCTGATAATACGTGGTTCATTTCGTTGACGCCGCTTAATACGACCTCGACGCATTTTAACCTGCAACCGTGAAAATTGTTACGAGATTAATAAATCGATTTTTGGTACATTTTAATGCATACATGTTAATCGATTGTACATACCTTTCTACGTATAAATGAGATAAATTCCATAGATTGTTCCATTGATTAGATACTCTATCCATTTTGGATTGGATGGCCGGTGTTTTGCGGGTAATAGCCTTGAATGCTTCTTGGACAGTGTCCATGTCTGAGCTCAAAGCCTGTAAAAATAGTATTTGATTAGCGGAGAGTTCAAAAACGTAAGAATTTTTCTTTCAAATTATTATTCCAATGTATTATTTTTTCGCCAACCCACCTTAAGCCTTGTTTCGAAATCTCTATGTTGAATAACCAGATGCTCCAAACTATCAACATCCCTTGGAATTGGAGAATTCAGCTTCGTATTAAGCGTATGCTCCGCTTCATCTAAAGCAGCTTGTAGCAGGGCCACTTTATCATTAAATATCCTGGTGGCATTTCGGTTCTCCTCTGCAATGATGACACAAATTGTCATAAATCGTATTCTCAAACACCAGAGCCAATTCGACACTTACCATCTTCTCTGGCACGTCTTTCGAATTCGTCGAATAATCTATTGACCTCGTCCATTTCACGTCTCAATCTTCTGAGCTGTGGATCAGCCGGATCACCTTCTTCTAGTAATTTGGCTGCGTCTTCGTTCAAAGCTTTACGAATAGCATTCCTCTGGTCAGCACCCATAGCCAAAAACTACACCCAAATCAAACGTCAAATTACATTCTCTCTATCGCCAACCTGTTTTAAAAACGAATATCGCACTTACTTGAGCCAAATCCCAACTACGAACAACTTTGATGGTTGAGAAAATCATATTTTGTCGCATACGCAGCTGTTTACGTTGCCATAGCGCGATAGACCGTTCGAATTGACGTTTGAGTCTCTCGATGGCTTCTAAAGCTTCTTTATCGGGAGGCGGAATCAAGAACACGACTCCTGGTATATTACAATCCGAGTTACTAGCTCCGCTCGACACTCTCCACTTGATACGGCCCGAATTATCGTGTAGCACCCATTGGTCGCCTTTTTGAATATGTACCTGCGAACGAAAGTTTACTCGTTTTTATTTCCAAATAGAAAACCAGGAAAAATATTCGCATTTTGGTTCGGTACTTACGTTATTTTGTTTATAATTACAAATAGCAAGTATCGGTATAGGTCTGGTAACAGGTTGACGGCGTTGTTTCAACGGTACAACGTTTTGAGCACGTTCGGCTAAATTCTGCACCACTTCGCTGTACGAGTTGAGCTCTTCGCGAAGTTCTTGCATACCTTTCAAGAGCCGTTCGCCTTCATCCAATGTGAAATCGGACTGGCTGTAAGTAGTATTGAGCAATTCGTCTCGTCTGCGACAGCAAAACAAAAACATTGTTAGGAAATCAAT
Organism: Pseudococcus viburni; assembly: GCA_033439095.1. Taxonomy (NCBI): domain Eukaryota; kingdom Metazoa; phylum Arthropoda; class Insecta; order Hemiptera; family Pseudococcidae; genus Pseudococcus; species Pseudococcus viburni. Next base: position 453,243 of record JAVBJF010000031.1, read on the forward strand.
ACATGGTGTGTTTCGCTAGAAATAAAGCCTTCCACCCAGTAACTATGCAACATTCTGAATCAAGGTAAGTATGTTTGCCTACCTTCTAGATTGAAGGAACTTTCGATATGGTTAGTCAACGGTGGGAGGGGGCACACAGGGTGCTAAAAGTAAAATTGGGAGGTCATGATTCTATTACTAAATAACGCCAGGAGAAAAAAAAATAGTGCACCGAAAAGTTAGTGAGAGGGTGAGAAAGAAAACTTTTTGAAACAACCACACAAATAAGGTGGATGTCAAAATCATCAGTTCTCATCATTGCAACAGTTTGCTTCCAAAACAAAAACTGAACTCCTAAATGAGGGAAAAATGGTACATCTTAAGATGCAAAATTTGAATAATGCAAATTGTGTGTTGAGATATGGGTTAAGGGGGAGGAGGGTGCTGATTCTCATTCTGATAGTGATTCATGAAATAACTGTTTGGTAAGAGAGCTGTCACTAGACTGAGCCGAGCAGCTCAGAAACTGCAGAGCTTAACGTTAATAGTGGGAGGGGCCACATCCATTACCTGTTTCCCCACCTACCATACCAGTACGACGTTGCCAAATAAGAGTGTCTTTTGTGCTATGTGCTAGTCTGAAATACTGACACTGCGGGTGAAATAAACTCATACACCATAGATTAAGAAGGTGGACAAACAATGCTTACATCGACTCAGATGTGTTGTTTAGTCTTACTTCTAGCAAAAAACGCCCTGTAGGTATATGCTTTAAAATAAGATAATGAATGGTATTCTTACTTATTAAGCCAATTTTCAGCTTCTCGGACATCTTTGTAAAATTGTTGGTAATAAGACGAGTGTTTCAGATGTGTTTCCAAGCACAAAATCAGTTCTAGGATCCATGACCACTGATTATTCATTGCTGACATGTACGAATCGATGGTCTTTGAAGCCGGATGATGTTGCAAAAGCAAAGATTCTCCTCTATCTTGCATCGCGTGGAATTGTATTTCTCGTTTCTCCAGCTCCGTCATTAAGTTCTGCAAAAAAAACCAATGAAAATATTTAAGTTGCAAGAAATATTAATACTGAAAGAAGCTTGTAAAAGCTTGAAAGCAATCACAGTAAATTTCCAGCCTTTGCTGATTTATTCTTCTTCACAATCATAGAAAATTCAAATTTGAGATGCTTCATGTATGGGGCTTCACTCAAAATATCTCCCATCTAGATCCACTTGAACTAGATCCAGAATGAATACTAAATTTTACCTTCTTTTTTTCACCATGCAATAATAAAAACCAGAAATAATCAGCAATTCTATCCACATTATTTTAGTCAAACAAACCCCCACTTTCACATTCACAAAGAAAGAAAAAAAGCAAGAGCAAAAAATAAAGATGCCAAGGTATAAGCAATTGGTATCCTCAGTTCACAAGAGAGCCACATTTCCAGGCACACCAACAGGGTGTCTAACAAACAGGACAAAATCCAAAACAGGACCAAAAGGACCTTCAGCAGCACCCTTAAAAATAGGTACGATAAATTTTGTACTCCCCCCCCCCAAAAAAATCCCCCTTGCGTATACTCGTTTTAAAGGAAATTTCAAGCGCTTTATTATCTCCTTCTTGGAAATACTCTTCTCTTCCATAGAAAATATCAAATTGCAGTAGCATTGCTAGGAATTACTCAGAGAGAATCAGAACTTTCATAAATCTTTGGGAAGTGCTGTGCGATGTTCACGGTCATGCTAATTATTTTGGCCTCAAAAACCAAAAATAATAACAAATCCAAGTAGTGGGTGTCGAAATCTTTTTTTGAGGGGTACAAAATGGCCATAAAAAGTTGGATAGGAAAGTTATTTTCCCGCATAATTGCCTCAAAATAATTTGTTGGATTGTAATATTCTTCATGCCCGAGCGAAGCGAGGGCGAAAATTTTTCAGAAAAAAATATCCAGAAGCTTAAATTCTCTCATCAAAATTCAATGTTTTTTCATGCTCTTTTTTTGACTTCCAAAAAACAAGAAATTTTGTAATGAGCTCCTCTTCTTCCAAAAGTATTTTAAAAACAATTGTAAAGTTACTGAACCCGAGCGAAGCGAGGGTGAAAATTTTTTACAAAAAAATCCAAGTTGAAAATATATTTAAACACAATTCTTCAACCGAAAAATTCTTGAAAAACTGTAATATTTTGAAAAAATTTGCAACTTTTACAAATTTTTGGTCAATTTTGCGGCTTTTTCGCGACTTTAGCAACTTTTCGCGACCAGTAGAAACCTTGCTGGATCTCAAAATTAATACAAAACAGGACTTTTCTCTAAAAAAGCCTCAAAGCAGGACCAAAAGGACCAAAACATGACCACTCAGCTCAAAGCAGGACCAAAAGCACCAACAGGACTTGTTAGACATTCTGACCAAAGACCAGTGCTAGTACCAACTATAAAAATCCACATTTAAACCTACTTCATTTCCACTTCCCAGTGTCAGCTCAAAAAAATAAACCACACAAATTTACTCAAACCACTTACCAAAACCAAATGCTTAAAAATACATAATCGAATACAACTAAAGAAAATGACCAAGATGGAAAAAGGGTTATCGTGCAACTTACCTTATAATACTGTTGGACGCCGGCCAGATTAAGATCTCTATCACTCCAATCACGAGTCAACTCGATTTCTTCTTTTTCATTCAGCCATACAAGATGATTAGACACCGATTGCAGGAAATCCAAAAGAGTTTCCAAGTCTGATAATCGTTTGCTGGAGGTCGATAGCAACTCGGTGTACAGCTTTTGTAAAGTATTAAGGTGCTGAGTGTACACCGCGAGCTCTTCTCCATGGAAATTATTCTGCAAATGGAACAAAAAAAAGGGGGTTGATATAATATTTACAAGATAGATTATGTGTTCAGCATAAATGGGTAATCAGCAGTTTTTGACAGCACTTCAGAAAAGAACCAATTTCAAGAGGAGGAACTTAGGATTTGGCAGGTATAGCAGGGATAGTTGATAGTTTTCATAAATCTTAATGCTATTGTAATGCAATAGGATTGCAATAAAAGTTATATTTAGAATACATTTACGGGAAAAAAATGGATCCGGAACCAAAAATATACTGATGGATTGAAGGGGTAATAGTCTTTATTTGATTAAGGTGTTGAAGTAGGAGTATATCATTGAGATTCTGGTTTCAAAAGTTTTCTACAATGATCTCCCTGCATGAAATTAACTTACGTATACAAAAACTAAATAGTGTGCTTTGGGATCCCTATATTATTTTCCATACATTCTCCTAAAAGTGATGTGATAAGTACATGAATTATCATAAGCAGCTTAAATATCTCAGAACATTTCCAAGGTAAATTCTTTCTCAATAAGTGCATCATAAATATCTCAAATCAATTTATTAGCATAGTTTAGTTATAGTATTTTTACCTGCAGTTAAAAACCAAACATATTTTCTGGAAAAGTACCACAATTTTCACATCAGTGTAAAATGCATCTGTTTAGCATATTTCTAAATGGAGGTCGGAAATGCAAAAATATACTAAGAGCCATTTACAAAATTTGTCAGGAGAGTGATTTGTATGTCTGAGTAAGCACTTAGCATACTTAGAATGAAAAAAACTAAAATTGAAAAAAAAATGGCACTTAGAATACTTTGCATTTCCGACCTTCAGATAATTCACGAGGACTTGAGGCTTGAGGCTAGAAAATTGACCTCTACTAACTTAGGAGGTAGGAACCCACAACCTTAATTTTTATCTATGATTGAGCGATTAAGCTAGTAGACCAAATTTGATTGTAGATATGTGTAAGCACTTCAGAACCTATAGGGGGAGGGGATAGGAGAATTGAATACCTAGCTAATAAATATTACTTGCCATGTGCAGCGTTGTTTTTTTTTTTCAAATGTAGAGGTACCGCGGGGCAAGACGACGCAGTGGGGCAAGAGTCCGATCTCTGATATCTCAGATTTTGGTAATGCAGGGTTGGTGAAGTTTTTATTTTTTTGAAATGTACCTTGCACTGACAAAACCTTGAAAAAATCATCCGAATTGGTCCAGTAGTTTTTAATCTGTGAGCTATTGAAAACTTTTTGCCAAAAAAATGCGATTTTTGCCCTACAGTTTTTTTGATGTTGGGGTGGTAAAAAATTGTGAATCAGAGGAGTATATAGCATGTTGAGGAAGATGGTGAGGTAAGCTATCGAAATATATATAAGAAATCGTTTCTATGTATTAAATTATTCGAAAAAAATTAATTTCAAGGAAAAAACCGGGGGTGGGGGCAAGAGTACTACACCTTTCAAACTGTAAACAAACTTCTTGTTATAATGTATTTTCTTTGCCAAAGTAAAGTTTTGATCAATTTATTCGCATAAAAACTTTAAAACGAAATAAAATTACATAATCAGTAACATAAGATGTTATGGTAGTACTCTTGCCCCACACTTTAGGTATCCAACTTAACATTAAGTTAAATGGCAGTACTCTTGCCCCACACTTAGGACTCTTGCCCCCTCCTATGGGGCAAGAGTACTAATCAAGGTCTCTTTGGGAGAATTAATTTTTAATTAACTTTTTATGATCAAATATTTTTTTTCTTGTTAAATCAATGAAGACAAAGGATCAAAGTAGTGTCTAAAACAAAAACCTCCCCAAAATGTCGAAAATTCGATTTTTGACAGATTTTTAAACTTTTAGTGCGTCGTCTTGCCCCGCAGTACTCTAGTAACTCATCAACTAAAATGGAGCTTTTAGTCTGTAGAGGATTTTTTGTATTCCATCTTCTGTAATTTTTAGAGTTTATATGTAGTTTTGTTTTTTAAATTACTACATTTGATAGCTTTGGTTACTTTTAAAACTTGTGATAGATTTTTTGTAGTTAAGAGTTGATAAAAGCTTGCCAAGAATTTCTTCTAGCTTTCATGCATGTCATTCTACATTGGGCTTGACCTTTTTTGTAATTTATGAAGTTACCTAATTTGATGTTTACATAAGTGGAGTTTTCTGAAAGTAGAAACACTTTTTTCACTAACTGTTTTACATTCATCATTCCACCAAAATTTTGTTAAATTTGTTTTCTTGTGACAAAAAAATTTAGTATGATCAATTTAACATTCATATTGTACGAGGAATGGATCTTTACCAGTGAAGTTTTCCATTAAAAAATGCTGTCCAATTTGCAGATGTAAACTTCTACTTAGGTCAAAAATCCAAAAGTTGCTCTACAAAGATTAGAGTTATGATTCAAATTTTTAAAGGTATAAAATTAAAGAAATCAGAGATGATTTAACTCGAATATGAACTTTTGTGTAAGATGGAAACCAGCCTTCATATAACTCCCATAACTCCCATTGAATGTTCAATCAAAAATAACTCATCAGCTTCAAGAAAACTTCGTTCAATAATTTCAGAATTGGTTCTTCTCTGTTCAGCTTTGATGATCATTTTAAGCAGAAACGTCGATAAGTCGAAACGGCGCAAGCACACACAAAAAAATACAAGCATAAAAGTCTGAATGCTGGATGAAACTTACTTTGGCATTAATACATTGTTCGCATCTTGCGTGGAACTGTTCGATGCTGTTGTGTTCGCGTAGGTGAGAATTTAATTCGGCTTGAACGCCTGGCAAGTCAGATCCGTAGTCTGCTTCTTGGATTTGTTTCTGTACAAAATATATCTCATTTTAGACTCAATATTATTAAGGTTTGATTACTTTTTCAGAGAAAAGTTTTTACACATAGGCACATTCAAGTTACTTTTTACAATCACACCTGCTTAGATCTCTTCATGCAATAAATTTGGGTACTCAAGACCAGACATGAGCAGGAATGGCTTTTCAACAATGAAACCGTTTCGAAAACAATACTATTGACCAGCTCTTATCTGATCAGGACCTGCTCATTCCTTTCTGGCGAATTTCCCAATCAATCTGCACCCCAAATCATAATTATCTTTGAAAACCACTTACCAATTTTCTCGAACACCATTCTATGCATTCTTGTAAATTCTTGAAATACGGATTAGTGTCGATTAAACGTGTCTCCAGAATGGTACGCGTCTGCCTCGTGACGGTGTGTTCTTCGACATATGGGAATGATAACGAAGATAACGGAGCTATTAATCTGGAGTGCAGCAATGATCGCAACGATATCCAACGTTGGTGTAATTTCTCCACTCTGCAAAAATGCAAATTCGTAATTATCACAATTAAAATAATCTCTGGTGTCGGGTACTTTTCGACTTCGAGTATACCAACCTTTTACTCAGATCTGAAGCTTGAGGGTACCTTCCTTCGTGGAGGGTTTGTACGTCTGTAAACAACGACTGGATATTTTCTTCGGTAACTCGTAACTCTTGTTCGAGCAATTCGATGTTGTGTTTGGCGTCCAACGGATGCAGACGCTCTAACCGGCGACTTTCTTCTTTGATCTTCGATTCCGTATCTTCCATTTGTATATCGATACGTTTAATTTCACGGTGGACTTTGTCGGCCAGTCTTTGCAGTCTGTCCAACCTGAATTAAGGAATAGAAAAAATAATGGGTTAGATTGCCGTAAACTTAAAAGCACCAGCTGGGCACAATAATAAGAATTTGCCAAAAACTTTCGCATACCTTTTCTTTTCTTCGTGTATCGTTTGTTCTCGTGTCATTTCCATGTTAACTTCTTCGATACTTTCGGAATATTTCTGCAGAAGTGAAAAATAAATATGAAATTAGAACAAAAAACAGAGATCAAATACTTTTTAGAAGAGCTGGGAAGAGGGAAATCCTACTCTCTCATTCTGAATCAGTGAAAAGTCACTGATAAACAGTCAGAATTGCAGCACAGGAAAAAATCAGCGAAATTCACTGATTTTCAGCAAATTTTCACTGATTTTTCTGCCAATTTCAAAATTTTCACTGACTTTTCAGTGATTTTTCACTGATTTTCCAATGATTTTTCTCACTGATTTGTTTTCATTGAGATTTTTTCACTGATTTTCTCCTGTGCTGCAATTCTAACTGTTTCTCAGTGATTTTCGATCATTTTCACTGATTTATAAATGAGAGAGTAAACTTCACAATACTCAACATCTCAATTTTTTTTGTAAATTAATAAATGGCTTCATATAGATCTACAACAACTTGTTGACATTTTTTTGCATCTTCGGATGTTAAGGAACTATTGAGAGATCATTCAAAGATACCTACCACAATTTTTTTTATTCTTTCCTCCCAAAAATGAACGAAAAAGAACAGAACTTCCAATTTTTAGCAATGTTTTCATCTTTCAGCTCAAAATTTCATTTCCCAACCTGATCCCAGCTACACCCTTCAACTAATTTGTCCAAGCAATGTTCTTAAAATATCCTATCAACTTACCGATTCGTATAATGGATGAACAGGCGGTGGTTCGGGGAACACATCGTAAAGCGAAGAGATATACGTAATAATTGACTTCTCGTCGATTTCGTGCGTATCGACATCTGTGGAATAAAACAAAACAAAACGTTATCACTCGATCGTCACCTTCTTGGCATTCGAGTACTAAGCACACATGGAGGATTCGGCTTTAAAATTCGCCATTAATTGGCATCACAATAGGGTTTCGTTACGCTACCGCGAGTCAGACTAGCGTAAGTACGAAATCGACAAAACCGAACAATTAAACATCACATCCGTTTAAAATTTTCAACATTTTTTACATTATGCATCGTCCTCCACCATTGCTCGGTTAGATGGTTTTCTCGCCAACAGCGACGGAGTTTCTGCTGCGTCAAAAAATAAAAAATATCTAAATTACCTTCGGGATCCAGTAAACGGGTAACACCGTATTCTCTTTCTGCAAGATGAAAAGCGTTTTCCAATCTTTCGCGTACCACTCTTGATCTAACTTCCCTCCAGTCTATCAAGTCCGGCCTGTAACAAAAAAGGAAATTGAGTCAAAATTTAAAATTTTACGAATCCATAAGTAAAAAATTCGTGGCAATATCAAATTTGAAATTTCCTTCGCCGCTCCTATCCTCGCTAACTAAAAGCTGACACTAAATTCGTTCGAGTAATTATACGCCAACCGGTTACACGTGTGTGTCGTGCTTTCGACCACTTCTCTACTCTACCATCTATTCCCTACCTTTCCACTCTACCTGCATAAGCTACCTAATGCATAATATAGGTATAGGTAAGGTACACATACACACGTTCATGAACCGTTAAATTAAATCTCCATAAATCATAATTATATTTCACTTATTAACGTACAAGCTACGAGTAAGTACGCTGCAGTATAATATTATTATGCTTCTGTTTTATTTTTCTTTCAAAGTTGCCAAAAAACTTGCCCAAGGCTAACGTCGTTTTTTTCCATTGTTGGTACCTGGCTAGAGTTACCTACCAAAGTATGCATGTACTAGCGTGTAATTTTTTTATACGTGGCTAAATTTCGATTTTCACTGTTGATATTCGTTTTTAAATTATAATCGGAGACAAAAGCAGGAATAAATCCAAGTTGGGGTCACTGGAAGAGTAAAAAATTGAAAAATTTTGACTTTGGATGTCATTTCCCCCATTTTTCTAATTAAAAAAAATAATCGTCTCCATAATTCCTCGACTGGGCAAATTTTTCAACTGGGTCCTTTAGAACCTGAAGTTTTATTTTCACATTAAATTCCATGTTGATCATTTGAGACATGTTCTCATTACTTTCATAGATCAGTATTCAAAAGCATGAGTGAAAAAATACAATTTTTGAGAGAGAATCGATTAGAGCACAGGGGAGGGGGTAGGATCAAAAAATAAGTCCATTCAAATTAGTGAGAATCGATATGCCACACGGTATTTTCATTTCTTAACATACTTTCCCAAAATTGAGAGGGAGGCGGGGGGGGCACTGAAGGGTTAAATCCAAAAAATAAGAAAATATTCTAACTCAGCGCCCTCAAAAACCTAACAAACGATAGGCCACACGTTATTTTTCATTTTTTTGAATTTTGACCTCATCGAGGGGGCTAACGGGGGAGAAGGTGTAGAGGGGTCAGATGAAAAAACTGAGTACATTACATATTCGAACTCAGCGCCTTCGAATCAGTAGAAATCGATGTGTAACTTCACTTTTTCAATCTTCTCGAATTTTGGTCAAAATTGTGGACCCTGAACCCTCCAGGGGTGTAAATATCCCATATTGAAAATTTGGTGGTTGAAAAAAGGATAAAAAGGACTACTTACTATAATTTTTTCAGATTTTTAAATGATAGCTTTCATCTTTTGTACTTATCATAAAAGTTGAGCTTTCGCCACCACAGTTCAACTTTGAGCTTTTCAAAATGTGATGATGATTTTTGAATCTCCTATCAATTCTCTTTTAAACCTCGCCCCCAAGTACAATCGATCTCGAGATATGAGCCTTCAAAGTTGGGTAATTTGGCAAAAAACGCAATTACATAACAATTTACCTTCCTCCCTCTCATTCACGGGTCACAAAAAAGAAACATGCTTCTCAAAGAAACTTTAGCATGGACGTGTACGAAAGAAAAATGATAATTACTGACAAAAAATATACCTGGGTAGGATCAGAAGAGTGGGTCTGCTGACATGAAATTTTTGAAAATTTTTCATCTCACAAGTCGGGAGAAATTTAGAAAAGAGAAGTCAGGAAACGACCCTTATCTTAAAAGTGTTATTTTCATGGTGGTTCTGTGAACTGCATTAAGACTTACACATTGGAAAATTGTACCTACATACTGTATCAACTTCCCATTTTCTTATCACACAATCATCATACCCCACCGCACCTTTAATGTTAAGAAACGATATTTCATAATTATCTCCACCACGCTATTTATCCAACAATTTCTTTGCACAAACAATTATTACAATCTAATGCAAGAAAATCAAAAAATTACGAAAAGTCGTACGACACTCACCTATTTCTATGAATAATGGCGTTAAAGGCAAGTCCATCCCTCCAAGATGATGTGAAATCGTTAACTTTGACTCCGGGGTATTTGGCCGTTGAACGACGGGCCCATTTGAGCAAAGCATCTTTGGCAGAAACGTTGGGTTCTTCACCGACCACGATATCGGATATCTGTAACAATAAAACAAACACAGGTCGTTAGTTAATCATTAATCAATCATTTTCGAAGATATTGCATGTTTATCGTTTACATTTACATACGCTGTATACTCTTAAAATAAATCACTCAGTTTCAATGTATGGTATTGTAAAAAAAAAGTCTAAGATGCCGCCTCGTCGACAAAGTACAGTAAGTATTTTATACGAGTGTCGTCAGATGTCAATTGTCGTTACACCTTTACATCATTACGAATAAGTCATTCGATTCGAGTCATTTTTTATTATTTATACGAGTACTTTTCGATATACCGTATTCTCCATTTCATTCGATTTATACAAATGAAGGGTCCGCGGAAAGAACCGGTTAACTCCATTTTTTAAAATTAAAACTTACTTACATATTTTAGGACCGAAAACATATCTTCCTTTATATTCTAAAAGGTCGTACTTCCATTTACCACTTCAAGACCAGCGTAAATGGTTCATCTCAGCCAGAGTCATACTACTGATAGAGACCGCATCAGTCCGAAAAGAAATTTCTACATGTCTCAAGTGGCGAGTGGAGTTACAACCAATTGAACTGTGTTAAGTCAAAAGCGACCAAGTGACAAAATTGGAAGTGCTGAGATTTTAACGTTTTTTTGCTGGTAATACAGAATAAGCTTCTAAACACATAAATTACTGATAGATCAATGTTACTAAAGTACGTATCTCTCATACTTATCATCCCTTCTCCAACTTTTTCAAAAGTTATCACATTTTCAATTCCGTTTTTTGGTGAAATTTTTGATGTCGCTTGATCGCTTTTGATTCAACACTGTTCAATTAGAGAGTCGATATAGAAATAGTATATTATGCAACTAAGGAGATAAAGTGATTTTCGACGAATTTTGAGGTTTATTGCCCGAGCAAAGCGAGGGAAATAACTCAAAATTGTCAAAAATCATTTATCTCCTGAGTTGCATATGATATTTTTTATTGTAGAGAGAGTAAAAGGTGAGTTTAAGCACTCGAGTGATTAGCGAGAGGGAGTAAAAATAGACTTTTATTCCCTCTACAATGAAAAAGTAATTAAATCAACCATGATTAAACAAATTAGCAACCAAAGACAAAGGATCACACAAGAATTTATACCCCGACCCATTATAGTATTGAACAGCTATGGTAACCTCACAGGAGCCTGTGTACTTGATCTCTCCCCCCAATACCTTGGTATATAATTTAGCAAAGCGAAAAAAGTAAATTTAGCAAAATCTTTGTAAAGGAACTTGAAAATTGGGAGTGAAGAACACCAAATGATCGCGATTTTTGTACTTTTACACAAAAAAATTAGCACTGAATACACGAGATAATCACAAACTAGTAGTTCAAGTAAGAATGAGAGAGTTTGAGCTCACCCCTCTGAGTATATATAGAATATATTGTAGGGTGAGTGAGGATTACTCATCTCTTGAAGCGAGAGCACAGAAAAATGTCTCAAGATATACATATGTCTATTTAGTTTTTATTGCAGAGATTCAATTCTTGATTGAGAATGACATCTCCATTCCGTTTCTGGTTATAAAATTTTTGTATTAATATTTAATTTAGGGGTATTCTTTTGATTCTGTAGTAAATGACAGTTTTAGAAAAATTATAGAAACAAGATATACATATGTCTATTTAGTTTTTATTGCAGAGATTCAATTCTTGATTGAGAATGACATCTCCATTCCGTTTCTGGTTATAAAATTTTTGTATTAATTTAGGGGTATTCTTTTGATTCTGTAGTAAATGTCAGTTTTAGAAAAATTATAGAAACTAGGGCGCTATAAAAGGGGGTATGCTGGTCAGCCATTTTGTGCCTTAGAAAACGCCCGAACGCTGGAACTCGTTCCACGACGTTACGCGGAAGTCCGATCAAACCGGTCACGTTCGAACTCCCGCATAACGTCGTGGAACAGGTTTCAGCGTTCGGGCGATTCTAAGGCACAATATGGTTGACCAGCATACCCCCTTTTATAGCGCCCTAATAGAAACAATTATTTACTCTGGTAATAAAATATCTTTTGTTTGGAAGTAGCTAAATACCTAGGCATAATTTGGAAGGAGGCTGTTTCCACGAATCTCAAAGGCTGTATTTAAGAGAAGTGTGTGATTTTTATCACGGGGAGAATTCAATTTTAGGGTATATAAAGTTAGGTAATTTTTATGACCAGATCAAATTATTTGGGAGGTGGGAGATAATTAAGCAAGTGATTCACCAATTGCATCCTATTGTATAAAAGGATGCAACAAATTAAATAATACACAAAAGTTGTGAAAGAGTCAAAATATAATGAAATTTGATAATGGGACAGGTGGGATATTAACAGCAATACATAACTAGCCCAAAAGAAGAGGAAGAGAGAAAGAGGGGATAAATAAAACAGAGAGAGAAGGAAGATGAAACTGAACCTAATTGCTTTTGGTGGTGTTATTATCCCTTTTTGCCAAGTTTTTATTATTATTGTTGTTTAGTTTATCACAAAGTGCAAAACTAGAGACAAAAGATAGGGATGAAGTAGAGGCGAGGGGTATAGAATGTGCCTTCTTATTGGCTACAATAGGCACAGTGGCAATGTTTTCGCCTTTAACAGCAGTTTTGAATGGAATTTTTATTAGTCATTCACGTTTTTAGCAATTACAATTTTTTAAAATCATATTTGGTGAATTTATCTCTTTTTAAAAATTTTCAATTATTCCAAATTTTTAAATAACTTCCTTACCTTGTTCCCAATTCCTCACGTTTCAATATATCAAAATTTTGTTTCTTGTAACACTTTCTAAATTTCCTTCATTTTTTTACACAAGATTTCCAGATTAAATTCAAGGGTGAAGTTATAAAGATTTATAAAAATTGAACCAGAAAACTTCATAGACCACAGACATTATAAAAAAAAAAAAAGAAAAGGAAATCAAAGCATTTTTTGGTAAATTTACAAAAAAAAATCTAGAATATTTACCAAACTGTAAAATTGTACAACAAAAAGAAGGGGGAACAACTAATGTTAATCAGAACCAATTAAACAAAAGAAAACTTGTTATATTTTAATTATAGAATCAAATTTTTGGATTATATAATTTAAAATAATTTTTAGAAAAAAATGGCAACCAAAAGATATGAATTTCAAGAGTCAGTTATGAATGCTATGCTTTGAAATCAAAAAGTAACATCCCATGTGTTTGGATATTTACTGGAGAACGACACCATTAATATATAAAATGATGACTTGCTAAACTCCATAAAAAATCTGATTAATGAAACCCATGTGCATATGAGGACGCTCCATAGACATTTGGAGAAGATATGCTAACCCCCCCCCCCCCCCTGGTCCATGGCAGCCCAGTGAATCTAATTCAGGTTTAATGGATAAAATTGATACTGAAACTGAAACTAAAAGTACTAAAACTAAAACCGATTCCGAGTCTGATTCATTTTCTTCTCCTCAAACACCTAGTCTCACTCTATCTACTGATTTTGATAAGTCAACCCTACTCAACCTCCAATCCTTTTCACATACCTCCAATTTCCCGAATAATAGTCCTCAATGTTCCCCTCCATTACCATCAGATAATCCATTCTATGCTATTACAATTTCCTCTGATGAGGAAATAACCATTTCACAAGATGAAGAAATGGGAGAAATAAATAAAAATAAAATTAAAACATTACTTAGTAAAAAAATTTCATGGGTGCAGCATAAATAACAATATAGAAAAGCCGCCCTCAAAATAATTGTAACTAGTTTAAATTTTTTTTCCAATTCTAGCCTTAATTTTTCAATTTTTAGAATTTTTTCTATTAATTTATCTAGCTTAAATGTTCTCAAGTTTAGTTTACACTATAATTAGTTTCAAATTTTTTCCAATACTCTTAACTTAGGTAGTCTAAATTCATTTTAATTTTACTTTCAGTTTTATTTGAGATCTTGTTCTAAAATTCTTCTTCAAAGAATTTGTTCCTAGGGGAAGATGTTAATATCCCACCTATCCCAATATCGAATTTCATCATATTTTGAAATGTAATAGATAAGTAATTCATTTTTCAAAGTTTTGACTAAATAGAGGAATCATTCTTTCCAAATTAATTTTAAGTCTATAGTAATACCAAGGTACCAGATAAAACCAACTCAAGCTTATCAAAACCAATTACATAAATTTTCAAGATCTTTGTTTATCATTTCCAAAAGTTTCTTACATTCTTACAGTTTTTTGCTTTGAATATATGGCTAGAGGGAGGGAGAGGGGAGAGTTCTGAGAAGAGGATTTGATTAAAATCAGTCGGGCAATTTGAATAAGTTTAAAATAAACAACATGACCAAACTTTTGACCACCATCTGAATAACAAATTTTACACATTAAAGCTGATTTTCCGGGCAAAGTAAAAAACTCTCAAAAAAATATATTAAAGAAGGAAATTATAACAAGCAACACACCGCCAAAATTCGGACTACACATTTAAGAAGCACCCTTTATATAAAACTTAAATCAACCCTGTAGCTCATATATGTACTTCAACGGATTTTTTTGAAATTTTCATCGTAGGACGCATTACCCTTCCCCATTCTCCCCCTAAAATTTCAGCTCAATCGATTCACTGGTATGAGAACGAGGGCGTTTTCAAATCTTGAAAACACTGTAATTTTAAACTTGCGAAAAAATGGCGTTCACCTGTTCTTTCAGTATACCCTTCAAATGCAAAACGACTACTAACCCACAAACTTCTTCCTTCGTTGATTTTACGTGACCTCGCCATCGCATTCAACACCTCTACCCTACGTCCGAATTCCAAAAAGCAATTCGTCGGTTCGTCGCTACTTCTCCAGCCCATTGGCCAAACAGTACGATCACCTCAAAACAGAAAACGCTTCTAGCATACATGATGATGGCAGACTCGGTTGGCACTGGGCAGAAAAAAATCTTGATCTGCGGGGTCACTACCTAACGTAGGTACTCTTAAGCCACGCTTCGAAGTTCGGACACCAGGCAATACAATCGTCAATCAGCGGTATAGATATTAATAGACTCGTCGTACACGTTTGATTCATAGACGTATACCTACGAGCGAGTATATTTTCATCAAGTCGGCGCGGCGTAAAACAATAAGCACGTACGCACGCACCACAGGAAATACCTGATACGAGCCATTCGAACGTGACTTAATGGAAAATAATTCCCTCCGGTTTACGAATACGAGAGAGGTAAGTACTTCAGTAGGTTGCACCTCTTCATCATCTCGGCGTCACAACCGTTCATATTTTCGCAAAAGAAATTATTAAACTCGATCTCTAACTCTCCAGCATCTAGCCAATTGTATCCACTTCATGCCACATACACCGCCGGTCAACGAACAACCATCATATATCACGAAATGTGCATTAAATGTACATCGCTCAGCGGTATTTGGCCGATCGCGAGTACTTTTTTATTACAATAATTGGCCGCCCGAGGGCCGATGTTTGTTGCAGCGCAGCATCTCGATTACCGGTGCTTTTTATTTCATTCGCGGTATCGTGTAGCTGTGAAGGGCCGCACTGCACCATTCACCCGTCACATCGAATCCTCATTCATAAAAATACTCTCAATCGTAGGGCATCAACTTTGTCGACGCCAATTAGATACTTACGACGAGGGGTTTCGATCCACATGTACGATCGCGTATGTAGGTAAGTCGAAAACACACTACGAACAATATACGAACATGTGTGGTATATGTATAACTCGCCAAATCCATATTCGTAAACAATAGCGGGCGATTTAATCGCAGGAAACCACCAAGGCTACTAAAAACACTTTCACCTTACCTATTTTATTGTTACTTCTTCGAAAAAAAAAGTATAATCGAGAATCACAAACATAAAACATGTGTCGAAACCGACACCGCGACGATTTTGTCAAATATAAGAATATTTTAAACCAGAAGCAATGAATGGATATGTACATAATGATATGCAGTGCTGATAAAACACTTTCAGGTAGTTGAGGTACCGAAATATCGCAAAAAATTGTTCAAAATATCAAAAATTTCGTTCGAAATTGCGTAAAAAGTGTTCAAAATATTCTAAGATTGTATTTAAGATACAAGAAGAAGCCTCAACAAATTAACATGAAGTCACAATCGCAGGAAATTTTTTAAAAATATCAAAATTGTTGAAATATCAGTAAGTAACTTTCAAAATTTTGAAAAAAATCAAAAAAAATATTCAAAATGCAATGAAAATGGTTGAAATTCTGAGAAATCATGAAAAATGATCAAATATAGCAGAATTTTGAACATTTTTACAGAACTGAAAAATTCTCACCATAAATTTAAAAAATGTTAAGTTTTTAACAATTTTTTCAAAATCTGAAAGATTTTTGCGATTTTTAAACATATTTTGATGTTTTGAATAATTTTTAAACAATTTTATGATATTTTCGATATATTTTTCTGAAGGATTTTGAATTGCAATTATTCCAAATTTCAAAAGTAAAATGAAAATCGTCCAAGTCCCCATCGTTTTCAATAAATGCCATTCATTGTTCAAAATATTGCGAAACTCATTGAAAATTAATTTGTTATTTGACAAACTTGTTTATGATTTACCTAAAGTGTTCAGAGTATCTATTGAATTAGCCTTTCGAATTTTCACGACTTTTTGCTATTTTTTGTGTGAAAATATTGAACAATTCCCTGCTATGCTAAAAGAAAAGAGAAAAGTATTGAAAATTCTTCGGATTTTTCGCAAAACTCCATAAGCGTTTCATAACTTTCGTGAATTTTTTCCCCAAATTTCAAGACTTTTCGTGGCTCTAATGATTTCCATGGCCAGTAGAGAGCTAGACATCCTGGTATATTTATAATAGGTACCTAGCTACCTACTATCTACCGTCTACCCATATTTGAAAATTTTTTAAGATTTTAGAATTTTCAAAAAATTATTATTACAAGAATTGAAGTGAATTTATCAATTTATTTTTGAACAATTTTCACAGTTGTTTAGAAAATTTTATCAGTTTTTGAACAATTTTATGACACTTCAAACGATTTCTATAATATTTTTAGACATTTTGGAATTTTTTGGCTTTTTGAGGGAGGAAGTTAGACTCTTTTTTCCAAAAAAGGTCGTTAGCGGGCATCATAGCGAAATTCCAAATAAAAAAGTGACTTTAAGTGACCTTTTTTGAGAAAAAAGTGACCAAAAAGAGATCAAAAAGTGACCAAAAATTCATTTGGGAGGGGGTAATTTTACAGTTTTTTGGGGGATTTTTTAAATTTGTTAGGTAATTTTACGAGAAGTCTACCAAAATTTAGAAATCGAATTTTTCGACTTCTAGAACATTTTTATTTTCTATCCTGCATGATTCCCTTTTCCCTCCTCCATAAAAATTCAGAATTTTTTTTCGTCATTTTCCAGATTTTTTTTACTGTTTTTCAAGTTTTCCACTTGTTTAGATTCTTTACGTAAAATATTACCTTGCAAATTAACACATGGTAGATGTGGCTTTTGTCTTCACCGAAATTTGGCGTGGGATGAAATGTGCAAAGATCGGGTGGAGGGGGAGGGGGATTTTTCTCATTTCAGACTTTTTAACTTTCTCGATTGGGGGGGGAAGAGGTTGAAGGTAGCTCATGCAACATTTTTAGCGAATTTTCTACTTAGTGTAGGCAAATTAGCGCTATTTTTAAGAAATAAAAACATTTTTAGCTAGCTAAGATTTTATCGCCAAAAACTGTAGAGGGTGGTCCCCTGACTAACCCCTAAAAAGTCCGCACCTCCTAGACCCCTTGCTAAATTTTTTATGGAGGCTCCACCCCCTCAAAACTGGTTTTTCCCAAATAACTTCTCAGGATTTGATTTTACGGCAAAAGTAGCTCAGTACTTTTTTGTTCTACGCTCAATTTCAAACATCTTTTGTATGAACCATGTTTTCGTATGACCAATATCAGAGGAGATGGAGCGTCCTGAAGGAAGGGGGTTTTGGAAAATATGATATTATTTGAAAACGCGATAATATGTATAAAATCGCACCAAACTGTATGTTTTGGGCATGAAAATAGTAGTATTACATAAATTGATGGTATTAATACAACTTGACCCCCTTTCCCTCCCTATGTACTCACCCCACCTTACCCACTTGTTTTTATTTAGCACTAGTAATATGACTGAGGGGTGGGGAGGGGTGGACACAATGGGAGGGGGAAGAGAGAAAAAATGCTTCATGATCATCTTTCCCCCTCCTATGTGTCCACCCCACCCCACCCCTCAGTCATATTACTAGTGCTAAATAAAAACAAGTGGGTAAGGTGGGGTGAGTACATAGGGAGGGAAAGGGGGGTCAAGTTGTATTAATACCATCAATTTATGTAATACTACTATTTTCATGCCCAAAACATACATTTTAGTGCGATTTTATACATATTATCGCGTTTTCAAATAATATCATATTTTCCAAAACCCCCTTCCTTCAGGACGCTCCATCTCCTCTGATATTGGTCATACGAAAACATGGTTCATACAAAAGATGTTTGAAATTGAGCGTAGAACAAAAAAGTACTGAGCTACTTTTGCCGTAAAATCAAATCCTGAGAAGTTATTTGGGAAAAACCAGTTTTGAGGGGGTGGAGCCTCCATAAAAAATTTAGCAAGGGGTCTAGGGGGTGCGGACTTTTTAGGGGTTAGTCAGGGGACCACCCTCTACAGTTTTTGGCGATAAAATCTTAGCTAGCTAAAAATGTTTTTTTATTTCCTTATTTGCCTACACTAACTTTCAAGCATTAAAAATTTTCAAAGAATATGAATAAAAAAATTATAAACAAAAATCTAGAATGATTTGTTTCTTTGAGGCTTTAGAACCACCCAATTTGTGCAGGCCGGGCGAGAGGCGGGTACAGGGGGTGCACTTGCACCGGGCCCGCGTTTTTTTCGAAATGTTAGGAGGGGGCCGCAGCAGTGCCCTATGCACCCATGCGGGCTCCCTTCGGTTTTTAAGGTATTTGCAAATATCTTAATTCTTAAAAAACAAAACAAGTTGAAAAATTGCCATCTTCAACGATCGATTTTGAACATGTAATAGATGATTTTGCTGCAAAAAAGGCCAGAAAAGCGTGTTTGTAATGCCATTGTAGCTTACGTTGTTTTAATGTATCAACAATTTTGTCCAATAAATTTTGATATTTTCTGTTGTGTTGGGAAAGAGGGGCCAGGGGGTGTTACAAAAAATTTCTACAAATTATTTTTTTAAAAGGGGGCCGCAAAAATTTTTTGCACAGGGCCCGCATTTTCTCTCGCCGGGCCTGAATTTGTGTGATACATCAGTTCCACAATCCCCATCAACGAAATTTAATCCTTTTCTTTGAAGTCAACAGGGAAGTAAATTTGCGAGGACGAAATTTACAATTCTAATTTTTTTCTATTCTGAATTAAAAAGCAACCCATGATTTCGTCTTTTTTCAGTCAGGTTGATACGAATTTCCTACTTTTTCCAATTTCTCGTTCCTATAATTTCTCGACTTTTTCCTGACTAAAAATAAAATTTTGACATACTGTCTATTTTGCTTCCACGCTGAATAGTTTTTTTTCTTACTTCCGATTCTTAACACAATTTTTAAAGTATTTACATAATTTGAGACATTTTTCTGACATTTTAGACATTTCTATAATGAGTAATAACATTTTATAATATCTGAAAACGTTTTCATAATTTTTTGAAAATTTTTCGAACAATTTACCTGATTTTACGATTTTTAAAATCATTTTTACAACATTTGAAACGATATTCTGATCCTCCGAACAATTTTGCCAATTTCGAACTATTTTCTAGACATTTCCGCCAATATACTCAATGTTTCAAAAAATTCCCACGAAGCTTCGTAATTTTTCGTATCCGCCATAACTTTTCATTCGGAGCAAAATTCTCAATATGACATCTGCCACAAATTGACCTCAAAAAGCCAACCAACTACTCACATATATTCACAAAGTCACAAATACACTTAATATCTCGATTCGAAGTTGTCTTCAAAACCCTCCTCTGCACCTCTTACTCTCAAAGCTACAACAATGTTAACCTATAACGACCGTTGGCCTGATCATATGTTCCAGTAAAGAGGTCTCTCACACGCCGAATCGTCGGCCGTCGCTCGTCAGTGATGGATAAAATATGTTTTAGGAAAATTCATTATTCATTCGGCCGATAAACCAGTTCCTGTTGGTTTAATCGGCGCTGCGCTGCGCCTCTTTTATACTCTCCATCTATCCTCCGATATAGTTCAACTGGACGGATTTCTGCGCTAAAACGGTTTTACTCGTAGACGTAGATGTACCAGCACCGTTATTTACGATTTGATAAATAGCCATAATAAGTACCAACTACCTACATTGTACCAATGTGATTCGATTTCGAGTGGGAAAAAAGGCGAAAATTTCCGCTATAAGGAGATCTGATCATTGGTGCTATATGAAAAAATTTATGATAATGAGCTACATATGTAGTACGATGAGAATATTATTGATCTGCTTCGTATAAATCGCATAGGTACATAAGAGTTGGAGAAATTATCATATTTTCAATTTTTATATTAATATTTCGACTCCTACGCGAATTATTCGCAATACAGCTAAATGAATCGTTTGCGAACGATATATATTGAAATTACTGGTCTCATGGGATCGCCTGGACGATAAATCATTTGATAATAATCGAAAGAAAAAAACTTCTTTTTGGGTCACTCGAGTACATTCTGATTCAGATCTATCAATTTTAAAATAATTTGCAAAACTTTGATATAGTTTCTAATTTTTACCTCCAGCTTTCTTTTTTCTCCAAAAAGATGTTCAATGAGGCAAATTTTTAGGTGGAATTCACCCCCTCCCCCCTCACCAAATATAAAGAAATTCTACTAATTCAAAGAACATCCAATAGGTACAAGGTCAATACCACCATAACATCTCAGCTCATTAAAATATCCTCGACTACATTTTTCAATTGAATAAAAATTTGTTCCTTTGATATTCGCATTTCGCTAATAATCTGATCATCGGATCTACAGCATACTCGATCGTACGTACCTTCGATCAGATAATCGCACCATTTTTCCCATCCATCGAAACCACACAAATCGAATCTAATCATTGAAATCGTTAATTTTCACACTGCCCTTATCGATAATGTTGCTATGTACAATAATTCATCATCAACCTGTTCGAATACCATCATCACCAGACTTCCTATCATGGAAGTGTCGAGTCCAAAGCGTTAATTTCTCTCAGATACCGAAAGCGTAAAACTTTCAACACAATTGCACACGCCTTTGGCCTGATGGCATGCCAAATAGGTAAACAGACTTATAGCCACCATCATAGTAATACAAACTAGTCGGATTTATCATTCCAGTAGCACATCGATTACTGGTATCGGTTTAGGAACCACTATAAAAACGAATCGCTGTAATACTATTCGCGTATCATCGTCGTTCATGAAAAATAGTAGTATCTGTACCGCGGAGTGTCGAGGTTATTTTTATGCTTATCAATTTACGAGCATAACCTGAACTGCATATGAGAGAACGTTGACTCGCCGGGGCAAGCTCCTGCTTCTTCATTTCACTACGTATACATAAGTTAAACGTTGTTATCGCAGAAAGCAGCATCCGAATACATGCAGAAGTACGTGTATTTCTTCTACTGTTCTAGGCAAAGATCTGGCTGCATTGGCATCTGGCATGCCATGCCATAGTTTCAATGTATCTTCATCCATTTCAAAGTATTTTGATCTTGGTGAATGATAAATTCAGAAATTCGTGAGAGTTTTTCGGTATTAGAAGTGGACTGTTTCCCCACTTAACCAAACTGGAGGGGCGTTGCCAAATAGAGCCTGAACCAACCAGTAGGTGGAAAATAACAGGACAGAAAATGTCTTAAAGGGGCAATAAAACTAGTCTTTGTGCTGGTCTGAAATGCAGACATAGTGGGTAGTATAAACTCAGATACAATGCACAGCAAGGGTTCAAAGGAAATATTTGAACTGCCAGCCCCCTACTGAAGAATTTAAAACCAATTTTCTTGCTACTAAAGTAAAATTTTTGCAATTTTTCAGGTTTTCTTATTTTTCATGTAGGTAGACACTAGAGCTCAAAGCGAGGCAGTATTTTTAACCCTGCTATGGTCGCATCATGAGGGAATCCCTCAGTTGTTATATACACCTCCGCATACCACTCAAGATTTTATAAAATCTCTTCAAAAAGTAAATTATCAATTTACAACGCGTAATCTAGTGTAAAAAACGAACCAGTAAAAAAAATATAATTTTACGAAAAAAGCATTCAAAAAATATTTTTGAGGGGAAAAAAATTCAAAAAAATTATTTTGGTGGCAGGATTCGAACCCGAGACCCTTGGCTGGACAAGCTGCTGCATTACGTGTAAGTATGCACACGTAGCAACACCGAATCTTCTCACTATCCCCACCAGCGCTCACCAACTAGGCAAAAAAGACCATATGTGACGACTGAGGGATTCCCTCATAGTGCGACCAAATAAGTAACAACTGAGGGATTCCCTCATGATGCGACCATTTATGTTACTGCTGGCATGCGACTGTAGCAGGGTTAACCCGCCGACCAAAGCGAGGCGGGTGTATACTAGAGCTGAAAGCGAGGCAGTCATTTTATACCGCCTGACCGCCTCACGTTACCGTAACCGCATTTATTATACCACACCTGACCACTTAAACAGGTTTTTGAAAAAGCGAGGCGATCAAGTACCGCGTACTACCGCCTGACCGCCTGATGTTACTACAGTTTCGTATCAGCATGAATACATGAATACATGAATACGTGTTTAGGGATGACTCACCCCATTAAATAACATGAGCGGTAAGCGGTTATGACCGTCTACCGCCTTTTATTCAACGTACCGCATTTTTAGCGAGGCAGTCGACGGTATACCGCGGTATATAACTGCCTCACTTTCAGCTCTGGTGTATACCCGCTGATCGCTTTGTTGTGACGTCATTATACCCATCGTGCACCTGCTTTTTGAAGGCGAGTAACGATTATACCCGCGGGTATACCTGTCTACTCGTCTAATGCAGTACATACGTTACAATGTTGGTTCAACATGTTGATAAGGTTTTTGATCAAACCTTTGGAATGACTCATCATTGGTGACAAGTCGAGTCTAAACGAAACTCTTCTCTATTCCCTCAATGTTTATTTTTGTATTTGAGGAGGAATAGAGTGAGATGTGAATTTGAGTGTAGTGCCATTTTAAAGAGGATGAAATTTGACACAATTGCCTCGCTTACACCATCCACTCAGGACTTCAACTTTTTGAGATATTTTAATCTGAAGTTGAATTAACTTTGCATTAAAATATCTCAAAAACTCAAAATCCTGAGTGGGGGGTGTAAGCGTGGCGATTGTGCCAAATTTCATCCTCTTTAAAATGAGATACAAACGAAGTCTCTACCTCTCCTCAAACTTGAGAAATCACCTCAATTACGATGAGTGAAGAAGCGATACTATAAGGGGGTATACAGCTATATTACTCGCATAAACGGGTATGCGGGTCGGTATACTCCCTTACCCGCTTTTATTAAAAGCGAGTAAGTTGACGAGAACCTGTTACCCGCTTTTTAGCGAGGCAGTCAGTGGGAACCCACGGTCAGTAACTTGCCTCGCTTTGCACTCTGGTAGACACTAGACCTCTGCACAGGGATCTGGAATAGAATGGAACTTGGAACGGTAACTGGTAAAAACTAGTAATTTTAAAGCTTTGTGACCAGCATAGATGTCATACATTAATCTAGACTTTTCACTATGGGTAAACGGAGCGTGCTAGAAGTGGAGGTTGAAGGGAAGATACGCTCCGCTCATGATGGTAAACATTCTCTTGGTTGAGTACATAACATAATGAGAATAAGTAAAATTTCTCAATTTTTTCAACAGTATTGTTTATTTATGAAGTGAATATTTTTATTTTTTTAAGCAGCATGATTTAAGTCGACATATACTAAAAACAATTAAAAAGAAATATTCCTAAAACGGTCATTGTTGAATGAAATAAATTTTTTTTCATAACTTAGGTGTTTAAAGTAAGTACATTATTATACATTTATTGCAAAAATTGTAAAAGTTCGTGCATTTACATGTAATTTGCTTGAAAAATGATTAATGGATAATGAAAAAGAAAGAAGTGCTGATGAATTTATTGAAATTATGTGAATCAGTTGTCCAGTGAATTACATAACATTGCCAACTATCGAAAAAATCTCTAGTGTCAGCTTCTAAAGTATTGTACGAATCAGAATAAATAACAAATAAGTTGCCATCTTCTTTAAATCAAAATTTTTTCTTCACTTTTGGTCAATTAAATCCCAACATTGTTTCATTTTCATAAAAATTGTCCACGTTTTGAAAAGTTTTCCAATTTTTAGAGTGGCTCAAGTTTCAAAAATTCTCAAATTTTCAAAAATTCTTCAATTTTTAGAAAATATTTACTAAAAAAATTATTCAAGAAATTTTGAAAATTGGCCAATATTTTGAAGAATCGTTTACATTTTAAAAAATTGTCCAAGTTTTGAAAAATCGTATAGTAAGTTTTATAGAAAAATTAATCAAAATCTCCAAGTTTCTGGAAATATCGTCCAATTTTTGGAAAATCTATGAAATACCACACCCTTAAAAAAAAACTAGCACATATGTTCAAATCGTTCGGGTCTACCAACGAAGAAAATTGAAGATTAATGGAATTTGAGGAAGTGCAGAAGTGGGGGGAAGGGGTGTCTTCAATAAAAACGTCCTGATGTAATCCTAACAAATTCCCTTCATCACATTCCAGTCATAAAATATCATTCCGTTCGGAATTTCCGAAATCCCAATCCATCTACTATTTCGTCTTTACTCCACTCCCATCATTCAAGTCTCCAAGTCTCAGTGCCTTTTCGCCTACCAGCGCAAACGTGAAATATTAATCAAACCAAATTCTATATATAATCGACCTCTAATCATTACGCTTTTTCGCTACACATCTTGCACATACGACAACATAATACACACAGCTCACACATCAGAAGGGCACATCGAAGAATAAGCAGTCCCGAATTCGTCACAGTGGCACTATACACTCACATACGTACGCTTAATTTCCATCATCTCGTACCCAGAATCCCCAAAAGACATCGCAGAGGGGAAGCACCCATCTACACGATATTATGATTGTAACCTTATCCAATTCCACGCTTGTTCGGCTCGTAACCCCGTACAAAGCTTTGTCATACAAGCAGATCTGTTGTTGTGACGGATCGTCTATTGTAATCGACGTCCACCATAGGCATAGATACGAGATTACCACCGAACATCGTTCCCGTTACCGCGAAGAGTCAACACGTCAACAGGCAACAGAATATTCTTATTAATGCGTTCGCGTAAACCTAATACCATCCAGTGAACATTACATACGTACAAAGTGTACGTACATAATTTATTCGCCTCGTATGTGTATACTTATCGAGATGACAATGTTATGTAATTAATATTACACGCGTTTGCGGCATTGTCACACGTTGCTGTAATACTCGTACACGTATCTTATCATCGCTGTCATTTTTTTCTTCTTATTTCTTTCTGCTTCTTTCATCGCACAGAACGTAATATCGCTGAAGAACGAAACTCATACTACTGCTGCAGACTCCGACATTACTACGTGCTGCGATGCGATGATAAGATGGAAATGACTGTCTCTGATAACGCTTCGTATATTTGTTCCCAAGCTAAATGCTTTAGACTTTTATGGTACATTGAGTCAAGTTTATCTACTCAAATAAATGTTTACCTCATCGTCATATTCCGGCAAATAAATTAAAAATATCTCCTTATTCTCTTGAAAATAAATCAAGACGTGGAATAACAGAAATTTTAAATAATTCAAATAACAAAGTTTTCAAAACTTGCAGCATGAATTTGTGGGAGGAAGAGAGGGAGAAATGATCGAATGAAATTTTAAATGCATTTTTTATCAAGAGATCTAAGTTTGATTTTCTGAAAATTTATTTCGAAGGAGAAAATAAGATTATCAGAGAAGAAACGAAGGAGCAAATTTTCGGAACAAACATGATTTCAGATTCACAAAATATAGAGTAAAAAGTACTCTCTCATTTCTGAATCAGTGAAATTTATCAAAAATCAATGAAAAACAGTCAAAACTGCAGCACAGTAATAAATCAGTGAAAAATTTTTCACTGAAAGCAAGTCAGTGAAAGGAAATCACTGAAAAACAGTGAAAATTCACAAAAAAAATTTCTTCCAGTAAGTACCAAAAAGTTGAAAAAATAAAAATAGATTTGTTATCTCCTATCTTCAGATTTGTGTTTCATCCACAATTAATCCATTCAGGACATCGAATTTCGGATAGGTAATTAGGTATGATTAAATTTTCAGCTGCTAACGCTGATTACAGTCTTTTCTGAGTAAATTTCAGTGCTCTGGAAAAAATTAAGTTTTTTGGAGACTTCAAATCAGCTCGAAAATGTTCCCCATTGATTTTGGAAAGAGATAAGAAGTCGATTCCATCATATGAACCGGTTTTCATATTTCTACTTCATGATTTTCTATTTCAAACAAGTGATATTTTTATGAAATACTTATTCTGAAAAAGCTGTGAAATTCTTTGAATAATCAGTGAAAAATAGTTAATTTCACTGATTTTTCCTGTGCTGCAATTCTGACTTTGGCATTCTGAAATACTGAAAAGTCACTGATAAACAGTCAGAATTGCAGCACAGAAAAAATCAGCTAAAATCACTGATTTTCAGAGATGTTCACTGATTTTTCAGTGAATTTCATAAATATTACTGAGTTTTAAGTAAATTTTCACTGATTACCAGTGGTTTTCTTTCACTGGCTTGCTTTCAGTGAAATTTGTTTCAGTGATTTATTACTATGCTGAAATTCTGACTGTTTTTCAGTGATTTTTAATCAATTTCACTAATTCAGAAATGAGAGAGTACAGCTACCAACTCTCTCAATTTGAATCGGTGAAAAGTCATTGATGAAGAGTCAAAATTGCAGCACAGGAAAAATCAGCAAAATTCTTCAATTTTCAACAAATTTTTGCTAATTTTTCAACAAATCTCAGAGATTTTACTGACTTTCCAAGGAATTTTCGCTGATTTTTCAGAAATTTTTTCACTGTTTGCATTCAGTAAAATTGTTTTTACTGAATTATTTCCTGACAGTTTTCCAGTGATTTTCGATTATTTTCACAATTTTAAATACTTAATTTAAACGATTTTGAAGGCAATTCTATCAGTTCTTGTGCGCTTTCAAAAAATAAACTGATATTTCAACTGTAAATGACCCTGGGGGGGGGGGAGTAATACTTTTTTTTTACTCTTCAAACATGATTTTTCAAGTAATTTTCGTCCTCGCTTCGCTCTGACAGTATTTTAGTCATACTATTTCTTCAATAAACATACAAATCTCTAAATTTGAATCGGTCTTTGATGAAATTTTGCCTTTGAGAATCAATCAAATGGTTTTCATTGAAAATCATTGATTTTTCACTGATCTTTCAGTCAAAAATCACTGCTTTCTCAATTAATTCCTAATTTTTCAGAAAAAATCAATAATTTTGAATGAAGTACGAGTCAAAAATCACTGATTTTCAATTGAATTCATTTCACTGATAACTTACAGGTAAATTTTACTAATTCAGGTTTAAGGTTTATTGATTGATCGTTCCAAAAAATTTCGCAATTTTCAAATTTTTCTTTGCTCAAATCTGTTTATGAATTATCAGGCTACTGGAAATTAGGGTTAGCGATTATAAACGATTAATCGATTATTTTTTTCTTCAAAATCGGCCAAAATTCTTAATTGATTAATCGATTATTTTTAATCGTCTAATCGGTGGTTTTTTGAAGTCAAAAAAGTAGCTCAAAAAGCACGAATTTTTGTTTTTTGTTTTCAAAACATCTGGTTGGAAAATTTTCATTAAAAAAAAAATAATGAGTCAGAAAATTTCTCTTTTTTAATAATATTAGTCGACAGACTTTTCAGTTTCAACCCCGAAATTTTTGCCCAAACTGAAGATTTTCACATGAAACGAAGAACTGAAATTAGATTGCATATTTTTGTCCCAGGACGGGGGGGGGGAGAGGCGAAGGTAAATTAATTGGTCGATTTGAGAAAATCGGACGATAATTCTTAATCGATTAATAAGGTGTCGATTAATCGATTATTTTTGTAATCCATTAAAATTCGAATAATCGATTAATCGATTTTAATTTCTATAATCGCCAGCCCTACTGGAAATACCCTGACTACGCCAGCGTCACTAAAATAACAGGTTACTCAATGTTGTTATTGAAAATAATTTCTGGGTGCGCTTATGATTTCGACATATTTTGAGACATTTCGAATATTTTTTCCAATTGTATGAATTGTTTCCATAATTCTAGCAATATTTACAACATTTCATCATTGATCTTCAATTTCCTGATACGTTGATTAGCGAACTTCATTCGAATGTACCTTCAACCCAAAAGAAAAACAAAGCGTTTCCTGAAGGAGAGATTTTCTCGATTTTTTCTTCAATTTTATAGCTTAAATTTAACAATGTTGAAGTTTAAATTTAGGGACAAGGGAATAAAAATTTCATTTACAAACTATCAATTTCTCTCCAACAAACTCTACTCTCTGATTTTGAATCAGTGAAAAATCACTGACAAATAGTCAGAATTGCAGCACAGGAAAAATCAGCAAAATTCACTAATTTTCAGAAAATTTTCCATGATTTTTCAAAAATTACCACTAATTTTTCAGTAAATTTCATAAATTTTACTGAATTTTCACTGATTTTTCTCACTGATTTTTTAGTGATTTTTCTCACTGATTTGTTTTTTAGTGAAAAATGTTTCACTTATTTTCTCCTGTGCTGCAATTCTGACTGTTTCTCAGTGATTTTCGATAATTTTCACTGATTTATAATTGAGAGAGTATTCTTGAGACTTGAGTAAACCATCTACTTTGCCGAAGAGCTTTCCTATTTTCCACATTTTATTCTGATAAGTTTTTTTTGATCCATCGCGAATTTGCCCTTTTTTCTTATCAGTACAGGGGGGGGGGGGGGACATTCCCTCATCTCTCAAAAATCATACAGAAATTTCAATTCGAATTAACCAACAAATCTTGGCCATAAATCCTTAAAAATTCATTTATTCGCCATCGATCCACGCACCAGCCTCATAATATATTCTCAATAACACGCGAAAAAAACCCGAATGAAATATTCTCAACATAATCCTTCGCAACAATTCAAAAATAGGCAGCCCGTTCCAAAAATACCCTAATCAATGAATCCTACACCATTTTCTGGCAAACATTCCCTCGTCCCTGCAATTCACATCCTCGACACCATTCACCACGAATCCATCACTCCCTCCTCCGGCACCAACATCCGGACCATTCGGACCCAATAACAAAACCATAACAACCAATAATATCGACATCCACACCCGCACCGGTACCGACTTCTCCTTTACAGATTTCTACCTTTTTGGAATTCAGCAACAATTCGTACACGAATAAAAACGTAGGCTGAGACAAAACGTCGTGTAGGATGAATCTATTTTTTTTTTTCGCGGCGACCGCGTTGTCGAGATCGGTTAGTGGGTACACAGCATTGATGTAATGGCCAAGGATTGTTTTTGCCTATTACATTACTAAATATGGAAAGACTGGTTACAACATACTTCGCATATAACAGCGAACTTTTTAAATTATTTTATACCCATTTGAAAATCATTCATAATTAAGGTCATTGTGCAGCAGCTCGTACAAATATACACATCTACATCAGCGTCAGCCACTGGTCCGAAATTATTCTATTTTTTTGTAATGTTCAGCACCGCCGTTTTTTTTTCTCCTATGTTGGCAATTCGCATTTGTATGGGTACTGGAAGAACGACATCGACATTTCCAACCATTACAACCTTAACGCTAATGCGTTGGAATGTGAATTTCGCTTTCGAGACTGCTTCTTAATGGCTCTTTTCGTCTGCTTCGTCTTCGGACTAACACGCACTAATACAAATACACCGGGTTTTATTTGAATGTACCAGCACCAGCCAGAGCCAGAGCCATCGCAGCGGAGTACATTCATGTAATCTCTGGCCGGCCATATACGATGGCATTTCCACGATACAATTATGATACCTTAGTTAAAAACCTCTCTGATTCGTCGGTTTCACTCGTTATGTGCGATTAAGTATTTAAAAACGACATAAAACATAACTCCGGGCTCGTAGCTCTTTGTACGTCCACGTCCGTTGACGAATTCTCCGACTCCAGCACTGTGAAAGTAATCCATTCTTTGATACTTTTGGCGAAAGCATCGTCGTACTCTCTTAGGTACTTTTCAGTCAAGCCTCAAATAGGAAGTAATCCCTGTCCGTGCATCCGATCGCACGCGTTCTTTCGTCGACGATGCGGAAATCCGCAACGCACCGTCGGTACAGCCAATGCATACTGCACCTGTGCTCGCTCAGCCCTTCGTAAATGCATTCCTATGGTCCGGTGCGTCATCCTGGCCTCTTCCTCCATATATCTTGACCATACCGCCATTATGTAAGTCATAAGTCTGGCATGTCGCGGATTATCATTTCTCCTTGCTCCTCTGCCGTATACTTTGGCGACATGAATATTCGCGAGAATACGCGAAATCGTCGCACGCGTCTTCCTTTTTATGGAAAACACGCCGCTAACGAGCGGTATTGCGGAGGATTGCCATAAATTTGCATTCCCCCGGTCGTAATTTTAATATTATGTGATCGCGAGGTACGTATGGGTCTGATTTCCAGCGGACTTTCTTTTCGGGGGTTTGAATTTAGTAGTTTTGGTGTTCTTCCTGGCAGCAAATTAGATGCATTTTTTTGAATATTTGCGAAGATTTTTTCCAACTATTCCATATCAAGTTCGCCTACCTTTACTAGTTTTCAAATATTTTCTTGACTCGTTGAATTCAATTTTAGAGTCATTTTTACTCAAACCATGAAAATCGGCCCTCGAAGGATGGGTAGGACTGAAATGGAAAATTTTCACCGAACAGTTTTCAATTTTGAATCGTTCCTTTTGTTTCAACTAAGAAATTAAATTTTGGTTTCGAAGTAAATAGATTGCTTTTGACCAACCCAATAGAGGGAGGTGATATTTTTTGAGTCGAAATATTTTCACAATAAATGTCAGGTCCCTACCTCACAGGGGGTTGGGACTTGGGGCACTCCAAATTGACCATTTCTGACTTTTTTGAATTAGTTTTTGGTTTAAAAGTTCTCCAAAGCAGGTCGTCCAGAAATTGGATAGTCAAAATCCAAGGATTTCGACACCTCACTCGATAAAATTGAAAAATTTTCAATTTTGGATACACCCTGCCTCTGTAACAGTTTAGTTTTGCAACTCGAGTCAAAATAACCCAAAAATAAATTCGGAAGGAGAAGGTCAGAAGGCATGAAATTAGATATCTTACTCGACAGTTGGAAAATTTTCAATTTTGGTCCCATCTTTTTTCTCGAGTGTAAGGTTTTGGGTGAAAATAACTTCAGAATTGGCTTCAGAAGTGTCAAAAACCCCTTCATAGCCATTTAAAAAAAAATTTTCGAATAATTTTTCAGAGCCTTTTCTTTTTAGTTTCGACTCAAAAAACTAAGGAATCGAATACCGCAGATCCGACAGTTCCATCTTTTGGTGCTGCGATTCTGACTGTTCATAAGTGATTTTTCACTAATTCAGAGTGAGAAAGCATGAAGAATATGACCACTAAAGACATTTTTTTAAATATCAGTAATTTAAAAATGCAGATTTTTCCAAATTTTCAAGCACATTCAAAATATACATAGATCTAAATTGAACTGATATGATATAGCGATTGAAAGGAAAGATAAGAAAACACCATCGGACTGAAAAGAGGCTGGAAGAACTGAGAGGACAGTTGCTCCGCCCAAAAATAATGCAATTGCATTTCTCGATCCAAAAAATTAGGTTCAAATCAAAAAATTGTTTCAAAATTTCCATCGAAGTTGGAAATTTCCCATTTTTTATCCTCCGAACACTGTTAATTTTGTCCTTAAATGATCACTCTGCAAAATTTTTGCAGAAATCCTTTATCAGTTTGGAAACACGATTCAAAAACACTGGAAAATTACTCAAGAGCTAAGAGAGAGCAAAATAGAGGAATTTCTCATTTTGTCGAGTTGGATTTTAGCATTTATTTAAATTTCAATATCTTGAGCAACAAAATATACCACTACCCCTCCCCCCAATTAAATTTTTCTGTTTGTTTGGCAAAAACATTAATTGCATTATTTCGGTAATCCAAATTGGCGTCAAAATGACAAAAAACTGGTATTGTCAGAATTTTCAAGCACTTATATAGCCTCTTATGGCATTTATGAATGAAACAATTTAACCCCAGAAAAAGTGGTCAAATATTCCTTCGTTGACCTTTTTTCGGGTGTTATTCGTTTCTAATATGGCATAAGTCACAAAAAATCAAGCAAATAATTTAAAAAAAATCAAATCATTCTTCGTGTTCTCAAACTTGGAAAACATATAAAAATCGGTCAATTTTGGCATTTTTCAAAAAAGTCTCTAGATTCCGGATTTGCCATTGCTTTTGACCGTAAACCCAATGGAAGGAGGTGATATTTTTTGAGTCGAAATATTTCCACAATAAATTTCAGATCCCCTACCTCAAAGGGGGGAGAGGGGTTGGAACTTGGGGTACTCCAAATTGACCATTTTCGACTTTTTTCTAGTTTCTGGTTTGAAAGTTCCCCAAAAAATCTCCAAAATTCTATTAGCAGATCGTCCAGAAATGGGATTTTTCTGGCATTATATTATTAAGCAATTGAAATAGTGCAAAGACAGACATATTTGCTACTTTAATCGACTGCCTCGGGTACAAAACCAATACAAAATCAAAGAGCCTCTCCGCATAAGATGGTGAATTCCGCACTCTCACCGATTGAGCTGAAACTCACCCAAAATGTTAGCATTGATGTAAATTCACCCCAAAAAATTTTTTGGCTCGATCCCCCCACCCCAGTCCGAATAAAATGGCCGTAAATGTCCAAAATTCAAAAATTCGTATCTCCAAAGGGGGTGGTTCAAAAATTTCGAAATTTTCACAGAAAATAGTTAGTGGGTAGATCTATACGTGAGAATTTTTTCAAATTTTTTTTCGCGTATTTGGGGGGGTTTTGAGGGGTTTGAAAATTTCAAAAATTCGTAGAAAAAAAAATCGGGGGGGACCCCCGGCTGGATTTTTTTTAAAAAGTTGGTCCTACCCTCAGGTATAACATATATTTTTTTCAGACCCCCGAGGGGGGGTGCAACATGGTCAAAAAAAATAAAAACAACAAAAAAACACGTTTTTGACGGTTTTTTTGCAATATTTACTCCCTTTAAGACAAATAAGTATTTTGAAAAAAAAAATTAATTTTTGTGGAATACATTTGAAATGAACCAGAATTACACTTTTTGATCATTGGGCTACAAACCGATAATGATAGCATCGCCGCTGCCCGTGTTGTACAGTCGCAAACTGTAAAATATTCAAGAAACGTGGCTTTTTATGAAAGAAGCATGAAAGTTGGTATGATGAACAATAAGATCAAAACAAAATTTTAGAGAACGGGGCCCACTTTGTATCTACCATGGGGGGGGGTGTGTGTGCTGGAGGTGATATTTTGAGGTCTCAGCCCCCCTATGTGGCGGGGTTGAGCAAAGTCGGCGTTTTTGAACTCGATTTCATATATTTCAACCTCCCTGAACACGAATATGCCATTACTTTCAAAATCGGATAATTATAAGTGCCCCAAATTTCAAATTTAAAATACCCCTAATTACCAATATTCATGAAAAATACCCGAAAATCGTGGTTTTTGGCCCCTACACCTCACACATCGATCAGAAACGAATTTTCAATACGATATTCGAAAAATAGACCTCAAACCCGATCTATAGACTCATATACCTACGAGCTTCACACGTCTTCATGGGGAGGAGTAGGATGAGCCGCGGTATTCCCAATTTTGATGAATTTTACAGTTTTTTCGAATATTTGGATATCTGTACGTAATATAAAGGATTTCGAACCATTTTGAATTGCAAATATGACAAGTAGATACCTTGACTAACAAAACTAGGCATTTGCAAGGGTACCTAGAATCCCAGTTGAGGAGTCAGGGGGTAAAAAGTTCTGTCAAAATGGTAGGTATTTTGCAAACCTCATGCGATGTCCTGGCTGACGAATATATTTCGAAATATTTGATGCCATTTATTCGATATAAAGTTCAATATCTCGTATCTAATGGATAATATTGCAATCTAATCCCTCTTCCCCATCACTGGAGTAGAGGGGGTGGTGAAAGGGTGAGTAGTTACTTCACACATTTCATATTTCTGATGCACTTTTCAGTGAAATAATATGCACTCAAAATATTCCAAAGGGGCAACTTGTACGTAGCCCTTTGTATCTACTTGCGTTCCTTGAGAGGAGATGATGTGGGGTGTGGGGTGAAAATGCAATGGACAAATATAGCGTGCAATATATGTCTAAATCTACATTGTTGAGATCGTAGAACACAAATACGATGATATTTTTACGTTTGAGAGCAAAGGGTCGATGAAGTGGGGGGGGTCGAGTTGGAAGTGAAATTTTTTCATTCTGATATGAAAATGAGAAATCCCATTATTTTGAAGTAATTTTAAACAAATTAGAAGTCTGTTTTTTCAACTGTGACACTCTTGAAGGGGTGAAAGATGAGTGGGTGGGAAACTTTATATGATGTGTAATATGAGTACATCAACATTTTCAAGGTCGTAGAACACAAATTAACATTATTTTTTGGTTGAGGAGCATCGGGGTGGAGTTATGAAGATGACACATAAAGAATTATTTAAGTAGAAAAAGTTCAGAAAACTCACCATTAAAAGAAAGCAGTTCAAATTTTAGCCATAAATAAAGAAAATAGCAAGCATTCTGCCCCCCACCCCAACGACCCTTTAATCCTTTATATTACGTACAGATACCCAAATATTCGAAAAAACTGTAAAATTCATCAAAATTGGGAATACCGCGGCTCATCCTACTCCTCCCCATGAAGACGTGTGAAGCTCGTAGGTATATGAGTCTATAGATCGGGTTTGAGGTCTATTTTTCGAATATCGTATTGAAAATTCGTTTCTGATCGATGTGTGAGGTGTAGGGGCCAAAAACCACGATTTTCGGGTATTTTTCATGAATATTGGTAATTAGGGGTATTTTAAATTTGAAATTTGGGGCACTTATAATTATCCGATTTTGAAAGTAATGGCATATTCGTGTTCAGGGAGGTTGAAATATATGAAATCGAGTTCAAAAACGCCGACTTTGCTCAACCCCGCCACATAGGGGGGCTGAGACCTCAAAATATCACCTCCAGCACACACCCCCCCCCCATGGTAGATACAAAGTGGGCCCCGTTCTCTAAAATTTTGTTTTGATCTTATTGTTCATCATACCAACTTTCATGCTTCTTTCATAAAAAGCCACGTTTCTTGAATATTTTACAGTTTGCGACTGTACAACACGGGCAGCGGCGATGCTATCATTATCGGTTTGTAGCCCAATGATCAAAAAGTGTAATTCTGGTTCATTTCAAATGTATTCCACAAAAATTAATTTTTTTTTTCAAAATACTTATTTGTCTTAAAGGGAGTAAATATTGCAAAAAAACCGTCAAAAACGTGTTTTTTTGTTGTTTTTATTTTTTTTGACCATGTTGCACCCCCCCTCGGGGTCTGAAAAAAATATATGTTATACCTGAGGGTAGGACCAACTTTTTAAAAAAAATTCCAGCCGGGGGTCCCCCCCGATTTTTTTTCTACGAATTTTTGAAATTTTCAAACCCCTCAAAACCCCCCCAAATACGCGAAAAAAAATTTGAAAAAATTCTCACGTATAGATCTACCCACTAACTATTTTCTGTGAAAATTTCGAAATTTTTGAACCACCCCCTTTGGAGATACGAATTTTTGAATTTTGGACATTTACGGCCATTTTATTCGGACTGGGGTGGGGGGATCGAGCCAAAAAATTTTTTGGGGTGAATTTACATCAATACTAACATTTTGGGTGAGTTTCAGCTCAATCGGTGAGAGTGCGGAATTCACCATCTTATGCGGAGAGGCTCTTTTCCTATATCATTGTATTTCGATAAGAATAATCGATTAAATTATTAAGACAAAAAAAGCTCCAAAAAAGTTATCCCCTGTAATATTCCAATCAAAGTTGAATTTTCGATCAATCTATTCATCAAATATTTTCAAACAGCGAAGCGGACCTCTGACGATGACGTCTTGAAAAATGGCTATTTTCAGCGCAATATCAAAATGACGCGACGAAGATCGAGAAGTTTTGCAGAATTTCTTACATTAGTCACCGCTCTGTTTGTTTCTTTTATTGCCTTCTTCCTTAATAGGACGAGCCATAAATGAATACCCATAAAAACACATGTTTCTCGACTTTGGAACAGCTTCTGAGCCTCTCCCTTTTCTCATTCACCCGGCTCGTCTAAAATTCCAGTAAAAAAAACTACCATCTCTCGACGAAACGAGATATTGAAATTTAACAAAATTTTCGAATCGAAATTCAAGATATTTGCATGACTTTGGTACGACTTGTACAGCATTTTTATAAGATCTTCGGCGAGATATTTTCATCTCTCAGCCTGAGATCATTCTCGCAAGAAATGGCAGAGTCTTGAAGGAGCATATTCATGGTGTCTACTCTCTCAATTAAAAATAACTGAAAATTATCGAAAATCACTGAAAAACAGTCAGAATTGCAGCACAGGAGAAAATCAGTGAACATTTTTTTACTGAAAATAGATCAGTGAGAAAAATCACTGGAAAATCAGTGAAAAATCACTGGAAAATCAGTGAAAATTCATTGAAAAGTCAGTGAAATTTATGAAATTTGCTGAAAAATTAGTGAAAATCTTTGAAAAGTCACTGAAAATCGGTGAATTTCGCTGATTTTTCCTGTGCTGTAATTTTGACTATTCATCAGTGACTTTTCACTGATTAAGAATGAGAGAGTACTAAATCTGAAAAATGAAAATTCTTTCTATTTTTTTTTTTTTTGATTTTTCTACTAATTTTTATGGAATTTTTCCTCTTTTGAATTCGCCAAAAAAAGAAGCTCCATTTTCATCCTTCCATTTAAAAAATTAATAAAACAGGAAAATGTTGAAAATTCTTCGCTTTTTGCTAGAAATTCTTGCTATTTTCTGGTACCTTGCTACTAGGAGGGTAAGGATCTTGGACCTCCTCCATGGCAAAAATGTTAGAAAAAATGGAAAAAATTCTTCTTCCAAAGACATTTTTTTGAAAAAATCTTTAAAAACTTCATCAGCATAGTCAAAAAAAGAAATGAAGAAGTTCAAAATCAAATTTTCAATTTTTCCAATTTTTTCACTTGCATCATCACTTTTTTCATCATAGTAGGACTTTTCCACCACTTGCAGAAACCTGTTGCTG
Organism: Pseudococcus viburni; assembly: GCA_033439095.1. Taxonomy (NCBI): domain Eukaryota; kingdom Metazoa; phylum Arthropoda; class Insecta; order Hemiptera; family Pseudococcidae; genus Pseudococcus; species Pseudococcus viburni. The sequence continues at coordinate 490,869 of JAVBJF010000031.1, forward strand.
ACTTCGCAGACCAGACACTAATCCTGCAAAATACCACACCTCCGCACTCCGCAGAGAAAACAAGTTTTTCAACCATTTCTCATTGGATCGTTAGATAGTTAATTACTCAACCACTCAAATCCGGACACCGTCCGGGCAACTCGATAATCCTGCTGTTTTCATTATCATAATCGTGCCTTTGAATCTCGCTTACCTACACACGACTTAGCTCATCTTCACACCGTCGATTCGTATTATACTCGGATTAAATCCATAGGTAACCGAAGTATCGTCTTTTTCCTCTCATGCTACACTCCGGAGTGCAAATTAACTTACTCTTTAACGCTCGAATAGTCGAACAACCACGAGAATTCGTGTGGCTTATGCATTTGAATAAAGAATGAGAATCGCGTCTAGTAAATCCTCTTAATTTCAATACATAAATCGTGTATACGAATCTCTCCACCTGCGGATCCTTTCACCTCGCATATGAAGAATACCTTCTTGTACTTTCCACCGCAACACTTCGATATTAGATCTAAATAGTCCAGCAAATAAGAGAAAAAATGTACCAAACCCCCAAAAATTAAATCCTGATTTTTTTTTCGCGTTTTAGGTTCGTAATGGTCCTCTACACAACATACTAAAATGGACACCCCACAACCCTCCGCTACCCCCAGAGAAGGGGTAATTGTCTGCTAAAAACAGGGGTTTCGTGAAAATCTCCTCAAATAAGCCTCAAAATTGAAAAATAGTTATGAACAATCTTGTTCTACGTGTAATTTCCTATCAGAAAGTTTTTTGTTTTTTCAAAAACACTCACTTCCTTGACCAAAAATTAAGGGTAAAAACACTTATTTTTCAATAATTTACAGCATTTTTGGAAAAATTCGAAACTTTTGTGAATATCTCCTCAAATAAGCCTCAAAATGGAAAAATGGTTATGAACAATCATGTTCTACGTGTAATTTCGTATCAGACAGGTTCGTTTTTTTTTTTTTTGAAAACATCCACTTCTTTGCCTAAAAATTAAGGGTGAAAACGCCTATTTTTCCAATATTTACAATATTTGTGAAAATGATGAAAATACGAAGTTGAAAGTACCCAAAATTATACCAGTGAAGAGTAATTTTTTTATACATGCTGGTAAGTATATATAATTTTGGGTACTTTCAACTTCGTATTTTCATCATTTCCACAAATACTGTAAATTTTGAAAAAGTAGGCGTTTTCACCCTCAATTTTTGGACAAAGAAGTGAATGTTTTCGAAAAAAAACGAACCTGTCTGATAGGAAATTACAAGTAGAACATGATTGTTCATAACCATTTTTCCATTTTGAGGCTTATTTGAGGAGATATTCACAAAAGTTTCGATTTTTTCCAAAAATGCTGTAAATTGTTGAAAAATAGGCTTTTTTTACCCTTAATTTTTGGTCAAGGAAGTGAGTGTTTTTGAAAAAACAAAAAACCTTCTGATAGGAAATTACACGTAGAACAAAATTGTTCATAACCATTTTTTAATTTTGAGGCTTATTTGAGGAGATATTCACGAAAAACCTGTTTTTAGCAGACATTTACCCCTCCTCTGGGGGTAGCGGAGGGTTGTTTGTGTCCATTTTAGTATGTTGTGTAGTGGACCATTACGAACGAAAAACACGAAAAAAATCAAGATTTAATTTTTGGGGTCAACTCCTAAAATAACTGGACTAAAATGATAAAACCAAAATGACCATCTCGAGACATACCTTAGCATGTCTGGATTTAGACGAATGATACGATCTGCTCGATATTGCTTTTTCAGCCGGCACATGGATGACCGAAGTTTCGCCCGATTTCATCAAGCTCTCCGACATTGATTTTTCTTCGCCCCTGGTCAACGTTGTCGTCTTGCGGACCACGCGATGGGTAACGTATTTGGTCCCCGAGTTGCGGAATCGTTTGCTCGACTCTTCGCTGGATCCGTGCACATCGCTGGAGATATGGCGTTTGGTGTGAATGGCCTGGAGATCTTGTATTTCGCCGTTCACGTCTTTGACATTATCTTTATCGTCGCCTTCGCGGGTACCTTGCACAAATAGCCTCCGGCCGCTGCTCGGGCCGCTGCCACCGCCGCCGGTACGTCGCGAATCGCTCATCGACGACGAGGACGATTTCATGAAACGATACAATGACATCTTGGCCGAGTCTGCGTCAACGTACCAGCTCCAATTATTCCTCCGGCTGGGTTTTCCTCCAAGTCGTCTTTAGACGTACCCCAAATCCGGATTTTTCCCGTCTGATCTTCGAGTTGTATTTTCTCACTCCACGAGCAAAATTCTTCAAATTCACTGTTTGAGCTTCTTCAGGATGCTGGGGTCGCGCACAATTCAACACCACCGCACCACGATGACCACGACCAAGATCGAAATAGAAAATCAATGAGAAAGAATAAGTAAGCGAATTTGGCACTCGACACCGCGACAACTTTGATAACAATTCCTCGACGAAAAATTGTTATAAAATTCGTCGTCGTTGAAACAAAATCGATTACAATTATTTTTTTCCGAAATAATCACCGCGAAATATGTACGAGCGTTATTTTATGATTAGATATCGCACCGTGCTCGTATGTAAACAACAATCGTCGCGTCTGCGGCGTCGTTGAGCCTCCGTACGTTATTTTCGAATCGAATTTAAATTCGTAGCACGCACATTCCGCTACGAATTCTACGAACCCGGATCCGAAATTTGAGAAAAACAACGAAATTCTGCAATTTAGCCCACGACCCTCCTCAAATATTAAATACATCTTTTGGAAAACACCTGCGATATCTAATCACTTCTTCGGTCGTTTATTTCGCGATAAATTTTTTTCGAAAAAAATCCACCAATTGGAAAATTTATTCAAAATACGCACCGATTTAAATGGGAAAACTACATCGATAGGATTTTTTTTCAGAAAACTACGAACACGATTTCTCGTCACTGTTCTGTACGATTTTCGAGCATCCAAAACACACGTCGGTTCTTGATCGCGGCACTTCAACAGATAATCGCGTATAGATACTCCTCAACCGTACATGGGCAGTCACGGCAATACCGATGGATGTGGAGGGGAAGGGGACCATCTGAGAGAGCTGGGCGGCGCGGGTAGACATACCTGTGCACATTAATGTTTACGTCACTCTCGTAATATACCTAGTATGCAGTACCTGTGTGTACACCGCTCTTCTCTCACTCTTTCTCGCAATATAGCCACGGTACGCCCCACTCTGTACGATTCTCTCTCTATCTCGCTGTACAGGTAGATCCATAGGTACGTAGATATACGTACACGTATAATTGCGTATCTATTGAAAGAAATGATGGAAAAAAAAGAGGAAAATACCATCAGCGAAGAGGATTAGCGCACGCAGAGGACAATTGGGAAGCAAAGGAGGGCACAGAATGGTAGACGCGCCGCCACCGCCCCCAACACCGTCGCGATACCTAATACAATACAGGTAAACCTATGGATATTGCTCTCTTCGCGTCGCGAATTCAAAGAGCGTCGCGTCGCGTCACTTTGCATAAAAATATACCGTACGTACGTAGAATAATGGTATAAAGTACGCAGGTAGTACTGTAGAATGTGCAAAGGTGGGCGACCCAGCGCAAGCGTTGTATAATGAGCCAAAATATGTAATTCGCGTAGTTGGGTATGTTCAGTTGGCTAATTGGCTCGAGTATTCATCCCTGCACCATTCTTCAAAATTATGTCAACTGTCAACGTAAAATTCAAATTCTGTCTGAGTCGAATTGGTTGCATTCTAAGCCTTATTTTTTTTCAACGAAAAGTTTTCAAAGCAGCCTTTGACTATCTGTTTGTTTAACAGCTTATTTATTAAAAAACCGGTTCAGTAGTTTCCATCAAGTAAAACCGATAAATTCTTTTTTAAAAATGAATAAAACGAGAAAAAACTATGTATCGAATGAAAAGTTGAAAGAAGCATTAAAAATCAATAAACTTCGGTTCAAAAATTTTGAAAACCGGTTCAGTGGTTCCTAATCAATTACCAATAATTTATCCAAAAAAAAGTAAGTACGTAGATGGGAAAGCAGTGACGTACCGATAGGGGGGAGGGGGGAGCTTCCCCCCTAAGGAAATTTTCTACTTGTGAGTTGGGAAAATCGAACGTTTCAATACATCAGTAGGGAAAATTGGACAGTTAGGATTAATTTTTTTGATGAAACCATACATGAAACATAATAAATAAAATGGTTATTTTAAAAGTTGGAAATCAACAAAATTTTCACTTGTTCCAACTCAAAATTGGTAATTTTTCCAACTCGAAAATGGTGAATTTCCCGATTCAAAATTGGTAATTTTTCCAATTCAAAATTAGTAATTTTCCCAACTCAAAATTGGTCGTTCTCCCAAGTGATGAGTAAAAATGTCAGTTGGGACGATTGGTATTTATTTTTTAAATGAAAAATGAATAAATGAAATGGTTACCTATTATAAGTTGGAAATCAACAAAATTTTCACTTGTTAGTTGGGAAAATTAGTCATTTTCCAAACCTTTTCCAACTAAAAATTGATCATTTTCCCAGCGAAGAATTAAACCGTTGTAATAAACGCGTTTTTAGGGGAAAAAAGATTAATTACCTTGCATTTTGAAAATTTTCACTCGTCAACCAAAAAATCTTTATAGTTGTACTGGTAATTTAAAAGAGATTTTTTCGCATTTTTCATCAAAATTATTCCAATTAATTTCATTGTTCTTGTTCATCCAATTTATCAAAAGCTTCGGCCTCGCTACGCTCGGCCATGGTATATTTCTGCTTTAATAATTTCAAAGTAGAAGCAGTGGATTTTTCATCAAAGTTTATTCTTCCAAAACACTATTTTATTGCACATTCAATTTGAGGTTTTCTAAAATTTTCGCCCTTGCTTCGTTCGGACCAAATCCCTCTCCCTATTCTTTACATTGAAATTACAAAATTTTATTGATGAAAAATTATAATTTTACTTCGAAACTCCACCCTTTCTTAGCTCAAGGCAAATAAACTATTTCGTATGTATTATCAAATACAATGATATTGCTTGTGGGTTTGAAAAAAAATAAAAAAATTTGAAGTAACCAATGCAAAATATATTCAGATTTTTCATCTCAAAAAGGGTCTTATAGTAATATGGGTTGTGAAAACTTCAAAAGTTCGCAAAAATGATGAAAATGAGTAAAAAAAATCAAAAAACCTCACGTGCTTTGGGAAGAATTACCTACATGTAAATTTTAAAAAATCAGCCGGAAAAATTTGAAAAAAATTGGTTCACAAATTTGAATCTCACCCCCCTTCTCCGGAATTCTGATATCGCCTATATGTAGTTGGGAATTTTGAAAATTTGAGTTGGGATTTTCACCTCTTCCCTCCCCCCTCCCTCCCTTGGGAAATGCCTTCGGTACGTCACTGTGGGAAAGTAAGTATTTTTGAACCTTTTTTTGATACTTTGATTCCCTTAAAAATAGTCGAGGATTTATTTGAAATCACCAGTGGCATAAACATTGTCCGTCCAAAATAGCACGAGATAAATTGTGTCATTTTCGATAGCCAAAAGTCAACAAAATTTTTGAATTTTTTTGGGTTACCAAAATATTTTGTACACAAAAAATAATGATTCAGATGATAACGAAAGGGATACAAATGAACACGGGCATTTTTTGCTAATCAATTCATAGTTTACTTCGAAATATTTAGACGTATGTATCAAAATTTACATTGAACATGTCAGTGAATTTGAAAAACAAATTCCAGTTTGGGAAGCTCTGACCAGATTTTGAGTTGGCTTTCAGTTAACGAAACTGAAACAATTTATCTTATGCTATTTTGGACGGACAATATGGGGAGACAACCCCCCCCCCCGCCCTTCAAAGATGATTTTTTTTATTTGTAAAGTATTTTTGAGCTGAAAACCATAATTTTTCGACAGCAAAAACGCATAATCTGCAAAAAAAATTTACCCTCGCTTCGCTGGGGCTGAGTTTGCTGCTTTCCTAATTTTTTAAAAATTGAGACTATTTATCAAAAATCAAAATCATTTCAATTCGCCAACTTCTGAAATATTTTTTTACAACAATTATTCCAATTCATCGTGAGTAATTTTCAGTCCTTGGGCATTTTTATGAGTTTTTCATTCTGGCTTCGCTCAGGTTCGAATATTTTTACACTTCTTTGAAAGTTGAGAATATTTCTCAAAATCAATCTCTTTAACTAGATTTCAAAGCATTTCTTACAAGAATTTTTCTGCTTTTAAAACTCAGTTGTTTTCAATCAGTGATTTTTGGCTCCTGTTTTTTTTGAAAATTTTTTCGCTCTCACTTCGGTTGAGTTTTTGCATAGCTTGGAATAAAAATTTCACTTCAGGCTTCAAAAATTTGACACGTCAGTTTTTTCACGACCCCCTCGCTTTTGCCTTTATTGTTTCGTACTGAAAACTGATAGAATTCAAAAATTATGAACTTCACAAAGGAAAAAATAAAACACTGAAATTATTTGGAATTTTTAATTTTTTCTAATTTTCCAAACTTGAACGCAATTTTCCACAATTTTTCTACCCTGAAACGCAAAGATTCTCACCTTCGTAAATTCTGGACACGAACATTATTTTTCCGATAAGAAGTGCAATTTTTCCATTCAGGGCGTTCAACAAAATTTTCTGAAGCAAGTTTGTGATTTTTCATGGCCTTTATAATCAGTACATAAATTCCCCCCTCCCCCCCAAAAAAATGAAATCAGGAAACAAATATTCGAGTTTTTTCGTATTTTGTTTATGATTTTTTTCACCCTATAAAATCAAAAAATTTATAGAAATCCTTTTCGTGATTGCTCCTATTTTTCACACATGATTTCCTTACCTTTTTACTTTCACACAAATCAAACTTGCATAGAATTTTTCTATTTTCATTTTTGAACGAAATCAAATCCTCTGAAAAATGGGGAGAATGAATTTTTTTCCTACTTCAAAACATTCAGTTGTCTGAGATGGCCTGCGATCTAAAGTTCATACGATCATTCTGAGAATTGTTCATTCATCGAGCTCTCGTTTATCAACATTGTAGACTGGGAGGAGAGGCGAAGTCCTTTTTTGATTTTTAGAAACGAAATCAGCCAGTTTATTCAAGACAAACTATTTTTTTTTGGAAAACAGTCAACTTTCAGCTAATTGTATAATTCATTCGTGACTTTTATATCATTCTCCAGAAATCACGACTTTTTCATAATATTTCATAATTTACTACGAACCTTGAACGTATTTTGAGGAGAATGGAGGGAAGGGGCAAGCCTTCCTCATTCGGTTCAGCTACGAAATTTTGATGATTTTTGACACTGTAACATACGCAGAACACATTTCACAGAAAATTTCTCAATATTTTGAGAGAAAATTTTCAAATTGCAAACAATTCAAAATTGGACCACAGCATGAAGAGAGAAAAAAATTGCGTTGGGAAAAAGGGAAGAAAGGAGAAGAGATCGAGCAAACTATACCAAATTCTCCATTTACAAAATCATCAAAAATGAAGTTTTAGTTCACAGTGAAAACAAATGGAAAACTGGACCATAGAATTAAGGGAGAAAAATCCTCGAGTTGAAAGAAGAGGGGGGAGGGAGAGAGAGAAATTTACTACTAAAATGTATTTTTCTTCATTTTTTTGTTTCGAAATACAATTTTTTTCACATTTTCCCACTCAGAACGGAAATTCTTCAAAAAGAAAAGTCCCCACCACTGAAAATGTAATTTTATTACAGAAGAGAGGCAATCTGCCCCCTCCATTCCGCTCTGTTTGGTTTCTATATCGATTCAACGATTTTTTTCAACAGCCAACAATGATTTATTTGAGGTTTTGAACACATTTCGCAATGTCTTTTGCATCAGTTTTTCATTTTTTTTAGACCAATTTTGTTTTTTTCCACTTTTTCATCAGCTATCACAATATTTCAGCAACTTTAACATCGGTTTTGAATTACAAATAGTGAAAAATTAGAATTTTTCTACTTTTATCGTTTTAAAAAAATTATGATCCTTAATAATTCGAAATTTTCGGTAGATAATTTTAAAATCTTGAAATCGTTCATTCATCAGAATCCTCAATTAATATTCTTTCAAATCGAATCTGATCGGCGACGATTCCACATTCGTCTTACGTCACGCATGACCTGCAACCTCCGCAAATATGTACTTACATTCAGTAATACGAGAACCTTGATTTACGGTATCACTATTCGCAGGTGCACATTGGCCAATTATCTACACGCTTGTATGTCTAATGTCTATGCGGTCGCATGTACGACCCGACGCCACGTACGTCACACGCAATCGTAGGTACATCCCTTCCGGCATCGGCGATGATGAGTTGACCCCCACGTACAGCTTCCGCGCATTCACATCAACAATCAACCACCCAAGTTAGTTCGCGGTTTAGCAACCTTTTTTGGGTGTGTCCGGTGCGGTTATCATTTGCACATCAGCTCCATACCCGTTGATTTTTATAATACAAATACTTATATCCGGCGACCGCTTTATGCATTGATTTCCTCATCTGGTGACTAGTGCTTCAGTTCCTTTTCAATTTTTTTTTGTTTTTTTGATACGCAGATAACCCCTGGCTTGCCCTCGCCGTTCTGCCAGTCCTACCGCATATTTCGTCACTAATACACCCATATGTCTCAAATAAAGAATCCATCAAGGATTTCCAACGCATGTAAATAATATATCTGTACCCGGTATCGCGTATAGATTATTCGCGAACACACACACGCAGGTGTTTTTTTTTTTCAATTTTTTTCCAAGCGTTATTCTATTCGTTCCCTGTTTCTCCTTCTTCATCTGAAGTCATTTAAGAGTATTACGGGAGTATTACCGCGTATCGTAGCGCGGTGGTCGGGTCGTTAGCCCACTCATATGTCGACGAGTCGATGCCGATACACCATATTACCGCAAAACGTCGAGTAAATATTTACGAATCGGCTATATTTTTTTTACGAGCTCAATTTTCAAACCGTATATAGATCGAGTATACAAATATGGTAATTGCTGGCGCAGGGTGTGCGAGTGCGGGGTAATGTTACTTGTGCTGTGCTCCATGCCTCATACGCTGGTAAATAGTCATCGTCTATGTATAGATACTTTCTGTGCCGGATACCATATGTTTTTTCTAGAATAAAATTCGTATTCGTAAATACCTAGGTACCTGGTGGTGATCTTATTTACCACTGAATCGCGACCATTGAGTAATTTGTTTTTTTTTTTTCACACCTCGTTGAATCGATACGATTACAAAACAAATTTGGAGCAAACAAAAATATTACGAATTAATTATTCTATATTCGTCTTTACACCTCTTCTAGATCATACAGATCAATTGCAAAACAAAATGATACTTTAGTTCTAAAATACAATACATACACTTCAAAAATGGCAATGATAAATTGAAGGGCATCAGCTGAGATGTCAAGAGACAAACAATGTGCAATAAGTTCCCCAACACCTCCGTCAAGATTTTTCAAAAATTTCAAATTCCAACTTTACGAACGACAATTCCCAGATAGAATTTTCGTTTCCCTATTTTTCTGAAAATTTTTACCAATTTTTCAATTTTTTTCAGCACATTCCACTGCACAAAAGGGCACTGGCAGATAAGGGGCGAATTCGGCCCAAGGCGCTTTTGGGCTCCTAAATACCTCAAGTGGTGTGTATTGACTAGAAAGAATTTTCAAAAAATTTTGGAACCCTACCCCCTCCCTTTCACAGTTATGACCATTTTATTGCATTATTTCCAACAATTTTTCATTTCAACAGAAATGAAGGAAATTTTCTGTTTTTTGGCACAAAGTACCTATGATAATTTTTTCAATAATTTTGGTGCAATCCTTCACGTTTTTTCAGCTATTTGAGGTTTTCAATCGTAAAAAACACTATACTCTCTCATTCTGAATCAGTGGAAAGTCACTGATAAAGAGTCAAAATTGTAGTACAGGAAAAAATCCGCGAAATTCACTGATTTTCAACAAACTTTCGCTGATTTTTCAAAGATTTTCACTGATTTTTCTGCCAAGTTCATAAATTTTACTGACTTTTCAGTGAATTTTCACTGATTTTTTCAGTGATTTTTCAGTGATTTTCCAGTGATTTTTCTCACTGATTTGTTTTTATTGAAAATTTGTTCATTGATTTTCTCATGTGCTGCAATTCCTGACTGTTTCTCAGTGATTTTCGATAATTTTCACTGATTTATAAAAATGAGAGAGTATACTCTCTATAATTCTGAATCAGTGAAAAGTCACTGATAAATAGTCAGAATTGCAGTACAGGAAAAAATCACCAACTTTTAGCAAAATTCACTGATTTTTAGCAAAATTCACTGGTTTTTAGCAATTCACTGGAATTCAGCGAAATTCACTGGTATTTAGCGAAATTCACTCATTTTCAGCAAAATTTACTAATTTTCAGCGAATTTTCGCTGATTTTTCAAAGATTTTCACAGATTTTTCAGAAAATTTCATTTACTGATCTTTCAGTGAATATTCACTGATTTTCCAATGATTTTTTTCACTGATTTGTTTTCAGTAAAACAATTTTTACTGATTTTCTCCAGTGCTGCAATTCTGAATTTCTGACTGTTTCCCAGTGATTTGCGATAATTTTCTCTGATTTATATGTAATTGAGAGAGTAAGCGAAGAGCAACCAAACTTGGAAAAGTACTGAAGAATGTATTTTTTTATCTACAATTTTGGCCATTTTTTTTAGTCAAGGGCTGAAAATTGCGAAAACCGTTCTGAAATATTGCTATTTTAGCAGATTTTTCAAAGTTTGAGCGTTTCACACAGAAAGAAATGACCAAATGAAAAAACCCATCCCATATTCGTGCTCAGCGGGTGAAAATATCCCGATAAACACCATTTTCGTGACAGTTTTGCTTTAAGTTTCAAAATTCACTTTTTTCACTGATTTTTCCTAGCGAGAAAAGTGAATTTCGAACTTCAAGTAGAACGATCGCGAAAATGGTGTTTATTGGGGTATTTTTATCTGATGAACAAGAATATAGGATTAGTTTTTTCAGTTGGTCATTTTTTTTGTATAAATGCTCAAAATTTGAAAAATCTGCTAAAATGACAAAATTTCTGAACGGTTTTTCGCTATTTTCAGCCCATAGTCCAAAGAAATGGCCAAAACAAAATATGTATAGGTACAGCAAAATTTTATATTAAAAAACGTATTTTTTTTTACTAATTTGCTCTTCGCTTATATGATGTTTTTTTACGATTTAAAACTTCAAATAGCCAGAAAAACGTGAAGAGTAACATCAAAATTGTTGAAAAAATTATCTTAACTAGGTACACCTTTACGAGGTGTAAGTTTGTGCCAAAGATCAGAAAATTTCCTTCACATTCCGTTGAAATTCAAAATTCGTCAAAATAACGCAATAAAATGGCGCTCATGACTCCGAAGGGAGGGGGGGGAGGTCAAAAATTTACGAAAAAATTCTCCCATTCAATATACACTACTTGAGGTCTTTAGGAGCCCAAAAGCACCTGTGTCCAAATTCATCCCATATCCGACCATACCTTTTGCAAAAATTTAAAAAAAAACCTCTCCCATTTCCCTTCTCATATTTTTCGCATAAAAAGTTTCCTATTTTCCTGAACAACTTGGAAAACCGTACGAATGAAAAAAATTCCTAGCAACTGCCTCCGTATTCCTATCCCACTAACAATTCAACTTCGCGTCATGAAAAAAAGCCGAACTCAACAAACACGCACCACAGCCATAAAAATAAAATATTAAGGAAAAAGGAAAAGAAAACAAACCACTCGAGAATGAAAACAATTTCACGCAATAAAATTGGTAATTCGCAGCACGAACTTTGAATTTCCATATAATCCGGCACACCTCTAACGCACAGTATACTTTAATTACCCAGTGAACTTCTTAATCTTATTGAATAACTAAGCACGGTACTTAAGATACGGCGTGGTGTCGAGTAAATGATATTTCGTGACATCGCAACACACTCTTCTCTTTTTACCCCCTCAATGTTTCAATTTCGCTATTTAAAATAACTTTTCGCATTAAGAAAAACTTTTACCATCGCGACACACGTCAGCTTAGGTACCTAGGCGCTAACCACGTTATATCAAGGTCGTGTTACTCTCTCTTCTAAAGTATACAGTATGCAAACTGGGCTGGGTGATCCACCTTACCTACACGCAGACTTCAGAACAAATTTAAATTCGTGAAAATTACCCGTGAAAAAGTTCACTACTACGCGAGTTCATCAAGGTTGCTATTATGTACCTTACCTATATAATGGTATTGTGGTAATGGTATATTAATGTACGTGCATACAGTGCACCTTTTTTAGGTGATTTTCTCTATTTCGACGCTTAATCACCGACGCAGCGTACTAAGTACCTTGTGTTACGTACAGGGTGTTACTGAAACACCGTTTAGTTCAAATAATACGATTCTTTCAGTATTAAGGTGACAATTAGATGATAATTGAACGATGTTGGGATTTCCAAACGAATATCGTACATGGGTGTCAAAAAGTTCAGGTTCAACTTCCAGATTTCCTTTTAATTAGGTACTGAAAAGTTTTCAATTTTCGAATAATTCCAATTCGAAGAACCTTTTTTTAAATGTTTTTATGCATAGAACAGTTTGAACTGGGTATCAAAAGATACATCTTGAAAACCGGTTCAACTGCCAATTGTTCAGAAAAAAGTTCTGAACAAAATTCGTAAAGTATTATTTTTCTCCACCCCATGATTTTTTTCATCAATCTATGAACAGGAGCTTAATCCTAAAGGAATTCAGAAACCGGTTCAATGATATTTAAACATTCGCCAGCATTTCTAAATGAGAAAATCAGTGGTATCTGATAATGAACCTCTAAACTGGTTTCAAAATGACTTTTGTCACATTGAAACCACTTCAAAATTTACTGTTTCTCAGTCAGGTTCAAAAATCAGTTCACTATCAATAGATTCCAAACACGATTTATGAAAAATTGATGGTAGATTGTGAAATGTGAATCACTGAACCGGTTTTAAAACAATTTATGTTTTCTGGAAATCATTAAAATTTATTACATTCATCTACTAAGTCCAGAAAATGGTTCAGAGGCATTCAAAACCGGCTGTTGGAGAATATCTGCACCACTGAACCAGTTTCATAATGATTCATTTCCTATTGAAACCATTTCAAAATTTACTAAATTCATCAGTCAGGTATTAACAGTGCTCCACGGTCTTCAAATAGTCCGTCAATTTTTTTCGAACCTTGGAAAACACTTCAAAAATCACAATAATCAATTCATCAGTTAGATACTGGGAGAAACTGGTTCAATAGTTTTCAAAATGTTGTCAAAATTTCTTGATTTATGAAAAATTAGTGGTAACTGGTTGTAAAACATTGAGTCGGCTTCAAAATAATGTTTTTTTTTTTTAAATCATTCAAAAATTGACTACATTCATCAATCAGTTTCAGCAACTGGTTCAATGGATTGTCCGAAATTTTTGAAGCAATGATCCGGTTTCATAATGACTTCTGTCCTCTTAATACCATTTCAAAGTTCACTACACTCATCAGTCGAAATCAAAAACTGGTTCAATTGTATCCAAAGGACTGTGAGTAATTTTTCAACTACAGAACCGGTTTCAAAATGACTATTCATCAGTTAGATACTGGGAGAAACTGGTTCAATGGTTTTCAAAATGTTGTGAAAATTTATTGATTTGTAGAAAATCAGTGGTAACTGGTTGTAAAGCACTAAACCGGTTTCAAAATTGAGTCAGTTTGCACTAAACCGGTTTCAAAATTGAGTCAGTTTTTTTAATCATTCAAAAATTTACTACATTCATCAATCAGTTACAGCAACTGGTTCAATGGACTGTCAGAAATTTTTGAAGCATGGAACCGGTTTCATGATTGACTTCTGTCTTCTTGAAATCATTTCAAAATTTATTACATTCATCAGTCGAAATCAAAAACTGGTTCGATTGTGTCCAAATGACTGAGTGATTTTTCAACTACAGAACCGGTTTCAAAATGACTATTTATCCGTTAGATACTGGGAGAAACTGGTTCAATGGTTTTCAAAAGGTTGTCAAAATTTCTTGATTTATGAAAAATTAGTGACAACTAACCGGTTTTAAAATGATGTCCAGTTTTTTTTTTGAAATCATTCAAAAATTAACTATATTCATCAATCAGTTTCAGCAACTGGTTCCAAGGGCTGTCCGAAATTTTCGAAGCATGGAACCGGTTTCATAATTGACTTCTGTCCTCTTGAAATCATTTCAAAATTTATTACTTTCATCAGTTGAAATCAAAAACCGGTTCGATTGGGTTCAAATGACTGTAAGTAATTTTTCAACTACAGAACCAGTTTCAAAATGACTATTCGTCGGTTAGATACCGGGAAAAACTGGTTCAATGGTTTTCAAAGCGTTGTGAAAATTTATTGATTTGTAGAAAATCAGTGGTAACTGGTTGTAAAGCACTGAACCGGTTTCAAAATTATGTCAGTTTTTTTTAATCACTCAAAAATTTACTACATTCATCAATCAGTTACAGCAACTGGTTCAATGGACTGTCAGAAATTTTTGAAGAATGAAACCGGTTTCATAATGAATTTCTGTCCTCTTAATACCATTTCATAATTTACAACATTCATCCAGTCTAAATCAAAAACTGGTTCAATTGTTTCCAAATGGCTGCCAGTAATTCCTCAACGGTTGAACCGGTTTCAAAATGACTTCTGCTCAGTTGATACCATTTCAAAATTTACCATCTTCATCAGTCAAGTTCAGAAACCAGTTCAATGGTTTTCAAACGGCTGCCAGCACCAAACATGTTTGATAATGACTTTTGTCTCGTTGAAACCAATCCAAAATTTCACATCAGTCAAATTCAAAAACTGTTTCAATTGTTTCCAAATTGTTTTCTTCATGTAAACCACTAAATTGGTTTCAATATGACTGTTTGTCTTCTTGATACCAATTCAAAATTAACTGTGTCCATCGGTCAATTTCATAAGCCGGTTCAATGATTCCCAAACAGTTGTCAGTAATCTTGTGATGCTTAAAAAATTGATAATAATGGATTATGAACCACTGAACCAGTTTTTCAGTCATCAGTAACTTTTCGATAAATTAAAAAATTGAAAGTAACCAATTTAGCATCACTGAACCGGTTTCAAAAAGCCACCATTCCGTTAAAACCATCTCAAAATTTGCTACATCTATCAATATAATGAGAAGCATCTTTCTTTTTGAATTTTTCGAAAAAAGTAAAAAGTTGCGATTTTCAGAACACCCAGCACGGGATTAAACCCGCCTCTTCATTTTCACCCATTCAAAAGCAATTCGAAGTGGAAGGTGCTTGCGAAACACTCTGTATATTCGTCTATATCTGCGAGTTCGAACTTCGTGCGATTGTTAATTTCTTCATTATCACGTTTACTTTATTGTACTTTGTAATTGCTGGTACGTACCACACACACCTACTTCTTCTACTCCTCATTATAGTTCATAAGACTCGCACACTCGAGAGAGTAATTAAAGAGCAGAAAACTCTTGGCAAGAAACACTCGCGGTGCTGGCGCGTTCTGCGTAAGTACCCAACGTAATGCGTATGGTTTGGGCTGGAAAATCTCCATATATGATGCTTCGTTTAACATACTGACACACATTTCATATTTCAAACAATAATCTAAACGCTGCTCGCTCGTAAACCATTAAAAGTGCTACGTACGAAGGTCTACAATAAAAATCACACCTCTCATATCGACGTCGCGGTCTCAATACGTCTACGCAGGTAAGGTAAGGTAGATACTAAAAAACACATATACCTCAAATTGTATAATCGCTTTTACCCACGCCACAGGTAGACCTCAAACCATAAATAACTAATACGCGGGTACATCTTCGATAATCATCCTCAGCGCCAGGAGGAGGTAATCGCGAGCGGTCCTTACCGTACCAGACGCACGCGCCGGATACGTCCAAGGTCGTTTCTAATTCATATTTTATTACCTTACAAATCGTACATAAAATCCGGTAAATTTCATATGTAACTTTTACCAAGAAATATTTGGTTAGGCTTCGGGGGAAGCAATCTGGCTCCGGCCTCTCTGCAGACGTTACGCTCCGAACGATTGACATTTTAATAACTACATGTTCGCAAACGGCCATTCGAGGGGAGGACTGGCAAAGGCGGCAAATAAATTCGAGGTTACATCAGCCGGAGTCGAAGGAGCGCCTCAGAAACCTTGAAAAGACCGCAACGACCACGCGCTTATCTGCTTTTGGAATTTTCGACGGTGCCGTCGACGACGCGACGTGAGGCAGGAGTTCTCGCAAAATTAGTACAACAACAACACGTCCATCGGGCCATAATTCGCCATAGGTAAACAATAACAAATTTAGCGCCGCCTTGTTGCCCTCTTTTCACATTGCCGTCATTTTTGTCACATGGTTCGGTCATCGTCAACTTACCAGAGCTCTCGCCTTCTGCAATCAGCTCATTATCGACTACCGATGGCCAAAGGTAGCCAACAATCTAGTTTATCACACGTACATGTAAATATACCCTCGATCAATACAGGCAACGTGGAATCTACCAAATCGAAACTTATTTACGACTTCCGATTAAAATTTTTACAAAACGGACGCCTTCGCAGAAACAAATCTCTGTTAGAGCTAAAAAAACCTCCCGCAGAATGGCCGCAGCAGCCGTTCCAACGACGCAAACAACTCCATCTCTTGAGTAGGTTTTTCAAACTCGAGCTCGTACTCTGTTTTTATTTTTATTTCTCCAAATAACCGGTACATTGGAATAACGATACCTGGCATGTTTTCGAAAAGCTTATGGCCATCGCCATTTGGCCAAGCGAACCGAACCGAAGGTTGCCCTCTGCCGAGGCGAACAGACCACCGCCACAATTGCACACTGCCTACGACAACATTACACATCTCCTTCTCTCTCGCTATCCTCCTACGTATTGTTTTTGCCTCTTCTCTTCGTCTCCGGCGCATGCAGAATTCTCAATATACCATTCGAGCTGTCGTTCTTCTAATCTAAATACCTTCTTTATACTAAACTTGGGCAAAGCCGATATTCCCGCGAACGAATTCCAATTAACACCTACGTCTTCGCGGTATACTCTCTCGGCCATGCTTGGCGTTTTTCTTTATGCTCTGCAAACGGAGGGCAAGTTCTTCAAACGCGATTCCCTCCCTGTAGAGAATGTAATTGTATTGTTGTTCTTGTTGTTCTTTCGTTATTATTATTATTCCTTGACCAGTCAGCTGCCGATGATATCATCGATATATTTACAAACAAGCGAGCTCCTGAGCTCTGCGGTGTCCAATGAGGCGGCGTCGGCGACTACTTGACCATCGATCGGCGACAATGACAAAGACGACTGTAACGAACGTTCGATATACATAAATCAGCGTAAACAAATGATCTACAGTCGTTCATTTTTCTTCTTTTTGCGAAATATCCGCTACTGACAACGTCATCGTTGATTCCAAGAAGTACTCGTCGCGAGCTCCAAAAAGATGAACATGATTCATACTGACAAGGGAGGAATTTTGAGCCGAAACAAAAATGATCGAAAATACATCAAAAACAAACTCTAATACAAAATTTCAAACGCTGCAATTCATTTTCAGATTTTAGCCAATTTTTGAAATTTTAAAATTACCTCATCATCCTGCAAAATATGAAAATTTGAACCTATAAAAAAAAACTGAAATTTGGTATTTACCCTATTTTCGACCTCCCGAATCGATCGGAAGTGGTTTCAAGACGTTTCAGAGCCTCCAGGAATTTTTGAATTTTCCAGCAC
Source organism: Pseudococcus viburni (assembly GCA_033439095.1). Classification (NCBI taxonomy): domain Eukaryota; kingdom Metazoa; phylum Arthropoda; class Insecta; order Hemiptera; family Pseudococcidae; genus Pseudococcus; species Pseudococcus viburni. Next base: position 508,726 of record JAVBJF010000031.1, read on the forward strand.
TGGAGAAAAGCCCATAAAAAGGGTCCATATGAACTTTAGACCTCTAATCGCGCATTACCCATACTGATGACCGAGGTCAAAAATAGGAAATTATCAATTTTTAGCTTTTCCCTGGATACGTACTCTCTCATTTCTGAATCAGTGAAATTTATCAAAAATCACTGAAAACCAGCCAGAATTGCAGCACAGTAATGAATCAGTGAACATTTTTTCACTGAAAGCAAGCCAGTGAAAGAAAATCGCTAGAAATCAGTGAAAATTCACTAAAAACTCAGTGATATTTAGGAAATTCACTGAAAAATCTGTGAAATTCTTTGAATAATCAGTGAAAAATCGCTGAAAATCAGTGAAGTTCACTGATTTTTCCAACTCTGACTGTTCATCAGTGATTTTTCGCTGATTCGGAATGAGAGAGTACGCTATCAGCGTATTTTTAAATTTTTTCCAGGGAAATTTTCTGCCAAAAAATATGCATTTGAACTCGAACTTTACGAATTTCGGAAAATGGTGATTTAATCGATTGAACGGGTCACCAATATGAGAAAATCGCGATTAAAAGAGCTAAAAATCATCTGGACCATTTTTATAGGCTTTTCTCTAGTGTTGAAAAATTTCAAAATCTTCTGGAGGCTCCAAAACGTCTTGAAACCACGTCCAAACGATTCAGGAGGTCAAAAATAGGGTATACTCCAAATTTTAGCTTTTTTCGTTGAATACATCAAATTTTCATACTTAGCAGGACGATGAGGTAAGTTTGAAATATGTATTTTAAAAATTCGCCAAAATTCGAAAAATGAAGTTGAGCACTTGAAATTTTGGATATGGGGTTCTTTTGTAATGTATTTTCAATTTATTTTTGTTTCGGCTCAAAATTTTGCTTCGAGTCGGGATATCTCACTTGCGAGTTTCTTTTTACTCTACGTATTTTCCTCGATTTTTACTTTTTGAATGAGCGTTTCACCAAATTCGATTCCAAGCAATCAATCGATAATTAATTCAATTTTTAATCAACTTAAATTCTCGTCAACCAATTTTTAATCAATTTGATTGATATTGCAAATAATTTGGTTTTAAATTCGATTCTAGATCAATTTGATCATTATTTGATGAATTCGGTAAATTGTCAGTTGATTGGAAAAACTCATAGATTCGAGTATTATTCGAAACTTCAGTGACTGATTTCAAGTTCATTAATTTATAATTCACTATACTCTGGACCATTCAATACTAATACGATATTTTGATGAATTTGACTCACAATCAGTCATGCTTATATGAATCAGATTAATTCACTAATTTTGAAAACCTGATCTGATCACGATCCATTGATCAATGGCTGATTTGAGTTTTCAGTGTTTTCCTGGCCATCACATTTGAATTTTGATAATTCGATAAATTCGATTTCATTCAATCAGTTTAATTTCACCATACTCGCATTCAACGCGTCTCACACAATTTCCGGCAAAACTTTTCAGAATTTTTTCAGGACCTACAGTGAGATATCTCTGCTCCAAAAAATCCACCTTTGTAAAAAATTGAAGCGATCTTGAATTCTTGATGTTTTCAAAGATTCGTACAGAAATTAAAAATCAAAAATTCGTACTGTAATCGTAATCTCTAAGTACTTTCTGGAATAAAGCAAGTATTTTTCAGCGAGCCAGAACAAATTGAAAGGATTTTCTTATCTGTAGGGAAGGAGCAAAATATCTAGAAATGCAACTAATCAGAAAGATGTCGATCGCATTTGAAGAGTTTACCCCCATCCCCCTCTATGTCCACTTCGCACTTTTCGGTCAAAATTCATTACTCCTTTTGATTTTCTCCATTTTTTAAAATAAATTTATTATCAAAAGCAGCACATCATTCCTTCCTCATCATGAGCCATTTTAACAATAAAATTTGCGGAATGAAGCAAGCAATTATGCACAAGTGGAATAATAAAAATAATTTTTTCGAACATTTTTCTCTTAAATGTGCAAAGAAATAAAAAAATTGATATTTCGGTGAATTTAAATTAATTTTTACCAAAAATTACCAAATGGAAAAAAATAATAATTATGACACCATTGGCATCTATACGCAAACTAATTTTGCCCTATTGAACCGAGGACGTAAAATTTTGCGAAATTTACGATTTGTAGAGTGAAGGAGTCCAAACAGTAGTAGGAAACTCGGTTCGGATCTCCAAAAATTCCGAATTGATAACGGTACAATTCTCAAGATCAAGTGTTTGAATCATCCATTGCCAAAACAAAACAAACGTGATTTTTTCATGAAAAGAAAAATTGTTGAAAATTATCATAAATTTAATTTAAAAATGAACAAGATGAAAAATTCAAAGTTCATTTTTTTTTACTTTTAATTACCATACATGGCAAAATGGAAAAATGCATTTTTGAAGTAAAATTCATGACTTTTGAGCCAAATCCAGGATTTTTCAAACACCACATTCATGAGAAACCGCTTCATATCACGATGTCCACGGAATCGCTCAGATTTTTTTTCGTAATAATTACTACTTTTTTTTATTCCTTCCCAAGAAAAAATTCTGACCCCCCCCCCCCCGTTTGATTCCAATTCACTTATGAAAAATTTTCATGGGAAAAAATGGACTCTTCTCTTCCTCAAAAAAAGAACTTGAATTCTTTCCGAAACTTACTTAAATTCTTTAAAAGAAAAAATTGGAAATTGGCCAATTTTGTGAACAATAAAAGGGAACAGGGCTGATTTTTTCTCTTTTTCAACTTTTCGACGAAATTTGAACAAAATTTACTACTTGCACAGCAATATTTATAAAATCATTCATTTTATCACCACTTTCACCGCCTACATGGTGGTATCAGGAAAAATCCCATACAACCTCCCTCATTCTTTCTTGTCCTCGTTTACCCCAAAAAATTCAAGAATGAACCTCATAGCTTCATTTTGATTTTCCTTGATATCCTAGAAAAAATCTATAATTCTTTTTCTTCAACAATATCTTGAAAATATAACTCCTTATTCATATTAAAAACACTCAAAACGACATTATTTCTTCTTCCACACGCAAAAAAATATCAACAAGAGAATACTCAGCAATATCCAAACACAATTAAACCAAACCACAACTACTAAGGTAAACTTGACCATCCTCGATATACGGTCATTTCATTTCTAACTACATCCAAGATTTCCCCAGAGATCTCCATAATCCGGCGAACCAATTTATTCAAACCCTTCGGCCTTTATCGAAAATTCCATCTGACCAAAACAAGCCCACAAAAATATACTTATTCGAAAACTAAAACCTTCGCAATATTCACGCATCGAAAAAAAAACTGTATTGGTTTAGAAAGCCATTCAAACGAACCGGTAAATTAATCGATTTCAGTCCTTAATTTGTACTTTGAAAAAAAAAACCTTCACCGCCTTAAAATTTCACCCATTTGAGACCACGCAAATCCATTCATCTTAAACATTTAATTCTTCCAGACGTGTCCAAATATTGTACCCTAAAACCTCAAACTTCCTTATTGGTATTTTGAAATCATTAAAACCGGGTCAATAAATAAACTGTCATTGTCGACTTGGATTACGACTCTCGCCCAACCAACCAAAGACTATGCAAGGTACAGTACCTTGATACCTGAAGAGTTGCATATTGCATCGATCAACGGGGCAGATCCAGAATTAATACTTTCAATTCATGGTGTAAACAAATACATCTTTCCGACTGCCTACGTGCATTCGAAAGGGAATATAAATTAAATCTTATACAATGATTTCAAAACTATAAAATGTACAGGCATCATAGGCGAAATTTTTAAAGAAAAAAGTAACCTTCAGGAGCAAAAAGTGACCAAAAAGTGACCAAAAATTCAATTTTTTTCGAGGGGAAAATTTTTTTTACAGTTTTCTGAGATAGGGGGTAATTTTTTTGCAGTTTTCTGCTAACATTTCAAGGAAAAATCAACTGAAAAGACGTGAATAATTTCATTTATCAAATTCCTTCGTCAAAACAACAAACAAACCAGCAAAAATAGATTTTTTTCATTTTTCTCTTGAAGAATTTTGAAAAATAGCAATTTCTACGTAAAAATTTGAATTTTTGCCTGGAAGTGGGAAGAAAAAGTGACGAGACACTTGGTAAAGGTAAAAGCTGTAGCGACATCGGATCGATTTTTTGGCCAATTGTGGACCAAGAAAGGCGTGAAAAATATGAACCAAAACACTTACCTTGGACGCCTGCTCCAAAGTAGCGTTTAATAAGAAAAGCAACAAAAATGAAAATGAATAAAATAATCTACGTAGAACTATATCGACAGGTAAATGCAGAAAAAAAAGCATATTAATGGGTAAATTTTCTCATCGTCGTAAATGGGAAATCACTATTGGCTCTTAATAAATAAACTAATTTATTACGTCGATCGAGAAATAAGAAAATCTAAAACGTCTTCGGATCACGCGAATCAATTAAGGCGTATTCGACAGCTAATTTTCACTCTAAAAAAATGAATTACTTAAGCAATCTAAATGGATGTCGCTTAAATTCAGGGACCAGTTTTATCATCGACCATGTGTAACGTGTAAATAATAAAATACCTATAAACATACTCAATTAAATACCATAAGACCTGCTTCTAGCTGCTATATCTCCCTTATCTCAATTTCTTGATTACCTCGTCTCCCTTCATCCCTTTATTTTTCAAACCTTGGCGAAATCATTAAATCCAGAAAATCCTCATAACAGTACTCAGACATACCTAGTTTACTTAGTTTTTTTTAAAACCACCTATCATCGTATTTGTATATTTCGACGCAAAAATACCGATGCTGTCATTATATCGACGTTATGGCGAATATTTGTACCGTGCAATCTTCTACTAACACGCTAGGTCGGGTTGACGTTCGAGCAGATGTAATTATTCCATCAATTTCGCAACATAAATAATAAACTATCCGCCTCGACGATTGGAAAAGCAAATAAATTTACTATATTTGTTTTATACACGTAAACGTGCGCTTATAGACTGGTATCATAGGTGTTAAATGTACGAATAGTTTCAGCTTCGTGTACGTAAGTTGGCTCTTTTTTTTTTCCAATACCGACATTATTGACGTATGACTAAGGTGTCAAATTTAAATTTACAGCTTCGACGATTCGACGATATAGATGTTTCTCATACTTCTCTGCTGATTTTTTATTTCATATTTTCCCATCTTTGACACCTACGCTGAATTTGACCCGTGGGTTCTCTTCCCTTCTGTCTTGGCGCTTGCTTCGATCCGGCCGAAAGGCTTAAGGTGTAATTTACATGTCGTAATATGTGTCGAATAAAAATTTCAAATACGTGGTCTAAAATGTAACGCACCAAGTGTCGCTCAAAGCATTACACGAAAACGAGCCAAATTTGGTAAAACCCTAAATATTTTTCGTAAGACCTTGTCGAAGATAGAAAAAATGAGTCAAGATTTCGATTTGATCATTTTTTGGGCGAAATAATACTGATGAAATTTTGCTAAACTATTTCTAAAGTGAAAATTCTTCAAATCCATTACAGAAGCTTGAAAAAAGTCGATAAGAGTAAGAAACGTTTAATTAGACACCGAGTAACATACCTAAAGCTCGACGTATCAAATTTCTCTGTTGTTCTGGAAGGAGATGAGGTATAGGAGAAAATCCGAAATACTAAAATTCTGCTCCGGAAGTAAGAAAGGTACAGAAGATATTTTGTAACACCAAAATTCAGCTCTGAGGGGGAAGGGAGGGTACAGTACAATTTTTAAAATATCAAAATTCCAAAATTCAGCCCTGAAGTGACGATAAATTTTTTTTTAAATACAAAATTCATCTTTGGAGGAAGGTACATCAAAATTTTTAATTTCCAAAATTTTGTTCTGAGAAGGGGGGGGGGGGGTACTGAAGAAATTTCAAAACATTAAAATTCAGCCTCGAAAGAAGATCAAGGATAAACTTCGAAACAACAAAATTCAGCTCTGAATGGGATGTTGAAGAATTATGTAAATCCCCCCTCCGAATTCCGAAAGCGGGGGGGGGATACCTGAGAATTTTTTAAAATAACAAAATTCAGTTCTGCAGGATAGTACAGGAAAATTTTCAAAATTCAACTCTGAAATAGAATACAGGCGAGAATTTTTTAAAATAACAAAATTCAGTTCTGCAGGATAGTGCAGGAAAATTTTCAAAATTCAACTCTGAAATAGAATACAGGCGAGAATTTTGAAAAATGACAAAATTTAGCCTTGAAAGAACGTATGGTACTGATACAGAAAAATCTCCAATTTTCAAAATTCAGCTCTGGAGAGGCACAGAGGAGAACGTTTAATTTTTAGAATTTTGCTTTGGAAAGAAGTACAAGAGAATTTTTTTTGAAATACGAAAATTCAGTTCGGGAGGTGGTTTCAGGAAAATTTTTCATTTGCCCGATTTGAAATTTCACCGGGGAAGAATTTTTAAATTACAAAATTCTTATCACTGGGTGCAGGTACGGGTAAATTTCCAATTTTCAAAATTCTTTTCAGAAAATGAGGTGCAGGAGAGATTTTGAAATACCAAAATTGGGCCAAGGACGCAGAACGGAAGATATTTCGAAAAATCAAAGTTCCAGCTCTCAAAAGGCACGCTGGAGAATTTTTAATTTCCAAGATTCAGCTCTGGGAGAAGGTTCAGTAAAATTTCAAAAATACCGAAATTTATCCTCGGAAAGGAGTACAGGAGGAGAATTACTAAAATACCTACAAAAATCCAAACTCCGCAGGAAGATGTAGGAAAATTTTCAATTTTTTACGTCTTGTTCTGGAGGAGAGTAAGTACAGGGGAAATTTAAACAAAAATTAATATTTCGCGTTGAAATATTTTCAGAATTAGCTCTGGAGAAGGATAGAGGACAACTTTCAATTTTTGGAATTCTACTCCGGAAGGGTGCAGAATAATTTTGGTCCGTTTCGGGGAATCACAAAAAATATGATATGAAATAAAATGATTAGAACTACATGAACTGATTATGCGTTGGCCTTTTCCCCAGATATCAATTATTTTTGAAAAATGGTCATTTTCGAGAAATAATTTTTCGCAGAAATTCAAATACAGGGTGTCCACAATATTTCAGAAATAATTTTCCCTGACTTTTCCAGGCTTTCTAGACAATTTTTTAAAGTTTTCCAGACCTGAAGCACGGAGGAGTGAGATTTTTTCGCACGATGCGATGTCTTAAGACTTTTTTCTTCGAAAATCACTATTTTCACGAGATTTTTAGATGCCTATTTCCGGCCCACAAAAAGGACTAAAATTCAATTCTGGGAATTTCTGAACCTCCTCCCTCCTCCTCCCCCCCCCCACACGGACAAATTTCAATTAAAAAAGAAAAATTGTAGATAAAGTTTTGAAAATTAAAACTATGAAATATTGCGAATAAAAATTCGGATTTTTCCGAGCTGAACATTTATAGTCGAGCCAACTTAAGAAGGAGAGCGCTCAAAACGAAAAGTTTCTGTTTAGTGGCTGAATATTTTTCATTTACTTTGAAAATTCGAGGTACAGTTCCACTCTAATGGAAATATACAACACCAAAAACATTGCATAATTCGTATTTTAATGCTAAAAATTACAAAATGGGTACTACTCTTTGTCAGAAATAGGGAATAATTTCACCAATAGATGATTTTTTTTCCAGTTATGCTGAAGTTACTTTTTGTACATTTGAATCTGATATGGATTTTCAATGATGATGCACCTTGAGTTACCAATGATATAAAAAATCTTTGGCCACTAAACAGAAACTTTTTGTTTTGAGCACTCTCCTTCTTAAGTTGGCTCGACTATAGGAATTCCTTCGCGATTCATTGCCTCCTCCCCCCTCAAAAATACCATGTGCCTTAAATTCATAAATTCCACGCGAGTCCCTACAATCTTTTCGACCTGTCTTAGTAAATGAAAAATCGATGAGGAGGTACAACAATAATCATTTTGTTAAGATACATCAAATTATCAATGTGTTGAGCCCGAGCGAGGCAAGGGCGAACATTTTTGCAAAAAAAGGCCTTCAAAAGGAAAATCATCACTTTTCCCTCATTGGGGTTTTCCAAAACGTTGCCAATAATTTCAAATTCTCTTCCATTCCCTCCTTTTTTTTTCAGCATCGTGATCAAGGTCATCATGGAATTTCTTTCTTATCACTTTATTAAAAACTACTTTCCCAAAAAACTTGGAATTTCAAACGAATTCTGTAGAAAGAAAGGGTGTAAATTACTTACCTACGAATGTAGTGAGGGGAAATTTTTTTTGAAAAATCCATAATTTAATGGACAAATACATAGGTACATTTAAATATCAATTTTTTGTAGGTACATCACGGTCAACAAAAAATAACGAATAAAAAAAATCAGTCAATAGATACAACAATTTGGCCCGAATGGAGCAAGGGTGAGATTTTTCGAAAAATTTATAATAAAATAAGCTAAGAAACACTTTTCTAGATGATTTATCCTTCCTTTGGATTTTTAAAAAATTCCACAGAAAATTCCAAAATACCCTGACATTTCCCTTTCTTTTCCAGACTATCAAAATTCCCTTTCTTTTCCAGGTTTTCCAGAAAATGGACACCCTGAAATATGACGAGGCATTTTTTAGAATGAAACAAGGTCACGATTGCCCCGTCCTCAGGACGAGTATTTTGCTAATTTTTACATATATTTTCAATAACTCATTAGGAAACTTGACGTATTTTATTCAATTTGACAATTTTCAACACTATCCACGACAATTACGACATCGACGACACACAAGCACAAAAACCATTCGCAAATCCACTTCTCAATTCGACATTAAGTAAACCGATACTTCTTTTCGTACCTACATATAATTATTAATACTCGTACTTGGGATTGCGAATTACGTCAATTATCACACATTCACCGTACGATTGCGAGAATCGAAATAAATTAAGTAATGCTCGAAACTAAATACTACTTCAATTACCTGGAAATGAAGTATAATCGTCCATATAAGACCCAACGTTAATTTAGGATTACCGTCGACTATATCTTCTGCTCTGATATTCACCAACTTTATCTGTAATCGAAAGTTAGAAACAATATTATAGATCTACCTGTACCTGTCGACTCGTATCTCGCCTATTATCGTAAATTACGCTATATACACAAAGATATACTAATTTTATTTTCCATAAATATCCTATACAGATGTACAAATGGTCGAATATACATAACGTACAATCCCATTACATACGATTTGCATACCATTAATACTTTTAACAGACCTAATACCGTATAATACATTACCTAGAAACGTAATATTCTCGCATAGATCGATAAATATTTACCTTTTTGTATCGTAAAAAATCCAACGCCATTTGGACATTTTGGAGCATATGAAATCTCAGTCGACCTTTCTCTCTCGGCTGTAAAACGTGAGAAAAAAACACCATTATCAATAACCGAGTTGATTAACGACAATATATTAAAATACGACGAATAAAAGTTCAATGTATAACTGAGTACATTAATTAATGGATAATAGTGCCTAATCTACGCACGTGATGTACCTGACGGTACGTTTTCGTATTTTATGATTTATATTTTTCATTTCAGTAATGCACCTTTTTAAGATAGGGCCGGGTACTGGGAATGCGAATTATTCCCTTTCAGTGTTTACGAAATCGATTGACGATTGCGTGTAAATTTTACAACATAATCGAGTGCGAAAAATCAATTTGTTCGGATTGGATTACCTCCGCGCCGCGTAGTTCCATCTCTTTCGACCCTTCCGGTTCACCGTGCCAATCGACAACTATTTAGCTACTTTTTCAATCAAGTTTATTTTCATCGACCCCCTCCTTCAACCATTTCCTTCAATATAACTTCACTACCCCAATCGGGAATTATTTACGGGTTATTGCGAAACGTGCATCAACAATTCAAATTTTGGATGTGTCAGATTGTAAATAGTGGTATTTCCAAGCGTTGAAATTTTAATCAAAATGGCTCCAGGAAACTTTCAAAATGTAAACAATCAAATTGACGCAAAAATTGTTGTAAAGTTGCAAAAAATTTCCATATTTCAATAAAATTGGATGAAACAACGTTATCTTTTAGGGGAAAAAATGAAAATTCGTACTATTTTCGAACTTTTTCTGGACTGAAAATTTTAAATTTTTTCACAATTTTTTGCCTACCCTTCCCCTTTGAAAATATACGCTTCGAGTTATTAAATTCCTTGCAAACTACTGAAAATTTTCCAACTCGCCTCATAAAATACCTAAATGATAAAACAAGGAAAAGGTTGTAAAAAAGAGTTTATAAAATTTTGAAAAATATCAGTCATTGCGACAGTAAAGAGATTGAGACTAAGCTGAAATTTCGTAATCTTATTTCAGCATTCCAGTTTCAAGGAAGAATTCATACTTTTTCAGATTTTCGAAATGGTCCAAAATAAATTGACCAATTTTCATAAAAATTAGGTGAAACTAACGATCAGAAACGACCACTTGACCGGATTGGAAAATGGTAGTTTTTTCAGAAACGATCGGAAACGACCACATTGCAATATTGGAAAATAGTCGTCGTTTTTTGTCGTTTTCCAAAAAACGACCAAAAACGACCACATTACAACATTGGAAAATGGTCATTTTTCGTCGTTTTTTTTAAGGTAACGACTATATTACAACATTGGAAATTGGTCTTTTTTTGTTGTTTTTAGAGTTGAAAAATTGTTGTTTCTATAAGAAACGGCAAGAAAAGACGACATTACAATATTAGAAAATAGTCGTTTCATGAGAAACAATAAAAAAGGACCTAATCACAATGTTGAAAAATGGTCGTTTTTGTCGTTTTTTGAGAAACAATAAAAAAAATCCGCAACAAGATATTAATGCAGGCGAATTAGCATCATTTGGGGGGGGGGAGGGGGAACATTTTTGCTTAGCAAAGCTTTTATTTCGAAAAATTGTCAAGAGTGGTCCCCTGAGCAGTCATTAACAACAAAACAAAACCGAAAAACAATACCGAAAAAAAACACTAAAAAACACAATAAAACGAAACAAAACCAAAACCAAAACCAAAACGTACGAAAAAACCAAAACCAAAACAAAACCAAAACCAAAACGTTCAAAAAACCAATACCAATACCAATACCAATACCAATACCAAAACAAATTTTGTTTTGGTATTGTTTTTTTTCGTTTTTTTTCGGTTTTTGCGTCCCTATGACGTTGCGTCGTCGCGTCCTTGTCTGACGTCATTTTGTTTTGTTTGATTATCGCATTTGTGCGTTATCGTGTTCAGCCGTTTGTATTACCATATTAGCTGTGTGTAATCATGTGTGAAGCCAACAATTTTTATCCAAAAAGTTAATCGAAAGCGAAAAAAATGCAAAATCGGTGAAAAATCCTATAAAATTAAAATTCAGTCGCGATTGCGATTTTGCGGGATACACTAACGATGCGCCACTTTATGGTAATCTGCCAATCAGAAACGCCGTTCGCGGAGATCCGATGATCACATCGTCAATCAAAAATTTTCATCACGGTCGTATTCACATTCACAATCACAATTTCACATACACGTAGTTTGAAATTGAAATATCTTCTAAATTTGTTCCCAATCTAAATTTTTTCGACTTTGAATTATGAATTTTTTTCGCGATTTCATCCAAACTAATTTTTTCTTAATTTTTTCCAATCCTTCAATTTTTCTAAATTTTTTGTTCTCTTTCAATTCAACCATGAATTTCATCGACTTTGAAATTTTTTCTCGAAATTTCATCCAATTTGAAATCTTTTTCTAAAATTTTCCCTACTCTAAATTTTTTTCAATTTTTTTAATCTTCAAATTTTTAAAACTATTTCTTTTTCAACTCTACAATTTTTCTCTATTTTTTCCAACCCCGAAATTTTTCTCAATTTTTTTTCAGCTTCAAAATTTTTTCTTGTTTTTCTATAGTACGCAGAGTCTTCGTTTAATGAAATTAAATTAAAAAAAAAAAAAACGTTCATCCCAGGCGTTGAAATTTTTATACTTGTTGAATTGTTGTTACGCATGTAATTAGAAAACAAAAAACAAAAAAACAAAACCAAAACAAAAACGAAAAAAAAACAGAACCAAAACGTTTGAAAAACCAATACCAATACCAATACCAATACCAAAACGTTTGAAAAACCAAAACCAAAACAATACCAAAACCAAAATGTTTTAAAAACCAATACCAATACCAATACCAATACCAATACACGTTTTGTTGTTAATGACTGCCCCTGAGTAACCCCAAAGAGTCACCATCCCACAGACCTCGGGTTAAATTTTTTAGGGGGTTGAACCTCCACCCCCACCCCAGAGGAGGGGGACGAAATTTAGCTCACATTTTCTGTACATCGAAAAATGACCACTTTTGGTTTTTGGCCTGAGGCTCAATATGATGAAAAGTTGGGAAAATTCGATCCCTGGGGGTTATGGCCAAAGGTTTCAGGTACCCAAATCACGTTTTCTTAGTATCATAAAACCAAATGACAAGGGTGAAAAAGGCTGAGGTAAGGTGGGGCAGGCACACAGGAGGGGAGAGATAAAAATTATTAATACCACCAATTTACATAATATTACTATTTTCATGCCCACAACATGCACTTTAGTAATGATTTTACACATATTATCACGCTTTCAGTAATACTCATACATTTCCCAAAACCCCTTTCCTTCAAGGGTCTCTATCTCCTCCGCTAATGGTGGTACAAAAAAATTGTTTATACAAAAAATGTTGTAAATTGAGTGCAGAACAAAAAAGCACTGAACTATTTTTATCCTAAAATCAAACCCTGGAGAGATAATGCGAAAAACCTGTTGTTTTTTTGGGGTGTGGGGTGTGTGGGGGGGGGGGTGGTGGTCAACCTCCCTAAAAAAATTAGCCTGAGGTCTGTGGGGTGGTAACTTTTTGGGGTTACTCAGGAGACCACTCTCGACAATTTTCTGCAATAAAAGCTTTGCTATGCAAAAATGTTTTTTTTTTTTTTTTTTTTCCTAATTATTAGCCTTTATTATGTGGGAAAATTGTCGGTTTTCGTCATTTTCCAAGAAACGACTACATTAAAACATTGGAAAATTGTCGTTTTTGTCGTTATTTGAGAAATAATAAAAAACAATCGCATCACAATATTGGAAAATGGTCGTTTTTTAAAGAACTGCCAGAAATAACCATATTACAATGTTGGAAAATTGTAGTTTTTCGTCGTTTTTCAAGAAACGGTCAATTTATCGGTTCACAAATTGATCGTTTCTCGTCGGTTTATCAGAAACGACCACATTCAGAAAACTTGAAACCATTTTAATTTTAATATCTCTAAAAATGATGGAACTGTCTCACAAGAGAACCATCACAACTCGTCCAAATCAACTGAGCCAAAATTCGGCTCACTGAAAGAGTAACTCACCTACACCTCAGAACCAAAATTTCAACTGTCAAAGATGATTTCTCGATTTTTGGTTAATTTTTGACAACTGCAGAAATGTATTTTTGATAGTTCAATATCTCATAGTCATAAGAATGGTAAATTATAAGATAAAAATTTGAAAACTGGTTTTTATAGGTAGGTACCTACTAAAATCGACTCCCTCCCCCGAACCGATTGCGATCATTTTCAAGTCGATTATGCGTGAGGACGATTTGAAAAGTGTAGTTTTTTACAAAATGGATACCTCCTATTTTAAAAAAGTTCCAAAATCATGGATTTCTGCAGAAACGAACTTCGAAACTTCGCGTAATCCCTTAAGTGGACCCCATGATTCGATTGCGACTACTATCGAGTCGATCTGTAGTCTACAGCTTTTGTTTTTTTTCATTTTCCGGCATTGTCACTGTTATCATTATCACCTTACATGTTTCGCCCCCTTCTCAGCGAAATTCAGCAGAAACACTGTGTTTGCATCCTTTCCTCACCCCCTTTCATCTGGATCCTTGTCAATTTTTGCCAATCCTACGTTATCACTGATTAAAATCAACGCGAAATCGCGTCAAAAAATATTCCAAATTATGCCAAACTATCTGGAAAAATGCTGAAGCAGTTTCAAACCCTCTTGATTAATTAATCCAAACAATTCGATGTCATTCATCGAATTATACCCACAGGCATGCCACGCAGATTTTGGGGAAAAATAGTGACTTTAGTGACTTTTTACGAGGCAAAAAGTGACCTATTTTTCATTTTTTTTCATAAATAAATACCCCCAAAAAAAAAAATTCATAACTTAAACTGTATTTCTCTCTGCAATAGTGCTGAAAATACTTTTTTTTCTGAAACATTTTTTCATCAAGGGTAAGGGTGCCGTATTTTGACCACTTTTTTTCAAACTTCCACCAATCAAAAACTTATGGAGGTAAAAACGTCAGAAATGGCTTAAAAAAATACATTGATCCTTCCTCCACCACCCCATAAAATTCTGAGCCGATATGATCATTTTTTGTGATTTTTTTTCTGAGGGAATTCAAAAATTGATTATCGAAATTTTGGGTTCCTAATTTCGACCACAAGCCCCCCCCCCACTTTGAGATGAGGGGTCGGTTGTACATTTTTCTTATTCTACTTAGTAATGGGATGTGAAAAAAAAAAACGCTCCTAAAACTTGATTAACCCGATTATTGGTATAATTATTTGAGGTAATGGAAAATTTTTAAATTTGATTTTTTCTGAAGGCCCTAGCTCCTCACCATGACACTCTGAGAGAAAATGGTAAATGACAAAATTGTTCGTTTTTTAATGCTCTACAACTTTTGTTTCAACTATTTTTTCATTGGTGCGTAATTTCGAAAGTTATCGACGAAAAAACAAAATTTGAACTCCCTTACTCCTCAAAAGGAGGACTAAATTATGCACCAATTTTAGGGAAGTTCAGGAATCTTAAAATACATACCCTCCTACGAAACTTCCCCTTTCTGCTAATTTTTTTTTGGGTCAAAACCTAAAATGACTGTACTACTATGCTATTTCGTTTTTTTCAATTTTCTCCGCTAGTTTTGCCTGTAGGGTTGTCATTTTGGTCTCAAATTGTTCATCTGTGAAAAGGAGCAGGAATTTTTTTTCCCCGGTAGATTGCGTCTATAGCGGGCGAAATCGGCCGGTGGTCGAAATTAGAAAGCGGTCGAGATTAGGGCATTTTACCCTTAATAAATCTTTAATTGAAGCCACGAGTTTAAAAATATGCTTCAAATAACTGAAAAAAAGAATAAACTTGTTTTATAAATAAATTTTTACTGAAAAAATCGTAATATTCTGCATCTAAAAATTACGAGTTCTAAAAAATAAACTAAGTATTTTTTTTTAATTTTATGCAAGAGCGGAAGCCCGTTTGAATGAAAAAAGTGACTTTAGAGTGAAAAAACGGACTAATAGTGACTTTTGGCCAAAAAAGGGACTTTTAGTGACCAACCCTGAAAATAGGGGACAAGTCACTAAAAAAGGTGACTCCGTGGCATGCCTGTACCCAAAAATTACGTTGAAAAAATCATTTTTCTATTAAAATTGAGGGTACTTTTTAATATTTTACAAATCAATGTCGATATCATCGATTTATGTGATTTTTTTAGTACGAATTCACATTATTTTATGGCATAGATCTTTCAAAAAATACATATTAAATGGCAATTTTTCATGCTAAAAAAATATTTCAAAAATTCTAGACTGCAGTGCACAATTCTACAGCTTTAACGTATTATTTTGATGAGAAATTCAGCTAACACATTTTTTGCGAACTTTAACCGCCCAGTCGCGTCGTATAAAATATACACAAAAAGTACATTTTTTTCGACGTTTTAATCACTTTATCGGGAAGCCAGCGATAAGATAAACAACCATCGTTGTGAACAAAATGCGAACCATCATATTCGGTATAGAATTAATATTCGTCATATTGTCGAATTAATGATCGTCGATTGATTTGTAAACGTGTACTACGCATTATCGATACACTCGAATCTATGTTTACGTAGCATTTTCCCCAACTCTCGTCCATCTACTCAAGCTTGTCATTCGACTGGTATGCGAAAAATAAAACATAACCACGAAACAACAGAAATTCGTCATCGTCATTAATTGTCTATACGATATGGCTGTTGAAGAGCTAAACGATTGAACGACCTGACGCGACGTATTTATTTTTTTCAAATTCCCTATCAACGATTTCGAATAATTTTTACCCAGCTTTGCATGCTTTCCTGTAAATTCAATCCTCCTTTCATAATTATTCGTAAGACTCGCAGAAATTGTAAAAAAATATAAATAAAATTTGATCAATGTCGAACAGTGTGTATTTTAAGGGGTTTTTAGGCTTTGTTTGGGTAGCTCCAAAAATCTGTTAGGCAGCTTCAAAAAAAATTGGGCAGTTTCGAAAAAAGCTCTGAAAAAAGCTCCCTTTCAGTTCTAAAATATTGATTAAATATATGAAGAAATTTCAGCTTTTGGATGCCTTTTACCTGAAAAATGTTCGCCCTCACTTCACTCGGGCTCAGTAACTTTACACAATTTGTTTTCAAAATGATGGTATGAACCTTTTTTCCTTCTAGCCCCGACAAATGATTATTTTCAAGGAGGGAAAAAAATTTGCCCTTCTCATTTATTAGGGAACTTCGTGAAAATCTTAAATGGAATTTTCAAAACATTTTTGATTTTTTTTGGAAGAAGAGGAGCTCATTAAGGAATGCCGTTTTTTTATAAAAGTCATAAAAGAAGGACGAAAAATCACGAATTATAATGAAGAAATTCCAGCTTCTGGATGCCGTTTTCTTCCGAAATTTTCACAGGATAATTAGCTCAATTAATTTCTAAAATGATGTTTTTCCATTTCAAACAATTAAATATTTTGAAACGGAAAAAATTTTTCCTTCTCCCTTATCAAGGAGCTTTGTGGCAATCTTTAATGGAATTTTCAAAAATTGTTCGATTTTTTCAGAAGGGAGATGTCAGGTGTCATTAAGGAATTACAGTTTTTTTAAAGTCAAAAAAGTACATATTAGCTTGAAAAAGCACAAATTTTTGTTTTTTGTTTTCATTACAACTGGTTGGCAAATTTTCATTTAATATGAGTCATCAAATTTCTCCTTTTTTAATTACATTAGCCGGCAAATTTTCCATCCCCCCTCCACTGAGATTTTCGCCCAAGTTTCGTCCCTGATTCTTACCCTTATCATTTTTAAGTACTTATTACTGAAAATTATCACATCGAACAGGAAGTTGAAATTGGATTGCATATTTTTGTCTCGGGAGGGGGGGTGAGGGTAGCCGAATAGGAAAAAAATTGTAAAAACATCAATTTTCCAATTTGGGCAACCTCAAAAAAATTTTAGAATACACACTGATGTCGAATAAAGCATGATTTAAAAAAAATTCAACTCATTATCTCTCTCATTCTGAATCAGTGAACAGTCGCTGATAAATAATCAGAATTGCAGCACAGAAAATTTTCTCACTGATTTGTTTTCAGTAGGTAAAAAAATTTCACTGAATTTCTCCTGTGCTGCAATTCTGACTGTTTCTCAGTGATTTTCGATAATTTTCACTGATTTGTAATTCAGAGAGTACTCAGATTTCGACTAAAACTCTCGAGTCTCGAAGAACGATTTTACCTAATTACCAAATCTTTCATTACCTTTAATCTATTCTGATCCATACGAAACGTACGAATATCAGAAGAAAAAAACTCTACATTATTCCACGCTACCTAACCAATTCGCCAATCTCCTTGACCACACACAAGGTTTATAATTACATCGACGGTGGTTCTATGTGCGATTTAAATTAAAAACATTAATATAAGAACCGTTTCGCTGTTTCGCGTGACAAATTACCATTACTTCCAAGCGAACTTTTTACATCCGCGAATACACAACACGCTTTTAACCAACTCCTCTTTTAGGTACATTATTTACACTAGAATTAAAAAATCGAAGGCTTTCAATTAATTTTTTTATTCTCGTTTTAAATCGCTTCGCGTCATTTCGTCAGTAAGTACCTAGCTATCAAATTAAATCGGAAATCAATTTCGATATTTTTTCAGGCTTTACCTTCGTACCAATCAAGACATCGCGAATGATATACCCGTCCAATGGAACACTTCCTTATGCAAATACTCCCCCTCCCCGGCTGGTAAATTACGGTTCGTTGATTCTAGCAACGGATCACACAGGTACGTGTAGATTGATAAATAAGCTAAAAAACTAATATAATATTTTTATACGTCAATATGTCTCGTATTTTGACTCACCAGTTGTTCGCCTGAAAGCACTTCCAGTAAAGAGATCAAATTCAACCCATCTTGGAGATCTATGAACAAGTCGTTTACGTGCAGATTGGCCTGAAATCAAAAAATCGTAATTCGATATTAGTCTCGCAAGAATGGTATTAACATGGCAATTTCTTTTTCACGCTATTCCGAATATATCTAGTGTGAATGAAATATGTATTCGTGTACGAAAAGATTACACGATGAACGAGATAAGAACTCCGGGTGTCTGGAGTTTTCCCTTTTCTTATACAGACTCGTCCAATGTGAACTATAAAGAAGCCCGAATAAAGTGCGAAAATTACGAAAAAAATGGCGATGAATGGAATTTAAAGAAATCACGTCTCGAGATGATTTTCTATTATTAAGGCGAAATTTGTGAACAAGTTGTAAGCGCTCACTAAGTATTGTAAGGGTGAAAAGTATAATTATTGAAAAATATATAAGTACGTAGAAAAATGTTAGATGAACACGTATAGCTATAGCGAACGCATCGTTTATCGCAGTTCGAGAGTGAAAACAGCGAAAATCACCTTCATACATCCAAGACAATAATTCAGATTCTCGTATTCGCTAGAAATTCTCAATAAAGAAACCAAAATTGCCTAATTACTACTCCAAATAAGAGCTCAAAGTTATTTTTAGCTATAAATTACCGTAATTACCGATAACTTTTTAAATTTACGACAATTATTCGTAGTTACATCAGATGGATTACCGTATTAAAGACGAATTTCAAAATAATTATAGGTATCACACGATAATTGTCAATAATTTACATTCAAAATAGCAATTAATCACCCGAAATAACCATTTCCAGGTAAATTACCGTAATTACGTAAAACATTATCAACGAATTACTGTATTTACGGAAAAACAGCGGTAATTACAACAGTTAAAAGAAAATTTTTTCACGGGTCATCGAAATTACGGTAAATTTCTACACGATTTACAATAATTTACTGTATTTACGATAAGATATCGGTAAATTACAGTAATTACTTGAGAAATTTCCTACGAATTATCGTAATTATTTTGTAACATACCTTCAAATTACTATAATTACGTAATAAATTGAAAGTAAATTACCGTAATTACGTAAAGTTACAGGTAAATTACCGTAATTACATAAAATTATGGGAAAATTGCGAGGAAATCATCGTAATTGCGTAAAATTACGAGTAAATTACCGTAATTGCGTAAAATTACCGTAATTGCGTAAAATTACCGTAATTGCGTAAAATTACCGTAATTGCGCGAAATTACCATAATTGCGTGAAATTACCGTAATTGCGTAATTACAGCTAAATTACCGTAATTACGGCTGAATAACCGTAATAACGTAAAATTACCGTAATTACGTAAAATTACCATAATCACATAAAATTACGAGTAAATTACCGTAATTACATAAAATTACAGGTAAATTACCGTAATTACCTCGAATTTTCCTTGAATTGTCGAAATTTCGCAATCTTTGAACTAAGGTCCAAAAATCGCGAAACCCCATGCCGAGATGTTGTTGTTTTAGCAGATTTTTCAAGTTTTGAGTGTGTTATACCCAGAGTTGTCATGTAGAATGTAAAATGTAAAATAAAATGTAGAATAAGATGTAGAATAAGTAAAGTAGAATAAGTTTTGGAAAAAATGTAGAATGTAGAATAAGTAGAATACGTAGAATATGTAAAATAAGCCGAAAAAAACGTCAATTTCATTGAATTATGTTCAAATTTCTCGACTGTAATATTTAATTCATGAGTTTTTTACCAATCAGAGACCTAAGTATTAATACGTTTTCAATCCTTTTTTGAAAAATTGTATTTAATTTCAGGACAGAAAATTTCATTAGCTAAAGAGTAAAGAATTGATAATGATGATATCATATCATGAAATTTTGGACTGAAAATTGGAAATCTTGTTTACTAAAGAAATTGAAAATCCAGATTAACGACTGATTAACGGAATAATAATAATGGCAAACATTTAGACAAAAAGTTGTTTAAATTTGAAAAAATGAAAAGTTCAAAAATTGAATTATTAAAAATAGCAAGAGTACTTCAATCGAATCGAAAGATTGAAATTCAAAATCAAAAATTATAAAAGTAAAAATATTATTGAAACTTGAAATCAGAAATTATAAAAGTAAAAACATCAAGGTTGAAATTGAAACTCGAAATCAAACATTATAAAAGTAAATACATTTTAGCATTAGTACTTAATCGGTTTTTCAAGCCATCATTGTCTTATTAGCCAATCAGAAGAGCCCTACAGCTTATTTTACATTTTACACTTATTCTACATAAAAATCTAACTTATTCTACATTTTTACGTAAAATGTAGAATAAGATATTCTACATGTAAAATGACAACTCTGGTTATACCTACGGAAAAAATCGCCAAATGAAGACACTAACGTCGGATTCGTGTTTAGCGGGTCAAAATACCCCGATAAACACCCTATTCGCGATTGTTTTGCTTAAAGTCTCAAAATTCAACTTTTCCATTGATTTTTCATGACAAAAATAGCGAATTTCGAGTCTTCAAATAAAACGACCGCGAAAAGGGTGTTTATCAGGGTATTTTGACCCGCTAAATACGAATCCGACATTAGTTTCTTCGTTCAATCATTTCTCTCCATACAAAACGATCAAAATTTGAAAAATCTGCCAAAAAAACAACATTTTTGTACGGTTTTTCGCGATTTTTGGCCCTTGGTGCATCGAAGTCGCCAAAAGTGAATACGTGACGTGAATCTACGTTAAAAAACACATTTTTGGAATATTTTTAAAAAGTGGTCGCTTTTCGCTTATATGGTGTTTTTTACGATTGAAAACTTCAAATAGCCAAAAGAACGCGAAGGAGTGCACCAAAATTGTTGAAAAAATTATTGTAAATACATCTCTATGAGATATAACTTTATACCAAAGAACAGAAAATTTCCTTCACATCCATTGAAATTAAAAATTCTTGAAAATAATGCAATAAAATGGCCATAACTCCGAATGGAAGGGGGTTGGGGGGGGTCAAAAATTTTTCTAAATTTTTTTCACATCAAGGTACACCATCTGAGGGGGTTAAATCGAAAATCGGAGCGGGACCAAATTCACCTAAAACCCGGCTATACCCTTACAGGTAAATTACCGCAATTACGTAAAATCACTGGTAAATTATTTTAATCAAGTAAAATCACTGGTAAATTACCGTAATTACGTAAAATCACTGGTAAATTACCATAATTACGTAAAATTACCGTAATTATGTAAAATCACAGGTGAATTGCTGTAATTACGTAAAATTACAGGTAAATTACCATAATTACGTAAAATTACAGGTAAATTACCGCAATTACGTAAAATTACAGGTAAATTACCACAAATACGCAAAATTACAGGTAAATTACTGTAATTACCTCAAATTTCCGTTGAATTGTCATGATTTCGCAACACCATACTAACGTAAAGTTGTAGGTAAATTACCGTAATTACGCTAAATGAACGTCAAATTGCAGGTAAATAACCTTAATTACCCAAAATTGTCAGTAAATTACCGTAATTACATCAAATTACCGGTAAATTGCCATAATTACGTAAAGTTGTGGGTAAATTACCGTAATTACGTTGAATGAACATCGAATTGCAGGTAAATTACCGTAATTACTCATCAAAATCACCGGTAAATAAGTGTAAAATTTTAATAATTCGAGTCTTTTCGAAAAATCAGGAGTATTCATCAGATATTTGCGTTCTTGGAAACTTTAATCGGAATGTTTGTAAAAAAAATCGTAAATGGACCTCAACAACATAAATTTTTTCAGTCCAGTACCATCAAAAAAAAATTTTAAGACCAAAAATGATGAAAAATAGTGTAAAAGGGAAACAAAATACATTATGAAATGTTGAGAAAAAAATCTTTACACCTAAAAATTCAATGCGAATCCTTCAAGCCAGCTTTCCATTTTTATTTCAAGATAGTAGGTATCGACATTTTTTCATCATCTCACGTAACACACTCGAAAACATTTCCATTCACAACCCTCTTAATTAAAACTACACCTCTACTCGTTCCAGTAACCATTTACACACTCAAATTTATATAGAAATACACACACAAGCACAGCTTCCAAAGCTAACTAGCGAGTCCAAACGCTGTCCAAGCTGAAATTCTGGACCAACCTTTGCAAAATAATCAAGCTAAGCGCGCAATATAAAAGCCACATCGAAAACCAAACTCGACCAAACTGAAACCAACGCAAGCAAAACGAAATCGAAACGCTTTCCAAAAAAGCTTTCTAATAAAGGCCGAAATGAATAAAAAACGAGAAAATAGAAAAATCAACATTCATCAATACGTATAAATCACACTTACGGTACAGCAACCTGGATCGGAACACACGTGTAGGCACGTGTATGCCTGAAAAAAATAATTACAACGTATCGTATAACTGATTTGTCTGCCAGTGGTTCTATTTTTTCTTTAAATTAGTATCTTTAAATCTTTATAAAATAGAATTACTCAGGAAAATTCCATCGAAGCTAGTTTTTTTCTTCAAAAAAGATCGAATGAGGTCGACGTTTAATTGAGATCAATTGGCGATAATTTCGTAAACTAATCGTCAATGACTGACTTTAATTTTGAAGAAACAGGGAAAAATTACCGCCAATATTTTTTAATCGAGATCGGTCTCTTTTATAGCTCTGACAATTGAATAAAGTTCATTCGCGTATTATACGAAGACTAAAAGGGAGTTCGAAACCGAAAAATAAAAAGTATGAAAAGCACTTTGTAAATGAACGAAAAAAATATATAAAAAAGCCAACAACAACCATATAATATATGTATACGTATGTACAATACATAATTTATGCTAATGCTTTACTGACCTGAGCATATTTCCAATGCTTTAGAGAGTTAGCGTGTAACAATCGAACAAAACAATATTATAGTAACAATAATAAATGGGCCATATTTATATTCCTACAATACCCTGTAATATTATACCAATATACATGGAATTATGACCAGTCTCTTTTTTATTTTTTGAAAAAAAAAAGTAATTCATAATTCATATAAGGCGAACAGCCGAAGCGCCCGATTAACACGTTCTAAAGGCGCGTGTAATTTATTATTAGTTTGTATAGGTATATTTTTGACCAAAGCCGAAGCCGCGAAGCGCATTCCGAACATTTATTTTATACACGTACACTGTACAGTACACATCTACATAGTATATATATGTACTTCGGGCAAATAATACTCACAGTCTCACAAATGTACAACAAAAGGTGAAGGAACTTCATATTATACCAAAGAGCAATTAATTTCTCTCATCGGGTAATAATCGTTCTGTTCGTACGTCTCTCCCTCACATTCTTATTCTTCGCGCTTCACCTAACGTAAGATATCATATCGCCTCGAGATTATCATAAAACTTTAATACGAATTCATTTCTTATTCTTCATACTGACGATCAGATATTGTATTATGGGTCAGTTCGATATAGGTAGAAGTACCTATGAAAGTAACACGACCACGAAAATCATTCAATGTGGTAAGTAAGATTGATTTAAATTTCGCCAATAAGAGAATTGCAAATAAATGCCAATTTGTAGATGTTTTTTTTTTACATTTTCAAAAATAAAACATCAAATTTTGTGAATTAGGTAAGTACCTAATACAATCATTTCAAAAAAAAATTTCGAAAGCCAAAAATTTATTGAAAATTTATAGAATTTCAATCTTGGTTGAAAGAAATAAACAAAATGCTGACTGCTGACCCATTCATTTAGGTGTTGTGCAAGATACCTATATGAGCACTTTTCCAATTTCACAACCTTTTCAAATTCAACAGTTCTTTGAAAATTTACAAAAGTTCAATTTTGTTCGAAAAAAGAAGGAAAACTAAAACATGAGAAGCATTATCATCCAAGACAAGAGCTATGAAGTATCCAACAAAATTTTCAGAATTTTCGCAAGACTTTCTTCAAGATACTTCTATCCCTCCCTCTTTTTCCAAACAATTCATTTTTGAAAAAAATTAAAATGATCTCGATATTTTGAGGATCTGTTCAATTTTTCTCCCAGAATTCATCGAGATATCCAGCAGAATTGAAAAATTGAATTTTGTATGGCTTTTATAAGATTGAATTTCCATTTCAATAGGTTTGACTTTTTCTTACCTACAGCAATGTCCATTTTCTAAATTGTTTATGGAGGAAGCGAATCAAGAAGATAGAAACAACGCAGAATATAAAAAAATGGAAAAACGAAAGAGGTTCGGGCAAAAAAACTAAAATAATGTGGATTTTGAAATAAATTTCCAAAATCTGAGTTCCTATAAAAATTGGGAATCGTAAATTCGAAGTTTCTGGGAGTTTTTTTCGTACTTTTCTGATGTTAATAATTCTACGAACTCGATAGCTTTGTTCGCTTACCAAGAAAGGCAACTTTTTTCAAAAATGATTTTCTGTGAGATTTCCAAGTTTTCAGGGCCATTTTTCCCGCAATTTTTTACATAGGGTTTTAAAGCAGATGGCAAAAGATAATTTTTCACTAAAATTTTCTGGAAGTGAATTATTTAATGTTAAGGGTAAGGTGCCCTAATTTCAAACAATCCCTCTATTTCGTCTGTTATAAATCAGGGTGTCCACTATAATTCAGAAATGATTTTCCCTGACTTTTCCAGGTTTTCCAGACCTTTTAAATATGACATTCGTAAACCAGGGGAGGGGGGGGTAATTTTTTACGTAATGTACTTACGTCCCGAAATTTTACATCGGTAAGAATGATATAAAATTCATGGTGGTCTAACGATTTTTTTTTTCAAAATCACTATTAGATACCTGTACTTTTTACGAGATCTTTAGATTGCTCCTCTTCAGGCAAAAAAAATGATTCAAGTTCAATTCTGACATTTTTTGAGCCCACTCAACTCCCCGCTCTCCACAAAAATTTGAAAATTTGATTTCATTACCTACAAAAAAAATTTTAAATAAAAAGAAAAAACTAAGTATTCTAACCCAAAATTAAGTTTTGAAAAATTAGATAAATTATGCCAGGGTGTCTACCAAATCAAGCGAATGAAAATTCAGATTTTCCCAGACCGAAAATTCAAATTTTTCAGCATATTTTACTCCCCCCCCCCCAATGAAAAATATATGCCTCAAATTTATACATTCACGCAATTCCTTGCATAATTTTTTAGTTTGTACCAACAAATAAAAAGTCAACGAGGAAATGAGTATGAGGGAAAAGTGGCAAATTTTTATTTTTTGAAAATATGTTCAAAAAATGAAAATTTGCCACTTTTCCCTCATACATGTTTTCCAAAACATGGCCACTAATTTCGAATTCTGTTCCATTCCCTCCCTTTTCTTTTCAACATCGTGGTCAAGGGCATCATGGTATTTCATTCTCATCACAGCTCATTAAAAAGTAAGTTTCCAAAAAACTTGAGAGTCTGAATAAATTGGAGTGTAAATTACCCCAAGCGTAGCGAGGGAAAATATTTTAAAAATAATTCATAATTTAATGGACAAAAGACATGCATTTTGAATAAATGATAAATAAAAAAATCAAAGAAAAGATGTAATTTAGCCCAAGCGAAGCGAGGGCGAAATTTCTTGAAAAATTTATTTAAAAAATAAGCAAAGAAACACTTTTCTAAATGATTTATCCTTTTTTTGGATTTTCGAAAAATTCCACGGGAAAATTTCAAAATTTCCTGACTTTTCCAGGCTACCAAAATTCCCTGACTTTTCCCGGGTTTCCCGGTTTTCCAGAGAATGGACACCATGTTTTTTTTGAATTTTCGAAAAATTCCAGAGAAAATTCCAAAATTTTCTGACTTTTCCAGATCATCAAAATTCCCTGACATTTCCCGGGTTTCCAGAGAATGGACACCCTGTACTTCCAAAAGACTTATCTCGACCGTTAGACACCCGTTTTCACATCAAATTTCCAATAGAAGACATCCATCAGTTTTTGCAAGCGGACAAGGGTGGTGCGAGGAACAGGATGGGGAAGTAGGGATTTTTTCATGGAAATTACAATGAAGATAACACATGTTCAATAGGGTGGAGCGAAAAAAAAAACATAAAATTTTTCAACTACATTATAGACGACAATTGACCGATTTACATCCTGCTCCTTGGTGCATCATGCCCCAGATTCACTAAAACATCATTTGAGAATTTTCAACAAATTCCATTTTTGAAACCGCTCTTCAAGAAGTTATACAATTTCATTAATATTTTTCTTAAATTTGAAACTTGGTAAAAATTTTCCAAATTCCAACTTAATTCGAATACCTACGAAAACTCCACTCGTAAATCTCTTGACAGTTGGCAACACATCAAAATCCAAAGAAGAAAAAAGCAAACAAATATTCGGTAGCATATGACGTTGAAAAACAAGATCTTTCAAATTATCTCATTGCACACTGAAGATGGATCGATATGAATTTATCGTAATCCATCGTCTGAGCTGCTGCGCAACCTAGCAAGGAAAATTCTACAGATACTTTAAATTAAACTCGACTGTTATTCGTTGATTTGCCATTTCACGAAATTCATTCGTCGATGGAATAATTTGCATAAATACATACGCGAATATACTTAAGAAAAATACATTATATCGACAAGTTTTACGATTTCATTTACGACGAAGCGAATTTTTCGAGACGAAGAATTGCATCTGATTGCACGTCTTATTTTTTCTACATAGATATACTATCGACTTGGTAAATTTATATTCCAACTATCTGCTTCCTATAATTTACCTCGTTACTGGATGATTTGACATTCATAGCCACCGAACTTCTACCTTTTGATTTTCCAACGCGTGCACACGTTGTTAATAAAATTATTACAAGGTAATTGGACAACGACGGTATTTGGATAAAGATCAATTACGTGAACGATTATTATGGCCGTTTGCTCGGCTCATCTGGCAGTCTCGAAGACCAAACGGCGACCGACCGATCGACGTCGACGTATGGAATTTAAATTACCCATACTGTGAGAAATTAGACAAACCATGTTAAAAGTCCAGTCCAATTATCACGTACAAAATGAACACGTAATCGTAAATACATGTACAACATAGTCACAGTCATCGATGCGGCGACTGTACCGAAATAAGTCATTTTTTTCACTATTTACGTATTCTTGGTCGACATGCACTTCGATATATGAGAATTGCGGTGGCACGAGGACGACGACAAGACCAAAAAAATCATAACAAAAACCGCTTAGTCAGATCTCAATTGAACGAAAAAAGGCTTCCGCGCGGAATTCTTGTTAAAATTGATTTTACGATTGATTCTTGTTTTAGATACTAAAACAAATAAATTTAGATTAGATGCCTATTTTTTCCCCTCCCCTTTTTCCCAGGGTCCACCCCCCAACATTTCAAACGCGTGTACCGCCCAATCTATGGGTCGTAATGAAAAAACTTTCAAACAAAAGTTGTTCCTCAACACGTTCCGTACATT
Organism: Pseudococcus viburni; assembly: GCA_033439095.1. Lineage (NCBI taxonomy): Eukaryota > Metazoa > Arthropoda > Insecta > Hemiptera > Pseudococcidae > Pseudococcus > Pseudococcus viburni. The sequence goes on from JAVBJF010000031.1 coordinate 536,492, forward strand.
TTCATTTCTCATAAAAATCCATTTTGGAGCAACTCCTGCCCCCCCAAATTTGAAAATAAAACAGTTTTTAGAAAACTTCAAAATCACGTTTTCTTCATTTTAAGCGAAAAGTTTCAGAGATACTGCAAGATTTGTAACGCAAAAAAAGTATTCAGAATTGAATTTCCTTTCCAATGAGCTTTATCACGACCATTTTCACCAACTTTTCTCGAAAGGGTGGATCTCTCCCCCTCTCCCTTATCTCAAAAGTTGGACCCACGAAAAAAAATGAACGATTTTTGTTCTTCAACATCTAATGCATAATTTCATTTATTATCGGAATTCATTTTGGAGCAAATTTTGCTCGTTGTTCCAACTTTTGTGAAAACGAGGAAGGGAGCGAGGTCCACTCTGTCGGGAAAAGTTGGTGAAAATGGTCGTGATAAAGCTCATTGGAAAGGAAATTCAATTCTGAATACTTTTTGTGATTACAAATTTTGTCGTATCTCAGGCATCCCACACAAAATTTGAAAAAAAAAGTAACTTTCTGGACTTCTGATAGTCGAAAAAGTAACCAAAAAAGGTCGAAAAAGTAACCAAAAAAGTTCAAAAAAGTAACCTTTTTTTTAATTTCAATTCATTATTTAGCCCAGAAAATGTAAAATTTGTGTACGTAATACATATACCTAGTATTATAAGGAACACCGAAACTATTTATTCTCATAATGAACATAACCAAAATAAAAATAAAAAAAAAACTAAAGGGTATAGCCGGATAAGGGGTGGTTTTGGCCCCAGCCCCGATTTTTGATCTAATGCTCCCAGATTGTGTACCTTGATGAAAAAAAATTCTGGAAAAAATTTTGACCCCCAACCCCCACCCTTTCGGAGCTATGGCCGTTTTATTGCGCCATTTTCAAGAATTTTTAATTCCAATGAAAGTGAATGAAATTTTCTGTTCTTTGGCACAAAGTTACATCTCGTAAAGGTCTATTCAATATAATTTTTTCATCAATTTTGGTGCACTCCTTCATGAGGTTTTGGCAATTTGCAATTTTTAACTGCAAAAAAGATCTTAAAAGTGAAGTTCGACTAATTTTTGAAAATATCCTAAAAATGTGTTTTTTGACGTAGATTCACGTCACGTATTCAGTTTTGGCGATTGAAGTGGCGCAAGGGCCGAAAATTGCGAAAAAACCGTAAAAAAGTTGTTATTTTAGCAGATTTTTCAAATTTTGAGCGTTCTATATGGAAGGAAATGGCGAAATGAAAAAACTAATGTCGGATTCGTGTTAAGCAGGTCAAAATACCCCGATAAACACCCGTTTCGCGATCATTTTACTTTAAATGTCGAAATTCACTTTTTTCATTGATTTTTCATGACAATAAAATTAAATTTCGAGATTTAAAGTAAAATGATCGCGAAAAGGGTGTTTATCGGGGTATTTTGACCTGCTGAATACGAATACGGGATTGGTTTTTTCATTTGATCATTTCTTTCCGTATTAAATGCTCAAAATTTGAAAAAATCTCCCAAAATAACATCATTTTTTACGGTTTTTCGCAATTTTCGGCTCTTGCGCCACCTCAATCATACCAAGAGGGTTCGTAATACTAAAATGCCACTGGTGTACGAGATTTTTTTCAACTTTTTTTTTTTATCCAAAAAATACCAAAAATTAATTTTTTGGTGAAATTTTTGAAAAAAAGTAACTTTTTTGAGAGAAAAGTAACAAATAGTGACTTTGCTTGAAAAAAGTAACATGGCTACTATAAAAGTAACCCCGTGGGATGCCTGCGTATCTCCGAAACTATTCGTTTAAAATAAAAAAAACGTGATTTTGAGGTTTTCTCAAAAACATGTTTTGTTTCCAAATTTGGGAGGCAGGAGTTGCTCCAAAATTGATTTTGATAAGTAATGAAAATGTACATTAGGTGCTGAGGAACAACTTTTGTTTGAAAATTTTTTCATCACGATCCATAGATTGGGTGGTACACGCGTTTGAAATGTTGGGGTGGACCCTGGGAAAAAGGGGAGGGGAAAAATAAGCATCTAAGCTAAATTAATTTGTTTTAGTGTCTAAAACAAGAATCAAACAAAAAATCAATTTTAACAAGAATTCCGCGCGGATGTTCAATTGAGACCTGACTAGCTATACTTGGCAGGAACTGACGACAACGACTCGGAATTATTGGTTTTTTTCAACGAATTCCATAAAGCATATGCAACGATGATGTCATTGCAAGAACAAATACACATAAACTCGAACCAGAAGACCATCGTTCATGAACACCGAAACAATGAGTCGATAAATGGTAACAAACGTGCTCGATGCTTTCTCTCGTTACCATTTTTCTTTTTTTAGAAAAAAAAAACGCAGAATTTAAACGGAGCTCAATTGGCATAATTATGACGTAACACGACTAGACCGTTTGCGAAGGTACAACAGCTGCCTCGAGCACATTTTATGGAAGATGGTACAACTCGAGGATCTACGATTCGTACCAGCTCTGGCAACCGGATAACAATTCTAAGAGGTGAAAAATGATTATAGGGGCATCTCAGCCGAGAGCACAGATACATATTTTAGATGAAATTTTTTCTCGCGCCCGCTGCATCGGTGGTGGCGAATCTCATTACCACAATAACCTATCTAATATGTCGACCCCGATTCCGCAATTGCATATAGAGGAACGGAATAAATCGTGTGCATATTTCTCCCTTTCCTCTTCCTATCTGCAGTTCATTTACGAAGCCACGTATCAATACGATATACTTATGGGGAATTCTATCATAAAAATAAGCCGGCGACTTCGATAATATCGCGAATATTCACGCGTAATTTAGTATCGAGCTGAATCGTGCGTTTACGCGAAAACAATACGAGCGTCTGGGCGCCAGTTTTTTTAATGCCTACGTGGTCGCCTTACTCTTAAAAGTAATTATTACAATAATTATCGATAAGTAAATCGCCAAAGCTAATCGATATTTAGAACGTATGCAATATACCTAGCGTTCATGACTATTGACTTTACGTGTGTACAACTGAACTGCGAGTACGTAAGTCATACATGTTTGTTGTTGCCAAAAGTCTAGTTCATTAAGATTTTGATTGGAATAGTTCAATAGTTGCCGAGCAGATTTTATCGCCGACAGCGGTACCTTTTGATTTACGACCAAATTTTTAATATTATAGCCTGAAAAGTGTAAAGTTCAAGTCGTAAGTTCAGAATTCGTTGGAACAAAATTAAATAATCATGATGATACGAGGTGCTCGATATGAAAAGGGTCAACATTATCACGAAAAATCGCTTTTGAAATTTTTTCATGAAAAGTGTCAGAAAATGCAAAAATTTCAAAAAGGACTTTTTGTGGCAATGTTGACTATTTTCATATACACTATGACAAAAAAGTCTTGTCCACTTAAATTTTTGATTCAAACTGGTTTCTCGATTTACAAAATTCAAATCGCTCATTCAAAAAGCTCAAAATCAACCCCAAATTTTTTTGGTCAACCAGAAAAATAATTTTTGAAAAAAAAAATCAAGAAATTTCTTCAATGACCTCGTCGTCAGGAACACGTTGAAGTTTGAACTTTCATGATAGAGCACAATTTTTCCTAGATTTTCATCTTATTATGAAAATTAAGGTTATCATTTTCGAAACATTTCAAATTTGAACCTAATTTTTTGACTTTGAATGCAATTTTGCCAGCATTTAAGGGAGCCAAGTTGCCTACGTTGCCCCCTCGTTTGATCTGGCTCTAAATACTCTATCAAAACTCTAAAAAATTGAGCAAAATTTCAAAAATTTCATTTTTTACCGTCGATTAATTTTTTTTTAAATTTCATATTCATATTTCCCAAAAGTTTCTTCAATTTTTGTATGAATGTACTACAAAAAGATAGTAATCTCATGGACAAATAAAAATCGCCTAATTGAAGGGACAACAAGGGTGAAAAATTGAAAATTTCCAAACGAGATCGATTGTTTCGATTTAATTTAAAATATTATTTTTTTCAATTTTTTCTTCAACTTGAAATAGAAATTTTTCAAAAAAAGGTCAACACTTATAAATTTTTTTTGACTTAAATCTAATTTTTTGCCCAAAAATTTGATTTTGCTATTGAAAGGAGACAAGCTATCTCTCTTCCCCACCCATTCAATTCAACTCCAAATATTACATCGAAACTCATCAAAACCCTAAAAAATAATTGGAAAAAGTAAAATTTTCAAAACTTAATTTTTCAGGTATCATTAAGGACCATTAAAATTACGTACTTACTCGAAATTTCGAATAAGTTCTTCAATTTTTTTTCGAATAAATATTCTTATGGAAGAGCTGTATTAGCTTATGGAAAGGAGGAAAGGTAAAATTAAAAATTTCCGCTTGCAGTGGATTTGTTTCCGATGATTTGCGATTCAAAAGTAAATACGATTTTTCCCTATTTTTTTAAACTCAAAACAAACATTTTCCACAAAAAAGTTGTAATTTTCAAAAAATTCAGATTCAACTCCAACTATTTTGACTAAATATGCAATTTTACCAGGCCAGTAGTTGTTCCCTCACATCATCGTAAACTTCACTTTTCATCACCAATCATGTTCCAGTTTCATTTAAAGTCATATTGAAATTTTCAGAAATCTCTTCAACATTTTTGCACTCTTCAAAATCTAAACAGAATGAAACACTCTCCGGGGCGAACCAAAATTGATTTATGCGAGGAGGAAGGGACCAAAAATGTGCTACTAAATGGACTTATTCTGATTTTTTTCTATTCAAAGATTTTTCAATTGAATAATCTGTTAAAATTATCCAGGGTATCTAACAAAATTTCCTGACAAGGGAGGTATCCCAACTCAAAGTAAAATTTTGAGTCCAAACAAAAAAAAATCGAAAGTACATCATAACAGGACCCCGTATCCAAAATTTCCGGTGCTGAAGTTCATTTCTCGATTTTTGGCGCATTTTTGAAATTTCAAAATTACCTCATCGCCCTGCAAAATATGAAAATTCGATCTTATCAATAAAAAAAACTGAAATTTGGTATATACCCTATTTTCGACCTCCTGAATCGATTGGAAGCGGTTTAGAGACGTTTCGGAGGCACCAGAAAATTCTGGAATTTTCCAGCCCTGGAGAAAACCCCATAAAAATGGTCCATAGGTGCTGAAGTGCATATGGGCCATTTTTTATGAGCTTTTCTCCAGGGCTGGAAAATTTCAAAATTTTCTGGAGGCTGCGAAACGTCTTTAAACCGGTTCCAATCGATTTGGGAGATCAAAAATAGGGTATCTACCAAATTTCAGCTTTTTCCGTTGATTAGATAAAATTTTCATACTTCGCAGGGCGTAGGTATAATTTTGAAATTTTAAAAATGCACCAAAAATCGAGAAATGAACTTCAGCACCTGAAATTTTGGATACGGGGTCCTGTTATGATGTACTTTCGATTTTTTTTGTTTGGGCTCAAAATTTTACTTTGAGTTAGGATACCTCCCTTGTGAGTAGAAAGCTCGATTGACCTTTTTGCATAATTTTGTTGACCTTTTTTATGGACCCCACCCCTCCAAAAAAATTACGAACAGGTTCAAACAAATATGATTTTTTAAAAATCACAATGAACTCCTAAATTTTTACAAACTAAACAAATATGATTTTAAAAAATCACAATGAGCTCTTTTATTTTATTTTTTCAAATTTTTGAAAAAAACTTGACCTTTTGGTCAAAAGCTTGACTTTTCTTGACCAGCTTGACTTAGCTTGACCGTTAGACACCATGTTATACTTTAAAAAATGTTGAAAAGAGATAGTTATAACGCATGGTGGGGGGGGGCGAGGCGTGGGAGCATGTAAATTTCACTATTTCTGTACTTTTTTGTATGCTACACATGAGAAAAATTCATTTCGCCTGGCTCTATCTTGTTCAAGTGGTTTCGAAGTTTCGATACCTTGAAGAATCGACTTCACAACTAACATCATATATTTTGAATTTCCTATTTCTGGTCCTCCTGATTCTTGCTCGAAAAAGAATCAAATAATAAATCTCAATTAATCTATAACGTATTCTGGGTCCACACTCTACAAAATTTTTAATTTTATTCAGTTTCGAGTATCGAGAGTACCGTGGCACTACAAATACCCAAGTACTTATTGTTATTCTTCGCATATCGAATGACCTAGACACCACACACTTTGACTGCTGGTCTGTCGACCTTCTTGCAAATAGAGAAGCCCAAGATTACAATACAAAAATACACTACGCTCATCGCTCGTAAACTTGTATCTATATAATAAAAAATAAAAGAATTGCACATGCGCAACGTAGTTTCACGATTTATTAATCGTATTAACGTTACGTTAAATTACACCATCGTATGGGTCTTGGTATCTTCTTACCAACAACACATGTAATGACCGGACGCTGGCCACTGCGCCTCGTTTCATTTGTACACATAAATATGCACGTACAGAAAATACAAGCCAAGTTACGAAACGAGAATTTTATCTGGTTAACTGAACCGATGTCTGATACCTTAAATTTAAACTTCTAATTTCGACAAAAATTTAAAAAAATGGTATGAAAATTATTTTCAAAAATGATCAGGATACACATTAGGGCGAATCCAATAAGAATAACTCAGATTTTGACGAAAATTGACGATACAGATTATTTTGAGCGAGAGATCTAAAATTTTTTGAACCTGCCAAACAACCACCAAAAAGGGACGAAACTTGGAGCCCTCAAAGTGAGGTTATATTCGAAAAAAACGCAGTTTTCTCCCACTACTCAGTAGTTGGTTGGGGGCCTTGGTCGATCCTCCCAGACCTCAATGAACTACTGATATCGAAATTAGATACCATTTTTTTTCCTCTACCAGGCTTAAAAAGTTGTAATTTTTTTTGATAATTATCAAATTCAAATTGTTCACTCAAACAATACAGAATCGAGACAAAAAATTTTGGCCACCCAAGACTGGTTTGAGCAATTTTTTCAAAAAAATTTCGTGGAAGTGCACCCAACTGCTTTGATTCGCGTAATATTCACAAAATTCAAGTTGTTTATTCAATGACCTGAAAAATGAACCTTTTTTTAGGTCACTATAAAAAACTAGAATTAAAATTTTAGAATTTTTTGTAGAAGTGCGTTATAAACTGAAAATTTATGATGACAGCGTCAATAAAAATGGAGTTGACAGCACTGCCATTAAAATTTCTTGAAAATTTTCTTCAAAAATGACTTTTCTGGTCGATGAAAAAAATTTGGGGTTGATTTTGAGCTGTTTAAATGAGTAATTTGAATTTTTTAATCAGTAATTTCTGACTATTTTCACTTCAAAAAAATTTTAAAATAAAAATGTATTTCAAAAAATGAAATTTTTCTTCAAAAACTTCACTAACATAAATTTCAAGAAGCTGAAATCTCAAGCCCATAACATAACACATTCCCATCAAGAAATCTTCCAACTATCCGCAGGAAATCAAACATAATCGAGCCATCCTGAAGGGCACTCTATTCAACACACCAGTAAGCCAAATAGAGATCTCAATGTAATCGAACCATCAACAACGACGGTTCACTTGACACCCATTCCCTCGCCTCTTCCAGGAAACATTTGAAAAAGGAAATTGCCAACGTTACGTACCACTAGAGCATCTTTTCTGCAATAAATTCGACGTACGATTACAAAGTGTCTGCGGTGCGGAAACGATGGGACGCGATGCCGACGTCGATGGCGCGAGAAAACAAAAATCACGCTTTCCAGAACAATAATTGACTATACGTTTCGATGGCGGTGCCGTGGAAAGGTGGCGCTGGCGGGTGCCGATAGGATGAGCACGTTAGCCAGCAAAAATAACAAGAGAAGGTGAAAAAAAATCATAGGAATCGGGTTCGGTTCGAGTTTACGTTTACACGGATGACTGCTTCAGAAGAGACAGGGGCAGACGAGACAACTTAGAGTCGTCAACTTCAAGTCTACGTGCATTGCACGAGTATTTGATTGATAAACGATAATGATATAAAAATTTTACTCTCTTTACGTAATTTTCCAGCGCAACGTAAACTAAGAAATGTATTAATTTGGTGACGACCGACGCTGGTTTGGTAAGACATTGTAGCGATGCAACGTTGCGAATCGTATTAATTATAAAATTATAATCTTTTCGAAGTTAGGTGTAAATACACGTATGCCCATTGTCCATGTCGGATACCTATGGACTATAATGGAAAATTTACAGTTATAATTCCACGACGAAAAAATTTCTATTGATAATTTCGAACATTAGATAATTTTACTCCAATTATCAATTTTTATATTATTTTACGCTATTCCAATACAATATTTTAAAGATTTTTTCATATTTTCCATTTCAAGAAAAATTTGTAATCTTTTACGTAATTTTAGAATTTTTTTTCAACTCACTACTACATAATTATGTATTTACGAGATTTTTAGATGCCTCTTCTTCGATCACAAAAATGACTCAAATTCAATTCTAAAGATTACTGAACTCCCCCTCCCCCCCCCCAAAAAAAAAATCCAAGAACTTGAATTCGTTACAGAAAATATTCCAAGTAAAAATAAGGAAAAACTGTTTTAAAACAAAATTACAATCCGCTGAAAATTCAAAAATTTCTTTACAATTTATTGCCCCCCCCCCCAAAAACACGTGACTCAAATTCACAAATTCCACGTAAAGGCTCTGGTGCAATAAGGGGGTCATTTGGCCTCAAGTGGAACTTTGTAAAAATTCTTACACCATTCGATTTGCATTGATTTTAGAGCGCATGAGCGAATTTTCATCTCACCTCTGGGGAGGGGGGGGGGGGGCAAAATACGCGATTTTCAAGTTAAAAACTTTCAAAAATTCTCTCTCCGCGAGTTTTCAACGGTTTATTTCAAACTTGGCACAGGTAGAGCCGGTAGAGGTACTAAAGGGGATTGCTCTGAATTTTTTTCAGATTTTTTCGACCACTTTAATGACCTTGAATCTGACTTTGAAAATATTAATGAATAGAGGTCGAAATGGGATACGGCAAGGGAACAATAATATTTTTAGCAGGAAACTATAAAAAATGAAAAATTGATGAAAAACAATGATTTTAAGCAACAAAAATAATGAATTACACCAGTTTTTTAAATATTTGACCACTTTCCACCACTTGAAAAAATCTGAAAAAATTCTCAGGAGTGTGAAATACATTAGCAAATTTAAGTTTGAAAGAAATTTTGATACAGCACCAAAACTGTGCTTCCCAGGGCGATTTGAAATTTTCAAAGTCAAATTCAAGGTCATTAAAGTGGTTGAAAAAATCTAGAAAAAATTCAGAGCATTCCCATCTGGTACCTCTACCTACGTGCCAAGTTTGAAAAAAATCGGTTGAAAACTCGTAGAGAGAGAATTTTTAAAAGTTTTTAACTTGGAAATCGCGTATTTTGGGCTCTCCAGTCTCCCCCCCCCCCCGATGAGATAAAAATTCGCTCATGCGCTCTAAAATAATATTTTACCAATGCAAATCGAATGGCGTAAAAATTTTTACACAGTTCCACTTGAGGCCAAATGACCCCCTGATTGCACCAGAGCCTTTTGCAGTCCTTTCAGATTGTCCCAGTAAATGAAAAATTTAAGACGGGGTAAAATATCAATTATTTTGTAAAAACATCAAATTATCAATTATGATGAGCCAGAGCGAAGCGAGGGAGAAAATTTTCGCGGAAAAAGACTTTCAAAATATGAATATTCGTCACTTTTCCCTCATTGAGGTTTCCCAAAACGTGACCATGATTTCGAATCCTTTTCATTTCTTCCCCTTCTTTTTCAACGCCATGGTCAAGGTCATCATGTCTCATGACATTTCTTTCTCATCACAGCTTATTAAAAATTATGTTAACAAAAAAAAATTATTTTCAATGAATTCTGTAGAAACAAAGAGTATTTTCTCATCACAGCTTATTAAAAAGTATGTTTTCACAAAAAAGTCAGCATTTTTTTTTTGAAAAATTCATAGCTTAATGGACAAAAAGGATATGAATTTGATTAATAATTTTTTTTCTTGTGCACCATGAATCCATGATCAACAAAAAATGGCGAATAAAAAAATCAGTAAAGAAATGTAATGATTTGGCACAAGCGGAGGGAAAGTGAAATTAAAAAAAAATTCACTAATAATAAAATAAGGAAAGAAATACTTCTACATAGATGGTTTATCCTCAAAAAATTCCAGGGAAGATTTCAAAATTTACTGACATTTCTAGGTTTCCCTGCAGACCCCTGCATAAATTTTCTGACACATTTCAGCAATTTTTATGAAAAAGTGATACCTAACTTTTCAATTTTCATTCATTCTCATGATTTTTTGACCAATTTCAACAATTCGTCTACATATTTTTTTACGTCAAAAAATAAAATTAATCCCAAGTAAGTAGAAAATCATTTTTGAAATATCCTCGTACTCATATAACATTCCACTCTCTCATTTATAAATCAGAGAAAATTATCGAAAGTTACTAGAAAACAGTCAGAATTTCAGCACAGTAATAAATAAGTAAAAAATTCACTGAAAGTAAATCAGTGAAAATTCACAAAAAAGTCATTAAAATCTGTAAAATTTGCTGAAAAATCAGTCAATTTAGCTGATTTTTTCTGCTCTGCAATTCTGATTACTTATCACTCACCATTGACTTTCCACTGATTCAGATCGTGCAAGTTTTTTTCATTCCAAATCAAGAAAAAAATACATCCAATAAATCCTTCAAGTACTTAAACAGTCAATGCACTTACACCGAACACGTTAGATACGAGTTTCATCACCATCGTCGTAATTTTTATCATTCGATCGCGGAAATATCTAAAAGGCCACCGATATTGGTTAGGAGAGCACCTCATATACATAACCGATCAAACGTGCATAATATCGAACACATATCCCAAGTGCATCGATTATTTTCAATGTCCACGTCCTACAGTAATGAGTAATAAGTAGTCCTAGACCTAGACAAATCGTGCTTTCGACAAGTACACAGCAAAACGAGCCGCAACTGCATGCAGTCTCAGTACAAGAACACGTAATCACAAATAGGTAACACGGTAGATATAGATTCCATGAATATCGATTGGTTATTGGCGCGTGATTCAAAAAGTTACGATGTAATCGATTACACCTCTCTTATTAGTACTTTGTAGGCATATCTACATAGTATTAAAACATCTCTCCATACCAGATGAATCAATATTAGTAAACAAAACGAACGAAAAAAAGAAGTAGCGAGAAATGAGAAATAAATAACAGAAAAAAAAAGAAGAAAGAAAGAAAACAACTACCTAGCTTCTGTAATAGTTGCACCGTAACATATTACCGTTTAAGGTAACCTCTTCATAACACGTTTACGGGATCTGCTATGCTTTTGTCATAAGTGATGACGGCCTGGTAATGTAGACATACGCGAGAATTATTACCGCGAGCTTCCATCAGCGTAATATTACATCAATGGTGCACGTGTACTTGTGGTAGAGTCGATCATTATTCGTGAGGCAGAAGGTAGAGGTGTATTTTTATACGTTTTGAAAAAATTCAAAAAAGTGTGGTTTTTGTAGCCATATAAATGCCTAATAGATTGTACATGAGTGCACACGATATAAAGAAGTTGGAACGATTTGAGCTGATTCTTTTCTGGGAGGGTTAGGGAGGCGATAATAGTCCAACAAGGTGTCTACACTGTATCAGAAAAATGAAATTTATTGCTATTTTCTGAATTTTTCTGGTCATTTTCACACCATTTTTCTTGTTTCAAATTTGGCCAAAAATCAATCCTTTTTTATCCTTGGATTAGAAAATCCAAGGAAAAGCAAAATGACGAAAATTCTTGATTTTTGCAAAAAAATTGTAAAAGTTCGTATCTGACTTTTTTCTACTGAGGTAAAATTCTTGCTAATTTTTGAGTTTTTTTCTCGCTAGGTCTAAAAAAATTTCAAGCAAAAATGCGAAACTTGAGAAAGCTTTTTCAAAATTTTTAGCAGAACCTTTGGCGATATAATTTTCACCTCCAAATCACTCACAAAAAATTTAAATGATTTGTTTTGCCAAGGGGGTGCATTCAGGTGATTACGGACAATTTTAGTTGAGAAAATTTAGATTCAAATGATAGAATTTGTGAAATTGATGACCGTTTATTCTGAAAATTTCGAGAAATTTTGCATTTAAAAAGAGGTCCGACTGTTTAAATAAGGAAAAAATGAAAAATAATTTTTGCAATAATGTTTTTACTTACAGAAATATCAAAATTTTCAAATTAAAATGCAAGACTTTTGCAATACTTTTCCAGTATTTTTTGGCGAAAAATTAAATTGAATGAGAAAATGATACAAGTTCAATTGATTTTTAAAGAAATATTACTTGGAATAAATTTCGAAAACTTTTGAGCCAAATGTAAGATTTTTTTTGCATTTTCAACATACATCACTCTATCAATTATTGCAGAATGTATTCGCCTTTTGCAGTACTGGTTAAACATCCTACCATTCTCGAATTTCCAAGCAAAAAATTACACAGGTCGACATGGAAAATGCTGTTTGAGGTTTGATGGGTGATTTTCGTAGTATTTTTTGCCCTGATCACGAGAAAATTTCCATCACCCAAGGATTTTTCACAATTTGAACTTTTCGTTTAACGGGGTTTCTACTTTTTTTGATAACTTTTGACTTTTCAAGTCGATTTTCTAAGAAAAGGAAAGGTTCTACGAAAAAAATGAATAGAACATAAATTGTAGAGCGTCAAATTTCCTATCTGTAAAGTTCAGTTAGTTTTTTCGTAGGAGGCTAAGCTTTCGAGATATTTCAGCTCAAAGTTCAAAGTTCAACTTTTTTTAAAATTGAAAATATCTCAAAAACTAAGTCTTCTTAGAAAACACTAATCGGACTCTACCAGTAGGAAATTTGACGCTCTACAATTTATGTTCTATTCTTTTTTTTCGTAGGACCCTTTTTTCCCCCAGAAAATCGACTTCAAGGGTCAAAAATTACATCAAAAAGTGTAGAACAATTTTTCAACGAAAAATCTTCCAATAATTATGAAAAATCCTGACGTCCTGGAATTTTTTCACCATTTTTCTCGTGATCAGCGTGGAAAATAATATAATTATCCATTTAATTTAAAACAGTAAGAAAAAACTAATTGAACATTATTGATAGGAAATTTGACGCTCTACAATTTATGTTCTATTCATTTTTTTCGTAGAACCCTTCCTTTTCTCAGAAAATCGACTTGAAGTGTCAAAAGTTATTTAAAAAAGGTAGAAAACCCGTTAAACGAAAAATTCAAATTGAAACCTCAAACAGCATTTCAAAAGTTTAAAAATGTCGACCTGTGTTATCAACAAAGTGGACCAATAATGAAGATTCAAAACTCAATCATAATCATTCAAATTTTCAATCACGAATCATTAGAAATTCGATTCAAATCTTCTCTTCGAATAATTCTCCTCAAACACTTCAAAAATTGATTCGTATATCCCTCACACATATTCCACAATTTTAAGGGGTTTTGTCAAGTGTTTTACAGTTTTTAACTTGCAATTTTTTACTCGATTTAATTATTATTCTACCAATTTTTGCAGTTTTATCACAATTTTATTCCCAATTTGATCACTTTTTTCATATTTTTTCGCATTTTTTAGGCGTTTCGGAGGGACTCTAGGTCCATACAGTGGTTCAATCAGGGGAACTGCCCACCAAATTTTAAGTTCATGATGAAACCGAATTTCGAAGGTGTGGATATGAGGTTTTTGAAGACACTGATAACGATTTTCGGGTTAATTTACTCCCAAAACCCCCAAAATAAGCTTTGAACCAAATTCTGCATATTTTGGTAATTTTTCCAGTCGTTAGTGCATATTTTGAAAGAAATGCGCGAAATATACTAAATCTTTGTCATTTTTTTGTGTGTTGCCTTTCTAAATACAAAAAAAACTTCAAAGTTTACGAAAAAATTTTCGGAATATTGTCTTTGAACTGTTTGATAAAAATTTCGTATCAAATTCAATTTTTTTCCTCTTTAATTTAGTACGATATTTTTGCATACTTCATAGATTTCAAGTGCATAAGTGCATATTTCGAGTTTTTTAGCGCATAAAAATCCCAATATTAATTATCACAATTGGGGGCAAGAAAACTGGCAATGCAAATATTTAAAATGATCAAAGAGCTAATGAAAAGTGGATGGTGTTTTTTAGTATTAGAAAATCGTTCAACACCAGAAGTTGAAAATCGTGAAAAAAGTAGGAAATTAATTTTCCTTTTTTTCATCTTAGAACGTGGAAATTCCAAAAAATTTGTTACTTTCGTAGTTTTCGTGGTTACTTATTTAGGGAATTTTTTTTTTTTAATTTTGAGAAAGATGCCTGAAAAAGTGAATTTTTCTGTGACGATGTCTTTCTTTACAATTAAAAAAAAAAATGTTCACAATATTTCAACTCTTTCCCATCACAACTTCTAGTTTTTTTCTCAGAAATTCAATAACAGAGTTGAAAATAACTCACGGCATCAATTTAGCTTTGAAATAGTGAAAACGAATTGAAATACTCACAAGCCAATTCATTACAACCCTGTTAAAACTTCGATAACATAATCCTTCACCTATTAACCCCCTTTTGTTTTCGATCCCCCTGTCATCGCCTCGTACGCAGCGAAGTGGCTGGTAATTGAATTCGCAAAACTCAACGATGGTCATTTCTATCGCCTATTGCCACCTTGAATACCAAAATATAGTAATTTCCTAAAACAAACAGCTCGACGATAGGGTTGGGAGCTTTCAACGAGTACTCGAGAAATAATTAATTTGCATTTTCGCTCGGTCGACGCGAACGTGTAATTTTCATACTTATTCGCTAATTGATGCCTGTAATTTTTCAATTTTCGCCAAATCGGGCAATCGAGTGTTGACGAACAGAGAACAGACGGACAATCGGACGGAAGTCACCGAGCTTCGTAGGTAGATAATTACACACGCGAGATGGTATTTTTGTCGCAGAATACGCCTTCGGCTTCGCGCCAGTCGATACTTCGATTCAATTAATTTTCTCTTTTTTGATCCGCTCGATGCGAGCAAAGTCTTGCAATTCGATTAATAGTTGGAAATTACAGGATTGCCGCCTACCGCGATGCGACGGCGCTTCGTAAAACGCCTCCGCCCCCTCTAATGGGGTAATTTTTCGTAGGTGATGATTCGACGACCTTGTGTCTGCTCTGCGGGTCTTGGTCTTGGTCTCGATCTTGTACGCACGTATGTACCTTTTTACGAGGTTACCCGGTGTTGTACTCGTATGATCTTTTGAAAAAAACACCTTACGTACTCGTACATGAAATACCGCACACGATATATTCGAATCCGGTTCGATACCACCTTCATTCATGTACCTGTACATCCTCTCTTCACCCACATTGTCTTATACAGTATGACACAAAAATCTTGTCCACCTGAAATACTTCTCAATATCTCAGAACTGAAAAGAGATATCAAGACGGTTCAAACGGTAATGTGTTCCAGGTGACGAGGGCATTAAAGATCGATAATCAAACTTTCAGTCCTACCTATAGGATGCCCACAAATTGAAAACTTGGTTTAGGTCAAAAAATTGGGGTCCGGGTTTTTTATTGAAATAAAGTCTACACACTGGCGCGATTAAAGTGTGGTATGTTTTTTTCAGGAAATAGGAGTGGACTCCGGAGTCGGCTCCGGCTTGAATCCGGAGTCAGCTGGAGTCAGAGAGTCAAGGTGGAATCAGGAGTCAACTTTCTCTCTTGACTCTAGGAGTCAAAGCATTTTTTTGCCCCCCCCCTCTTCATAAACTTCTTTTTCTAAAGAATTTCAACAAACTTTTTGATAATTTCATTCTGATGAAATATAAATAATACAAATTGACGAACAAAATGAAAACATTCCATGAGCCCAACTGTTAAAGTACAAGGATACCTACCCAAACCTAACTACCTATCTGTACCAGTTACGAGACCAAGTCGCGTCATCCAGTTACCGACTCGTACATCCTTACGGATACTTGCTGGCCAATCCGATAGGCGACTACATGCATCGCTTCACTCTGCTTGCTTGCCTGCTTACATACTAGACGCTGTCTAATACGTTAATGCTTATTCTGAACTTATTGAACTTTGTCTAACTTTATTTAATATTCGTGAATATATACTTCGTTTATTTATCGTTCCTAATTATTCGTCACCACTCATTAAAGGTAATTAACCCACACTTTATCACCAACAAATTCTCAAAATCATCAGGCAGGATTTCAGGAGGGTCTTTCGAACGAATTTTGCGAGCACTCGTAATGATTTTTTTTTTAAATTTCTACAATTCTACATTTGTTCCCAAAATTTTTTTCCTACCCTGAAATTTTTTCCAAAAATTTTTTGACATTGATAATTTTTCATCAATTTTTTCCAAACCTTTTCGTTCAACTTTGAACATTTTTCTCCAACTTTCCAATTTTTTCTCTACAATTTTTAACCAAATAACTTTTTAAAATTTTGTTGATTTTTTCAATTTCATTTTTTTATCATAAATTTTTCACACCAAAATGATTTTTTTGACTAGAATTTTTTTCAACTTGATATTTTTCAATTTTTTTCACTGAAAATTTTTTTCTTAGTTAAAACTAGTTTGAAACAAAAGTTGTAGACAATTAAAAAACAATCATTTTAGTTTTCATAACTTTTTTTCCATTTTGCAGTGGAAAGAAGTTATTGTTCTAAGAACTCGAGCATAACTTTTTCATAATTATAGACTCAAAATACTTCATTAGTCATTACTACATAGTTTTGACAAGACAAAGTATACTTTTTCTAGAGAGGGAGCAAAGTATAGAAACTACACATGTGTGAAGAATAGTTTGTTTTCAAATAAACATAACAAAGTTATTTTTAACTCATTAGGTGATCCCATTTTTTAATATTTAATATATGTGACCTTCCAGGGAGAAACCGACCTTCGGTCCGAAAAAAAAATTTAAAAAAAAGTTTCTCAATCAATCCAAAACAAATGATAATCATTGTTTTGGATTGATTGAGAAACTTTTATTTTAAATTTTTTTTCGGACCGAAGGTTGGTTTCTTCCTGGAAGGTCACATATAGTTTTGTGATTAATGATCACCACAGATGTCATACATTAATCTGGACTCTTCAATTAAGGTAGTGCGGGGGATTGGGAAGCGTGCCAAAAGGTGTAGGGTAAAGCCACATCCATGTTGGTAAATGTTAAGGTATTTACGTGTTCAACCAAGAGAATGTTTACCAACATGGGCGGAGCTTACATTCACTTTTCATTGACTTTACCCTCACCTTTTGGCATGCACCGTTCACCCTCAGTGAAGAGTCCAGATTAATGTATGACATCGGTGATGATCACAAAGTTACACATTAGTATAAAAAATTGAGTTCAAGTAGGATAAAAACTATTAATTAAATTTTTACACCAACTAGTTAAAAATAACCACCCTGCAAACGAATAGTTACTTTTTGCTGAAACCGATTACCATAGTTGACTATTACAAACCCGGTATGCAAAAAAAGCAGACAAATGGGCAGAAAAGAGCAAAAATTCTCATTTGTCTGCTCTTTTGGACCCCCGTTGCGCGAAAAACGACCTTTTTTGACTACCTGTTGCTCGTTAAACGACTCTTTTTCACCCCCCGTTGCGCATCGGGAGCAAACAAGAGCAGACAAGAGCAGAAAAAAGAGCAGAAAGGAACAGAAAGGAGCAGACAAGAGCAAACAAGAGCAGAAAAGAGAGCAGAAAAGAGCAGAAATTCTCAGCATTTGTCTGCTTTTTTTGCATACTGGGAAACGTAATAGTTAACTAGTTAGGATGAGTCATTAATCGATTCGTTAATATAGTTGGCGAAAAAACTAACTAGTTACAATTTAACTATACCACGCAGGACTCTGGTAGTTACCTATGATTATTTTTTAAATTTCTAATCTTTCAGTATAAAACTGATGAATGAAGTAGAACCGCACGCCGACGGTCTTTTTCTCGGCGGCGGCGTTTGGGGTTTTTTCTTCGGCGGCCGGCGGCGCGCCGAATATTTGGGCTCAAAGCGGCGGCGTCTGCATTTTATCGGCGGCGGCGGCGCAGGAGCGGCGCCATGCGGTTCTTTGTCTCAGGCCATCATTTTCAAACTTTTAAAATGCTGTTTGAAATGTAATGGGTGATTTTTATGGAACATCCTCGCGTTGATCATGGAAGAAATAATAAAAAATTTCCATCACCGAAAATTTTTTCAACATTTTTTGAATTTTTTGTTGAATATTTTCTTAGTTTTGTGTGAAAAGCTGAGATATTTCAACTGAAAGTTCAATCTTTTTCATTTTATTGATAATTTTTCAAAAACCAAGCCTCCTTTTTCCCCCATTAATCGAATTGGTTTTCTCTTGTGAGGCTTAGTTTTTCAGATTTATAATAAAATAAATTCAATTTTAAACTTTCAATAGCTAGAAAAGTTATCTTTTCTTATTCAAGAAGAAGCTAGATAATCGAGCTCGACAAAAAGGAAATTTTTGGCTCTTCAATTGATGTTCTATTCATTTTTAAAGAATCCTTTCTTTCCTCAGAAGATCGACTTCAAGTGTCAAAAGTTATGAAAATTGTAAACGAAATGTGCAACAAAAAAAAAAACAGATTGAGAGAAATCTTTTGGTGATGGAATTTTTTACCATTTTTTTCGTGATCTGTCCGAAAAAATATGCTGATCAAACTTCAAACGGCATTTCCTATCAAAAAAATAGGGTCAAGGGGTCAAATTTCAAATCAGTCATTTTTTACAGATCTTTCAGTCAGAATTATTGATTTTTCTAAACAAATTGGGGATTATTTGAGAAATCAGTGATTTGTGACTGAAAAATCAATAAAAAATCATCAATTTTCAAAATAAAATGATGAAAATGCTACCCGAGCTAAGCGAGGGCGAAATTTTTTGAAAAATATTGCTTGATATAAGAGCGAAAAAATGTATTTTTTCATATTTTTGTAATAAAAAAAAGTAAAAAAACTCCACGCCGAAGTGACGCCGCCGATTGTTATCAGCAGCGGCGGCCAGCGGCGCGCCGAGTAATTTGACTCAAAGCGGCGGCATCCACATTTCACCGGCGGCGGCGGCGCGGGCTCGGCGGCGTGCGGTTCTAGAATGAACCCTGTTAAGTTGAAAGCGACCAAGCGCCATCAAAAATTTCATAAAAAAACAGACCTGAAAGTGTGATAACTTCTAAACAGTTGAAGACGTAATAAAAAGTATGAAAAATGTGAACTCTGGTAACATTAATCTATCAATAATTTACATGCTCAGAAGCTTATTCTATATTACCAGTGAGAAATATGTTAAAATCTTGGCACTTCCAAATTTGTCGCTTGGTCTCTTTTAACTTAACACGGTTCAAATATTGGAGTTTCTTGCATTATTGTTAAACCTTTAAAAATTAATTTGATTGACATTGATCAAATTCTATGCAAACTTATCAAGAAAGAAATGGTAATATAATTTTATATATAACGTATGTGTATAGGGCAATTCATTTTGACGTCATTTCACTGAACTGGTGTGTAAAAGTGTACAATTTTACACTTTCAACGTACTTTTTTTATAGCTTAAAATATGCTAATTTTCACAATTGTCACAAAACTTCATTTTTCTATCAATAAAGTTGATAAATTCATGTAATTCCTGTACAAAATGTATGTTTTTACATTTTACACACCAGGGGTCGTATTCTTGAAATTTGGCTATGAAAGTTATCGAAGTTATAAGTTCTGCGCATACTTTTTCCGCGAGAAACGTATGCGCAGAACTCGTAACTTCGATAACTTTCATAGCCAAATTTCAGGAATACGACCCCAGTTCGATAATGATTTTTAACAACCCTATAGTACAGTGAAAGCTTGTTTTGTTGTCTGGCCTCACCCCAAATTAGTTGAAAACAGTTTGAGACAATTGAGACTCAATGTCTCACCAACCACTCAACATGAGACGGTGCGGGTCTCATTGTCCATCTCGTTTCATTGCAACATTTCAAGAATGAGATGAGACATCACCATTTCTTGTCTCGTCTCAAACGGCATCACTAATACTAATACTAATGAAGTATTTTTTGTCTACACTGAAAGAAATGATTGGGGAATGGTTCCCCGAAAATCTCGGTAAACTGCGGACAGCCTCAAATATTCGGTGCTGATTACCGAATATTGGGTAATACCTACTCATCAACAAGTAACAGTTCCCTAAAAATTAGTGAATCATTACCGAACATCAGGTAATGTCTCCTGATATTTAGGGAATGATTACTTGTTGAAGAGGAATGATTACTTGTTAAAGAGGAATGATTTTCTTGTTAAAAAAGGAATGATTTTACCATTAATATAGCAGTTTCTTTAATTTTTTATTTTTTAAAAATAAAATATAATAATGACATGCCTCTCACGTCGATTTTCTGCACCAAGATACTTGACTTCTTAATTTCAGATAATTTACATGCTTTTCTGTTCTAACAAATTTTCTGCCCTGGGTGGGACTCGAACTCGGACCCCTATACCTATGTGTTCCTATAAATCCTATCCTACAGCCCTAACCACTACGCCACCGATGCGCGTGTGTAATGAGGCATTTAAATGATATACCTACATATTATCATCACATATTCTTGGCAAAGTGCACTTCAATTGAAAGTTGTATAGAAGCTGTGTAAAATAATTTAGTATATTATTTTAAAAACCACTGAATTTTGAAACAAAGCAGTGGCAAAATAAATATTCATAAAAATATTTTCTAAAACGTACCACATTCTTAATTTTATATTTTTTTCATCTTGAAATTTTACGCCACCATATTTATCAAATTTATTAAAATAAGAATTTTATGCTATTTTTTCAATTCTTACTTATTTTATACACACACTTTAAAAAGAATCTCTTTAAAAATTTGCACACAACTGAATTATTTTTAAAATGGTTTAGAATCTTTAAAAAAATGCACAGCACTTAGCAAATCATGGTTAGATACATCACTATATTTTATTCACTTTGATACAATTTACTTATTCCTTAAAATTGAATAATAGTTACTTATCAAAAAATCATTCATTTCGTATGTAGTGTGCTGTAATAGGTACTTCTCACTTTCAGTACTAGTTGGTGTTTTTTTTGTTAATAATTACCATTCTCTCAGTAATGATTACCTCCTATAACCATTCCCCAACTTTTTGTAATTAATACATTTTATTCAGGAATGATTCCCCAAAAATTTGGGAATTTGGAATGATTACCTAACGTTCGGAAATCATTACTTGATTCTCAGTAATAAGTACTCATTTTTTATTTCCATTTCTTTCAGTGTATAATTATAAAAAATGCATCAGCAACATGGGAGCAAACAGGCACGAAACCAAACTGGTGCAATGCAGTCCTCGCCTTCGGCTTGTGCTGCAACTACCACACTCATTTGGAATCACACACTTTGCTCCCTTGCAGCGTAATACACTATTTCTTTTTCTAGCCATAACTCTTCTCCATTGCTAGACGGCAATAATTCTCTACAATTTCTGTTTCACACTTTTTTTTTTTTTTGATATCTCCACTTTTTTAAAACTGGTGCAAAACAAACCCAATTTTTTCAAGTTTCTTGCCCCCCCCCCCCCCCGTCGATAGCCAATTATCAAAAAGTGGAGATATCAAAAAAAGTTTAAAATAAAAGTTGTAAAGAATTAAAAACTGAACATTTTACCTTCTGTAATTTTTTTCCCATATAACAATGGAGAAGAGTTATGGCTTTACAAAAGATTATTCTCAAACTTTTTGTATGACAAATTCTTTCAGGTGCGAAATGGAAAATAAGTTATAGAACAAAAAATGATTGTTTTTTAATTCTCTACAACTTTTGTTCCAAACTTTTTTTCATATACTTATCCACTTTTTCGGATATTATTAACAACTGGTTCAAAATCGAAACTTCTGAACTGGTTTCAAAAAATATACCGCATTTTGATCGCACCAGTGCGTAGACTATATTTCATTAAAATACCCGGACCCCAATTTTTTTATCCAAACCGGTTTCTCAATTTGTGGACATCCTATTGGCAGGACTTAAAGTTTGATTATCGATCTTCAATGTACTTGTCACCAAGAACACATTGCCATTTGAAATTTCTTGGTATCTCTTTTTAGTTCTGAGATATTGAAAAGTGTTTCAAGTAGACGAGACTTCTGTGCCATACTGTAGGTATTCTCGTTGTTCTACGTGTTTATGCGATCTTCTTTATATTGTAAGCCAATATTGTACGATACTATGTTACCTGTATGGGGCGAATCGCTTCGATAAACAATAAGAATATAATATCGTGACCGTCCTTTTATTTTACTTTTTTTTTCTTTTCGAATCGCAGCGTTAATTATCAATTAAACCGTTTCGTATGTGCGAGTACGTGTGTGTTTTAATGTTTACGAGTATGTCGCCATATAGCGAGTTATTCGCCATTCGGTAATTGGCACATACATAAATACAAAACCGCAACCATCTCCACCTTCTGTATTCGCGTCGTGTGACCATGTTATTTTGACATATCCGAGTCTTCTAGCGACCATTTACGCATACTAATCGAAAATGGCGAAAAACCCTTCGATTTGGTACGCCGAAGAACTTTTTTGCGCCATCTTTTAATTTGGTACCGAAACCGTGAAATTTACTCCGTTCGTAATCGTAGTATTTATCAACGGAATACGAATGATTGTGTGGTCGATGTTGGTAGTTAGTCTTGGGTACTATTATTCGTATATGCATAATGATACATATCGTGTAAACATATGTAAGTACGTATGTAAAGCAGCATGATACATGGTGTAGTTATTTCCTCCTGGTATAATGTCCGACCCAACCTTAAAAAGTACACAGACCGATAACTGACTCATTGTTGATGGTTAGGTCGCCAAGTGAAGCATAGGGTCAGTTTGTTTTCGTGATGGAGTATCCTTATTGGTTTTTTTAGAGTCACTGCTCTCTCATTTCTGAATCAGTGAAATTTATCAAAGATCACTAAAAAACAGTCAGAATTGCAGCACAGTAATAAATCAGTGAAAAATTTTTCACTGAAAGCAAGTCAGTGAAAGAAAATCACTAGAAATCAATGAAAATTCACTGAAAACTCAGTGATATTTGCGAAATCTACTGAAAAATCTGTGAAATCCTTTAAAAAATCAGTGAAAATCGCTGAAAATCAGTGAATTTCGCTGACTTTTCCTGTGCTGCAATTCTGACTGTTTATCAGTGATTTTTCACTGATTGATTCGGAATGAGAGAGTGGAAATATAAATGGATGACGTTTTTTCGCTTTCGTGTATTTTTGAAATGAACAAATGTTTCGAAATGGGGTCCGGGGGAATGGATTTGAGGACATTTACCAGAATCTTATTTTTCGAAATAAAAAGAAAAAAAACGAGTGGCCATTCCCCCGAATAATTATAAAAAGACAAAAAGATGTGATCAATTGATTAAAAAACAATGTAATGAAATGATTGGAAAATTATCAAGGAATTGAATAAAAGGACAAACAAATTTTAAAAACCTACTTGAAACCTCATAAAATGACCAAAAAAAAAAAAAATATGAAAAACTGACTAAAAACCAAAGTAAGAAATTGATTAAGAAGCCATCGAAAAAATCAAATGAAATCACAAAAAAGTGATCTTCTGATCAAAAACCAAAGTAACTAACTACCTAACTAAATAGTTGTAAACTGTCAAAAAATCTGATAAAAATGGCAAACCGGTATTAAACTGACTTAAAACTTCATTAAGTGACTAAAAAAATAATAAATTGACGCAAAACCTCATAAAATGGAAAAAAAGTAATAAACGTCGATCCGGGAAAATGGAATTCAGGAAAAACCTGTTCAAGGACAAAACTATTTGGGAAAATGTAAAATAACCAAAAAAAAATGTAGTTTCGAAAAAAATACATTTTGGGAATAGGTGAAGTACCCAGTAATCTTGAAAATTCGGTTCATTTTCCGTTTCCAAAATGTAAAAAAAGTCAGTCAAAAAAAAATTCAATGTTGGAATTGTGAGGAGTTTTCGATGAGACGAACGAAAAGTCCCTTCTTCGTTCGGAAAACTTCGTTAAAAGCAACAAAAAATTTTATTGCACATATACTCGTATTCTAGCCTCGAAAAGAATGTATATTTTCATTTAGGTACCTACGCTTTTTTGTCGAACCGTCTCAGAGGAAGAATTATTGAGACTTGATAATTTCAGGCATCATAGCGAAATTTTTGAAGGAAAAAGTAACTTTCAGTAACTTTTTTTGAGCAAAAACTGACCAAAAAATTACCAAAAATTAAATTTTTTCGGGGGCAAATTTGTTTACAATTTTCTGGGGGGGGGATTTTTTGTAGTTTTTTTTGCAAACAAGATGAATCAACTGAAAAGAAGTGGATAATTTCATTCAGTTTTTAATTTTTTTCTTGATGAATTAAAAAATAGCAATTTCTACGTAAAAATTTGAATTTTTGCCTGAAAGTGTGAAGAAAAAGTGACTTTTGAGGGGAAAAAAGTAACCAAAGTGATCTTTTAGATGTGAAAAGTAACCAAAGTGACCTTTTAGACATGAAAAATAACCAAAATGACCTTTTAGGCGTGAAAAGTAACCAAAAGTGACTGAAGACGAAAAAAGTGACAAACACCCTAAAAAAGTGACCCGCTATGATGCCTGTAATTTGCCATTTTCCAATCAAAATTAGGATAACCTGTTTGTCCTAATCATGAAATTTTTTAGAAATAGGAGTGATTCGAATCGAAATTTTGGGTGCCAAATTTTCAAAGAAAATTATCCTTAATCATCACATAAAATTTTCAATTTGTTTAAAACTTTCATGGAAATTTAATTCAAATGATTTGAAAAATCAACGATTTTACAACAAATTGAACTACGAGTACTTCTATTTCATTTCAGCAGATTAAACCCTGGTTTCAACATTTTTTTGCAATCTTATTATTTTTAAGCTATTTTAGATCAATTTTACCACCTGTAAAACTTTTATTATTCAATTTCAATGGTTTTTACGATATTTCAAATAATTTTCTCAACATTTAAAACATATTTGAGGTAGTTTCGACGATTTTTAACATTGGAATATTGTTTTCAAAATTTTAAGCAACTGTAGTACAATTTTCAAAAGATTGGATCTTGGATTGCAAGGTTGAATTAAATTTTACCCCCGTCTAGATAAACATCAAATCAAATAATATCTACAATTGTTAGCCCATTTTTTGCGACCATGAAAAATAACCATTACGTATCCAGACCCACGTCCAACTTTGATATTCCAAACATGAAATTTCCGTTACTCGTAGAAATAATTCATCTTGTAATATTTTTAAGCATAAAAATTACAAAATATGCATAAAACATGAATTTTTTTCGATCCAGTTCGATCTAATCTATTCAATAGGCTACACACAATGTAGGACATGTTGAATAACTGCGGCGCTCGTTCAGAACCTAATCGAAATTTATACCATGGTATCAGGTATCTTGTCAATAAACTAGCACAACCTTCTTCGCTAATTTTCGCGTTCCATCAAACACGCCAAAAATTATCTAATTTCCATCACAAAATTCCGACCAGAAAAAAAGATCACATACAAATCAATAAAACCAGAACCGAGCCTCGACCATCCAATATCATATTAGCGATCGTTCGACCGTAAAATGTACAACTTTTTCAAACGATAGCGGAGAAAAAGTCGAACACGTACATAATATTAAAAATATGGATCAAGAAATGCAAATCGACCTCTTCATCGTGTCATATTCAAACTCATACAGACATGATACTCGCACATCGACGAAGGTATAAAATACACAATGCTGCGCACCAAAACACCGAATAAAATTTCAAAATATACGTTGCGATTTGCGAACCAGTTGAATACACAAAATTTATCGCCATTTATAATGAATTCAACGACAACGGCGAGAGGGCCGCGAGGCGGAAAATTATATCGCTTTTAATATTTATTACCGGAGACGTGTAATTGTCGTCGTCATCTTAGCAGACGCGTACTTAATGCAGCGCGGCGTGCGTAATTCGATGAACAGAATATTCATCGATGTGCACTAATTTTTTCGTAGAATTTGCAGCCTTCGAGCTTCGTTTAATAAGTACTTAATTCTGAGATTATTTTTTCACGTTACGCCCTGTCCAACTCGAATTTTCAACAATATCATTAGCTGCGCCTATTTCAATTTATTTCTCGTTTAAGTACTTTACAATGCCCTTAGTATTGGGTTAATTTTTCTAAAATTTTACGCGCTGATGCTACCGAGATGTGAAAATTGGGGAGGCATGAAAGGGCCCAAGCATAGGTGCACCCAGAAATTATTTAAGAAAGGAGCTAAGAATTTGAAAAAAATGGGGGGGGGGCAAAATTTCAATGAACAAATTGAGTAACCTGTTATTTCAGTGACGCTGCCGTAGTCAGGGTATTTTCAGTAGCTTGATAATACATAAACAGATTTGAGCAAAAAAATTTGATAAATTTCAGAATATTTTGGAACAAACAATCAATACACTCGTTGAATCAGAATTAGTAAAATTTTCCTGTTTGAATCAGTGAAATGAATTGACTCAAAATCAGTGTTTTTTCAAAATCAAAAATATCAATTTTTTCTGAAAAATTGAAAATTAATTGAGAAATCAGAATTTTTTGACTGAAGGATCAGTGAAAAATCATTAGTTTTTAATGAAAGCCATTTTTTTTTAAAATTACCTATGTGTAAAGAGTAAAAAAATGCACTTTTTCACATTTTAGTAATAAAAAAATCTCCTTTCAGAGCTTAAGGGAGGGCCACGGCCCCGCTAGCCCCCCTGCTTACGCCACTAGGCTCAAGTTTTCCAGATGAAAAATGGTTGGGATGGCCAAAGCGCACAAGTCACGGTTTGATTACTAGAAGACATCAGTTGGAAGAGTAAAAACTGTGCCAGCCATAAAATTACACCTTCAAGAATGCACTTTCATCAACTTCCATTAAATTTCCCATTTTTCTGAGTTGAATATTTTTGAAAATTGACCTCTAAATGATGGAGACTTGAAGGGAACTCGAAATTTTTTTGGAAACACCGAAAAAAAAACAACGTAGATGTAGAAATAATATGTTTTGGAAGCGTTCATTTTCCTCATTATGACCGTTTGTCCCCAAAACCAAAACTGAGCATCTCAAATGAGGAGGAGACAGGACCAAAATTTGAAAAATATAATACTGCTGTTAAAATATTGATTTTCAGTGGTGTCACTTCACTTTCTGGTAAATGATTGACCTAAAACTAAAACTAAACCCCTAAATGACGAAGGGACAAGACCAAAATTTTAAAAATGCAGTATTGATGTCAAAATATTGATTTATAGAGTAGGGTGGGCCGAAAAACCAAAAATTTTGATTTTTGAAAAGTTCTCCCTCCCCGCAGAAGTTGTTGGCTGGATAGACTAGAAAAATAAAATAAAAAATTTCAAAATCGATTCATATCTTCCGATCGCGCAAGAGCCTTCAATTCTTCAAAAATTGCCAAAAATTTCGAAAAAATTTAAAATTGACTAAAATTAATTTTAGAGCTGTTATAGTGACTATCTAGACCCAGAAGCTCTTTTAAAAAAAACTTTAAAATTTTTTTCAGAGGTGAAGAAATATGAGAAATTGAAAAAAAAACAATAAAACATGGATTTTTTTCAAAAAAGTTGTCCTTTTTGCTTTAAATAGGTCCAAAATAAGCTCTAAAATTTAATTTTAATAAATTTTGATTCTTTTAAAATTTCTGAAAATGCTGAATTTTTGATAATTTTTGAAGAATTGAAGGCTCTTGCGCGATCAGAAGATATGAGTCGGTTTTGAAGTTTTATTTTTCTAGTTTATCCAGCCAACAACTTTTGCCGGGGTAACTTTTCGAAAATCAAAATTTTTGGTTTTTTGACCCACCCTATTATAAAGATGCTGATTATATTTCTTATTGAAGGTAGTGTCTATTGGATCTGAAAAATGAAAATTCTTGCTATTTCCTGGATTTTTCTTGCCATTTTCGTGCAATTTTTCTGGCTGCGAATTCGCCCAAAAAAGAAACCTTTTTTTATCCTCTGAAAAAGGATTGAAAATTTTTGTTTTTTGCAGTAAAATCATTAAAATTCTAGCTATTTTCTGAGTTTTTTGCTATTAAAGTGAAATTCTTGCTATACGGTATTCTGTTTTTTTTGTTTTTCTAGCCAGTAGACACCAAGTATAATTTTTTGATCCTAAAACCAAAACCAAGCCTCCCAACTTGGAATAGGATTCAAAATCTTGAAAAATGTGATATGAGTGTCAGAATATATTCTTATTTATGTAGCTCGTTTTTGATTTTGGAGGAAAATAGTTAGCACAGAGAGAATCAGTGCCTCTGAAAATTTATATCAATTTTTTGAAAAAAACAGAAAGAAAAATCAGATGAAAATGGATAAAAGCACATACTCAAAGGTAAAATTCCACACCGTATATTTAGCCCTCACTTATGATGTTCTTTAGTCACCAAGTAATAGCTCCCCAAATTCCAGGCTGGTACACTAAAGGGTGCCTGGTGCTCTTTAGAAACATCAGGGAGCACAAAGAATTGAATTTTGAGATCAGATGTTCAAAAATAATACATACGATGGCTGGAGATTTCATCAATTAGCCAAAGGATATTTTTTTTGAGAAGGCCAGACTTCCTCTTTGGCTTCCTCTCAGCAAAGTTTTAAAATATTCAGTGCAAACAAATATCACGCAATTTCTTTCAAAATTAAATAATTTAAAATATATTTAAACGAAATTTAAATTTCATACCAATTTTTAAGCTATGTTTATGTCATTACGGTAAAATAAAAACGACATAAAAATCGTTTCAGCTGCATTAACCTTGAATCACCTACCATTACGTAAATTACACGAACTCTCCTCTCTCTCGTCAAGTTGTCAATTCTCTAAACCTTGTATAATAATTTTCTCTGTGGTTAATTAATGAAAAATTATGCTCCCAGGATCATCGAAATTTTTAGGTGGAAAATTTGTTTAAAATATTTGAATTTCATACTCTGTCCATTTATCCAGTATTTTTTCAAGAGAAAGATGGCAGTTCGCGAATGATTTGTTAGAGCAGAACAAATTTTTACTTTTGGATAAGGAGAGCAAAAAAAGCAAAAAAAAAATAAACGTATTAAATTTTTCAGGTTTTTCATATTTTAATTTTTCATGATAATTTTCTTATCAAACTGAATCATTCGTGAAAGATTTAATATTTTTTCTTGAGACGAATCAATCAAGCAAACATCCTCCCTGAATTATTTTCCATATCGTTCGCGAATGATTCATTTGAGCTAAAAATGAACGAAGAACGAATCGAGATTTTTATGAGAGCAAAAAGTTAAAATAATGAGTCAAGTGTCAAGCCCAAATTTTCCAAATAAACTCTATTGCAAATAATTTCAAAAATCACCAAAATGAAAAGCAAAATAACGAATTTTTTCATAACTGAGGGCAGGTCTCCCAATAATATTTTAGAGACTCAAAATTGAAGGTTTCAGATAGCCAATTCATACCTATCAAGTTATACATATCAATTTTTCAACGTCCATTTTATCAAATAAATTGTACGATTTATCATTTTTTACCATCAATTATCCTAATCCTAACTTTTTTCAATAACAGTAATTGTTTCGAAAAAAAACATAATTTTACCTCCCTGTCCCTTTCCTTACACCATATTAATAATTTAAGTAAATATATGTACCGATAGTTATAAATATTTTCATACAACGCAAGTAATTATATACTCTGATGGATTTATACTTAAAAAATCGATCACTCACTTTTTTCAAATGCTTGTTCACCCATTTCGTAAACGTTTTCTTTTGTATGGCATCTCGTTCATCTGCGAAAACAAACAGAAAAAACACATTATTAATTATCAGTTTATGCATACTCGACCGAAGCTTTGGAACTAAGAAAAAAAAAACTTCCAATTCCATCAATCGTGTATTGCTTGGAGGAAAATCGAATTTCATACATCTAGTTTTTAATTGCACCACATACGACGGAGTATGAACGCCCCTACGTTGTAAATTCCTCTCTTCTATTTCCAAACTGCCATAGATTTTTCATACCTGTTATCAATTATCATTCTTCCATTTTATCACAATTTCCAACTCTTTTATAAAAAATAAATGCTCTTCTAGAGTCCTCTAACCTTGTCATAATCGTCCATGAACTTTCCAAATGCTAAAAAAAACCTATAATCCTTAAATCTCTTCCTTCTTTACCAAAGGAGCGGTCTCATTGCGTAACTCATACCATCGATAGAATTTACAACCGCAGGTATTTTATAATCCTCATCTCCACCCCTTTCAAGTGCATTATGAGACCATGGCATGGTGCGGCTGATGCCACATCCACAAAGTAAACAAATCGCGAAGTCGAGGTACACATTGTAATACTCTCGTCATCGTACTACGAGTAGGTATGTATAATCCACTCGAACGAATGTAATTTTAAATTTACAGCGTCTTCTTGTAACGTAACATAATTTATACGCGGAAAATTTAGGCCATTCGTTCTGCAAACCTTATTGTTCGAATGTAAACAATTAATAATAATTCAATAACATGAGCATCAGAATGTGTACGTTTACTAAACCAGCACGTAAACGTACTGCGTCGATCGAAATTATCTCAAGTCTTTCACATTTGATCGCAATTTGAAATCAAGTTTTATAAGTAAGCTATTACCTTCTTCAAAAATTTCAAAAATATCAAAAATCACGTAAAAAACATAAAAAATCTTCATATGCAGGAAAACTATCACAGAATATTGCCGCAAAATGGCCTATCTTCGGCTAAATACATTAAATTTTATAAGATCGACCATAGAATCACAATTGAAATATTCTGTAAAAAATACGTACACCCCAGTTTTCAAAAACTCCGGTTACTTTGACCAAAAAAACTCCGAGGTGCCTAGCAAAATTTCTTAATGTAACAGTAAGATCTCAGCAGGATATTCAGCAGGAAATTCCTCACAAACTTCACAATTTTTTTCTGGGGGAGGGAAGAGGAAATTCTTTTTTACACAATTTGTTTATCATGTGAAAAAAAAAACGACAAAAATTTTTTCAGTAAAATGAAGTAATTTCAAAATTTTAAGAAAAGGGAGAAAATGAATTCAAATTTTCGAAGTTTGATTGAAAAAGAAAAAAAAAACAGAACATGACGACGTTTTAGATAAAAAAACAGACTAAAAGCAAGACTTTGAGAAATGTTAGACACCTTGAATCCTGATTCTTCGATCACGATATTTTATTTACATCCAGACAGGAGAGCCGAGAAAGGGGAAGAAAAATCCTTCAAAATGAGAAAAGTCCGTAATTTTGTACAAACAAGCATCCATATTTTGAAATGTTTATTGAAAAGTGTCAATGAAAATTGCAAGTGTCCCCAAAATTTCATCTTTGCCGGGTATTATTCGTGAGCATTTAGTAGTCCTCGCCAAAAAATGAGCCCGATTGCGCTGTGAAGTATTTCGTCAGTGCTGCCAGATGTGGTGATTTTTCAGCAAAAGTGGTGATTTTGCCTGTTTTCATGATTGGTGTTGGTGATTTCCTAAAAATTGATGAATTTGGTGATTTTTCGCTTCAACTCCACCTAATTTCATAATTCCTCATCAAAAATAGTTTAAAAAATTGAAAAAAGCGTTAAATTTTCAAAAAATAGTTCAATTTTAGGGAAATTTTTCAATGTTTGAGAAAATATTAAGTAAAATTTTAGTACAATTTGCAAGAAACTGTAGAACTTTTGAAAACTCATCAAAATAGTGGAAGATTTTCCAATTTTGAAAAATTGGCCCATTTTTTGGAAAATTGTCCAATTTTTAAAAAATCATGTTTTGAAAAACCTCCGATTTCAAAAAAAATTCCTTATTGTTGAAACCTTATGCAATTTTTGGAATGTAGTCTGATTAAATCAGAACAATAAAAATGCCATATGGCGCAGGTCGCTCGAATATTATCAATATCGCACCTCCAGTGCAATAACAACACATCTCAAAAATAAATGATCTTCTTTATTTTTGATGTAAATTGAAAACTGATCAAAGATGAGCACGTTTCAGGAAAAAATACGAAGGTCAAATTTTTTTGAGATGTGTTGTTATTGCACTAGGGGTGAGATATAAAATACGTATTTGAAAAATGAAAAAAAAAAACATACATTTAATTAGGTTTTTGAATGGAGGGGAGGGGAGGGGGGGGGGACTTTCTATGGTTTCACCGTTTCAGACTCATAATTGAATTTTTTTTTAAATTGGTGATTTTAGTGATTTTCCAAAATTTTGAGGAAATGATTATGGGGATTTCGCCATTTTCCATCTGGCAGAACTGTATTTCGTGATTCGTGGCAATATGTTCGGCATTAATCTAGACGAAAATTTTTTTACCATAAATTTGTATGCTCTCAGCCTGAAATACTGTCACAAACAAGGGGTCTTCACGCCGAAAAAGTCGAAAGATTCGTGAGAACAAAAAAATAAGGAAACGTATTGTAAGAACTTGGGTAAAAAAGTGAAAAATTTGGGAAAGATTCAAGCATCAAGTACTTTTTTCCAATCTGAAAGGGAAAAAACTTTAATTTAAGCTCAAAGTCTGTAATAAAAACATTCAAAATTCTTGCCGATATTTTTTTCCTACCTACTTGATATCATTCAAGAAGAATTTTAAAAGAAAAATTCTTAAATAATTTTATAACTCCGTCTACGAAGTTTGAACGTTTTGAAGCTGAGAAATTGAAATGTTTATCCCGGTTCCCCTGTTCTCGAATTTCAATGCCTAAAATTTTATTCAATGTTGTGTAAAAAGTTTTATTTTTCGATTAATTTTATTACGGCGGGGGAGAGGGTAGAGAAAATATAAATAATTTTTCAAAAAGACGCGATGTAGGTTAAGAAAGAACTTCAGTTTTTGAATTTTGACGAAAAATCATACCAGCCTCAAAAATTCGGGAAAGTTCGTGGTATGATTATTGGGATAAAAATTCATCCCAAATAATCATCCCAGCTCCATAAACTCAGAAAAAACGTGGGATGATTTTTAAGATTGATTTCCATCCCAAAAATCACCCCAGCATCAAAGGTTCGGAAGAATCATCTAAACCTCAAAAGCGGGAAAAAATCTTGGGATGATTTGTGAAAATTATTTTCATTGTAAAAGTTATTAAAAATCACAAAAAAATCATCAAAAATGACAAAAAATTCAAAAGAAATGACAAAAAATTCATCAAAAATGACAAAAAATTCAAAAGAAATGACAAAAAATTCATCACAAAATAACAAAAAAATTGTGGAATGATTTTAGAGAAGAAATTCATCCCAGTCTCAAAAGCTGGGAAAAATTGTGAGATTTTCATCCCAGAATTCATCCGTGCCTCAAAAACTCGAAAAAAAACAAGAGATAATTTTGTGAGATTATACCTTACTTCAAAAAGTTTCAGTTTTTCTCAATCTGAATCGTTCGAATCGTTTCGGTCGTTCAGGATTCAACACTAACAAAATCTGAAATTGTTTATTTCATCGCTCTCCAGTTTTTTTTTTCAGATAATGATAAGAGATTATAGTCGGTACAACGAAAGAAGGCACTTTTCCCCTACTCGGATCGTAACGCGGAAACCAACGACGCGCGTTGATTTCAAATTTCGTCCAATCACAACTCAACGTTTTCAAATTTTGTGGTAGGAGAACGTAGGGGAAAAGTGCCTTCTTTCGTTGTACCGACTATAAGAGGTACTCTCTCATTTCGAATCAGTGAAAAATCACTGATAAACAGTCAGAATTGCAGCACAGGAAAAATCAGTGAAATTCACTGATTTTCAGTGATTTTTCACTGATTATTCAAAGAATTTCACAGATTTTTCAGTGAATTTCATAAATACCTATCACTGAGTTTTCAGTGAATTTTCACTGATTTCCAGTGATTTTCTTTCACTGATTTGTCTTCAGTGAAAAAAATTTCACTGATTTTCTCCTGTGCTGCAATTCTGACTGTTTCTCAGTGATTTTCGGTAATTTTCACTGATTTATAATTGAGAGAGTATTGAACCAAGAACGACTGAAACGATTCGAACGATTCGGATTAAAATCTGAAAAGTAATTTTTTGTATCTTTTGCTGAAAATTTTTGGTCATCAATACGTATCTGTACCTAATATTTGCACTTCTATCTACTCTCTCATTTCGAATCAGTGAAAAATCACTGATAAACAGTCAGAATTGCAGCACAGGAAAAATCAGCGAAATTCACTAATTTTCAGTGGTTTTTCACTGATTATTCAAGGAATTTCACAGATTTTTCAGTGAATTTCATAAATATCACTGAGTTTTTAGTGAATTTTCACTGATTTCCAGTGATTTTCTTTCACCGATTTGTTTTCAGTGAAAAAAATTTCACTGATTTTCTCCTGTGCTGCAATTCTGACTGTTTCTCAGTGATTTTCGGTAATTTTCACTGATTTATAATTGAGAGAGTACTTCGAAACCATATCCATGTTGAATAAGCTGGAAGCGGTCCTTGGGTCCTCGTAAAGACCGATTTTTTGCTCCCTCGCAGTTATACGATCTTTTATGTTGAAATAAGAGGAAATCTAATTCTAAGGACGAAAATATGACCAGCGTGCATCGCAAAAAAGGATGAAACCCCCGAAGTCACGACTGTATCGAGTTGCATCCGCATCATGCACCTTCGTAACCTCGACAGTGTTTTATCGGTTTTGGAAATTTTTTCTCCGCCCGTTTATGGTATTAGATTTTCGCAGCTTTTACCGCCAAGATGTTCTCTCTCAGAGCCAGTTTCAATGCTACCAATACTCGAATCTACATATGTATCGGAGCTACGCAGCTTCGCTAAAAAAGGCTATAAAAGACGTTTGAAAAACGGTAGAACGTGACGGCGACGGTACAATCATAACCTTAGGTGCGTTGCCGCGTGACTCCTTCGACCGATCATCTTGGCCAGATAAACACCTGCGAGATGACGGTACAGCTTAGGCGTTGTTGACGCTGCGCTGTACCGCTGTGCGAGAATTTCATCTCAGCGGCAGCGTCGTCGTCGCAATTAAGCCAATTAATTATGATTTTTTTATCCTTCGACCGACCGATCTTCGGCTATCGATCTTGCTCCTTCGACGTACCTCTGTGGCATCGTCCAACAGCACAAAAGAACAGCGAATGGTTCTTTTCGCAGATGAGGCAGCAACGCGGACAAAAAAATTCACGCAGAAGTCCGCACGGTTCCTAACGAGCTCTTTTGTTTCAAAGCTGATAACCATCATCGCTTTGTCGAGTATTACAAGTGCAGAAAAAAACGCCATAATCGCCCCGTGGAGCCCCGTGACTTACATAATGACAATATAATCTTCGTGCTGCTGATTCTTCGCTCCGGTTCTCCATTTCTATGCACGAAAGTCGCTGGGGATTATTTTTGGCGAATTTTGCGCCGATGACGATTTTTTTTCACCTTGGCTATCCTATGGCTCGGGCTAATGAAGACGATTTCCCGGCACGATGCGATTTCCTGCTCTTCTTCGCCTCAAATGCTGCGCTGTGTTTATTCGCTGACGTCTCATGGTTACACAATTTGACGCCCATTTATCACGCGCAACGCGTCAATGGTTTGTTACACAGGATATAGCTAGTTTTGTTGTGTAGTGTCGTTACTCGACATTTCGTGCCCTCCCCAACCCCCGATTGATGTCTTCCTACTCATCGTTCTTATGATATTTGCGTACCTGTGGCTTACAATGGAAACAGGATACATGAAGGACTATTTTATGGATAAACGATCAAATCCCAGGTATATTTCTGTTATCTTGGTAAGGTATCTTGTTATCAATTTGCCCACGGAGACGTTATCGTATTGGTCACAGTGTGAGGAAGTGGACGATTCCAGAATGGTATTTTGTCTGCAATCTGCAAGGTTGGATTTTGTATTTCCTATTTTATCACAGAATCGGAGAGATGTCTCGACGAACGTACAGTGTGATTGAGTTACAGTTGGAGATAAACAGACACGTAAGCAGGAAGAAGTTCTGGGAGGGGTTATATCATCACAGAGAGTGGAGGATGGAGTAAGAAAATTGAAAACATGTTGAAATTAGAACCCCATCCCCTCCAAAAAAGGAGAAAAAAATTCGGAGCTGGAAAAAATTACTCGTCATTTTACGACTTCAATAAAATTTTGAAGAAAATTTCAAAATCACGTCTCATAGAAAAAACTGGGATAAAGTTTTTTCCCAATATTTTTTAAATAAAATTTTCAAAATAGGTACTCCCACTTGTCAGGAATGAAACTTGAATGACAGATTTCAAGAACTTGGAGGAAAATAGTCGTTCCGAAATAAATATAAAAATCTAACATTTAAAAACAAGAGAGGATTTTTTTCGGTACCTATACGTGTTTTTTCACTCTAAGTTTCAGGATGATTCGTTCGTTGACCCCCCCCCCCCCCACCAAAAAAACGACCAAAATATAATTTAAGTAATTTCATATCAGAAATGAAATTTGGTATTATTTTTGAAAGAAAAAAATCACCCCCCCCCCCCGTGTCTATTGGATCTGAAAAATGAAAATTCTTGCTATTTTATGGATTTTTCTTGCCATTTGCATGTAATTTTTCTAGCTTCAAATTCGTTCAAAAAGAATCCCTTTTTTCATTATTTTGATAAAAAAATTTAAGGAAGAGGAGAAACGTTGAAAATTCTTACTTTTTTCTGACCGGAGTGAACACCACGCCTCCCCAACTTCATCTATTCAAGAAATCTAACAAATTACGTATATGTGGGCCTGGATATAGAAACCACCCTTAGGTGTAAAAAATTGATTTCTGAGTTGACACTGATTTTGGGCGTTTCAGAAGGTATAGAATCAAAGGAGAACCTCCACTCAAAAACCAATTTTTTACACCTAGGTGGTTTTCTATATCCAGGCTCACATATATCAATAAATAATTTTCGTTAGGTCAATTTTTGTCAACATCTCGTGCTTTTGCATTTTTTTCGAAAATTCGGGCTATTTTCGTTTATTGATGTTTTTTTCATAACTTTGCGAAATCAACAACCCTGGAAATCAACCATTATTTTTGATGTCGCATCATCTTTTTGCTAGTGACATTTGATTCAACTCTGAAAACGAGAAATTTATTGGGAGAAAATGACAAGTTCAACACATCAAATTGCTCCTCAAATACTTATATGTATTTGAGCACCGAATCATTTTACACAAAATTTTCAAAATTCGTTTTTTTAGCTCAAAATTTGAAAATTTTGGGCACAAAAAATAGGAAACTGAAACCCCAAATCTCGGATTCGCGTTCAACAGGTAGAAATACCCCAATAAATGTTTTCCCCATAAAATTACAAATTCCAAGTTATTACGTCTTTGGTTGAATTTTTTAAATTATGCTATTAAAATACGTCTTTTTTACGATTGTTTTTCAAGATAAACACATTTTCGAAAATTAAAGACTTCAGTTTCTGGAAAAATGTGCTGTATTTCTACTTCACACTTTCTGCTGCATCAGAATAAGACCTTTGAAAAAATCACAAATCACACAAATAGCAAACTTTACTCTCATACCTTTGAAAGAAATGGTTTCTCTTTTGAGTCTGTGTCAGGGACAAATTGAAGCTAAATGATGGGATGGGGCAAAAAATCACAATTATCCAATTAAAATGGAATTTCTTCTGAGTTTTCCAACTCCAATACAATTTCTCCCATTTTTTTCGACTCACAAAGCAGGTATCCCAACTCAACGTAAAATTTTGACCCCAAACAAAAATAAATCGAAAGCACATCATAAAAGAACCCCATATTCAAAATTTCAGGGGCTGAAGTTTATTTCTAGAATTTTGGCGAATATCTGAAATTTCAAAATTACTTACCTCATCGCCCTGAAAAAAATAAAAATTTTATCTGATCAACGAAAAAAGCTGGAATTTGGTAGATACCCTACTTTTGACCTCCCAAATCGATTGAAACCCGTTTAAAGAGGTTTCGGAACCTCCAGAAAATTTTGGAATTTTCCAGCACTGAAGAAAAGTTTATAAAAGTGGGGTCCATATGAACTTCAGCATCTACATATCGCACCACCAGTGCAATAACAACACATCTCAAAATAATAAATCATGAATTCAAAAACAACACATCTCAAAAAACTATCCAAAATAACGTATATTGCAAAAATCTGTTGCCACCATTGGAAAGTACGTGAAAAATTACAAAGGATCTCATAAAAAAAAATTGAATATGAATTTGTTTTCATCGTTTAAAGAACCAAGAAAGTTTTATTTTTTTGAGATGTGTTGGTTTTATTTTTTTTGAGATGTGTTGTTATTGCACTGATGGTGCGATATAATCGTGGATTACCAATATTGTTGGCCTATTTGATCGATTAAAGCATCATTTTCCAAAATTTGCAACTTTGAGTTCAAATTTATTTTTAGGAGAAAATTTAATTTTTTCCAGGAAAATTGTCTTTCAAAAAATATGAATTTGAACTAAAAGCTGTTAATTTCGAAAAATTCTGCTTTAATCGATCAAATAGGCCACCACTATTGGTAATCCGCGATTATGGGTGCTTAAGTTTATATGGGTCCCACTTTTATTGATTTTTCTCCAGCTGGAAAATTCCAAAATTTTCTATAGGCTCCGAAAGGTCTTGAAACCGCTTCCAATCGATTTGGGAGGTCAAATATAAGGTATATCAGGGTGTCCACTATATTTCAGAAATGATTTCCTCCGACTTTTCCAGGTTTTCCAGACCAATTTCTCGAATTTTCCCAGACCTTTTAAATATGATATTCGTATACCGGGGGGGGGGGGGGTAGTTTTTCGATATACTTACATCTTGAAATTTTGCATACGAATGATATAAAATGCATGGATGCATGGGGGTCTAACGAGGTTTTTTTTTTAAATCAAGTGATACTTTTTACGAGATCTTTAGATGCTCTTCTTCGGGCCAAAAAAATGATTCAAATACAATTGTGAAATTTAGAACCCACCCAACTCTCTCTCACCACAAAAATTTGAAAATTTGAATTTATTACCCACAAAAAAAATTTCAAATGAAAAGGAAAAGGAAAACCTGAGTATTCCAACGCAAAATCAAGTTTTGAAAAATGAAACAAATTATACCAGAGTGTTTGCTAAAACGAGCGAATGAAAATTCGAATTTTTCCATGCTGAAAATTCCAAACAAAATTTACATTTTATCCCCCCCCCCCAATGAAAAACACATGCCTCAAATTTATAAATTCAGGCGATCTCCATGCAATTTTTTAGTTGGTACTAATAAATAAAAAAGTCAATGAGGTTCACGAGGGCGAACATTTTTGAAAAATTTATAATAAAATAAGCAAAAAAACACCTTTATAAAAGATTTATCATTTTTTTGAATTTTCGAAAAATTTCAGAGAAAATTCCATAATTCCCTGACTTTTTCAGACCACCAAAATTCCCTGACTTTCCCCGGTTTTCCAGAGAATGGACACCCTGTATATACCAAATTTCAGATTTTTCGTTGATTAGGTAGATCAAATTTTCATATTTTTCAGGACAAATGTGGAATAATTTTGAAATTTCAAAAATTCACCAAAATTCGAGAAATGAACTTCAGCATCTGAAATTTTTAACATGGGATTTTTTTATGATGTAATTTCGATTTATTTTGTTTGAGGTCAAAATTTTACTTCGAATTGGGATACCTCCCTTGTCAGCACAATAATCTCCCCCCAAAAAAATCACTTTCAAAAATCTCCCGACTTAAAATTCAATTTCGCCATTATTGAGGGTGAAGCTGCTAGATATCTGCTCCTTCTTACCGTCCTGTCTTGCCCTACTGCTCGGGAATCTTTCATTAAATTAACATCATTTAAGCAATTTGATAAAGGAACCTGCATCACTTCCAATCATGTTTTCAGTAGCATCTACACTTCCACCATTATCTCAACCAACACATCGCCACATAAATTGTCCTCGCTTACAATGTATGTACATCTGCCACTTGTACCACGGGTCTTAAATGTCACGCCAACGCTCAATCTGGCGACACCTTATCGCGGTATCATTAGCATACTACAAATTACACACCCATTACTGCTCGTTCAGAAAGAAAAAATAAAACGATATCCGATTTCCAGATAAGAATACGAAAAATACAAAAGACAGCGATAATCTCGACTCTTTCGTCATTTTTCACTCGGCGGTATCTGCTTCCGTGCAAAACCACCCATCCGCACTTCGACTCCGAAAGGTCAATAAATTAAAAGCCTCACAATAGAGGAATTTGTTTCCATTTCTATACAATAAACTGATTCGTGGTGTAGGTGCATCGTACGTGTACACGTACAATGCACTTCGGTCGTTCAGTTGTTTCCTCCTGCTCGCATCTTCGTCCGTTACATAAATTCGCTATATAATCCAGGAAATAGCCATACATATAAATTTATCTCCGCCAGCAACGTGGCGCTGGCGCGACTACACACGAATAGAAAAAAGGTGGTATAATTACGATCGCGCCAGCGCAACGTATACAAATACAACAAATTCTACTGCATTACTAGTTACTACCACGCGATGCAAAAACAAAACCGCGCCTTATCCTTAACCCTTAATGTCGCAATGTACATTATAATGTACACCAACTTTGGAAATTTTTGTATTTTTTTCTAGTGACCAAATTGGAATTTTTGTTTCACTAATGATTTCTAAGGACCTTTAAGAACCTTGTATCAAAATTTCAAATCATAATCTCATCACAACAACTTTCAGTACAACTTTGAATTTTGAAGTTTTACGTTTTTTTCACATGTATAAAAGGGACATTTTAAAAGAGTGGTTTTTCAAATGAATAAAATTTTTTAAAAAAAATTTATGATCGTTTTTTTGCAAAGAAATGTCACTTTTTTAGTGTAATGAAATCAACTTTCCTTCAGACCACTCCAACTTTCTACAATTGCAGTTCAAAGTTGGTGTGCATTATAATGTACATTGCGAACGATAGCCAAGATAGCCGATGGAATCAAGTGTACATTGTAGTGTACATTGCGAACGATGGGTACCGTGAAATCTGTTAGGTATTGTATTCATCACGTTCGTCGGTGGGTTCGAATGTCGATTGTTTGGGTAGTTTGGAGTAATAAAACGATTTTATTATCAGGGTCTTTAAAACAGGAAGAAAAAAATACGAATTTTTAGAAAAACAGTTACTTTTACCCTCTTTTGAAAAGAAATGCCGCGGTCAGTTCATGTGAGGCATGAGGTACCAGTTTTTTTTTCTTTTAGACGAAAACAAAAATCATTCTATTTTATTTTTGCCGTGATGTGGTGTTTAGAATTTATGATACGTAAAATAAT
Organism: Pseudococcus viburni; assembly: GCA_033439095.1. Taxonomy (NCBI): domain Eukaryota; kingdom Metazoa; phylum Arthropoda; class Insecta; order Hemiptera; family Pseudococcidae; genus Pseudococcus; species Pseudococcus viburni. Next base: position 577,972 of record JAVBJF010000031.1, read on the forward strand.
GTTGAGTGAAATTTAGATACTTTTAAAAGCGGGTTTAATTGGCCCTGTAACTCAGAAAAAATTTCATCTTCTTCAATGATTAATATTCAAAAAGTAACAATATTAAAATAAAATTTTCATGCAAAACGGAACCAATTTGAATGTTTTTAGTGTTCATCAGAATACTGTGGTTAGAAAATTGCAATAACCATTCCAAATATTGCAACATAAAATTTAGTTAAAATAATGATGGGAATTTCCAAAAAAAAATTAATAAAAAAATATAGGTATTTGGAAAGCTAAAATGTGATTAAAAATTTAAATAATTTATGGGTGACTTTTCGATGTTTTCAATTTCTGTTTTTTTGAGCAATTTCTATAATTTTGGGTACACCTACCTCATCATTTTTGAAGATCGTTTTAGTGAGAATTATCAACTATTACACCTTAGCATTACATTATTTTGATCATTTTTAATCATTTTCACAACTTTTTAAAGGGCTGAATCGATCTTACTCAAAAAATTACACACATAATTGTATTTTTGGTCAAAAAAATCAAGTTATAAAATTTTGATTTTGAAAATTCAAAAATTTTACTTTTGCAAAGTTCAAAAATCGAAGAAAACTTCATTTCAGATAGAAAATTTTCAAGAGTATTTTTTTTCATTATCAAGTCCCTTGATCAAGTAAAGCCAATGAACCAAAGCTGGTTCATAAAAACGTCTAAAAAATTGAAAATTTTTGACCTTGATGAATTTTTTCGGATTTTTTTCAACCCAAAAGTACAATTTCATTAATTTTTCTGTCAGAACAAAAATTTTATTCAAAAAAAATCATCACTTATGAAAAATTACCAACTCAATCCTAATTTCCCCTTGATACCAGTTTTGAAACGTGTAACGGAACGAGGTATCCAACGTTCGCAATGTACATTGTATTGTACACTAAGCTTGAACAGTAGGTTGCTGCATCGTTCGCAATGTACATTATAATGTACATTCCATAAAATCAGTTTTATGGGCTAGAAAATTTTTTTTTTGTTTTTTTATTGTTCACTGAGCTCCTTGAACTTGGTTTATTAAAAAAAAAAAATTTTCCCAACATTTCCCTGAGACCGTCCTTTTAAGGGTTAAATAACCTCGCAATGTCGCCAAATCACGTTCCCATTTGATCGGTCTCGTATCTTGATACGCTGCGGTTGAGAAAAATCATCAATTTTTAGGAGAATTTTGTTACGCAACACGAAACACTCGAAAAGTCACATAATGCTCGGTACAATAAACTGCATAATGGAAGTGGATGGCCCGATTGAGAGAAATATTTTACATCCTGAGTCGAATTTTCCATTGGGTTATCAAAATTGGGAGCGACATCAGTGGCGTGACGAAGTATTTTTCGGGGGGAGGGGGCATGCCGTTCACGATTTTTCCAATTATGAAACTGAAATTTGCCAACTTTGGTGAAAACAAATCATAAACGCACCCCAAAGCTTTTAAAAAATTTGATTTTCAAAAATCGAAAATAAGAAAAAATATAATAAAATTAGTTGAAATAATGTAGAGGAAAAATACGAAAAAAATCACTTTTGTAGGATTTCCCCATTTACACGAAATTCAAGATGAAATTGCAACTAACTTTGATCCCAACAGCAAAAACCCCGAAGATTACTTCTACACAAAAGAATTCCAAAAATATTGCAAATTTATAATCGGTAACCAGTATGTTAACTATCAATTTCCTTAATTACCCCTCATTTCTCTTCCCTCAAGCCCATCAGTGACAAGTTCAAATGGTAAGCCACATGCGCATTAGTAGTGAGTCCTGTTGAGGTATTCCCTTCTTTTCCTTACTTCCTCTATCACTAAGTTTTGTTTCTCAATAGTTATTATACTTTTCATTTGTACTGTATCGAAAGTACGTTTTTTCATTGCTAATTTGCGGATCGGAAGTTCGTCTTTTCATTGTTGAGCTGTCAACACGGTTTTTAGTGTTTTTCGTGTTTACTTCCGTGTCCTAGTACGCGGAAGTAAACTTTCGTGACCCAGTACATGAACCGCACGAACACATACGCTTTACGTAAAAGTACTAATTGATGATTTTGAGAAGTACAAATGAAAAATATCTTACAATATAAGCATCGGTAGTGAGCATTTTCATGACTCGCGTATTTTCTCACTCGCCTTTGGCTCGTTTCACAAACTTACGCTCGCCATGAAAAGGCTCACTTCCGCTGCTTGTATAGTAATATACTATTCTTTTGCTGTTTAACATTCTCGTAAACAATTTTTCTACTTTTGTGATTACTAATATGTCTTTGTATATGTTGTTTTATACATATTGTTGTTGTAAATGTAAATGGTAGTCTCCTCCACATTCTCTCTCTATTGATAAACCTTTAGGCAGAGGCGTCATCAAGGAGGGCCCGGAGGGGCTAGCCCCCCCCCCCCCCAAGAAAAATTCTGGCCCCGCTTGCCCCCCCTAAAAACTTATGTTGTATTTATAAATTTACATTACACTTACATCAGATAGAATTTTCAAAGCATTAAAACATGAAAAAATGTTTTTTTAGGGCAATAAAAATCCAATTTTTTCAAAGCTTCTTCCTCGCTTAGCTCAGTCATGAACAAAATTACAATTCTACGATCTATCTGAGATGAAAGGGCAGAAGAAGGCTCCCTTTTTACCTCCTCTCCATTTTTAGCAGGTGAAAAAAGTCAGTCCCCACTCTCCCTTCCCTCCCTCTTTTCCATGTTGAAAAAGCAAAACAAGTTGTCCAACACACGGCCCCTTTTGTGCCTCTCCCAATTTTCGATTCTGACGACGCCGCTGCCTTTAGGTGGGAGGAGAGAGAATTGGGTATTGTATTTAGGATAAAATAATAATCATAATAAAAAAAAGATAAAATACAATAAGGCTAAGCGCAGAGAGGCCAAAGTTTTTGAAAAATTTAGAATTGGGAGATGACTTCAGAGTTGAATTGCGATTTCTGAAAGAGAACGTTTTCCCCCAAAAAATTCCTTTTTACTTTCCGGACAGCGCGAAGCGTTGTAAGGAAAGTATTGTTTTCGGGTCGAAATTCGTTTTCGCCAATATTGAGTTTAGACAAAATCTGATTTTGTACAAGTTTGTTTTGACCATTTTCCAGGTGATGTTCCGTATGTATGTATGTATGTATGTATGTATGTATGTATGTATGTATGTATGTATGTATGTATGTATGTATGTATGTATGTATGTTGGACAAAAAAGTGTCTGTGAACACGATTACGCCCGTCCTAATTGATATATTTCGTTGAAATTAAAATGGGAGTTGAGGTTTGAACAAAGGAAGGCTACGCCAAAATTTCAGATCGATAGGTTCAGTAGAAAAAATTTTACAAGCAATTTAATGCAAAAATCTTTGAGTTTGGTCATTTACCGCGTTACATTGCATGTAATCGTAATCTAAAACGCGATAATAATTCCTCTCCTTATCGATGGAGAAATGTATTTAGTGAGAAACATATGTATCCCGCGTCAGCATTTTTGTCTTTTTCTTTCAAGATAACTGATATTTTTTCCCGGCAAGCAATTAATGATAGGTACACGAAATTGATTTAGTTAATTTTTTTTTTCATGGGGAAAATTCAGACAAGTAGGTACCTACGTTTTTCGCTCGTTGATTTTTTTTACACCTGTCCGGAAAGTTTGTGATGCTTGCATCACTGTTTATTTTTGGTCGTATTTGCCAACTTTTCTCATTTTGAGACAATTTTGCCAACTTTACTCCTTTGAGACGAATTTGCGAACTTTTTCTACTATGTAGTATTGTGCCGCGGGGAGGGGAGCAGGCATCATAGCGAAACTTTTAAAGGAAAAAAGTAACTTTTTTGGAGCAAAAAGTGACCAAAAAATGACCAAAAAGCAACCAAAAATTCAATTTTTTGGGGGGCAATTTTTTTACATTTTTTTTTTGGTAGGGGGGCAATTTTTTGTAGTTTTCTGCACACATTTCAAAGATAAATCAACTGAAAATACGTGAATAATCTCATTTATTAAATTCGTTCGTCAAAAGAACAAACAAACTAGCAAAAATCAGTTTTTAAATTTTTTAAGAATTTTGAAAAATAGCAATTTCTACGTGAAAATTTGAATTTTTGCCTGGAAGTGCAAAAAGTAGCCGAAAGTGACTGAAATCGAAAAAAATGACTCGCTATGATGCCTGGGGAAGCGGCTGAACCCCCTGGGCCTCGTCATTCGCTACATCCCTGAGCGAAATGAGCGACATTTCCTCAAAAAAATCTGTACTCGTCTTTTTTCCTTCTACGATTTTCTTTCTTCATCAATCAGGCGTTTAAATTCCAAATTCCACTTGGAAAAATATTAAAAATGCAGATTTGATACTCGTTATGTATTATCATGTCACGTTACCATGACGTTCAACACTGACGTTTTCAATGCCAGTCCTTCTGCTTCACTTATCGATTCTTTTTTAGCCCTCATGAATTCCATCTGCATACACCCTACGTTCACCAGGAAGGAGCTGCACGAAATCACCCGTAGGTTCATATTTCACACCCTATTCTCCAACAGCCCACACATAATTCTTTGAAAGTCGAAGCTCGAAGCAAAATACGACTAATATTGTCGTAGGTTACGACGTCTACGACGATACGCTCCAAACACGTAGCACGTACCTCACTCTGAAAATAATTTGGCACTCTGCACCGACCGACTGATTCTAGGCGAACTAGCGTCTTCGTCTTCGTTCACCTTTATGCATATTGAACTAATACTATACCGCCAAACAGACCAGAACGAAATGTCGCGCATTTAGACGTTGAAATTTATTGTCGATACCTAACCTGCTTAGCGTTTATTTTGTATTCCCGCATTGCGACGTGTTCTTTTTCTTTTGACCAAGACACATGTGTAGTGAACGTAGGCAAATGCCAAAAAATGCGACATATTTTCCGCGCTATTAACCGCCTAGCCTTTGCCAAATGTATAATAAAACATTCAACGTTGCTCGAATTCAGGTATGCATGCTACACTTGAAACATATTCGAATATGGATCAAATTTAAAGCAGTGTTCGTTTTGAGTTGGAAATTCACAATATAAAATTTTAGTTCCCAGTTCAAAAAAAAATTAAAATTCTTGCTGTTTTCTGGATTTTTTTTAGCCTTTTTCATGCAATTTTTCTAGCTACAAATTTGCCCAAAAAAGCAATCCCTTTTTTATCCTTTGATGCAAAATTTCAAAAAAAAAAGGAATATAAAGAAAATTCTTGCTTTTAGCAGTAAAATCATTTAAATTCTTGCTATTTTTCGGTTTCCTTGTTACTAAAAAGAAATTCTGACCATTTTCTGATTTTTCTTACTTTTTTTGAAAGTGGACGCGATGAAGGGGGAAGGGGAAGAATGTGGAACCATATGAGTTTCAAAAAAAAGCTATTTTGTATTTTAAAAAAAGGGGTTTCGTGGATAAGCAGTTAAACACCAATTGAAGTGGAGTAAAAAAAAAAGAAAACATGAGCTAGAAAGGTGTAATTATTCAAGTTTCCATATCTCTGTCTGAACCACTGAAACCTCAATTCGATATGACCTTTAGGATGGCAATTTCTCGATGAAAAGTTGTAGAAGGCCTAAAATAGGGATTTCTAATTTTCTTCAAAATGAAATGCTTGCTTTCTGACGATGAAAAGAGGACCCATAAAAAAAATTAATTCGATAAAACTTGTGTTGTAGCATTGCCAATTTTTCAAATCTAGGAAACGTCGCTTTGTTAAAAAACAAAGTACAATCTGCAATTGATTATTCCATTTTGATAAGAAAAAAATTGAAAAAAAAAAGAAATACCCCACCAATAGTAAAATTTTGGGTCGAAACAGAAATAGATCAGAAGAACATCCAAAAAAAAGCTCTATCCAGAAATTTAAGGCACTAGAAATCACTTTTTTCGAATTTTGGCGCATTTTTGAAAATTAAAATTTACTATTCGGTCCTAAAAAAGTGCAAAATAAGAAAATTTGGTCTAATCAAGGTGGAAAGCTGAAAGCAGGAATACATGTATCTTATTTCCGACCACTCAAATCGAATGAAAACAGTTTTGAGATGTACTGCAGCTTTTAGAAAATTTTAACACTCTGCAGTAATGAAAGAAATCCTGCAAAAAAGCTAAAATAAATTTTAGCACCTACAAATGCGAACTATCTACTTCTACACTGACCTATTTGATCGATTCAGGCACAATTTCCCAAAATTTATTACTGCGAGGAGTGCCAGGCCAAATTCATAACTCCAGCAAAAATTTTCGACAGAACTTGAAAAATACGTCATCAAAGTACGTATCAAGGCAGAAAGTAAAAATTTGATCTGTACCTCATTTTCGACATCTTGAATCAAATGGAAGCTGTATCAAACCGATCTGACTGGATTCCCCAGTAAAATATTCAATATTCATGAAAAATTTTTGGAGAAGAAAAATTCATGGATTTGACCCGGCAGTAACGAATTTCGGAAAATTGTGTTTTAATCAATTAAAATTGTCAAAAAATGTGGGTAATCTGCGTTTGTAGGGGTAAGAGTTCATTCTAGCCTTTTTCATATATTTTTTTTCAAGGCTGGAAAATTCTAAAATTTTCTGGAGACTCCAAATCGGCTCAAAACCACTTCCAATCGATTTGGGAGGTTGAAAATAAGGAATAGCAATTTTCAGCATTTTATTTCGCTTAGATCAACTTTTCATGCTCTGCATTTACATTTTTGCATGACCATGGGATAGTAATGAATTTTTTTTCAATTCTCCAAAATTCAAAAATTGAATTTCAACACTTAAAATTTTAATTTGGAAGTTCTTTTCGGAGGTACTTTCGATTTATTATTGTTTGGCTTAAAATTTTATTGCTTATTGGAACTTTCCTCGCAAAAATTAGAATCCAAGTTGAAATTACAAAAAATCTTGATTTATTGATGAAAAATACGTAAAAATGTAATGTTAGTCAGTTTTCTGTATCGCACTACTGATTACTTTCAATTTTGCTTTGATAACGTACGAAAAACATCCATAATAATGTAGCATTAATGGTATACCACGTAGAAAAAAACAAACAACTGTCACCTGTCATTTCTTTCCTTGATAAAGACTATTACCGTCCTTTTTGGGGCATTTCATAAAATATGGAACACCGCTGAGTGGAAAATTGCCGAAGGAAAAATTATTCGCCATTTATGCGAACGAATATTTCATTAGGTACTTGAAAAAAACCTGCCGATACAGCAAGATATTTTCATATTCCCTTATTTTTCGCTCAAATTGACCTAAATTCGTTCAGTCCTTTCCTCTCTCTCCCCTCTGGATATTTTTCACAATAAATTAATTCGCGAATTAACTCAAAATCTACTAAAAATGTGCATCTTGAACAAACATTTTATCGTTTTAAGCTTTCAAAAAAAAAAAATTGTTGGCTGAATTTCTCATGAAAAAACGACTATTGTAACAATGTATCGAATTCAGACAGCAGCATTTTCCAAATTTGATAAAATTGACTTCATCGTCTCAAAATCTCTTCAAACCTTTCTCTAACCATATTTCATCTATCTCTTTCTCCTTCTCATTTCTCAAACGTATCTTCATTTTCATTTTACACACACATCGTCAAATTCCAATTCCAAACACAATATCAATCTAACGAGCCCGCCTTCAACTTTCGATACCATATTGTACGTACAAAATAAACTTACTAGTCGCATACGAACGTGTACCTCAGCTTATATATTATTTCACTTTAAAGAGCAATAACCTCGTACATTACTAATCGAATCATTCAAAAATAAACACCAAATACCATCCTCTCTACTTCTTCGCCCTCGCTCATTCGGAAACGAAATTACCGCTCGTCGTAATTTGATTAATAGTTGCAGTCGAAACGTCACACTCACACCGTCCAACCGCGTGCCCTACAATTAGCTCAGCTCACCTCATATGCATCTCGTCGTAAAAACTTCTTAAAATACTCGCTTAGGCTTATATATAATTGTACCTTTTCTACGTCCATGCTACGAGTATTTATACCTGTCAATCTTTTACTGCTTCGATCAAACTACCCAGCAGCACTTCGTTTGAAAATAAAATATCATTTGAAATTAAATCTTTTCTCGATACGGTGCCTTTTCTTTTTCTCGCTATTACTTCACTTCTTTTCCTTCCCCATAACTAGCTAATAAGTCGTAAATCTTGACAGTTTAACTGTTCATTGTATATCTACTCACATGTCACTGAAGAACACCTTTAGGTACATCAAGTCTGACAGAAACGACCATGTGCATACTTCGAGTGCAAGTTATGTATTTATTTTTGTGAATGGTAATCAAATTTTATCATCTTATATTTTTTCGATGTGGATGTTTGACCGCAGTTATGCCGCCTAAGTGGTACCCAATGTCCATAGAAAATTGGAGACGAGAGTGGCTAATAAAAAAACATTACCATTTTATATGAAAATCGATGAAAGTAGGTGTAGTAAAAATGTAGATAGAAATATTACACAAACGACTTAATTTTTCAAAAATAATAAACAGCAATTTCACAAATTTTTTAACCCCCTTGAGAACCACTGAAAATTATTCGACATAATATCGTAAAATATGAAATATACCTATTCAAAAAGATATTCCCAACTTAAAAGTTCCTCGAAATGATGGAAAAGTGGTTAATTATCATTCAAGGATTTTCAAGTGATTGTAAAAGCTCTTGAAAATTATTTTAAAAATCATAAAGTCGTTTCAAAATATTTTGAAAATTTCCAAAAAAATTCGATCACTATCTAAAAATTTTCAAAAATGTCTCCAAACATTGTTAAAATTAAAAATATCAAAAAAGTTGTGTAACAAACTATAATTGAGGAGCTTGGCATCAAAGTGAGACAAAGTATAAGTTTCGCATTATGTTTGTCTCGCTTTGATATTAAGCTCCTCAATTAAACCCGATAAAATGAGTTTAAAATCGTTAAATTGGCTGAAAAAAACTGAACGTATTATTCAGAATAAGTTATAAAATTGTTCAGACATCCCAGCCAAAATTTGAAAAAAAGTAACTTTAGGAACCTCTGACAGTAGGGAAGTAACCAAAACAGTCCAAAAAAGTTTCCTTTTTTTTTAAACTTTAATTCATGATTTCACCTAGAAAATGTAAAGAAGTCATTCGAATTTTTACTTGGAGGTTCGTAATACTAAAATGCCATGGTAAGGTATACTTTTTCAAATCATTTTTTTAAAGCAATTTTTGATTTTTTTCAAAGCCAAATTTTTTTAAAACAAGTTTTTTTCAAGCAAAAACCAAAAAAAAATGATTTTTTGTTCAAATTTTTGAAAAAGGTAACTTTTTTGAATGAAAAGTAACCAATAGTAACTTTTGAGGGCATGATTTCACCTAGAAAATGTAAAAAAGTCATTCGAATTTTTACTTGGAGGTTCGTAATACTAAAATGACATGGTAAGGTATACTTTTTCAAATCATTTTTTTAAAGCAATTTTTGATTTTTTTTCAAAGCCAATTTTTTTAAAACAATTTTTTTCAAGCAAAACCCCAAAAAAAATGATTTTTTGTTCAAATTTTTGAAAAAGGTAACTTTTTTGAATGAAAAGTAACCAATAGTAACTTTTGAGGGAAAAAAATAACTAATAGTGACTTTCCTTGAAAAAAGTAAAAAAGTTACATTAAAAGTAACCTACTGGGATGCCTGAATTGCTAAAATGAAGTAAAAATGGTTAAAAATGAAACAAAAATAGTCAAAGTTTCTAGAAAATTGCTTTACAACACATGAAAATTGTGAAATTCGTTAAAAATCCCATTAAAAATCATCTTCAAACGACAAAAATTGTTCAACTCTTTCTAAAATTGTTATAGTTCCGCGTAGAAAATAAGAACAATAAAAATCGATGAAAAATATTTACATTATTTTCAACAATTTCTATCAAAACTTAACAAATTTTAAGACATTTTGGAGAATTTCTTCACTGATTTTCACGGCATTTCAACACCTATCGAAATATATCAACACATACTATGAAATCAAAGAGACTACTGGATTAATTAAAATGAAAAATATTGATATTTTTTGGATTTTTTATTTACTCAAAAATTACCCACTCCCCACCCCCATTCCCCTTACGTACCACATCAAAAGGTAGGGGTGAATTTGGTGTCATTTTCAGATATTTCAACCCTCCTGAACGCAGATCTGTCATTGATTTCTCAATCAAAAGCACAAAACTGGTAAAATCCTACACCATACTGCGAAAAATGGTCAACTTTTGAGACAAAAAGTGTAAAATCACGATTTCTTATCTTTTAAAACACATAATGTTATTCAATTGAAGTTTAAGACTTGTTTTTAAAATTATCTGAACCTTCTGAGTCTGGCATTTTTTTTCTGGGTTCCGGATAGAAAGTAAAAGACTTTCGTAATCGTCGAATTTCGATTTTCGTTTAAATCGACTTGAATCGTAATTTTTTATTTTTTCAACCTTATATTTTGAACTTATTAAGGTATGAAACCATTTAGCGACTTTAGGTATAGCTACAACTTTTAGGGTAGTGAAATTTGCATCCGGCATAAAATTAATCGCGTTTGAAAATTGACTGCTGGTGATAATTCATCGCAAGTGAAAATTCATCGCGTTTGAAAATTCAACGTAGGCAAAAATTTGTTGCAGGTGAAATTAAATTACACAGCTGTTAACCGGAGATCCCAGGTTCGATTCCTGGGCAGGGTGGCAAATTTTTCAATTGAAAATTAATGTTTGTTCAATGTGTACCGCCAGTAGGAGAGTAGTTATAGGTACTTATTTATTATGGGGGTATATTTTTGTGGCGGATTAAACTCGAAAGCTGCAAACAAGCTGATCAAAATGAATAGCGTAATTTAATCTTTTTACGCGAGTATTTCAAGTTTTATTGAAATCGGTGCAGCAATTTTTGATATAATTAATTTTTAAGGCCAAAAATTAAAAATTTCGATGACATTAAAAGTTGTTCAAATATTATGATTTAGTTATGTTGAATCATTGATTTCCAATTCAACTTTAAAAGGGCCTGAAAAAGTCAAATTCCAAATTCCGACTCTGACAATTAAAAATTGCTGATAATATTGTATTTTGGTTCGCCAAGTTTGAAGTTGACTTTACTTTTTGTATTGGACCCTTTGAAAATCAACAGGGGCATTTAGGAATAGAATTTATTTTCCAAATGATCAGTGAAAACCCCCAGATGAAGCATGTTGGTTTTGTGTCCCCGTCTCAATCAGTACGTTATGCGAAGAGTTCTATTCATTAGTTCAGCAAATTTCTTAAAATTTCCAGAAGATTTGCTAGGAATGGGTACAAAGTTATTAATTTTTAATTTAAAGCCCTAATTGTTTACAAATTTCATTTCTGATGTACACAAATTTTTTTTAGACTACAATTGAGCATTTTTCCATTGCAAAATTCGAAAGGGAAATGCTCGTTTTTTAGTAATGATTTATTCTATGCAGAATCGTACAAAATTTCCTAATGACGTGATATCAGCTTTTCAATGCTCCTGTTTAAAGGTGAAAAATCAGCCACATAATCTTTTTTTTAAAATTTATGTACTTATTTGTATTGAACATTTACAGCGTTTTTGCGCACGAGTTTTCATTGTTTACACACCTGGGTGTATTCCGATTTTTTTTGGACAGATTTGCATACATAAAAACAACCAACTAAGAGGTATAACTTTAATTGAATTGGACCAGTTGAAGCTCCGGTACTGTAACTTGGTGATTCAAAAACTAAATTTCGCCCACTCATAATTTTCGCACTTACATCATGAATTCGAGATTATTCGTTACTTGGATGTTGGCCGTTCTTATGATGGTATCCATGCATTGCAAACCTAGCCCAGATAATGATGATGATTGTCACCATCACCCAGACCACCATCATGAAGATAATCCTCATCATCAGAATCCTCCTCATGGTGGTGGAAACGGAGGTCATAATGGACTTCCAGCAGTTCCTGAAACTGTAGGAGCACCCACTAGTGCTCCCGACTTGACAATGTCTCCAAGTGGACATTATTTCGCATATAATGGATATGTATTCGAAAATTCTCCAGTGCATTTGATTCAGTGATGATGGTAATATTCACAATATAATCATACTTAATTCGTGACTATTGTTGAATAAGACAATATACGATTAGTGTAACATATAATTTTTAGATTTGTGTTCGTTATTTTTAATTATACAGATAGAATAATTTTTTTTTGAAATTTTATTATATTGAGTGTATATAATTTCGAGGATTTTTACGCCCTGTGTCGGAGAGAGGAGATTGGGAGGAGGTTTAGATTTGGTGTCGGAGTTTCAGATTTTTTCTATTTTTGAGTCTGGAATAGTTGTGATGTTTTTAGAAATATTGGGGCTCTGCCTTTGTTTTAGGGTAGGGCTGGAGGCGTGTAATGATTATTTCTTCAGAACGGTTAAGGTGTGATAGATTTTTCCACGATAGAACAGATTTTTTGTTGTTATAGATTTTTATATCGATTTTGGAGTTCTATGAATTTTGTCAGTTAATTGAATTTGATTTAGTATGGTTTTGAACAGAGATAGAAAACTGAAAAAAAAAAACTGGAACTGAAACTAGAAGTTAAACTGATATTATGAAACCTGAAATTAATTTCAGTTCTTTCAGCTGCAGTTTTTTAAGAGTACATCGGGCCTTTCAGGACTAAATCGAAGCGTTTTTTTTTTCAAGTCCTTGTATTATCGCCATTTTTAAACCGTTCAAAATTTTCTCGAATTTTTTCAAAAATTTTTCAAACTTTGAACTTTTCAAAATTTCTTTCCAATCTTGAAATTTTTTCGAGCTCTGAAATTGTTCATCAATTGTTCTCAAAATTTTTTCAAACTGAAATTTTTAAAAAAATTTTTCTCAATTTTTTCCAACTAAAAAATTATTTTTAAATTTTAGAATTTTTTTCTGTTTTTTCTAACCTTGAAATTAAAAAAAAATCGAACTAAAATTCTTCTCACAAGGGACCTACCCGAGATCTGACTCGCCAAAAACAAAAAAAATTTACAGGCTTGTAGAGCACCACAAAAAACTTCCACAGCCAAAATTTTAGCCCCTAAAGTCGACTTGGAGGGAAGTTATGGGGTTTAAACTTTCCCAAGTCAACTTTAGGGGTTGAAATTTAAGCCATGAAAAATTTTGTGATGCTCTCCAAACCTGTAATTTTGTTTTGTTTTTGGCGTGTCAGACATCGGGTTGGTCTCTTGTCAGCTCTGGAATTTTTCTTTAAAATCTTTTCTACATTTTTTAAATTTTCTCAGATACCTATTTATCAACTTGTTTTCCAAATCGGTTTTCCACTTAAAATTTTTTTCCGATTCACAACTTGTTGAAAGTTTTTACAAACTTTAAAGTTTGGAAGTTTGGAAAAATTAACAGAAAAAAATTTGAGATGAAAAAATTTAAAAAAAGAAATTGAGTTAGAAAAAGTTTTAGAAACAATTTTCGGTTTAAAAATATTTTAGAGGAAAAATTTAGAGAAAAAATTCCAGTTAACAGAAAAATCAAGAAAATTGTGAATGATTTTAAAATTTTGAACCAAAAAAGATTTTGAAAAATCGTAAAAATTCTATGCATAAAATGTTTGCTGTTTTAGGAAGGAGAAGTGTAGGTATGTACCTATCAATAATAAATAAATAATAATGTGATTTGGCTATTTACTTCATTTTTTTGAAAAAGGGGGAGAAAGAGAAAAAATAAAAAAAATTGAAAGAAAGAAAAGATAAAAAACTGAAATCTGGAATTATAAAATTTTGAGAGCTGAAACTGATCTCATTTCAGTTTTCCATCACTGGTTTTGGCGTCATTTAGATTTGGGATGTATTAAGTAGTGGAGTCACGGCTAACATTTTACATAATTCGAACATGAATATTGAGTACCTATCGATATAATTATGAGATTTTAGGGTGTCTAACCGATTTTTCAAAATCAAATTTCGCGACTTTTTCCAAGGTATCTAGTATCACCTCTCAATTTGACACCCCTCCCCCCTCCCCTCCCCAAAAAAATCAACGAGATCAAATTTATTACAGAAAAAATTCTATGCACGGAAGATAATACGTCTTTAATTTTAAAGAAGTACAATTTTTCACAAAAATTTTCTAAAAGTGAGTTATTTTATGGTAAAGAACTGCCCGAGCAAAGCGAGGGTGAAATTTTTTACGAAAAATCATGTTAGAACGGATAAAATTGTATGGAAAGTTTGCATAACATGGGCTGATATAGATTTCGCGGATTTTGACTCTAAAACTGAGAAATAAAATTCATAGGAAATCTATTAGCAGATTACCAATAATGATGTGATTATTTGGCCCGAGCGAAGCGAGTGCGAAATTTTTTCGAAAAATTTTGTTCAAAAAACAGCAAAAAAGAGACTATTTCCAAATGATTTCTCCTTCTAAATTTTTAAAACATCCCTTGGAGAATTCCAAAATTCTCCATTTTTAAAAAAATTTTTGAATATAGACACAATATTCCCTTTGAAATTCCCAATCGTGATCGCTACTCAGTCTCCCACAAGAACATATTTTTCCGCTTCAAAATATTCAATTGCCTGAAAAAGAAGGGAAGAAGGTTTTTAATGTAAGAACAGGTTTTTAAAATCTATGAGCCCGAGCGAAGCGAGGGCGAAAATTTTTAGAAAAAATATTCAAAAAGGTAAAATTTCTTTACTTTTTCTGTTTTGTAAGAGACGAAAATAAATTGAAGTAATTTCGGAAAAATTCGCGACTTTTTCGCGACTTTCGCGACCGGTAGACACCCTGGATTTTGAATCCGCTGTTTCGGATTTCAGAAAGTATTCAGCTCTGGGTCACCAGTAGAGCCACGACTTGGGGACGAGGGTTCAAAATTCAAAAATTTTGTAATACTTTTTTTGAAAATAAATTACGAAGTTCCAGAGCTGAATACTTTCTAAAATCTGAGACAGCAAATTCAAAATCGCTTACATCAACCGGTACCCATGTTCGAATTATGCAGAATGTTACTTCCATAATATTAAAAATCCTCGACATCCTTTTTCCCTCGTCTAAAATTCCAAAATAACGATTAATTACGAAACCCCGGTTACTTTAGACCCACGAAGATTCGGTAAATTCTCAAATTTTCCCATCGCTCGTCATTTTTCCCACCTCCAACGAGCAAAATCCCAGGTACGGATTAAAAACCACCAACCATCGCGTGGGAGTCGCTCACATATCCTCAATTATATCAGGTAAGTGCACACAGTTCCTCTCACCTTAAACCCCAACTTCTCGTCCAAATATAGACACGTGAACGACAATTGTATCCTCGCAGGCGAACTTAATCACACGCATTATTTCGCTGATTACTTCCATACTGTTGTACCGCATCGCAATGCAGCGTACCAGCAGCAGATGAGCAGAGCTTCCTCATCATCGCACCTAATCAAATCCAAATACGAATAATTTTCGCTAACGAAGTCTTATTTTTAAACCTAATAGCTTGGCTAGATGTTAATCGAAACAACCTTGGAAACAATTACAAGTAAGTATTTCGTACCAGAAAACACAAAAATATAAGAAAATGGAAAACGAAAACAAAAATAACAAAATATGGTAAAATCGTATGGTAATGTACGCTCTCGTCGTACCATCGCCTCGCTTCTGTTTTCCATAATTTGGCAAAAAAATGGAACCACTTAGCACATCTGCAAAGTACAACACCTATTCGCAATCTTAGATCGGTATTTCGGTCGAGAAAAGTGAAAGCCGCAGGTCGGCCAGAAAATGCTAAAACGCTGCCGCGTCGATCGGTGCCGAGCAAATCCGTTACACACGGCGCTGCGCGGCGTGAAATCTCTGATTTTCCGCCCGCGCGCGGTACCATAACCTCGTCTTATATAGTCGAACACGGCCGCAGCCGACGACGATTACAATCTTACGCAATTATCCGAATAGTAGCGCAGTGCCCTTTTAAAATACGCCGCTGATAGCGAAGAGAAGTCGTTCGGAAGGTCCTTCTGGTGTCAGCCCCAGAGCCCAGAGACTCAAATCGAGCAACTGAGCACTTCGGACCATCCGAGGGCTATTTCACGCCGCCGGAACAATAAAATCACGAGATTCGTTAAATTTGGGGCTACTTCTGCTCACGCTGGATGACCATACTGAAGCACGAACGGTATACGATTCGTTTACGTAATTCGTCCAAAAAATCCAGCTTCTCGTAGTCACGATTTAAATTTCCATTTTCGCTTTCGCCCATCATCGCATCGCACCAGTTCAGGTGTTTGACCGGCCAGGCACAGGAGGCCACCAAGCTGACCTATCTTTTTCTCGATTCGTACACGGGTCGTTTGAATAAAAAAAAAAATAATTAAAAACTCGTAATCGTGTAATTACCTTTAAATTTGGATAAATTCTCTTCGTATCCTTGTTGCGACTTATCATATCCACCGTCGCCGTTCACCTCGTCAGGATCGAATCCCAATCGATCCTTGTAATAAGCATGGGTAGACATTGCGGCGATGCCGGCTCCGGCGCTCGGCGCCTGCTGCCAATTTCCCCTTTTTCGTATTCGGTCGTAAATTATTCGTAATCGTAAAGCACGCACTCACAGCTCCGCTTTCTTATCACTACGGAGAAATAACGCCGAATATTTAGCAAATTCACCGAAATTATCTCACGTGAGAATTCACGTAACACGAGCACGTTACTCGAGTTTCGTAAAATCGAAATCGATACAAGCTACGAGTACGTTGTCGCGTCGACCGGTCGTTCTTATTCGTCGTGTTTCGAGCTTCGCGTCGCGATTCGTTTTAAACCAGTTTCGTTCGTGTACAATGCGCGTTGGAAGGCGTACTGTCTGCGGCCGCACAGCGCACATCATACTGTAGGTACGTTGCGTGATACCGGGGCCACTGCCACCACCGACGTCGTCATCGTCGTAATCGTCGCGTCGCGTCGTTCCTCTTTACGTCGAGTATTCGTAGATTCCGACGTTTACTTTGGGTACGACGACGATGCGACGTCAGGTGAGTTTCCCGATAAAATTTTCGCCAATTTTAATTATAAAAAAGATCTCTGAAGAGAAAAAATTAAAATAGGTCGATTGGAGGCCTAAAAAAATTCAGGGTTCGTACTAAAATTAAAAACCAAAAATTCGTACTTTTTTCGTATTTTTACTAATTATTTTTTCGAATTTTTTACATCTAAAAATTCCTTGATGTACATATAAGGAACAACTGTTTTCGTAGATCAACGAGCATGACTGAGGTAAGAATGGTAAATCGGCCACCGAGCGATGTTGGAATGATACTTACAGGGTATATGAGAGGTTTCGAAGCAAGAGGAATCACTTCGTCAGATTTGTGAAAATCGAGTTATTCATACTACGTGATAGCCAATAAAATTCTAAAGAAAATGAGACCAGAACAAAAAAATTTCATTCATATCTCTCTGAGTAGTATTTCAATATAAAAACGAAATTGTGAGAAAGGGAAGCATCCTAGGGAAAAAATGAATAGAACCAAATTTGTAAAGCGTGAAATTTTCTTTCAGAATACGGTATTAATTTTTATGAAAAGGGATTACTTGGCATGTTATAGTTAAAAAACTGCAATTCATCACTGAAAAAATTATATATGAAAAATAAATAAAGTGTTGAAAAAATAATAAATTTTATCAAAAAAAAATTTACCCCAAAAAAAATTTTATCAAAAAAAATGATAACGAGGCACCCATTCAAAAAATTGATAAAATTTATTTTTAAAAAATAATAATATTTATCACCAAAATTTGGTAAAACTTATTTTGATGCAATAAATTTTACCATTTGCGATAAATTTTTTTTTCAGAATAAATTTTGCAAGAGGGAGAAATGGTGGAAATGGTGGAGGAGTTTACATACTTGGGCCAAAATCTGAATATAAACAATAACTTTAGCAGCAAAATATTTAAAAGAATATAACTAGCATGGGCCACATACTCAAAAGTTCAAGGAATGATTGAACCGGGTTAAATCAAAAGCTGAGATTTTAACGTATCTCTCACTAGGAACACAAAATAAGCTTCTGAACATGTAAATTACTGATAGATTAATGTTACCAGAGTTGATATTTCTCATACTTATTATTCCTTCTTCAACTTTTTTAGAAGTTATCGTACTTTCAAGTTTGTTTTTTGGTGAAATTTTTGATGTCGCTTGGTCTCTTTTGATTCAACACGGTTCAATGAGGGAAACAACGATCCCAATCAGCCTAAGGAGAAAGATCTTAAATCAATGTATCAACCCAGTTGCAATATATGCGAGTGAAACATGAGCTTTTACGAAGAGGCTAGAAGATAGAATGGTCAAAATGCTGAGAAGAATGGAACGTTCCATGCTAGATATTACCATGGGAGATGAATGGATAGTGGAATGCATATGTGAAACCACAAGGGTAACTGATATTTTAGAAATGGCAAAAAGAAGTAAAATGGAAATGGGCTGGCCACGTGGCGCAAGGAGGAGATCGATGGATAACATGAGTCACACGATGGAGACCAAACTAAAAAAGGGTGATGGGGATACTGAGAAAGCGATGGGAGGATGAGATCAAAAAATATAAGGAGAACTGGTGGGAGACTGCTCAGGATAGAGAAACATGGAGGACAAATGGGGAGGCCTACATCCTGCAGTGGATTGAGAATATAAGGCGATGAAGAAGAGAATTTTGTAAATGGTGCCCGTTATTATTTTTTTGGATAAAATTTATTTGTTTGTTTTTTCAATGATCAAATTTTGATATTTTCTCATTTTTTAACATAAAACTAGATTTTTTGAGGAAAGGAAGCGTTCTACAGAAAAAAATCATTACCACCATAATTGTAGAACATGAAATTTGCTTTCTGCTAAGAGCAGTTAGTTTTTTGCTAGGATGCTTTGTTTCAAAAATATTTCACTTTGAAGTGCTCACGCTGGAATTTTTTTTCAACCTGCTTGATTTGAGAAATACACATCACTCCTCGTCACAGAAAAACACATTTTTCTGTTACTTGCAAACTCGGTCGAAATTTTTCAATCATACTGGGTGAAAAAACATAAAATCCTCTATCAAAATCGACCAAAACCTGAAAAACGACCATTTTGACCCGAACATCTATTTTTGCATTTTTCTCGAAATCAGCTTTCTAACGAAGTGATCCCTTTTGCTGTGAAACCTCACATATTGTATAGGCACCCTAAAGATACATTATTCCACTGAGTTTCAGACTCCCAAGTTGAGCAGTTCTTGAGTAATGACTCAAAGATGGAAAATGATTTTTAATTTTAGCTCAGGATTGACTCAACCGATTTTCTTCAAATTTGGGTATGAATTTAGGTACAATGTAAGGGGTTTTCACCAAAAAATTTACAACTTCCCTCTCCACTTTTTCCCCTACTAAAAATTTGATTCAATATTTTGAGACCCTTCTTACCTATGAAGGACTCTGGACAAAATTTTCAAAAAATAATTTTTAGGTAACTTATTAATCTTAGAATAACACTTTAATTTTTTTCAAAATTTTACCTCGGGTGGACCGTGGTCAAAATTGACCAAAATTGTTGCATCAAATGATTAAAAAGTGCTATTTTCCTAATTTTCTTCAATATGACCAAAGGTAACTCATGTTTGGATTAATTTTGACCATGACCCACCCGAGGTGAGATTCTGAAAACATTATATATTATTCTAGGATTCATAAGGTAACTGAAGATTATTTTTCGAAAATTTTGCCCATAGAGTCCTTTCATAGGTAAGGAGGGTCTCAAAATGTTGAGTCAAATTTTTGAAGAAGAAAAGTGGAGGGGGAGTTAGGAATTTTTTTGTGAAAAGCCCTTACATGTACCTAGATTTACACCCAAGTTTGAATATAATCGATTGAGTCAATCATGAGAAAAACAATTAAAATTAATTTTCCACCTTTTGAGTCATTACTCAAAAACTGCTCAACTTAGGGGTGTGAAACTCAGGAGAATAATGTATCTCTTTCTCTAGGGTAACTATAAACCCGGTAAGTGATAACTAATAACTAATAAGTATCATTCCAAGATCGCTCGGGGCTCGATTCACCATTCTTACCCCAACGTGCCCTTTTCGTACTCTCTCATTTTGAATCAGTGAAAAATCACTGACAAATAGTCAGAATTGCATCACAGGAAAAATCAGCGAAATTCTTTGATTTTCAGCGGATTTTTGCTGATTTTTCAGCGAATTTCACTGATCTTTCAAAAATTTCACTAATTTTTCAGCAAATTTCAGAAATTTTACCAATTTTTCAGATTTTCCAACAATTTTTTTCACTGTTTGCCTTCAGTGAAATTTTTTCACTGATTTATAACTGTGCTGCAATTCTGACTGTTTTTCAGTGATTTTCGATAATTTTCACTGATTTATAAATAAGAAGAGTACTTATAGAAATTTTTACGAAAATTCGTATTTATTAAAATTTTTCTCATTCTGGCTCCTTCTCACCGCCCTAAATACACACATAATACTCGCGTAACATTTACCTGCCGTATAAAAATAATATTACCAGTACACACTGCACGCATGCTCGACACTTGTGAACGTTTAATCGGCTAATTAACGCGCACACTTCGAGCTAATAATGTACCTACACAAGCATCAAAAACTCATCTCGTAAATCGAAAAGTTGTTTGGGAGCGAATTTTCCTTACTTTATAACGGTGTCGTTTCGTCTCCATCGTAGTACGCTTGAGAAAGCTTTGAACTTTCGATGCGCACGATAGCGTCTCTTTTAAACGTGGATGAGCAAAGAGCATACGTTATGTTTCCATTAAGAGAGAAAAAAAATCATTTGTGATAAAATCAAATTCATTTAATCTTTCGTCGAGTGCTTATTTAAGAGTCATTTGAACTGAAATTATAACAAGAGAAAAGAGGTAGAACGAGTTTTTTTTTTTTAGACGAACGAGTTAAAATCAGAAAAATGGAATAAATGCATGCCACCGAGGCTGAAGTATAACATTGCCACTCAATAAAAATATCATCATAGTCATTTCAAACATCCAACATAAAGATGTGAAACAAATTTGAAAAATTTAATTTTGATGGGATTTCGACGATCCAAGTCCAAATTTTTTCAATTTCTTCAATTCTACATTTTTTCAAGCAAATAGGGAAAAATTCTAATAAATTTTCAATTAAAAACATTTATAGTTGAAAAAAAAATTGAAGAAAATTTTTTAAATGATTGGAAACAATATTAGAGTTGAAAGAAATTTCAACAAAATATTTCCAAACCTTACTGTAAAATTGGTTTAAATTTAAATTTTCCTAAATTTTTTCGACTTCATATGTTTTAAACATTTTTTCAACTAGAATTATTTTTTCCAATGATTTCAAAACTTTTCCTCAAATTTTTTTCCAACTTTGATTTTTTTTTCAAAAAAATTCAATCAACTCAAGATTATTTTTTCCAATGATTTCAAAATTTTTCCTCAAATTTTTTTCCAACTTTGATTTTTTTCCAACAAAAAATTCAAATTCACGTTTGTTAAAATTTTTTACAACTCAAGAAAATTAAAAATTATGAAAAAAAATTGAAAATCAAAATTGGATAAATTTTAAGAAAATTGAAGTAGAAAAAATAGAATTACAGAAATTGAAAAAATTTAAGAATTAAAAAAATTTGATTTGGATCCTCAAAATCCCACTCGCGTCAAAATTACTCAGAATCTAGTCCAAAACTCGTTCAAAAAAAAAAGAAAAACTCAGACCACAGAGTCAATCAACCTTAACAACCTTCACCGCAGGAAAACTGTCACAAAACACTAATAAATTCTCGATACATTACATCAACCTTGGAGGAAAAAAGAAATATATATTATGCATATCTTTACCGTAACTCGCACAGTTCACGTAGAAACATACGTAGTAAAATTATAATCGTGTTCCAGTCCGTACTGTAAAACACTTCAACGTGACAGATAACATTCGACCTTCCACCTTCCCCGGCAGATAATGCAATTTAATGTACAAACAATGAAAAAGAGAGAAAAAAAATTCTTTCATAGAAAACATTACAAACTCTCATTACCGATTGATAAGCGTTTCCGTGAAATTAAATTGAAAAAAATAACTACGAATCGAGCAATACCGAAAATACCCAAATCCTTCATCAATTTCCAACTATAAACTCGATATCAGGCCAAAATCCTCGTTCTCTTTGCAGCGACCGCATCTGAGCAAATGACCACACGTGAAAAATACCTCATTCAGATTCGTCTACTACGAGCACCCGTTAATCATCCGTTTAATCAATTACTCAATACACGATTACTTTTGGGTGGCGCGGTTCGTGCGGACGCGATAATTCCCAGTAGTCATAGCAATCCGCGATTATATCATAAACGCAACCGGTACGTCGGCTGCGGCCATCCCGTCCCCTTCGCCGGTCATCTCGAAACGGCGTTAATTCGTTCAAAAACCGCGCCAACGAAAGTGACCGAATCGACGAGAACGAGAGATAAGGTCATCGCGAATAATTTCAGCGGCATCGCTGGTTCGGTTTGCCGGCTCCGACGTCCGTCCGACGCTTCCATTTATGGAATTATCCGACGCGTATTCCAGCAATTTAAAGGGTGTTTTATGCTTCCTTTTCGCCTCTGCCTCTGCATCGCGAACTTAACACCGTGCTGCACGGTGAACAAACGCATACACTCACATAGAGCTATCTGTAATACCTGCTTATGTATTTATAATCTGAAAATGTAGGTTTTTTTAACGGAGGCGTATTACATCAGAATCGACTTCCCACCTACCTCCGATTGCCATTTTTTATCTATCGAATTATATCCTCCGCGTATCTCCATTCTTTCTCTCTTTCTCCCTTTTTTAGCAGCAGATACCGCGTGTAATTTGTTGTTTCGATCACAATGACAACCATATTACTATGACCGGTATCTATCTAGCCGCGTTTCCCTGCCAGCTCCTCCGATCTCTCATCTCTCGGTATCCTTCGATGTGATTATGTCGTTTTAGAGGTATTAGTTTTCATTTCATTCGTCCAATGTGTTCGTTTACAGCGACCAACGGGCGAAAGGTTAACAAATCGATTAATTAATCGACTCGTCCCAATTTTCGCAATAAATTTCTTCACCTACGTACTCGTACGGTTTCGGTTCAGCGACGATATTTGAACAGATGTCAAATTACCAGTCTTCGAATTCAAACTGTTCGACAAACTTGTCTAGGAGATCTTGATATGATAAAAGCACCATCGAATTCATCTCCCAAATCAGTCCATCTCGTATCACCAGCAAAGTTACCGACCTCTCGAACAATTCCGTACATTTATTGAATGCGAAATTTGCGGCCACCGAACCGCGAGACAGGCGACATAAATCATTGAGAGGTTTCAATCATCCGGCTTAATTCAATTAAGCCAATTTCTACGATAATATTCTGCCCACACTGGGTCCTTCGCAGCGCTATCCAAGCTCGTTACAAGCAAGTACATTATATTAATACTTTGTTCGATAATTGTACACCCATCAGACCTACACGTTTACCCTTTCACATAGTTTCCCTTTCCTTTCGTCTTTGCACAGTCATTGCGTGAATTTCGAAAGCTCGCGCAGCTCGACAATTAATCTCAAAATCCATACTCTTATCGTCGTATAAGCTTAATTAAGTCGGTATCTACAATAAAGCAATCCAACTAAACATCTATTTACAACGAATACGAAATACACGATAAATTATGTTAATCGAATTCGTCGTGTGTACGTTCGCGGCGCTTGCGACTAACCGTTTTCAATTCTTCATTATTCTATTCGCACATACTTAAACCTGTCATATATTCATCGTCATTTTCCTTTCTTTTTTCCAATTCCCATATAACTCCTTTCCACCTCTTTACTACTCTCGTGTACGTCCTCGTTTCAGAAAATTTGGGGAAAAGTCAACGAACTCGAGCGCAGCTCAACTACAAAGAGATTACGGAAAAAAATTTCAAAATCAACCTTCAAAGGAGTTATATAAATTTCATCGTACGTCATCGTCACCAGATTATTTCGCCCCCGCGATATATCGACTTGACGCTGTCGTCGGTCGCCACGGCAATGGCCTTTGAATGGTAATCGTCGCCGTACTCTTTCTTTCGATTCGTTTGACATTGACCAAGTTGAAAGTGACGCATTTCCTCATTAGCCTATGTCGATATATTATGCCTATTGCCTACGCAGAGTACGATGAATAGTAAATCAGACAGTGTTACGGTAACATTAACGACATTGCGAGTAATCGATGACAAAACCAGAATTGAAATCGATTTGGAAGTGGAAAAAGGAGGGGAAAAGGTCAGATTTTCAGAAAATTTCTTAATAACAAAGATATGTATAAAAATTTAACAAAATTCGCCAAAAAGGAGGAGAATGCAAAATAAAATTTTTGAACATAACTATCGAAATACTTGAAAAAATTGATCCTTCCTCACAAGCATACGAAAAAATCGCGAATTAAACAGAAACAGCGGGATAATATCTTGCAAGGGCGAGTACTTGAATACCTACTACATTATTACCATCATTTAAAGAAATGAAATACCATGATTACCATACATTTTGCCCGCAATTACCACAAATTACCCGTAATTACCACATATTACCAGGAATTACTACAAATTACACGTAATTACCACATATTATCCGTAATTACCAGAAATTACGCGTAATTACAACATATTACGCGTAATTACCACATATTACCAGCAATTACTACATATTACGCGTAATTACCGCATATCACCTGTAATTACCACAAATTACGCGTAATTACCACATATTACCAGTAATTACTACATATTACGCGTAATTACCGTACATTTACCATAATTACCAAAATAATCGTAATATTATTTCTACATATTATATCGCAAACCTTGGACATTCATTTGCCTCTCCTCAAATGATACTTACAAAATGTAATGGTAAATATGGTAATAATTAAACGGTAATTCTGGTAATACACGAGTAATTTGCAGTAATACTGGTAATATTTGGTTGTCAACGCATAAGAATGTTGAATCTCATAATTTTTACAAAAATTACGGTAATTACAGCTAAATTACCATAAATTACATTCAAACAAAATACCACGTTCGTAAATTACAGTGTTCATCTCAGCAATATTTGATTTAAAAAAAAAAGAAAATTCAACATTAACCATAATTTCTATCATCTTACGTAATTACCAAATCTGACGGTAAATATTATGGAGTAACGGTAATTTGGGCATGATGTCGGTAATTTGCAAATAAATCATGATAAATTTGACGATTTTTACGATAATTATGGTAATTATTTCTAAATCACCACAAATTTACCAAGATTACTTGAAATTACCCCGATAAAAATTCCACTTCATCATCAATTTTTGATTTTTGAAAAAATGAAAATTTGACATCACTTATCATTTCAATCTATTTACGGTAATTACCAAATCTGACCGTAAATATAATAGAATAACAGTAATTATGGTAATATTATGTTGGTAATTTACAGGTAATATCAGTAATTTTTGATTATTATTATAGACAAATGAGAAATCTAAGCAATTTTTCAAAATGAAAATTCCACACCGATGCTTATTCCTGTAATTTTTTACGGTAATTACCTGATCCAACGGTAAATACGGTAAAATTACGGTAATTTTGGTAATACCATAGTAAATTATGCACAAAATCTAAGCAATTTTTCAAAATGAAAATTCCACACCGACGCTTATTCCTGTAATTTTTTACGTTAATTACCTGATCCAACGGTAAATACGGTAAAATTACGGTAATTTTGGTAATATCATGGTAAATTGTGCATAAAATCTAAGCAATTTTTCAAAATGAAAATTCCACACCGATGCTTATTCCTGTAATTTTTTACGGTAATTACCTGATCCAACGGTAAATACGGTAAAATTACGGTAATTTTGGTAATATCATAGTAAATTGTGCATAAAATCTAAGCAATTTTTCAAACTGAAAATTCCACACCGATGCTCATTTCTGTAATTTTTTGCGGTAATTACCTGATTCAACGGTAAATACGGTAAAATTACGGTAATTTTGGTAATACCATAGTAAATTATGCACAAAATCTAAGAAATTTTTCAAACTAAAAATTCCACACCGATGCTCATTTCTGTAATTTTTTGCGGTAATTACCTGATCCAACGGTAAATACGGTAAAATAACGGTAATTTTGGCAATACCATAGTAAATTATGCATAAACCCGGTAATTTTTGGTTATTACCATATACGAATAGTGAATTTGGCAATTCAAGAGCTATTTGAGTCAATTAATTTCAAATTTTGCAGAGATTATTGCAAAACCAGCAGTGTTTTGACATTAACTCAAGACAGATACTGTACCTAAATTATCTAAACCACTCCAGTTTCACGAATCAAAATACTCCGCATTGGAAATCAATAAAGTTATCCAGATTTTCCACGACTACTCGCTGCGCATTTACGTTCTAATCTAATAATTATGTGAGAAAATCAAATACTGGAAATCCCTTTAGCGATTTTCTGTACAGCGCAAGTACTCTCATTCACGTAATCATTCCAATCACACATAACCACTAATCAGTTTCAATAAACAAATACCTAATCAACGGTCTCTGAAATCGAGTATACGATAGACGTACGAGTACATAACCTCTCGCCTACGAATTCAATTAAGCAATGCGAAATTACACACGCACAAACACTCCATATTCCATCATTCTGTCTCTCATATCAGTAATAACTTATACGTATTATTTGCACAGGTACGTCAATTAATATCACCACGCGTTTCTCTCCGAAACGAATGAACAGAGCTCATTTGGGGAAAAAATCGCGCACTTCAGCGCCCGGCAGATACTCGCACACGAGTCAATATCAATTCACCTCGTGTACGTGCACCATTCGAATTAATACATTCCCGTATATCGAATTACAGGCTACAAATCTTACCTAATTATAGATTCGAGTTGCGACGGCACGTCGTCGTCCTATCAGTCGTCGTTGATCGGAAAAAAGAATCAAATTAACGTTTACGTTTAACGTTAATTGCGTTAATTTGGTACCGAGCCGCGCGATCAAATAACATAATTTAGCTATTTTCCGAGACATCGAATTACCTATTCGCAAATGACCCTTTTGCTGCATACATCGATCCTCGTAACCTTTCAACACCTCGATTTTTTCACAATTATTTATTCGAAATATTTGTACGAATCCGGCGGCATCGAGGAGAGGGACGGAAATCAAGCGTGGATATTCTCGTCTTAATTATACGCGAAATGCGAAATCTACACCGGCCAATAATCCTGCGGGTTTTTTATCTTGATCATAGTTATACGAGAATCTCCGGATTGTCCACTCCTCTTCCTCCTTATCATCGGTCAACCAGTACCTAAGTACATTGTATATTACACCTCTAATTAATGAGAAACCTCCATTCGTCATAATGATCGTAAGCTGGCAAAAACCATTGGTATCTAATACCTATACAAGAGAGAAAGCTAGCGTGTTAGTTGGTTGAGTAGATATTAGACGTGTAAAATTGTACATAAAATGTACATTGATATCGACTGATTAATTTTTTCCTCTTGAAATCAGCCACCTTCTGGAATCTGGAAATTTGGACAGACTAGAGATAATATTTTTTTCCTCATTTGTAACCAAAAATGTTTCTCGAAAAAAAAACACGTGAGAAGAAGAGTGTATCAGAAGCCAATCTTCAAAAAAATTTATAGACTTCTTGAACTTGAAGATAAGGCAATCGGAATTTTCCTTTCATTCATCGACAGCTGCTTTTTTCAAGAACCTTGTTTTTCAAATATTTCGGCAACAAAAGAAAGACAAAGTTAAAAGTGTACTTCGACTTGAAAAAATTCCAGGGGTTCGAAATATAATCTCAAAATTGATTACTTCGCCAAAACTGAGCATAAAAATGTTTTACCATTACAGATGTCCCCTTCAATGCGTCAATTGCAAAATACAGACAGATCAGGGTGTCCACAATATTTCAGAAATGATTTTTACTGATTTTTCCAGGTTTTCCAGGCCAATTTTTCGAAGTTTTCCAGACTTTTTATGGAGAAAAAGGTAAGTTTTTTTGTATGTTCTACAATTTTTTTTCAAAAATCACGACTTTTCACGAGATTTTTAGATGCCCTTTTTCCGGTCACAAAAACGACTCAAATTCAATTTTGAAAATTTCGGAACCTCCCTCCCCGGACAAAGAATTTACTACAGCCAAAATTTTAAATTAAAAAAACTCTGTATTTGAGCAAAATTATAAAGACGAAAATTCGGAATTCGGATTTTTCCATGTTGAAAATTAAAAAAATTCTTTACAATTCGTTGCCTCCTTTCCAAAAAACACATGCCTCAAATTAATAAATTTACGAAAGTTCCTGAAATCTTTTCAGCTTGTCCAAGAAAATGAAAAATCGATGAGGGGGTAAAATATCAATTGTTGAGCACGAACGAAGCGAGAGCGAAAATTTTTGCGAAAAAATATTCTTCAAAAGATGAAAATTCATCAGTTTTCCCTCAATGAGGTTTTTCAAAACCTGACCAATAATTTCGAATTCTCTTCCATATCCTCCTTTTTTTTTCAACTTCGCGGTCAAGGGCAGCAGGCATTCCTTTCTCATCACTAAAAGGAACGGATTTATATTATGGTTGAAATGTTAGCGAATCAAAAAATTTTCTGTGAAATGAGCCCAATTTGATATTGCACATTTTGCATATTTGGAGCTAAAATACATATTTCAGACGTTTAAAGACCATATTATGTGTATTTCGTCATATTTCGGCTATTTTTCACTATTTTTTCTGCATATTTCACAATATTTTGAAAATTCCACCCCACAATTTCGTTTTTTTTAGCTACTTTTCACTAGCAAAAATGACAATACTCATGCGAAAAAACAGGTGAAAAATTTTTAAAATATTTTTTCTCCGTGAATTGAAACATTTTTCTATCGCGAATAATTTGTGATTTGAGTGATTTTGATCAAATTAAACGATTTTTGGCGATTTCAAGTGTTACCAGGTTGTTGACCTCGAAAAATCCTTTCCAGGGATACCCATCTCGATATTGCGTATTTTGCACATTTCGAGATGTCAAGTGCATATTTTTGCATATTTTGAACGTCAAAAATGCATAATATTAAATAGTCACATTTGAACTATTTTAGAGCATATAATTTCTTTCCCTACGCCATCACAGCTCATTAAAAAACACATTTCCAAAAACAGGGTGTCCACTATACCTCAGAAATGATTTTCCCCGAATTTTCCAGGTTTTCCAGGCCAATTTTTCGAAATTTTCTAGACCTTCTAAATATGTTATTCCTGAAGGATGCAGAAGGGGTGGTTTTTATTGCGCGATGGAATTGTGCAGAAAAATGATTTAAATTGCGTAATGTCCAACCATTTTTTTTTTCAAAAATCATTACTTCTTATGAGATTTTTAGATGCTCCCTTTTCCGGCCACAAAATCGACTCAAATTCAATTCTGAAAATTGTTGACGCCACTTCCCTTTCAACTTAGCACAAAAAACTTGAGACCTTGAATTAATAACAGAAAAAATTTCACAGAAAAAGGAAAAACTTTGGTGTCAACCAAATTGTGAGACTAAAAGTTCGGATATTTCCAGTCTGAAAATTCAAAAATTTCTTCAGAATTAAATACTTCTCCCCAAAAAAAACACGTACCTCAAATTTATAAATTTTACGAAAGTTCCTAATTTTTTTTTTTGAAAAATTCATGATAAAATGCGTCCAGAAACTTCAGATAATTTATTCTTCTTCTGGATTTTTACAAAATTCCGGCGGAAATGCCAGAAGTTTCAAAATTCCAGCGGAAATGCCAGAAGTTTCAAAATTCCAGCGGAAATGCCGGAAGTTTCAAAATTCTCTGACTTTTTCAGACAGTCAATATTCCCTGACTTTTCCCGGTGTTCCAGAAAATGGACTCCCTGAAAAATTATAGCGTAGTGAGGGAAATTTTCCGTTGGAAAATTGATAATTTAAAGGACAAAGACATGCATTTGAAGCATACGTTTCCAAACTGCCCCAAGAGAGATTATAAGATCGATGAGGTACATCTGCATTCCTTTTCTCATATACAGATTTTGGACTTGAGCCAGTTTGGAAATGTACGCTTCATTTAAAAATCAATTTTTTTGTACATCATGGTTCAGAAAAAATGATGAATAAAAAAATCAGTCAAGTAATGTAACAATTTTGCTCGATCATAGTGAGAGTGACATTTTTTGAAAAATTTAAATTAAATCAGCAAAAAAAATCACTTTTTCAAAATGATTTCTTCTTTTCAATGACTTTTCCAAACTATCAAAATTCTCCGATTTTTCCAATTTTCCAAAAAGTGGACACTCTGCAGATACAACTGAAAATCCAAATTTCTAACCGCTTTGGGTTGAAATGGTTCAATTCATAGGCTATTTCAATTATTATTAACACGTTCGCGTACACTCCAGATCGTCGATAGTTTCGCCAACCTCTAACGGGACACTTGGTGTTAAATTCACCTCACACCTTTGCTTTATCAAACCGGTTCGCCGATTGTTGCGCTTCAAAGAGCAGAAATCTCCTAATGGAACGCTACAAGATGGAAATTTTTTTTCAACGTATTAAAAAGGTTCATTTATCAATTACATTACTATTGTTAATACACACACGCGTGCTGCAAACACCGCCAACTAGCAAGCCACCGTCGCTTCGTCACGATAACGACTACAATAATTTCACTTTTATTTCTTCCTCGTTCTTTTTCCCTATTTCTTTCTTCCATTAACAATTCTCAGTTGTTTCTATCGAGCAAATATGTATCGATGATAACAACAGTAAAAAAAATGACTAACCTAATTAATTACCGAGTACTTTACGCAATTTACTCGCTACTCTACTTACCGAACGCCCGTTTATTCAATTTCTCCAAAAAGCACAACATCAGTTTTATCACACACACGGTCGCAGTAACCAGAAAAACTAATAACATTTTCTAGTAATAAACTCGTATAGTCGAAGCTCATCGCTTATCGCACTTGAACCGTTTGCGAATCGCAAATCACTACTACCAAATATCACTACGATGTTTTTCCTTCTTTTAATTTAATCCAAATGCAATCGAAAACGCAGTTCGCGCGTGCTAAAAGGTTATCAGCTTGCCACCATAATACTACACATTTAAACACAACGTAGAACTAATAAAAACACCCAACGACTAAATGAAAAATTGAAAAAATACATAGCAAAAGGCCCTCCACTCTTTTTAAACGTTTCCCATCGATAACGTGCATTCGTGCCAAAATACAAGCCACTGATTACCAATAACCAAAGCCAAGGACGAATGTAAAATAGTGTGATAATATTTCATTTTATAGCAACAAAGTTTGCCGTGGAAACCACGTATTTGTCGTTTTATACGAGAATTTATTTTTTACGCTTCGTCAGTGGTCGTGATAAAAAATTGTATGTACCGAAATAAAAAATTCAAGTTGCAAAAATCAGGTAATTGAATAAATAAAATAAATGCATAAAAATTCAACCAAAGAAGTCGTTTTCGAAGATGATAATTTTGTTGGCGAGAACATCGCAGAAGAAGATGAGTATTTTTTATTTTCGGGACGTAATTTTTCTAAAATTTATGTACCTATGTAAATCATCTACAGAGAAGATATTCGCGTTATAAAAAATATTGCATCGATGATTTTAAGAATGGTTTTCCCTATACAGAAGAAGAGGGGGAAGACTTTGCTCTTAATTGGTCTTTTCTCTCTTCAATCATTCGATTAATCATCGAATTAATAGTTCGTGAAATGCTACACGAAGTGAGAAGAAGGAGAAACAGCAAGGTTTTCAAACTCGAAAAACACGTCAGTCGATTTTCTTGGTAATTTCATTCCGCGGAAGAAAGATAAAGCAAGAGGGAGAGGGAATAGAACGAGTTACACCGAAAAAATTAAACCATTCGAGTTCATGTTTTTGAGCTACGTGCAAAGA
Source organism: Pseudococcus viburni (assembly GCA_033439095.1). Lineage (NCBI taxonomy): Eukaryota > Metazoa > Arthropoda > Insecta > Hemiptera > Pseudococcidae > Pseudococcus > Pseudococcus viburni. The sequence goes on from JAVBJF010000031.1 coordinate 610,059, forward strand.
GAATTGCAATTATTGAATTTTGACATGACTGTCTACTCTCTCATTTATAAATCAGTGAAAATTATCGAAAATCACTGAGAAACATTCAGAATTGCAGCATAGGAGAAAATCAGTGAAAAAATTTTCAATGAAAACAAATCAGTGAAAATTCACTGAAAAGTCAGTAAAATTTATGAAATTAGCAGAAAAATCAGTGAAAATTTTTGAAAAACCAGAGAAAATTCGCTAAAAATCAGTGAATTTTTCTGATTTTTTCTGTGCTGCAATTCTGACTGTTTATCAGTGACTTTTCATTGATTATAGGATTTTCCCCTAAAAAATCTCTACATCTACAAAATTTTCAGACCCGCCACTTCGACTCAGAAAAATACTCTCTCATTCCGAATCAGTGAAAAATCACTGATAAACAGTCAGAATTGTAGCACAGGAAAAATCAGTGAAATTCACTGATTATTCAAAGAATTTCACAGATTTTACAGCAAATTTCATAAATATCACTCAAGTTTTCAGTGAATTTTCACTGATTTCCAGTGATTTTCCTTCACTGAATTGCTTTCAGTAAAAAGATTTTCACTGATTCATTACTGTGTTGCAATTCTGACTGTTTTTCAGTGATTTTTGATAAATTTCACTGATTCAGAAATGAGAGAGTATCTCAAATTCAATTCTAAAAATATTCAGACCCCACCTCTCCCTACTCATCAAATAAAAACTTCAGAACTTGAATTTAGGTATTACATAAACATTTTAAATAAAAAAAAAAATTCATTGCTTTACGTCCTCCTCTTTCCTCTAAAAAAATTATGTGCTCTAAACGGATAAATTTTACTTCTCGTAGTAATTTTTCAGGTTTATTCAACTAAATGTGACGCGTCATGAGAAACCATCCCTTAGAGTGAATGGGGTCAAAAATAACATTTCGACATTTTTCTGATATAAAAATGTATGAGGAATCGAATGGAACGAACGGCAGCTCAATCGGAGCAAAATTCATCGAGTTATGACACTTTAAAATCGAGAAGTGCTGAAAACAACTTTTTGAGAAAAAAGCTCCTACATTTTTTTAGATCTCTACGACTCTATGAAAGTATAGAAATGAAATTAGGATGAAAAATCGGTAATTCTACAGTAAAATGTCACGAGGAATTCAAAGGTGCAAGTTTCAGGTCCATATCTTGTCACCCAGTATAGCCAACCTTACGAAAAAGTTGAAAAAAATTATGAAACTAAACTTTATTATTCGAAAAAATGATATACAGGCATCATAGTGAAATTTGGTGGGAAAAAAGTAACTTTAGTAACTCAATTTGGGAGAAAAAGTAACCAATGTATTACCAAAAAGTAACCAAAAACTCAATTTTTAATGGTAAAATTTGCAAAAAAAAAAAAAAAAAAACATGTATGTACTTAATGCAATTATTATAACTTATAAGCGCTCCCAGAAATTATGTAAGGGAGGGGCTGAGAATTGGAGAAAAATGGGGTGAGTGGGGGGTAAAAATTCGTAACAAACTTCAAAATCTATTTTTACAGTAGTGCTCGTAAAGTCAGGTTAATTTCAGTGGACAGCTGAAAAAATGTAATACAGATAAAAGCGAAGAAAAACTGAAAAATTTGCAAGAATTCTCTAAAGCTCTAAATCTGAATCAGTGAGATGAAAATAAATGAAAATCAGTGATTCGCATTGATCGTTTAGTCAAAATTACTGATTTTTTTTCTGGTTAATTGAAAATCGACTAAGAAATCAACGACTTTTGACTGCAATATCAACGAAAATTATTTTATTGGTTCAAAAAGGCAGAGTTTTTATAAAACTTGATTGATGTAGATTTAGAAAGTTACCTATATTCTAATGTAAGAAATAAGAAAAATTATTTTTGAAGAGTAATAAAATGCACTTCTCTGAACACTTTTGAGGTAAAATTTCATTTTTTTATTGAGCTTGGATTGAATCTGCTCGACTCCGGGACTTAATCAGACATTATGCAAGGGCAGAGAAGAATTTGAAAAAAATGAGGGTGTGTTAAAATTCAGTAAAAAAAAAAGTGAGTATCTAGCCTACCTACCCTGTAAATTTATATGAAAATCAGTGATTTTTCATTGAAATATTAATCAAAATTACTGATTTTTATTTGACAAATTGGAAATTGATTGGAGTTTTGACTGAAATATGGGTGAAAATCTCTAGTTTTTGATGAAAATTATTTCACTATATACTTAACCAAGAGAATGAAAATACACCAATTTTGACTGATTCAAATTTAGAGAATGATAGTGTATTCAAGAAACAGAGGTATCAATGTACTGCCCGAGCGGAGCGAGGGCGAAATTTTTTGAAACAAAAAAGTCTCCAAAACTCGACTAAACCGAAACTAACAGACACTTTACGCTTAAAAAAATCAATTTTTAGAGAAAAATTGTGAAAAAAAGGTAAATTTTTTGAGAAATTTTGGAAAAAAGTAACTTTTAGAGGTAAAAAGTAACCAAAGTAACTTTTGAAGTGGAAATAGTAACCAAAAGTAACTTTTCTCGAAAAAAGTAACCAAGTTACTAAAAAGTAACCACGCTATGATGCCTGGATATAAAAATGCTCATACGGAGCAGTAGAATGACGAAAACAAGTAGGTAGGGTGCTTAAAATATTCTTCAGACATCAGAGAAAACATTTCCGGCAAAAAGTCATTTCAGATAAAAATCAACTTTTCGACTTATTTTGGCGTTTTTCACGAAAACATGTTTTTCATCTTGAAGGATGGTTTCTCATGATGCGTCACAAATTAGGGAATTGATGAAAGAATTTGTTCAGATTATAGTTTTGAAATACGCCACACATTTCGTACAGAAATACAATAATTTATGAGCCTGAGCAAAAATTTTCAACAATGGCTCTAAAAAGCTGAAATTTCATCATTTTTTTTTCATCATTTCAGATTACCAAAAGGACTAATTTATCTATATTTTGTATATTTTTTTTTCAATTTTTCACCATTTTTATTTGAAATTTTCCCCAAATTCACTATACTTTTTCACTACTCTCATATTTCTAAATCAGTGAAATTTATCAAAAATCACTGAAAACGGTCAGAATTGCAGTATAATCAGTGAATTTTTTCACTGAAAGCAAGCCAGTGAAAGAAAATCACTGAAAATCAGTGAAAATTTACTAAAAACTCAGTGATATTTATAAAATTCACTGAAAAATCTGTGAAATTCTTTGAAAAATCAGTGAAAAAACACTGAAAATCACTGAAAAATCACTGAAAATCAGTGAATTTCACTGATTTTTCCTGTGCTGCAATTCTGACTTTTTATCAGTGATTTTTCACTGATTCGGAATGAGAGAGTATTTATTTTTATAAAATCGATATTCAAAGGCGAAGTAATAAATTCAAAGATGCCTTTTAATTTTTTAAAAATCTCAATTTTTTATTAAATTCATAATTTTCCAAATCAAAAAAACTCAACCCGATACCCCTCCTCACATTTCAATCATCTTCATTTCACAAAACAATCAAAACGAAAATTCATACAATCAACCAAAATTATCAAATTCGACCATCATCGATTTTCGATTCATTTTTAGAAAAACACGAGGTAATTTTCAAACCACGAAGAAAATTGAAAATTCCCTCCCCTACCTTCCTCCCAACCTCACCTTCACCCAATTCAAATCACTCTTCGTTCATTTCTTCCGCAACGAAAGGAAAAAACCGCGACGCGACGACCACTCATTCACTTTCTCAATGAATCACTACCACTAACACTGCGACTTTTTTCTCGAAAGCCGAACCGCGTTCTATTCGTACACATCACACAAGCACACATTCACACCCGCACATCGCATCGGCCAAAAAACCGCATAACGACTTTCTCACGCTTCTTAAGGTCATCCGAAGAAGGAATTCCTTAATTAAACAATTCTCATTTTGTGTGTATGAAAATCTATGTACTTTTATATGTACGTGAAATACGTCATACGAATAATACATATATGTAAGTACTGTTTAAAACCGCACAGCACAACGCCACCACAACATAAACAATACTTATAGGTACATTGGAATACAATCGATTTTAAAACCGTATTCGTTTTCATTTTTTAATGCAAGTGGATCATAAAACGTTTTTATACATTTCTAAAAAAAAAAAATTAATAATTAAGTAAACCTCATTCAATAATAAACTTACAAATAACATTCCACATCCACACACCTCATTTCCAAGAAAAATTATAAGAATCGTATTCACTCGTCTTGCTTACAAAAAAAAATAAGTCAAGCGGTTCGTCGTTGTTACAGAAATGCATTCTTGTTTTATCAGCTCAAGGAAAGGTCGACCCAAACAATAGCCATTATTTCGCAAAAACCATACGTACGTATTTCGTCTACACGTACTCGTACCTGTAGTCACCTATACCACACGACGGATGTATATGTATGTAGATGACAGAGGAAATTCCTTCAGGCTTGCGTGTACATTCGATCGATATAAATTTTCTAAATTACATATCCCTAAGAAGGTGTCACGGAAATTATCTAAGCACTTATAAACGTTCACTGCAGACCACACACATAACTCATTTTTCCTGATTAATTGAAGTCAAATGAAAGAATTTCAAAAATTAAAATTAATCATTTGGAGTTTGAGATTTTCATCACATTTTTTCGAGGTAATTGATAAAATTTTATTCAATAGCTGTCCAAGTGTTCGGGAGGGCTTTCGACTATTCAACCGAATCTCCAATTACAAAATTGCATTTCATGGGAAAAAAAATCATAGCAAAAGATAGTCAGAAAATTTGCTAATCCAATGACCTTCTTTTCAAGAAAATTTGAAAAATTTTGCATTTTTAGTCGGGAAAATGGAATAAAATTTCATCTGAATCATAAAAAGTGGAAAAAATTCCACCAAATTGAGGTTTAGGTATAGCATGGACGCCAGCAGAGGGTTGCAGAGGGTGCAATTTCACTGTCATAAACTTTTCAATTTTCCAGCATTTATTAAAGAAACTTTTGCTTGAAAATATCTCATCAAATATCCCAAAAATAGACATTTTTGCATTTTGTGACATCATTTGCCAGAAAATTTTCACTTTCGCTCCGCTCCTCCCTCATTGGTGATGAAATGTGGAAGAAAAAACGAAATTTCACTTTAGTAGGCCTTGCTATGTAAGATTTTTAATCGACAGCAATACATTTTCTCAATTATATTCGTCCTGTGTTGTTTTTTTTGCAACCTTATAGGAAAATTTTAAAGGCCCCTATGATTTATGGCACTCATCTCCTCTCCAATCTAGATTCCTTCCTGCTGTCTATATCTTTCTTCGAAGAGCTGTCCATTAGAGTAGACGAGAAAAATCCTACCTCGGATTTTGAAGGAAATTAGATCTCTAGAATTGAGTCACTTTAGAAATCAATGAAAAATTAGTGATTCAATTAGTGAATTTTCAATTTTGAATCGGTAATTTTTTCCATAATTACTGATTCCATCAGTAAATGTAAATTTTTAGTGATTCATTTTAGTATTGAAAAAATTATTGATTCAAAAATGAAAATTCACCAATTGAATCAGTAGTTTTTCACTAATTGGCAGTGAAATTTCACTGATTCTTTAGAAATTTAATTCTGGCATATTTTTCAGTGAATTTTCACTTATTTAAATTAAGAAAGTACTCTCTAGCGCAAACGAGAACAAAACTAGAGGTCTTCAAAATAAGGTCAATTTTGGAAAAATCATTATTTTTAATAGCTAAATCTTGATTCAAATGTGTAGAAAAAAAGTTGTAGATAGTTGAAAAATCTGGATTTCCAATTATCTGGAAAATAAAATACGTATTCTTCTTCTGACAACCAAAATTTTACCCGACATCCAAACCTTGATGTAAAAACTTTATTTCAATAGTAAAAATTGAAAACTATGCAGCTATTTTTACAAAAACTGAAACTTGGCAACCCTGAAATACAAAATTATCAATTTTTGTACAGAACCTGCCTTTTCACATTAATATTTGATTGAGGGAGAAGGGGGAGGGGGGATTTTCATGGTGCCTACTAGATCTGAAAAATGAAAATTCTTGCTATTTTCTAGATTTTTTTTGCCATTTTTACGTTATTTTTCTTGTTTCAAATTTTCCCCAAAAAAATCCTACCCTTTTTATTTTTATCCTCTGATGAAAAAAATTCAAGAAAGAGCAAAATATTGGAAATTCTTGTCTTTTGCAGTAAAATTATCACGATTCTTGCTATTTTTCTGGGGTTTCTTGCTAGTACGTAGACCCTTGTCCTACCCATATTGGGGGAAAAATATGTTACCAACACTCATTTCGATTTTTTGTAAAATTTGATTCGTTGAAAAAATTTATATCATGTAAAACTTCACTTTTGGACAATTATTTTTCCAACAACATGTCGAAATCGAATGCCAAAGACGCAATCGGAGGAAAGTACCCCCCCCCCCCACCCGCAGAGACCAAAACCGCAGGGTTTGCTGAAAAAATTAAGTTCAAGTAGGGAAAATTCAATTTATTTCAAGTCAAAAAATCGAAAAAATCGATTTTTTTTAACTGCTCCCCCCTACTGGTGACTACTGAATTTAGAAAATGAAAATTCTGGTTGTTTTTTGAATTTTTCGTCATTTTTGTAGCAATTTTTCTTGCTTGAAATCTTCCAAAAAAAGAACACTTTTTCAATTCATCAGTTAAAAAATTGAAGAAGAGAGAAAAATATTGAAAATTCTTATTTCTTGAAGTAAAATCATTAAAATTACCTATTACTATTTTCTGGATTTTTTTGTTTTTCTTGCTAATAGACACCGTGATTTTCCTTTTTCCAAAAAAATCAAAACTCTCGATTTTCCAATGATTTGCTGATTTTCAACGACCAATTGCCACCCAAAAAGTCGGAATCGAATTTTTTTAGTTGCTCCCCCCAACTGGTGGCTACTGAATTTGAAAAATGAAAATTCTTGCTGTTTTCTGAATTTTTTGTCATTTTTGGAACAATTTTTCTTGCTTTAAATTTTCCAAAAACAAGAACTTCTTTTTAATTCATCATCATATCAGTTAAAAAATTCAAGAAAAGAGGACAATGTTGAAAATTCTTGTTTCTTGCAGTAAAATCATTAAAATTATTACTATTTTCTGGGTTTTTTAGTTTTTCTTGCTACTAGACAAGACACCATGATTTTCCTTCTTCCAAAAAATCAAAACTTTCGATTTTTCAATGATTTCGACCCCCTAATGTTAAAACCGTCTAAGTGCCATTTTTCGTTTTTTACAGGAGAGCTGAAAAACGTAACAAAATTTGCATTGCGTTTATGGACTTTGCAAATTTTAAACTAAATTACTTTAATTTATGTTTTTTATATTTTAATCGATGCAGCTTGATTGGCTAAATCCAAAATTATAAAAACCTCAATTTTGAAAAAAAGTGGGACTTAGACAGTTTCAACATTAGGGGGTCGATTAGCTGATTTTTAACGACCAATTGTTACCCAAAAAGTTGAATCGAATCCTCAAGTCATAAATAGTTCCGGGAGTGGGAAGTGAAATTGTACATTTTAGACCCTTTTTCCCCATAAGTATATCACTTTGATTAAGACTTATCCATTAAAAGCTGAGATTTTTCCAAAAATAGCCTGACTTGAAGAACAATTAGCTTCGTTTTCTCTTCAGCTAGAGAGCTCAAATTTATTTATGGAGGGTTCTACACTGAAAGCAGACTACCTTACCAATTTTCTTCAAATTTCGAGGCATGATTCGTTCTTCGATCCTCTCTAACGGAAAGATGGAGAAAAAAGTTCAAAAAAAGAGTGAAGGTTAATGAAACCCACTGGATTAAAAATTTCGCATGAATCTTTCTTGATTCTTCTACATATGTATGACAGGAACATTTTTTCAGTAAAATAACCCATCCAAATTGGAAAAATTTTTCATATGCCTCTAGAGCATTACCAAAAATTTCCGCAGCCAAAATTTCAGCTCCTAAAGTTGACTTGGGGTAGAGTTGTGAGGGTTTGAATTCAGAAAATTGCCCAATAGGTACACCGGAAAAATTACAAAAATCTAAATTTTTCGCTCCCAACCCTAGATTTCGATATGCGACGCGATATTATGGTGAATTTTGATTTGAGCACCCCCCCCCCCCCACTCCCTCCTCATGACCTTAAAAAAAATTATTATCAGATTCTTAATCTACGACCTCGAAAACCTAGATTTCGATATACTACACGATATTTTAGGTGAATTTCGATTTCAGCACCTCCCCTGCCCCTCCACATTGTCCCGAATCAGTTTTTTTTGTCAGATTCGTAATCTAAGACCAAAAAAACTATATCTACACTATTTTTTACCCACTTTTATTGCTCTTTTTTTGTGATAATGGGTCTCTGGACCACTGCGCGGTGTACTTAATTGGACGATTTTTCAAAATTCAAACCCTCACAACTCCACCCCAAGACAACTTCAAGGGTTGAAATTTTGGCTGCAGAAGTTTCTCGAGATGCTCTACAATCCTGTGAAAAATTTTTTCAAATTGGCGCGTCAGACCTCGGGCAGCTCCCTCGTAAGCAGAAAAAAATCCCCCTTTTTGTATTGGCCAATATTAAACGCATTCCTGCAAGTCGTACGATGATCTCCGGTGGTATTTGTATAGGTAGGTCGTCGATAAACGATGATGTCGCGTTATCTCTCACAGGGCACAGTCACAGCACGCTATTCTCTTATACCGGTCCGGTGCTGATGCCGTGTACAAATACTCGTACACGTAAACACGTTATACTCAGAGTCAGCTTAAACAGCTCTCCTCTCGGTTCATATAGGTATAAGTTAGCATAGGCAGTTAGGTACACACATAACATTCTTCTTCTTCTGCTTTTTAAAACGCCAAGCACGCGTGTACCTATATTACTTAAGAATAGAAGGCGCGCGCATAACAAAAAACTCGTTCAAATTGTTTGTCTATGGTCGTCGATATCGACTCAAATCGACAACCACAATTACAATCACGTCATATTCGTACAGCATTGCAGAATGTCTACCAACATCTCAAACAGACTCGAAAAGAAACCTTTCACCGCTCAAATCTTCCAAACTGGTTCAAATACCAATTCATTTGTAGACGAAAAAAAAGCCCAAGTCATCTACATATGAAGAGGAACAGTTATTCGATATCGACAACGCCAGCATTACCTTTGAGCATACCAAAAAACAAATGACCCGCATGAACCGAGCCACAGGGACATCTGTCCTTTGGGCACAGACAGTCGTCAAAATCCAGTCAAAAAGTCTGGATTACCCTGCGAGAAGACACTTGAGTCGAAATTTCATCACCTCTGTTGTCAGACCTTCCAGGAGTCTTTTCACCCCCTAAGAAGTTCACAGGTGATCTCGATTTCGACCAAAGACACTACACCCTTATAAAAAATCACGTGTTTCAAAGAAAACCCCTCCTCGCCGCGCCCACCAACTCGTATCAACGGTTCACCTGTAACTTGGCTACAGTGAATCACCATCCACGTACGTGTGGGCAGCGCTTATAACCGAATCTTTATAGTGGTCGATGGTCGACCGGCCAAACAATGTATCGTTTACTCGCGTACACGTGAAACTGGTTTAATGAATCGCGAAACTATTCCGCGATAAGGCACCGAACCGATGGATTTGGGCAACGTACACGTAGCATCATCGCAGATCTGAGATCGAACCACTTACTTATTGGATTGGAAGCCAAACGCGGACACAAAATCGCACAACAACCGACACATTCATCGAAAGATCACCAGTTTTGCTCATTCACATTCCAGATATCACAACACAGCGAAATTTTCCCGACGCGAATTTCTCACATTTCACACCGTTCGCAGGTAAATTCAACGCGAACATTCGTCGACGATCGATTATAAAAATATAATTAACTCTGTTTTTTTTTTTTCCTTCGCGTAGTACTCAATACTCGATACTACATTACTACGGGCCGATGATTGTTGTTAGTTGCGTTATCAACGGCGCGCTCACACACACACACGCCACCGAAGCCAACGGAAGCGAAACTCACAACAGTCGAACAACTCCCACTACAATTCCTCGGGCTCGTCGACTCCTCGTTCCCTCTCCGGCCGGGTCGGCTGCCACGGTCTGCCAAGAGTACCAAAGACTGCCATACGTATTGCGTACGTATACTCGACGGGTACCATTCGAGTCTTCTTCGATGGTAAATACCAAACCACGGCTGTCGGTCGTTGTCAGACCTCTAAGAAACACGCCGAGCCACCACAATCCGCAGTTTGCAATCATTAACATCTGTCAGAGTCATGTGCGCCTTTCCTCCTCAATTTCACATCCTTTCTGGTTTTTGGTAACCCGTGCGAGTCATCAACTACCACCAAACAAACCGGTATCCATGATGATTGTCGATTGCCATAGAGACGAGGTACTGCAATGGGTCTGTTTGGATGTCGAGGGTGATTCGGGTGCTGGAATGGCAGATTCCAGAATGTCGAAGGGGTTACTGGAAGATGGATTTGCCAGGTTTCCAAAAATCCCTCTTTCAAATGTGAATGTGTAGCAACATAGGTTGGTTTTTTGATCAGTGGCAAAGTTTTGGGTTGGAACACCCCCCCCCCCCAAGACCAGAGTTTGGGAATTTCCCAATTTAGACCTTCCTATGTGATTTTATCCATCAACAGAATCGCCTGATAACACCGTCCAATTCAATCGATGCGATGGAAAAATTTCAATTTTCTTCTCAATAATTAGATAAATAAAACAACATAATTTATGTCTATGTACCTGCTACCTGGAAAATTCCATCTCATTCTCGTCAAACCATTCTCTCGAATATCGATCCAAACAAAAGTCAATTGCAATATTCCATAATATTTACCTGAAAACAAAACAAAGAAATATTCCATTAGTTTTATGACCGATTAAAAATGGAAAAACGAAGAAAACAGTAATTACACAACTTTTTCAAGTTGATGACTTAATTTCAAGTTCAACGTCATCCTATTTTAATAATTCGAACGAAAATGTCCTGACTTTTAATCAGAGTCACTCGACTAACCAATCATTTGGCAAACAATTCAAAAAATTCATGCATTCGTCGCCATCATCTCACTATTAGAATTCATTTGTTCTTAAAATCACCTACTCCAGTAGAAATTGGTACCCAGTGGCGTAGACAAGGGGGAGGGGGGTCTAGGGGGTCTGCCCCCCCGCGTCAGAAACTTACGTGAAAAAGTGCCTTTTTGGAGCATGAAAAATCTAATTTTCTCAAAGCTTCGCCCTCGTTTCGCTCGGGCATGAAAGAAATCACAATTAATAATTATGTATATAGTCAGGAATTTACGTAAAAAATGCCTTTTTGAAGCATTAAAAATCAAATTTTCCCAAAACTTCGCCCTCGCTTCGCTCGGGCATGAAAGAAATTACTAATTCTATAAACTGTTTGAATCAACTATGCAAAAAATAGTTCCCTTTTGATATTCCAAGTCTCCATATACCCACTTTGCACCCTCCCCAAAAAAGCTTCTGACCCCAATTCTTGGATTTATTAAGTATTTGTATTGGCTTTTAAGGCCAAAATAATTAGTACCTATGTAAGTTGTTTGTTCCAAGATTACATTTTCATCTGTTTTTTTTCTTAAACGTGCTATGCAAATCGCATGAAAATTTAATAAAGTTTGAATTTTGTGCTTTTATAGTAAAAGGAAATTTGATGGGGGGGGGGGGGAGAGATGAACTTACAATTTCTCAAAAATCATGAAATTTCGGACCCCTCCTTGAGAAATTTCTGGCTACGCCACTGTTGGTACATATTGATTTTTAGAGTCGTTCGCGAACGAATCATCCAAAAGACAATTCTGTCGTTCGTGAATGATCCATTAATGATGTGATTCAGTCGTTGGTGAAGTAAATTACCTACGACTAAATCCATACGGATTGTGATTCAGGCACGAAAATACAAATACCTAGACTCCGAACGACTTAATCGTTCTTTTTTTCAACTAGAGTTTTTTTTAAGTTCTTTTGTTTTACTTACACTAATTTTCAAACTGTGAATAATTTTATTTTTCTCAACATTTTTCAAACTTCAAATTTTTTTTCAATAAATTTTTCAAAGGTAAAATTTTTGTCGCAATCAAACTTTTTCAAACTGCAAAAAGCGAAATTTTACCAAGCCGAATGACCTATTCTTTTCGCATTTTTATGGGGTTCAGTGGCGTAAAGGTGGGAGGGAGACTTAGGGGCGACCCCCCCCCCAGAAGCCCTTCAAAAATGAATTTTTTATTTGAAAAGTATTTGTGATCTTAAAACCATATTTTTTCGACAGCAATAACGTATATTCTACACAAAATGTTTGCCCTCGCTTCGCTCGGGCTGAGTTTACTGCTATCTTTCTTTTTTGAAAATTAAAACTTCATCAAAAATCAAAATCACCTTCACCTCAATTTATCTACTTTTGAAAGATTTTCTCCCAACAATTTTTCGAATTCAAAGTGAGTAAACTTGACAGGTCAGTTTTTCACGACTCTCTCCCTTTTGCTTTTCTTTGTTATGTAATGAAAACTGATAATTTGAACGTTGTAAAATATATCTGTGGCGTTGAAAAATACTCCCGAAATCGGCAACCAAGGTACAAAAATAATATAGAAGTACCCCCTTACCCCCAAATCACATCAGATACCTAGGGATTTTCAAAGCATTAAAACACGAAAAAATGTATTATTTGGACACTAAAAATCAATTTTTTTCAGAATTTGGCCCTCGCTTCGCTCGAGCATGATCAAAATGACAATTTTATCATCTATTTGAGACGACTTGTGGTATTCCAGATCCCCATACCCAATTTTTACCCTCCCCAAAAAAACTTCCTACGCCACTGTATTTCTAACCCCCCCCCCCCCCCCCGAGTGTCCAGTTACGCTAATGATGGGGTTCAAACTTGTATAACATGAGTCTGGACACTACATTGTTTTTAAAAAGGAAAGTCATATCCCCGCCCAACAAACATAATAACTTTGCTTTCAAAATGTGTTGTAAATTTGAGGAAAAAATTTCAAACTAAAAAAATTTACTTTGAAAAATTTTAAGAAAAAATTTTGAGGAAAAAATTTCAGACTTGGAAAATTTACATTGAAAAAATTTTAGACTTCAAAAATTAACGCTGAAAAAAAATTGAAGTTTGAAAAATTTTGAGAAAAATGAAATTATTCAGAGTTTGAAAATTAGTGTAAGTAAAACAAAAGGACTTCGAAAAAAAATTCTAGTTGAAAAAAAGAACGATTCAGTCGTTCGGAGTGTATTTGTATTTTCGTGCCTGAAGCACAATCCGTATGGATTTAGTCGTAGGTAAGAAAATTGCATTCCATCCACAAATTTGAATTGATAAATTTTGATTTTATGATTCCGCTCAGTCGTTCAAACGATTTTTTACAATTAAGGTTCGTACAGAATTTAAAAATTAAAAATACCTACGTTTTAGGTCATTTTTTTAATTAATAAATTCTTTAATGACCAGTAATCGGCAGAATTTTTCAGGGGAAGGGGAGTGAAGGGGAAGAGAGCACAGAATCACTGATTCGTGATTCAGAAAAATGTTGCGAACGACTGAATTATTCACATTTACACATTTTTGTATTGTTGATAGGTGAGATTTTTTTCTTTCTAGATCAATGCTTGAAAAATGATACATTAATTTTCCTTACCTACTTGATTTTGTTAGGATAAATTTTCATTTTTTTTCTAGCCCAAACTTTTTTACGTTCAGTTTTTCTCAAATTAAATCATTTTTTCATGGTAATTTTTTCAACTTCAAAATTTTCTCTTCTCCAGAAATTTTTACGACCACATTTTCATAATTTTCTTCTGTCATTCGAGTTCAAATTATTTTAATGATCTCAAGTTTTTTCTATGTTGACTATGTTTTCATGTTTGAATTTTTCTCAGTTTGAAAAGACGTCAAAGAAATTGGAAAATTGATAGTTCAATTGTTAAATTCTCAATTTTCTTTGACGCTTTGTCAAGTTCAACAAAAATTTTGAAGTTGAAAAATCAAATTTAAAAAAATATTTATAATTTGAAAAAAAAAGAAATAATATAATTGTACTAAAAAAAAGGTGAAAAATTAGAGGAAAAATTAAACCAGATTTAGTTTTTGATCTCCAATCGTCAATTCCAACTTTTGAACATTTACAACTCCACATCAGAAAGTATACAATGTCATATCCCCCTCCTCCGGTGGATTCACTCAATTAACTATTTTGAGAAGATTACACAGAAGAATTTATCGAATATTAATATTTAGAGTCATCATGCAAAAAACTGTTTTATAGTTCATGAATAATTCATTGACGATGTAATTCAATCATTTATGAATGAAAATTCATTTATATTTTGCAATTTGAATATGTAGATCTTTTACAAATAATTTGATCACCATGTGATTCCCTTCAGTCGTTCGTGAACGATTTTTCACACCGGATTCAAATAGAACTCATTTTGAATTGAAATTCATACTTCGAAAGATCTAGATAGACTCACCTCACTACAGTGCCACTCTCATGACTGAGAATTGAGATATTTCCTCGCGAGCGTTCGTCTCTTTCTCTCTTTTCTCTTCTTTTTCTGCGTTCCCCTTCACATCCAACTGTTCCCTTCGCATCGAATATCGCGATCGAATAAATAAATTGGTAAGAAAACCCGAAAAATAAACAGAAAGACAACACACGTTTCGAACCCGCTGTCACATTATCATAATTTGTACTTCACCTCACCTCACCACACCTCTTCATCATACAAGTACACAATACATACACTCAAGACACATACACATGCTTATACGTCTACGTATTTACGCTACGCACTAAGCAGGTGAATAAGAAAGAGAAAAAAGCACCAACCTATCGGCCTTAATTAAAATTATCAATCCGAATTTTTATGGCTCATGCACGATGACATTGGAGGAAGGCGCAAGCAGTCGCGTTTCGCGCACATAGCCCGCTGCTACGCCTTATCATAATATTTTCAACATGTAGGTATACGAGATAAGCGTATATAAATCAATTATTTATATTTATTATGCTTACAAGCCGCCTGTGTCTGCCCTATTGGGATATACGGTGGGCGATATGTAATTAATCCCAGAAAAAATAAATACATATAATATACACTTCGGTTCATATTTTTAGCACAAGTCAGACGGTTATTGAAATCATCAACTTTATTTAAAGGACACGAATTATTTCAAAATCGACGTCAATATTTTACAAGAATTATCAAAAGTTGATAAAATCATGAAAACCAAAAAGAAAAATCAACCGAACTGTCAGGAAAATCGTTGAAAATTTTATTTCAAAATTAATAAATTTGTTTAAATTCAATTATTACCTAATTAATGCAAAATATTTTAAAAATCATTTGAATTATCATAAAGCTTGATTAAAATATAATAATAGTCATGAAAAACTGATCATTGAAAAAATTACATCGTCAATCATTTTTTTTACCATTTATTTTGATTGAAAAAAGATAAAAAATTGTTGAAAATTTCATACAATTAATTCAAAAAAATTACAATAAAATAATAATTAAAAAAAACTCCCACAGACTCAAAAAAATTCATTAAAAGATTCGTCAACATTTTTCGGTTTAAACAGAATAATTACAATAAATTTCAATTTTTTCCATGAATCTTATCACATTTTTCAAGCAAAGAAATGAAATTTTCAGTAATTCTATTGACATTTTGAAAAGTTCTCATAATTCAACTATATTTTCTGCAACACTGAAAGAAATGGGAATAAAAAATGAGTACTTATTACTGAGAATCAAGTAATGATTTCCGAACATTAGGTAATCATTCCAAATTCCCAAATTTTTGGGGAATCATTCCTGAATAAAATGTATTAATTACAAAAAGTTAGGGAATGGTTATAGGAGGTAATCATTACTGAGAGAATGGTAATTATTAACAAAAAAAACACCAACTAGTACTGAAAGTGAGAAGTACCTATTACAGCACACTACATAAGAAATGAATGATTTACTTGATAAGTAACTATTATTCAATTTTAAGGAATAAGTAAATTGTATCAAAGTGAATAAAATATAGTGATGTATCTAACCATGATTTGCTAAGTGCAGTGCATTTTTTTAAAGATTCTAAACCATTTTAAAAATAATTCAGTTGTGTGCAAATTTTTAAAGAGATTCTTTTTAAAGTGTGTGTATAAAATAAGTAAGAATTGAAAAAATAGCATAAAATTCTTATTTTAATAAATTTGATAAATATGGTGGCGTAAAATTTCAAGATGAAAAAAATATAAAATTAAGAATGTGGTACATTTTAGAAAATATTTTTATGAATATTTATTTTGCCACTGCTTTGTTTCAAAATTCAGTGGTTTTTAAAATAATATACTAAATTATTTTACACAGCTTCTATACAACTTTCAATTGAAGTGCACTTTGCCAAGAATATATGATGATAATATGTAGGTATATCATTTAAATGCCTCATTACACACGTGCATCGGTGGCGTAGTGGTTAGGGCTGTAGGATAGGATTTATAGGAACACATAGGTATAGGGGTCCGAGTTCGAGTCCCACCCAGGGCAGAAAATTTGTTAGAACAGAAAAGTATGTAAATTATCTGAAATTAAGAAGTCAAGTGTCTTGGTGCAGAAAATCGACGTGAGAGGCATGTTATTATTGTATTTTATTTTTAAAAAATAAAAAATTAAAGAAACTGCTATATAAATGGTAAAATCATTCCTTTTTTAACAAGAAAATCATTCCTCTTTAACAAGTAATCATTCCTCTTCAACAAGTAATCATTCCCTAAATATCAGGAGACATTACCTGATGTTCGGTAATGATTCACTAATATTTAGGGAACTGTTACTTGTTGATAAGTAGGTATTACCCAATATTCGGTAATCAGCACCGAATATTTGAGGCTGTCCGCAGTTTACCGAGATTTTCGGGGAACCATTCCCCAATCATTTCTTTCAGTGAACAAAATTTTTTGAAAAGTTTCAATAATTATTCTAAGAATTTTCAATTATTTTCACTACTTTTTCTAATGATTCAGACACCTTAAAAATTTTTGGCACCATTTTGAACAATTTTCAATGATAACAATTTGAGAATTTCCAAAAAATCTAAAAATCTGATTCAGTTTTTCGCTATATTTTGTCATATTTTTACTCTGATTATAAAACTTAAAACTTTTGATCTATCCGAAATGACGGACCGTGAAATTATACGAGAAATGCAACTATAGATATCGCTAATTATCTAAAAATTTCGCGTTATTATAAATATTCGCCGAATTAATTCTCAGAAACAATTCAAACACATGCTGACTTAATTAAGCGAAATATAAAAAGACCATGTAAGTAACGAACAATATTCTACTCACGTTATGCGCGATTATTAAAATAATGTAGGTGCTCTTCATTTTATAGGTTTTTGAAATTACGTAGTTAAAATATAATACTTTCCAACACTATATCTTGACAATAATCGTCATTTTGCAACATTGTAAACGTAAAAACTGCTTCGAACCAGTTTAATTTTTAGTTGCTGAATTAAACTCGAACTTTGAATGGGACGATTAATAAACGAGTTTATTTTGTTCCGTTACACAGAGCTGACTTATACTCCAACGTCATCGACGACGTATAGATTGTCTATCTCAGCTCTTCAAGGAAATTCAATCAATATAAATTCACGGTTTCACGTTGATAAGGAAAGGACCAGACCGAAAGAGGAAGGCAGGGTGTCTGCAATATTTCAGAAGTGATTTTCTTGGCCTTTTCCAGATTTTCAAGACTAATTTATCAAGTGATACTAATGAAGTATGGGGGAGGGGAGGGGAATTTTTACACGTGATGTACAGCCAGAGCCTAGGGTGCGGTGCGGAGGAATTTGGGCGAAATTTTGAAACGTCCGTTACTTTATTAAAGAACAATTATTCGGGTTATTATTATTTCTCAATTTTTGCTGAAATGTGAAATTTTCAAGAATTTTCAAATTATTCCGAGTTGACGTGTGCTTTTTTATTCCAGGAAAATCCAACAGAAAATTTTCGAGAAGTGAAGCCACCGAAAACTTCTCTTAAAGAAGTTGCGAAAAAGTGTTTACAGGGTGTCTAACAAAATTTGTTGAGTAAAAAGCTTGACTTAGCTTGACCTTTTGTAATGACTTTATGAATGACTTTTTTTGAGGGCCATCCCCCAAACAAAAAATTCTATGCGTCTGTGTACCTGGCGCTATTACCCCCCTACCTCCCTTCGGGTGAAAATAAAAAATTTCCCGAAAAATGGGGAAATTTGCCGACCAGTCGTACTGAAACCAGAAAACAAAAATTCTTGCTTTTTTGTGCACTTTTATGACTTAGAAAAAACTATATTAAATTCCTCCATCTCTGTAAAAAAAATTGAAAATTTCATTTGAAATCGCCCTCAAGACCTCCAGAACTGTGTAAAATTACCGAGTCCGAGCGAAGCGAGAACGAAAATTTTTGAAAACAGAGTACCCAGAATCTGAATTTTTTAAAATTAAAATTCGTAGTTTTTTTCGTATTATGTTTTGACTTCCAAAAAAAAAAAAAAAAAGCGGTATCTATGGACTCATCACCAGATCTCTTTCCAAAAAATCGAAACATTTTTGAAAATTCCAAGCTAGATCGAGTTCTTTTATAAATGAGGACAATTTTTTTCACTTGAAAATATTAATTGTCTGAACTGGAAAGAAAGAAAGAAAGAAAGTTCATACCATCATTTTGAAATATTGTTTCGCAAGGGCGAAAATCTTTGGAAAAAAAGGCATTCAAAAGCTAAAATTTCTTTTACCATTTTAATCAATGATTTAGTATTAAAAGGGAGGCGAATCTTTAGCCCCAATATCTTATGAATTTTAGACCTTCCATGCCCGAGCAAAGGAGAACTAAGATTAGAAAAATTGGTGATTTTCAAAAAAAAAAAAAAAAAATATAGAGCCCTAAAACGAATATTAACTGAAAATTTTGTATTTTTTCACTTTTTAAAAAAAATTATTTATCAAGAGTAAAAGGAAGTTTTTTTTGATTTTTGAAAAAAAGCTTCACCTTTTGAATAAATTAGAATAAAGTTGTCGAAAGCTTGACTTTTCAGGACCCGCATGACCTTTTTGAAAAAAGCTTGACTTATCAGATCAGCTTGATTTATCTGACTCGTTAGACACCCTGGTTTATGAAGGGAGAAACGCCTATTTCTCCACATCAGGGAATAAAGTGTCATTTTCATATAACTTCACCCCCTTGAACGCAAATCTGTCGTGGTTTTCAAATCAAAAACAAAAAACTGGTACAATCCTACAAATTAATGCACGTGGCGAAAAATGGCCAATATTTGAGAAAAAATGTGTAAAATCGCGATCTGATCGCGAATGAAAATTCATCGTGGGAAAAAATGTATTGCAATTGAAAATGAATTACACAACTGTAATTTACTCACTTTACACGAGTAATTAAAATTTTATTAAAATCGGTTCAGCGGTTCCCAAAATAATTATTTTTTAGGGCCAAAAATCAAAAATTCAAAATTCAGATGAAATTGAAAGTTGGCCAAGTACTATGATAAATTTTGAGTGAGGACTCAGGAGTCGCTGATTTTTTGTTCAACTTTAAAAGGGGCTCGAAAAGTCAAAATTCGAAATTCGGATTCTGAAATTGATAATTGTCAATTATATTGCATTTTAGGTCGCTGAGTTCAAATTTGCCTTCACTTTTTAGTCGTGGTTGTGCCCCTCCCCAATCAGCATCAACACGTCACTGCGAAGAATTCTGCATTATTAGTTCAGAAAATTCTCAGACATACAACACTGCCATATTGGAGACTTTTTTTGCAATGAGGTACATATTTTGAAGAGTTGCAAGATTTAAATGGAACTACTCGTTTTTTATTAATAATTCATTCTAAAAATCTACAAAAAATTTCTACGACACGATATCTGATTTTTAATTGTTCCCGTTCACAGGCACAAATCAGCTGCATAATGTCTCTTAAAATTTATGTACTTATTTGTACTGAACATTGCAGCGTTATTGCGCACGAGTTGTTATTGTTGAAATTCTAGGTGAATCGCGATTTTTTTCAATGGCAGATTAGCATACCAGCTTCGAACTGTACTTTCAGTTGAATTGGTCTAGTTCAAGTTCCCTTATGGTAATTTTATTGGTGATTCAAAAACTAAATTTCGTGCGTCGGTGATTTGTGTACAACATGAATTCAAAATTACTCGTTATGTGGATGTTAGCTGTTCTTATGATGGTATCCGCGCATTGTAAACCACAGATAGATAATAATGATGGTTGTCACTATCACCCAGGTCCCCATCGTGATGGCCCGTATCACCCAGGCCCCCATCATGGAGGCCCATATCCTGAAGAGACCCCTCAGGATGGTGATCCGTATCATGAAAGTACTTCTTATCATAAGAATCCTGATAATGGCGATGGAAATGGAAACGGTGGTGACGGAAATAGGAATGTTGGCGACGGACACGGCGGTGATTGTGGAGGAGCAAGTCAACCAGAACCAAGTCCAACTGTTCCTGAAATTCTTCTCGCACCCACTTGTGCTCCCAACTTTACATTATCTCCGAGTGGGAAATTTTTCGCATATAATGGAGTAGTATTAGAAAATGGTGTAGCACATTTAGACTGATAGGGTAATAATCGTATCTATTCGTACTTAATTTGCGCCCATTGTTGAATAAGACAATATTTTACCTTATAATTATTATATGTACGAGTACATATGTAGGTATTTATTACTGTTAATTGAATCAACAACAAGTACATATGAAGCATGGAATTTAAAAATGACCTAACTCCCAAACTCTGCTTGACACTTGTGTAAAACGTTTCTCTCTAAATCCAAATCAGTAAAATTTAACTGATTTGCAGTCATTTTTTACTGATTTGACTCACAGGAATTGGACCGGCCAAATTTACTGATTATCTGTAAAATTAACTGATTGAATTCAGTAAAAAACAACTGGTTTTAAACCAGTTATTTTTTACTGAATTCAATCAGTTAATTTTACAGATAATTAGTAAATTTGGCCGGTCCAATTCCTGTGAGTCAAATCAGTAAAAAATGACTGCAAATCAGTAAATATTTATAGATTAAGACGTCAGAATAATATTTTTAAAATATTATAATTAATTTTTAAAAATATAGTAATTAGTTGACAGTTATAATGTTATCATCACTATTATTACATTTTTATGAGGAATTTAACGGTACAACTTTCATTTCAATTGGCTAACGAAAAATCCCTATACCTATCTGGGATTCGAACCTACGACCCTACGTTTTTATGTTCCTACCTACCTGAACTTAACCACTAGGCTACGGGGCTTATTTGAAATTAACTCTTTTAAAACAGTTTATATGTTTGCGATACCAATGTTTTTAATTTCTTTTTCATGAACACAATTTTTGTAATATGTATGGTATCTAAATTTTTACTCCTGTATAAGGTAAATAGAAATCTTGTATACAAGATGGGGGGATATAATTTTAAGTTTGTAGAGTTGCATAAGAGCCACTCTTTCAACAGAAATACCATGTCTTGAAATTTTTATAATGGTATCTACATATTTCATCAAACAAGATGACAGTATACAAGATGGGGGGATATAATTTTAAGTTTGTAGAGTTGCATAAGAGCCACTCTTTCAACAGAAATACCATGTCTTGAAATTTTTATAATGGTATCTACATATTTCATCAAACAAGATGACAAATTTCATTAAATTTTTTTTAAACAGATGCATACCATTTTCGAACCAACTTTTCTACCAAATACCTATTTATCAAATTCAATTGAAGCATTAACTAAAAAAAAAACTAAAAATTATTTACCCACCTTATGTGCATAAAGAATTAACAGTAGAAAAATTATTCACCCTGAAGTTAAGCACAGGGTACAACTCTAAACCAGTTTTCCAAGTCCAATTTTTTTCATATTTTTTACATATCAAGTTTTTTTTTAGTCACAATTTTCTCAACTCAATTTTTTTTTAATTTTCTCATCTTAAATTTTTTTAGACGTAAATAATTATTTTCAACTCAAATTTTTCAGACGTAATTTTCTCAACTCAGATTTTTTTCTTCTCATTTTCTCAACTCAAATTTTTTTAGACGTAATTTTCTCAACTCAGATTTTTTTCTTATAATTTTCTCAACCCAATTTTTTTTAGACGTGATTTTCTCAATCCCATAATGTATCAAAAATTTCAGAAGCTGGAGTGCATTTTTCGAATTTTGGCGAATTTTTAAGATTTTTAAATAATGTTATAGCCCTAGCCCTGCAAAATATGAAATTTTGATCTAATCAGCAAAAAAACCTGAAATTTGGTGTATTTAATTTCGGTCTGCCGAATCGATTGGATGAACATCAGCACCTTTAATCGCAAATTACCCAAATTGGTGACCTATTTCATCGATCAAAGCCAAATTTCCAAAATTTGCGACTTTGAGTTGAAATCCATATTTTTTGGATGACAATTTTTTTGGGAAAAAATTATTTTTCTGCTAAAAAAATATGAATTTGAAATAAAAATTACGAATTTCGGAGAATTGTGCTTTAATCCATCAAATAGGTAACCTAAATGAGTAATCCATGATTATAGGTGCTGCATGATTTTATGAAACAAAAATTTTATTCAAATTCATTCTATCTCCAAAATTAGAAAATTTCAGTTTCAAAGTAGGCAAAAGCGTGAACTTCGCTCCTCCCCCGAGAAAAAATACTTCGCCACGCCACTGCTTGTACAATTGTACATATGTAAACTTAACAATTAATTTTTTGTGTACTTAATTTTCAAATAACTTTCCAACTGCTGTTTTTGAATTTCTACCGGTTTTTCACGAGCGTCTGTTTTCATTTTAGTGTTGTCGGAAAAGTTGCGGCACGATTTTTTTTTCAAGTGTTTGACGTCTGAATCAGAGATTTTCTAAACGTTTTTTTCCAAGTCCAAATTTTTTTTCATATTTTTCGCATTTCAAGTTTTTGTTTCAGTCGCAATTTTCTCAACTCAAATTTTTTCTTTCAATTTTTTCAACTTGACTCAAATTTATCTATTTAAATTTTGGATTAAAGCACAATTCTCCGAAATTCGTAATTTTTATTTCAAATTCATATTTTTTTAGCAGAAAAATAATTTTTTCCCAAAAAAATTGTCATCCAAAAAATATGGATTTCAACTCAAAGTCACAAATTTTGGAAATTTGGCTTTGATCGATGAAATAGGTCACCAATTTGGGTAATTTGCGATTAAAGGTGCTGATGTTCATCTAATCGATTCGGCAGACCGAAATTAAATACACCAAATTTCAGGTTTTTTTGCTGATTAGATCAAAATTTCATATTTTGCAGGGCTAGGGCTATAACATTATTTAAAAATCTTAAAAATTCGCCAAAATTCGAGAAATGTACTCCAGCTTCTGAAATTTTCGATACATTATGGGGTTCTTTATGATGTCTTTTATTTTCAATTTTTTTTGTTTGGGTTCAAAATGTTATTTCGAGTTGGGATATACCTCCCTTGTTAGGTATTCTGAACAATTAAATTACATTTCCCACCTTATTTCTGACAATCTTTATGATCACTGAACTACTTGAATTACTTGCATTTTCAAGTACATAACAGTTATTTCTTAGAAATGAAAAAGTTTAACGTATTTTTGAGCGTTTTTCTAATGGTAACAATGTTATTTTATACGCATGCGTTACAAGAACGTTCTACTGGCAGCTCAGTAAAAATTAACTGATTTAAGCAGTGATTTTTAAAAAACTGTAAAAAAATCAGTAAAAATTTCTTGATTTACCGGAAAAAACAGTGAAAATATGTTAATTAAATCAGTACTTTTCAAATTAACTGAAAATCAGCTTAAAATGTCAAAAAAGTACTGATTTCAATAAATTTTAACTGATTTACAATTAATCTTACTTATAATTTCAGTAAAATTTATTTTACTGGAATGAATCAGTTATATTTTTACTGATTTGGATTTAGAGAGTTCTTTTGACTTGAAGTGCCATCTATGGCATGTAATGGTGTTCAATACAGTCAGGAGGGAGAAGTGGTCATCTTAAACACCTAATTTTTAGTTGGAACATTTGAAATCTAATAGGGATGGCGCTTCAAGTAAAAAATACCGTTTTACACAAGTGTCAAGCGAGTTTGGGAGTTGGGCTTTTTTTAAATTCCATGCTTCATATGTACCTAGTTACCTATACACATTATATATTTTGAAATTGAATTCAACGTACTTTTTTTATACCAATTACGAAAATGCGTCACAGAAATAATTAAATAAGAGAGGTGCTTACAGCAGCTCATTTTTGTACCCAAAGATAAATTCAGTCCGAAAAATGGAGAATGAAAAAATTTCGCAAGTTTTACCACATAAATTCGCGATATTTCCAACTATATTTGATCCTAATGCTAATGAGTAATGACACTACCAATAAACTGGGGTAACTTTGATCAAAAAATGGCTATTTTTTTTAGTTTTTTTGCTGTGGAGGGGAGGGGAGGGGGGCTGCCGGGGAAGAAAAAATTCTAAGTATACTTGAGTGGATTCTGAATCGAATGGCGCAAACCGCGTCTCGATCGGATGCAGTGTTGCCACTACAGAAAATTCCAAAAACAGGTCCTCCAAAAAAAAGGGAAGTAACTTTGATCGCCCCCAAAAAAACGTGGATTTCAGTGGGGAAACCCCAAAATTACGTCTGATAAACTAGGTACTAATGTAATAGAACATATTACATATAAAATTTATTCAAAAAAAATCTAAATTTCATCTCGAAATCACAGAGATATCGTTAAAAAATAAAATTACATCATTGAAGAAAAAACATACGTTTTCAAAAGGAGAAAAAAAGCTCAAAGTTCAAGTAAAGTTGTGTTCAAGTGGCTGTCAACCTTTCTACGCAATACATGGATGTGGAAAATGAAAATTTTTGCTGTTTTCTGGGATTTCTTGCCATTTTAATACAATTTTTCTTGCTTTAGATTTGCCCAAAAAGACCCCCTCGCGTAGACTCGTTTTAAAGGAAATTTTAAGCACTTTTTCGGCACATCACCCTCCCCCCCTTCGAATACTCGTTTTGTAGGGAATTTCAAGCACTTTTTTTTAGAAATTTCATTCTGGTGTGATGAATTCCATGGTAGTTATTATACATTGTCTCATTCAAAATTTTGAATTTCTTGACCGCAGCTCTGATCGACAGTCGATCTTCAGCAACTTCCAGGATGACCTCATTCAATGTATATTCGGTGTGACGGACATATTTTCGAGTATCCGGCGTCCTACGCCGATTTCGCGGCATCTATAAAAATAATTAATTTGTATAGTTCAGTGATCAAAGTTACCCCATTTTTGTAAATGCCTCATGGTGAGCAGAGGGATGGAGAATTTTTTTTTTCAAAAGCTGATTCTTGGTGCCAATGAGTTGCTAGAGAAGTATGTATAGGACTCAATACGTTACAATAAGTGTACATACCTTTTTGTCCGGAGGTTTTCCATGGGAAACTTTTTTTGACAAAAATCACTTTTTCGAAAATGTAAATTTTAAAGCCACAAAATAAATGATAAACGAAACCAAACCACATGTAACGTATAGCCACAAGACCTGGCTATCGAATGCCGTTGGAATCACAGCGATTGGTCAACACCTCGACCGCCAGGAGCACTAAACGTGTTGAAAAAAGTGACCGATCAAAGTTACCCATGGATTATCAATGTTACCCCAGTTTACCGGTACATAGTTTGGGAGCCAAACCTACCAAAATTTAACCGAAATAATTGAAGGCTGGCACCTATCCCAAAAGTTAGTGTATGAACCCCTATTTCAAAAACCACCAGTCTGCCGATCCGCAGCTGCTGCTTTTAAGCACAGCGAAAGCTTAAAAGTTCACACTTTTCATAAACTTTCAACTGAAAACATTGATGGTTGAAATTGGTGTCAAATTGCAGGTTTTTTTTACGCTGAATCCGAATATGTAGGTCTGCCGAGCCCCAAGTGCTTCCAAAGGGTTGGTAGGCGGGGTAAAAGGGGGAGAAAATTCGCAAAATTCACAAAAAAAATCGCATAGGGTTTATAAATCGTTCTTAGCATTACACAAGAATAAGGACGACTTTTCAACTTCAAAATTTCACAAAATTTTAATATCTAGGGGATGAGGCGTGGGCAAGTATCAACAAACTCATGCATATGGACGCATGTGATACATCAAAATATTACGTTTTCTGGGTCGTAGAACTCGATTATGACAATATTTTTTTCAATGAAGGTAAGGGTGAGGGGGTGGTACCCGTTTTCATCAATTATATACAAAATCACAGATTTTTATTTAAGAAATCAAGGTGAATTTTCAAAATTTGGGTGCTTTGATCGTACAAATGAGGTATATGGATGTAGTTTGAGCTGCTAAACACGGATCTGTTGGAAATTTTTTCGTATGCCAATTTCGTGTACAAAGAAAGTGACATGTTCAATTTTCAGCCATCTGCTGTACTTATTTGTAGGTACTTGAAATCACAAAAATCGCAAAAAAGAAATGAAATGCAGTGGAAATCGGAAAAGTGGTGTATAAATACGTATTTTGGGGTATAATTAGGCAAAAAAAAATTTCGACCAAAAATAACCACTTGATGATTGAAAAACGTTGTGGAAAAATGGGTTTTCGCATTTTTCAAGATGTTCTACCACCTGGAAAATTCTGAAAAAAATATCACGTTGTACATAGGGACTAGGTACATGAAATATATTTTTTTCAGAATTGCACCTCTGAACCATCATGTGGAAAAGTCAATTTGAAGTTTTCAAACACGAGTTTCAGCTAGAAGAAATCATCGAAATTTTTTTTCAAACCATCAACTAATACCCCTCAGTATAGTGTACCACCCAAGCAAGTTTGAAAAAATTTGGTTGAAAACTCGCAAAAATAAAAAATCCTTAATGAAAAGTCTGAAAAAAAGAACGTTTTGGCCTATAACTAAGGATAGAAGGGGAGTAGGGGGCCAAAAAATTGTCCACAAGGTTTTCAGACCATAAGGACCAACTCCCATCGGTTAGTTTCGAATTTCAGCTCGGGGCAGATTCGCCTATCTTAACCGCCGGTACCTTTTCACAACTTTTCCATTACCTTCATTGCCACTATTTTTCAGAGAAAATTTTCAAATGCCACGACCAAAAAACAATGAAATAATAAAAAAAGTCTTCTCTTAAAAAATCATGACTTCGTGACTTCTATGACTAGTAGAATGTTGGACACCTTGTTCTACACTTCATACTCCAGACCTTTACTCGACTAAATTTTTATTTGGATAGAAAGTTCACAACTTTTTCAAATAATTCTGGCACATTAAAAATTTTTGTATGAACAATATTCCAAATCATTCTTTACAAATTATATTCATTTAATATTTTAATACACGATATTTTCAATGATATCAATTTAAGAACACAAGAGTCGGTAATACCTTGAAAGTTTTTTAAATAAGATTTAATTTTTTGCTGCGTTTTGTCATTTTCTTAGGTATGCTTAGTAACACTGCGGTTGATTTTTGTTTGGAATTCACACAACTCTGCACCTTCTTTTTCACAATTTTGTACTTTTTCATGGTGCCTAACTTTTTAAAACTAAAAAGCACTGCATCCCTGCGTTTAGCTCCCATATGCGATACCACCCCCTCCCATTTGATCTGGTTGAATAGGAACAGGATAAGCCAGAAAAGATTAAGCAAAAATAGGACAATCACATTCCCACAGCATTATTTTCTTCTTGCATTCATCTTCTCTTGTTTACTTATCATCAGATCAAACATAATTTACAAAAATCGCCTCAAATCCGATGTTAAAATTCATCTCACGCGTGCAGAATTATCCTTCGAGAAAATAAACCGCAACCCGCTGGACTGCTAACTACGTAAGCAAACACATGGCAGTAAATTAAATTGCCTACGCGGTATTACGAAGGCGTATATAATTTCGATACATCGACGAACAAAAAAATCGCCGCATTATGAGATTCTCGTAATGCGGTATCTTCAGGACCAGCATCCTAATTCCAAATACCCACCCTTGCCTTCACCTCCCACCTTTCCAATCGAATAATACCCGCCTACGTGTCCTCAGCATTAAAATTATCGAGAAAATTTTCCTGTTTGTAAAGTCCCCAAGGGAAGCGAATTGAAAAAGACACGGAATTCAGAGCGACAAGATAACTTATCGTGAAAATATGAAAAAAACCGGACAATAAATATTTAAAGCTACAAAAGTCACGAAAAAAATCGATACATCGGTCGTAAAACCGGGTCGTAAATTTTTCAAGAAAAAATTTTCTACGAGAAAATCGAGTCGAATACTCGAAAAGAACGACCTATTTTCACAACCACGTTGCCAAATTTTCGTATTACAATTTTTTATTCACTCGTATGAACGACCGAGCTGGGCTAATCATTTTTACGTTTTTTTTTTTCTCATCATATGCATACCATAATATTATTTGATGTTTCCCCAGAGACAATTTCCTCATCATTTTAACCATTCATCTATTTCAACGTGCCAAGAAAAAAATTCTACGTGCATTTTTTCACCATAAAATTTATGGTATTTTTTCGAAACGAATCATTAGTTAATTTACAAATTCGTTTGAAAGTTTTTCCAAATGGTATTGTTTGTGAAAAAAAAGCAGCTCTGAATCCGGTCTTCTGGTGCCATATTTCTCATTTCCTCTTCCCTCGGGAAATTCGGACTCATTCCGGATTAGAATTTTCCTCCCAATCGAACAGGTAATAGAATCGAGTCACCTGCAGCTGCGGTGTATCCGTCATTCAACCGACAACACTATGCCAATTTGCTCGTATCACCTTCGTCGCTTCTATCGTATCGTGTACCAATAACAATACCATGTGTATTCGACCTCAAACCGCGACCGGTCATTTAATATAGGTATCTAATTCGCCAACACCGACAAAAATTAAAACGTACGTCCTTAAAAGGTCGATCAACTGTTGCCTAAATATGCGGGGACATCGATAGAGAAAAAAAAAGCACCAACATAATATCCAATCTAAGTAGGTATGTAAAGAATAAGAACCGTATCGCGTCTATCCATTCTATACCACGAGTCCATAGATTATGCGCGCTTTACAGTCCATAATCCCAAAAAAAATTCACACCTAGGGTAAGAAAGCAGAAGGGAGAACGAGGTAGAACCGAGGATAAGTGTAATTTCTCACACCCTCTTCGTCGCAGCCCACAATGACAATGGGCGCAGCAAAAGGAAATGAATCTATCGTATTGAAATCGAATTATAAATACAAATACGAGTGGAGTAAATTCGGCCGACACTTTCTGCATCATTAACTTCGCACGAAAACAAACCATCAGCGCCTTGCCTTCCTCTTCTCACCGCTCCGAGCCTCTTACTTTTCCGTATCATTCCATTCGTAATTTTCCATCTATGAACTATTACAATGCGCTATCTAAGTACCTTACTTACATTCGTAAGCCTAAACCACTCTCGATCACTCTTTTTCTCTTATCGTACCGCTTAACGTACAACATGTCCTCGAAATATGGCTTCCATCGTTATCTCGTAAATGCAATAAGGTAATATTGCCCAATTTTTTGCTACTGTTTTTTTTTCAAAAAAATATTTCACTCTCGATTGGAGAATTTTTCTTTGAAATAATTCGTGGTATCTACTGGATCTGAAAAATAAAAATTTAGTGCTATTTTCTGGATTTTTTTTTGGTTTTAAATTTGTCAAAAAACTGTTTATTCTTCGATTTAAAAATTCAAGGATAAGAGAGGAAAATTTTAAAATTCTTGCTATTTTTTGGATTTTCTTGTTTTTCCTACCAGTAAACACCATGAATCATTTGCGAATGGTCAAATAAAATGAAAAACTGAATTCCAGTTTCACGACAATTTTTTCAATTTACACGTAATTGAAATTTACAAATTTTACATTGGCCCTCTCAGGCATCAAACACAGATTTTTGGGAAAAATAGTGACTTTAGTGACTTTTTATGAGGCAAAAAGTGACCTATTTTTCGAAAAAAGTGGCCAATTTTTAATTTTTTTCATTCTTAAATAAATACCCCCCCCCCCCCACAACTATATTTTTCATAACTCCAACAGTATTTCTCTTTGCGATAGTGCTGAAAAAACTTTTTTTCTGAAAATTTTTTTTATTAATAAATCTTTGACAAGGTATCAATCAACAAGGCTGGTGAACTAATAAGTAAATAAAAAAAAGATTTGATAGGCCTTTTTTTTAGAAATATCTGTTTTTTTTTTAATTTTATGCAAGAGGGGTAGGCCGTTTGAACGAAAAAATCTAACCAATAGCGACCTTTTGGCAAAAAAAGTAACTTTTAGTGACCAACCTTGAAAATAGAGGACAATGCTTGCCCTCTCCCTCCTAGTTCTTACACAATAATAAGGAGAGAATCAAGATTGACAATTTCAAACAATTTCCAACAAAATAATTTAAAACAATTCGTCTTTATAAGCAGAACCTCACTTTCTTGGCACTACACTTCATTGGTTTGTATGGGATAACGAAACTATAAAAGGAACCTTTACAGTCCCTCCGCACCGATTGAGCTGAAATTTGGGTCATTGAAAGAGAATGTCGTCCACACCTCAGAACCAAATTTTTAGCAGCCTAAATTGATTTCTTAATTTTTGGGGAATTTTTGAAAATGGCAGAAATGGTCTGTTATAGTTCAATTTTTCATATGAGTGGTAAATCATGAGGTAAAAATCTGAAAATTGGTTTCTAAACTAAAATCGATCCCTCGATTCGATGGTGATCATTTTCAAGTCGATTTGAAGCCTCCAGCAAAATCTGACTAGTTCTCCAGTGTACTGGCATTTCTTTAAAAAGTGAAGTAATTAACTTTGGAAGCTGAAAATTTGGTCATATCGCAAGTTCGAGATTCTCAATCAAATCGCCAGGATAAATTGAAAAATGTACTTGATTTACCATTCTTTTGAAAAATTGAACTATCGATAGGCCATTTCTGCAATTTTCAAAAATTCGCCAAAAATCATGAAGTGAGTACAGCATTCTCTTTCAATTCAAAAGCCAAATTTCGGCTCAATCGATGAGCACCGGTTGTATTGTTCACTTAAAACACAATCCTTTGCAATAAAATTTTCGTGTTCAGATCAAAAAAAATAAATAAATAGCAGATTGATTTTGAAATGGTCGAAGGTAACCTCACATTTGAGAATTTGCAGGCATCATAGCAAAATTTTTGAAGAAAAAAGTAACTTTCAGTAACTTTTTTTTTAGCAAACAGTGAGCATAAAATGACCAAAAAATAACCAAAAGTAACCAAAAATTCAATTTTTTCTGAGGGGATTTTTTTACAGTTTTGGGAGGAGAGGGGAGGGAAGGGGGAAACTTTTGTAGTTTTCTGCAAACATTTCAAAGATAAATTAACTGAAAAGACGTGAATAACTTCATTTATTAAATTCCTTCGTCAAAACAACAAACTAGCAAAAATCTATTTTTTAATTTTTTTATTGAAGAATTTTGAAAAATAGCAATTTCTACCTGAAAATTTGAAGTTTTGCCTGGACGTGCGAAGAAAACGTGACTTTCGAGGAGAAAAAAGTAACCAAAGTGACATTTTAGACGTGAAAAGTAACCAAAAGTGACCGAAGTCGAAAAAAATGGCAAACACCCTAAACTTGAACCCCTTCAAAGTTATCAAAATATATGCTGTTGGATTCAATTTTCAATATTTCAAACATTCATTTTTCATCTTTCACATTCGATATTCAACATTCAACACGTGACTTTCAATATTCGAAATTCGGTATTCAATATTTTAAATTCGATATGCAATTTTCGATTATTCCATTTTTATTTATTTACTTTATTTAGATTATATACTGAATTCACCCCAAGGTTAAAACAAATCCACCTGAAATTAGGTTCGAATCCGAATCCACGAATTATTACCTTCTTTTGGATTCGAATCCGGATCCAAATAATATATTTCGCATTTTTGTGATTCGCATCAATGCGTAGATTCGTAGATTTGAATCCACGAATCCATTATTTGAGGAAAAAATGAAAAGCCCCATAAAACAACACAAACCAAACCTACGAACATAAATTTTGGTTTGGGAGTCCTCCTTCCGACAAAGATAGAATTTGTTTGTCCTATAGTACTTCCACGCTAAAAAGTGCATGACGTCATGATGAATTTCGGAAAATTTTTCTTTTCAATTTTGATTAAAATGATTAAAGTGAGGATATTTTTCTTTTTTCATTCCAAATTTATGTAGTAACTTCTGAAAAATTTTAGAAAAATCATCTCAAATGTGAATTTTCACTCAAAACGTAAATAAAAAATTGTGACGTCATGCACTTCTTAGCGTGGAAATAGTATAGCAGGCCTCCTCCTCCCCCCCCCCCCAGAAAAAAACGCGGGCACGAAAGAATCTCCAAACCGAAACGAAAAGGAAACAAATCTGGACGAATCCTTTAAAACAATTCGAATCAATTTTACGAATCCGTAAGAAATGTTTTATGGATTCGAATCATTGATACGAATCGAATTTCACGCAGTGGATTCGAATCTTTCCAACCTTAATTCAACCTTTGATTTTCGATGTTCAATTTTTAATTTCCGACATTCAGTTTTCAATCATTGACATTTGATTTTTAATTTAGGCATTTACGTTTTCAAGTATTCAATGATTTTTATTAGATTTGGACAAAATTTCAAAAAAATAACGATAATTTGAATGTTTTTTCATATTTTTATCGATTTTTGTACTGTTTTTAAAAATTTCAATAAAATTTCAGCATGTATTTTTTTTCATCAACTTATAAAAATTAGTTTATCAATTTTCATGTATTCTTCGACAAAATTTTCACTTTTTTATTCAATTTTTACAATAGCAATTTCGATCAATTTTTATGAAACTTTGAAACTTCCTTCACAACTTTTCGATTGATTTTCGTGCTGAAAAATTTTAATAACGTTTAAAAAAAAATTGCATTATTTATACAAATTAATTCACAGTTTTACTACATTTTACATAAAATCAATTATTCTATACCTAAAAAATTGGCAATTCAAACAGTTTTGAATAATTTCAACGGATGTAACTTTTTAAATACTTGATGTGATTTTCAAAATTATTATTTTAATCCAATTTCATGCTGTTTAAATGCCATTTCTGCAACTTTTACACTCCCTATTCAAAAAAAACTATTCTCATTAAATTGAATTTTCACTCGTTTCAATTAATTTTAACAAAATTAAAAATGATTTTGATTTTAATTTAACATTTTTTCGTCTATTCAAAGTAATTTTTCGGCCATTTCTAGTAAATTAAATAATTCCCTAAAATTTAAATCATGATTTCAAAAAAAAATTCAATCTCAAACGTACTCCCGGTCCTGTTCAAACGTGATTCTTTCAATCATCCATTCACACAGCAATATTCTCGCAAATACGCTAATCACCGCATTGCATCGCATTCGAACAACTTCGTAAAATTGTTAACGGTTGTTTTGGCTCTATTTACGAGCTTTATACAATCTCGTTATTGCACACAAAAATGAACATCTTACGATCGATAAAACAATAAACATTAG
The DNA here is from genome assembly GCA_033439095.1 of Pseudococcus viburni. Lineage (NCBI taxonomy): Eukaryota > Metazoa > Arthropoda > Insecta > Hemiptera > Pseudococcidae > Pseudococcus > Pseudococcus viburni. The sequence goes on from JAVBJF010000031.1 coordinate 643,762, forward strand.
TGCATTGCGTTATCGCCACAAAGTACTGCATAGGTTTCTCTGCATAGAATTGCTCCAATGACTCGACTCTTCTCTCCGCTCACCCTCGGCTAATTTTTATCGTCTTGCGACGTTCGTAACGGAACTTCTTCCTTAAAATTTCTACACACACATGAGAAATCGCCACATAGTATCTTTCAATTATTACCCGAATATAGATGATCGCCGAATATAACGCACGGTATGTTTAATTCGAATACTTCGAAAATTATTCCGCCTTTATGCGCTTGTGAAGTCATCCTATAATACTGATCAGAGACGTGCGCTTGAGTTAACGAGCGAAATTGCAGCTGAATGTAGTGAAAGTGCTCACTTTGAATGAAAGACTATTTAAACTATTTTAATAGTACGTACAATGTCCGTGAGTATTTCTCATTCTTATTCTTTATTTTTTTGATTGACATATCGTTCGTTGTGCGAATGGTGAATCATATGCGATGGTTTCAACGTTTCAAGAATCCCACCTAGAGCCCAAAATTAAATTTTTGAGAAAAACTTGTTTCAAAAAAATGATTTTTTTAGGGTTTTCATTGACTAATGCAGCAATTTTATTGGAAATTTATGCCCAAAAACAGTACCAAACAAAAATGAAATGCGAGTGAAAAAAACCGTTGGGTGTTTTCAAAACTATTTTTACAGGAATTTAATTTAGAAAATTCTAAAACCAAAATTGAAAATAATTTTGAGAAAATTCAAAACAGAAAAAAATCGAAAAATTTCCAAATTTTGAGCTGGAACAAAAATAAATTGAAAGTACATCATAAAAGAACCCATATCCAAAATTTCAGGTACCAAAGTTCATTTCTCGAATTTTGAGACTTTTTGAAATTTCAATACTGCCTCATCGTCCTGCAAAACATAAAAATTTGATGTAATCAACGAAAAATGCTAAAATTTGGTATATACCTTATTTTCGATCTTCCAAATCCATTAGAATTCATTTCGGAGCCTCAAAATTTTTTGGAATTTTTCAGAACTGAAGAAAAGTCAATAAAAATGGTCCATTTGAACTTTAGCACCTTTAATCACGAATTACACATTTTGGTGGCCTATTTGATGATTAAAGTACAATTTTCCAAACTTCGTAATTTCGAGTTGAAATCCATATTTTTGGCAGAAGAATGAAAATTTTCTTTGAAAAAATTTAAACACATTGAGGTGAAAAACTTAATTTTTTCTCAGCACTGATTTTCTCCCTCCAATTTTTTTCTCAGGTCTATAATTTTTTGATTTCGATTGCGATTTTTTCGATGATTTTCCCTCAAAGCAGGAATTTCTCCCTCCAATTTTTTTCTCAGATCTAAAATTTTTTCATTTCGAATACAATTTTTTCCAAACACTGAAATTTCTCTCTCCAATTTTTTTCTCAGGTCTACAATTTTTTGATTTCGATTACAATTTTTTCGATGATTTTCCCTCAAAGCTGGAATTTTTCCCTCCAATTTTTTTCTCATAAAAACTGAAATTTCTCCCACCAACTTTCCCTCAGGTCTACAATTTTTTTCTCAGATCTTAATTTTTTCATTTCGAATATAATTTTCTCTCAACACTGAAATTTCTCCCTCCAATTTTTTTTTTCAAATCTAATTTTTTTTATTTCGAATAAAATTTTTTCGCAACACTGAAATTTCTCCCTCCTCCAACTTTTTCTCAGGTCAACAATTTTTTGATTTCGATTACAATTTTTTCGATGATTTTCCCTAAAAGCTTTTTCTCAGATCTAAAATTTTTCATTTCGAATAAAAATTTGTCTAAACACTGAATTTCTCCCCCCCTCACTTTTCCTCAGGTCAACAATTTTTTGTTTTCGATTACAATTTTTTCGATGATTTTCCCTAAAAGCTAGAATTTCTCTCTTCAATTTTTTTCTCAGATCCAAAATTTTTTTGTTTCAAATAACATTTTTTCGCAACACTGAAATTTCTCCCTCCAACTATTTCTCAGGTCTACAATTTCTTAACACAGTTGAAGAAATGTTAAACCCGAGAAAACGATTGGAGGGAGAACTTTCAGAGTTGAGAAAAAATCATCGAGAAAATTGTAATGGAAATTAAAAAATTGTAGTTCCAAGAAAAAAAATTTCAGTGTTGAGAAAAAATTTTATTCGAAATAAAAAAATTTAGGGTTGGAAAATATTTGTAAGTGATACGCGAAAAAAACTGATTCATCTTCGATTTTCTTATTGATGATTATTGATTACGATCTAGCCCCTCGTAACCATTTCCAATCAATTCGGGTGATTGAAAATGCGAGTGTCTACCAAATTTTAGCTGTTTAACTGGGTTCGCGTCGGCGCATTTTCAAATACTTTCCAGGAATATTTTCTGCCAAAAAAATGGATTTGAACTCGAAAATAGGATTCTCAGAAAATTGTGCTTTAATCGATCGAATAGAACACCAATATGGGTAATCTGTAATTGTAGATGCTAAAGTTTATAATTGACCATTTTTATGAGCCTTTTTCCAATACTGGAAAATTCAAAAATTTTCTGGAGGCTTCGAAACGTCTCTAAACCACTTCCAATCGACTCGGAGGTCGAAAATGGGGTATGTACCAAATTTCAGTTTTTTTCTTTGATTGGATTAAATTTTTATATTTTGCAGGGCAATGAGGTAATTTTGAAAATCCAAAAATTCGCCAAAATTCGAGAATTGAACTTGAGCACCTTAAAGTTTAGATATGTATGGGATTCTTCTACGATATACTTTTCAATTTATTTTTGTTTCAACTCAAAATTTTACTTCGAGTTGAGGAACTTCCCTCATTAGAACAAAAAAAGTAAAAATACCACACGAAAAAATCATCCTTCCAGTTGGTATAAATAGTTTCCCCTGAAAAATTCCAATTTTGGCATTGCTAATGAGAAACTAGCCGTACAACAGCCAATAAAATATACCCTGATATTCGTAGATCAAGATACATCTAACTAAGCCTATATAACACTCATTAGCAAATATCCGAAGCCTATCTCCAAGGTTACACTTTCGGAACACAGGTAAAAAAGCACTGACCACCTTTGTCTCCTGAGTCAGAGCTGCGAACAGCCCAATCCTATGTAAATATTTACGCAATCGCTCATTCCGCGGTCATTAACGATTTGTCACGTTGAAAAATTTACCAATATTTGTCATCGTTGTTGAGACTCGAGGAGACAACAGCAACGGCAGCTCGAAAAATTCCATTTTCGCGCCTCCCTCCCCCACCATGGGTCGGTTAGCTCTACAATTAGAGACGCGAATTTCCAAAACAATACGCGTGCTAATTGCGAAGACAGCGACGATTGACGAGCACCGTGTACTCTGCTAATACGAAAACTTGAATATGTATCGCTATATCGTACGAGGTTGGCGAATTTTCGAATCCTATTAAACGTCATTCGTCTACGACAACAAACTCATCAACGAACGCGGACAGCCATATTTCCTTACAACCATCCACAGTCATCCAGTCATCATCATCATCATCAACAGCAAACACCACCGCAAGAAATCCATCTCCGAAGACGAGCTGCACGCCGAACAAAAACTTCAAAACGCACGAAATCTAACGGAATCTACGACGATTTTTCTTCCTAGTCTCACTCTTTCACTCTTCGCAAGTCCACAATTACCGACTCTTTTTCTTTGGCCGCGGCGCATCGCGCTTTAAAGACTTTTCGTGATGTAGTGGTTCTCAACGGAAACAATACGCCGACGCTGCTCCGATTTATCGCCTTGAAAATTTCACACGATAATCGCAACTGCTTTCTTCGCGGTCAAAAGTCATCGTCACGAAATTGCAAATTTTCACAAGTATTTTTTCGCTTCCACTTTGCTAACCACTGATCTAAATACATAACTATAGTGCCAAGATGGGACGCGGCGGTGACGACGATTATCTGGTGCATATGTAGGTACACTTTGTGTTCGACCAACACAATAATCTACCTGCGTGTAGTGCACGTAAGTATACGTAATGTAACAATGTACTGTATGCATGTCACAATAACACGATACTATGAAAGAGCTCGACTGATGCCTATGGCTCTGGCTGGCCCTTCGTCGTCGACTGGTGTCTTTAAAAAAAATCTCTCGAGTCATCTACTGGCATCATTTTACATACAACAAATTTTCAAATTAAACGTGTCACAGCAAAAAGGACAGGTATAGAAAAAATGGCGTTTTTGGGAAATCGCAATTGAAGTTTGAGTATATCTTTTTCAATACTAAATTAAGGAATTGAGCTGGGGAAAAAAATTAACCTTAAAATTTCATCTTTTTGCTACAAGAAAGCAACTCGCCCATCACTTGATATTTTTTCTATTTTTTTCTATAGGCTCATTCCATGTCAACTCTACCAGGTTTTAACCTTGGGTCTTCCGATTTCGCTCAAAAAATTTTTACGAGTTCTCCTCGATGGTCTAATGGAGGAATCACCGTCATTCCGATCCTAATCCTTCAGAGGGGCGGGGGTGAGCCTTGTAATTTTCGTATAATTAGGATTTTTTGCGAAATGGCTCAACTTTGAGGGCGCATATCTCGAGATCGGTTAGCTCCAAGATGAATCTGTTCATGAGGATTTGTAAAGAATGGAAAGGAAATTCAAAACTGATAATCACATTTTGAAAAGTTCAAAGTAGAACTTTTGTGATGAAAGCTCAACTTTCATGATAACATAAGTACAAAACATCAGGGCCCCCATTTAAAAATATGAAAAAATTACCATGAAGAGAACTTTTTATATATTTTTCAACTAATTACTTTTCAAGATGGGATCTCAATACCCCTGGGGGGGCACAGTGGTCCTAAATTTTGGTCAAAATTCAAAAAAATGGAAATAGTGAAGTGATACATCGATTTCTACTAATTCGAAGGCGCTGAGTTCGAATATGTGCTTAGTTTTTTCACTTGGCCCCTCTGAACCCCCCTATCAGCCCCCTAATGAGATCAAAATTCAAAAAAATGCAAAATAACGTATGATGTGTCGTTTGTTGAGGTTTTTAGAGCGCTGAGTTCGAATATTTGCTCATTTTTGGGGTTCGACCCTTTGGGGCCCCATAGCCCCCAATTTTGAAAAAACACATTGATTTTTTCAATTTTTTAGTAATTTGGGAGTCAGTGTGGGACGCGAAGAAGGCGGATCGAGAAAGTAAGTTGATAATCGAGCACAGCATCCTCGAATTAGTAGAAATCGATATGACACATGCTATTTCTATTTTTTTGCATGTGATGTGTTTTTTTCAAAATTGGGGGCTAGGGGGCACCAAAGGGTCGAAACCTAAAAATAAACAAATATTCGAACTCAGTGCCCTAAAAACCCCAACAAACGACACGTCATACGTTATTTTTCATTTTTTTGAATTTTGACCGCTTTGGGGGCTGATAGGGGGGGGGGTCAGAGGGGCCAAGTGAAAAAACTAAGCACATATTCGAGCTCAGAGCCTTCGAATTAGTAGAAATCGATGTATCACTTCACTTTTTCCATTTTTTGAATTTTGACCAAAATTTAGGACCCCTGTGCCCCTCCAGGGGTATTGAGATCCCATCTTGAAAAGTAATTAGTTGAAAAATATATAAAAAGTTCTCTTCATGGTAATTTTTTCATTCAGATTTTTAAATGGGGGCCCTGATGTTTTGTACTTATCATGAAAGTTGAGCTTTCATCACAAAAGTTCAACTTTGAACTTTTCAAAATGTGATTATCAATTTTGAATTTCCTTTCCATTCTTAACAAATCCTCATGAACAGATTCATCTTGAACCTAACCGATCTCGGGATATGCGCCCTCAAAGTTGAGCCATTTCGCAAAAAATTCTAATTATACGAAAATTACAAGGCCCACCCCGCGCCCCTCTGAAGGATTAGGATCGGAATGACGGTGATTCCTCCATTAGACCATCGAGGAGAACTCGTAAAAAAAATTTGAGCGAAATCGGAAGACCCAAGGTCAAAACCTGGTTGACATGGAATGATCCTATATTGAAAACAAAAGGTTGAGTTATATGTCCTTTTTGTTGAGACAAAATTTCATTTCGACCCTTCTACGTTTGATGACGTATATTTTTTCCGGAAGTGAAAATAAAAAAAAAATCTTCATACAAAAGTTGAAGAAAATGCAAAAAGGAACATTTTCGTGAAAAAAATTTAAAATTATCTCTTCAGGGAGCGGATATATCGCACTTTAAAAAATGACAACCTTTTTTTTCATTTTCTTGGTTACAAAAAAATGCTAAAAATACATTTTGGACGAATTTTATTATTTTTCAAATTTATGACGAAAAAAAAAACACTTCATTAAAATTTTACAATTATCTGCACAGTGAAAAGATTAAACATTACGCAAATTATCGAGAATCAAACATGTAATGTAGGTACCGAATTGCAAACTTCGCATTTTAAAAACGCCATAACTCTTCGAGGAAAACATATTGGAAGGTGGGAGGGGGCTCATTGGATAGAGAAAACTTCAGAAAATACGAATCGCTTGTCGCATCAAAAAGGACATATGCTGAGTTATGCCCTTTTTGTTATGACACATTCAATTGTTACTTTTATAATTTTATATTTTGGCTGACACTAATCGAATGAGAAATTATTCAAATTTAAGTTGTATTTTTATTCGCTACGTCTTTAGAAATCAATGAAATACCTACTGGACAATAAGCAGTAAACGAGACGGAAAAACCAGCATTGCGTACGAATTTGCGCAGCAACTGTCTGTAATTCTGACCAACCATTGCCGAGCCGAGTTGGTACTGGCAGTCGTAAAAAATATTAACGATTTTCTTTCATAACATAAGTACCTTTTTTATCTCATTCTACTCAAAATGTGAACATTCTAGTGGATTTTTTACACCGCAGTAGTCTATAGTGGTCGTAAATGAGAAACAAAATATAAGCAAGTTCTTCGAATGATTCGAATAACCTCGATAAATTCGAATTTGAAAACATACCCGAGGATACCAATCCAAAAACGTCAGTGAAATTCTGTATTTACCTGCGAACAAAGAAAAATTCAAATTAGTTTGGTGAATTTTTAGAAGCAGAAAAACATTATAAGTAAGTATTTTAGAAATTTTTACTGCAATTATTTGTTAAAAATTTGAATTAACCTTTATCATATTTTGTTGAAATATCGTAAGTAATTTAGAATAATTTAATTCGGAGGTACTTTACCACAGAATCGTTCGCGAACGATTGAAAAGATTCGGTTATGTTGAACGCAAAATATAACATTGCGAGTAAGAATGAATGGAATACGCGAAATGGCCGTGTGATTCAAACATTCATGAACGATTTGTTCATCGATCTTATAACTAAGTCATTCATTTTAATTTTAGGTTTCTCTGATTAAATAAAAAAAATCGAGTATAATCGAACAGTGACAAAGTCTGATAGGCAGTCAATGACGCCAATGAAGTTTTTAACGAAACAAAAAAATTAATTTCAAAAATGTTGAAAAACATCTGAGGGGCTTGGTTCCAAAACTCACTTTTGCCATAAAGGTACATTTTGAGAAAACCACGAAAAACGATTACACAGTGCGCGTTTTATGTTTCGATGCCAGTTATGGTCTAGATTGATGAAGTTGGTGTACATGAAGAGGCTTATGTAAAAAAAAAACAAAAGTAGTCCGCCATTGTGCCTTAAAGTTACAATTACCTATGGCAAAAGTGAGTTTTGATTCCAACTCATGATTTTTGCAAATTTTCATTACATTACGACGTTGAAAATTGGTTTTCATGACCTAAGAACAAAGTTTGACCCTAAACAACAATGACTTACCGGTTCATTTTAACAATGTTTTTTTCTCACTCATTCAGATGTCAAAGTCTTTTTGTAGTATTTCTTCGCCCGTTTGCCATTATAATACCGTTAAGATCATTGCAACTTTGTTAACCACATATTATTTGATGTTATCAATCATTGTGCCGCTCAGAAATACGTTAAAAAAAAAAGTTGGCATCAAAACTCACTTTTGCCAATGGCAAAAGTGAGTTTTGGAACTGAAGTCACTTTTCGTTCGCGGATTCTCGCGGAATCGAGACATTAACGTGAAAACGTAGATCGTAGGGTTGTAGAGCATGAAAAACTGAATCAGAATCCGCAAAAAAAACGAAATCGATTTTTTTGGCAAAAGTGAGTTTTGGAACCAAGCCCCTCATCTATTACCTATCTTGTTTGAAAATTTCTAGCTATGATTTTCTCGTATCAATTTTTCAGCTTATCAGAATACCACCCCAAAATTTTCATTTTTTTTCAACAAAGAAATGGAATTACGAAACTCAACGTTTTGATTAAGTATTACATATTATTTTCTTTGAAAAAAATGAAACCAAAAATGGTTTACAAAATTGACAAGAAAATAAACGACCCCCCCCCCCCGAAAAAATGGCTAATTATCTGATTACACTACATTACAAAAAATTGGGCATCCTTGGTGTCAAAATGGTTGATAAGTTTGAAAGATTAGAATTTTAAAGTTTGAAAAAGTATTCTTATCATCCAAGAATCCAATTCAAAAATACATAGATTTTTTGGATAAAATTTTGTAGTTTACGAAAAATCTGACTGTCAAAAGAGAAAATCTTCAAATTCACTGATAAATTTCTCAGATTGGTGAAATTTCCCGAAGATTTTGGGTTTTCAGAAAATGGGCAGTTGGGCATTGTTTTTCATTGTGGAACAGAAAATAATTATCAAAAATGAAAACCTTTTCATTCGATTCGTTGGCAAATGATTTCTCTGAATAATAACTTGACAAAAATTTTCGCCCTTGCTTTGCTCGGGCTTAATAAGTTTATCCAATTATATGCATATTTTTAAAAATTATATAAAATTAAACTTATTTTCAAAATTTGTAGTTTCACATTCAAAAGGTATATTTTTTAATAAAAATTACATTTAAAAAAAATTAACTTGATGAGCCATGAATTTTATCCATGAATGTTGAGTACGAACCTGAAATATTGAAAAAATTAACATTTTTGGTGGCTATAAAATTCTCGATTTTTGAAAAAATGTTGCCCTCGCTTCGCTCGAGCAAACGTTCATTTCCATGACAAAAAATATATAGAGAGTATAGATTGAAAAAAGTTGTATTCGGGACTGACACGGAAACGTAAAAATGGACGTAGCGGCGTTAGTGGAGTGAAGAGGGGCCAACTTGAAAACGGTGTAGAAAATAATTTTTACATAGGGTTTATATGGGAACGTTCTATTATTTTACAAATTTCTCCAGAACGGTGGCAGATGCGTAATTTTTTGTAAGAACTGAATTTAAAGTAAATTAAATTATCTTTAAATGCTATTCAAACAAAAAACTACACAAATGTCTCGTTTTCGAGAAATTTTGTAAAAACAAAACGTTCCTGTACAAACCTTATGGTGACGATTTCTTCTACACCGTTTTCAAACGAGCGCACACTAGCGCTACCTGGACGGATGTCAGTCCCGAATCTACTATGAGCCAGAAAATATTTATAGGGAAAAGGTTGGAAAGCCTCAATTTCCTTCTGTTGACTGAAATTTTGAAAAAAATTATAAAATTTCAGGTTTCAAATTTTTTTACCCCCTTCCCCTCTTCGTATGAACTCAAAAATTTTGTTCTTTTTAAATAATAATGCGATTTTTTCAATTTACTTCCCCCCCCAAATTAGGAACTAGGGAGGTACCGAAGGGTCGAATTCAAAAAATAAGCAAATATTCGAACTCAGTGCTCGTAAAAACCTAACAAACGACTGGTCACACGATATTTTTCATTTTTTTGAATTTTGACTTTATCAAGGGAATTAGTAGGGGGTTTAGAGGGCCAGAAGGGTCTGATGAAAAAAACTGAGTACATATTCGAACTCAGCGCCTTTGAATTAGTGGATATGGACTTGTCACTTAACTTTTAAGATTTTTTTTGAATTTTAGTCAAAATTGTAGACCCATGTCCCCCCCCCCCGGTGTAGAGATATCATCTTGAAAATCTGTTGGTTTAAAAAAGGGTAAAAAGGGCTACTTACTGTAATTTTTTCAGTTTTTAAATGGTAGCTTTCATCTTTTGTACTCATTATGAAAGTAGAGTTTTTACCGCCAAAGTGCAACTTTGAGCTTTTCGAAATGTGATTCTTGTTTTGAATTTCCCATCAATTCTTTTTCAGCCCTCGCAAACAATTTTCCCTCAAATATAACCGATCTCGAGGCATGGTCCTTCAAAGTTGGGTAATTTGGAAAAAAATAGCAATTGCATAAAAATTACGAGGCACGCCCCCAGCCCCCTTTGGTGTTAGAAGGAAATTATCGCAGTTATGTGAATAGACCATCAAGGGGAACTCGTAAAAAAATTAAACGAAATCGGAAGACTCGACTTCCTTTTTGGTTCGAGTTGGTATGAAATAGCCCAAATGTTTTCTGGACCTTCAAATTTTTTTAGATTTTTCGGCAAGGTGGCCTTTTTAAAAAGGCTTAAAAACTTTTTTATTCCGATTTCTATCAAAATTAAAGAGAATAAATGACCAAATGACCAAATGGAAAAACCAATGCTAGATTCGTGTTCAGCTAGTTATAAATAACTCTCTTTATACACGATTTACGCGGCCATTTTACCAAAAGTCCAAAAAATCGAGTTTTTTCATTGATTTTTTCATCACCAACTGAAAAAACGCTGGCAAAATGGTAAAAAATTAAAGAAATAGAAAATTTTTGTTTCAAATAATACACATAAGATACTTTGATCGAATTTTTCACAATATTTTGAACAACTTTTTCCCCATTTTCCAAACTCATTTGCAGAATATTCTGTTGGGAAAATTAAATCGGAATAAATATTTTTCAATTTCTCATTTAGATTCTCAAAATTCCCAAATTTGAATTCGCTTGGGGGTGAAACACTCTCCCACACCCCTTCACTCTTCACGCTTCTACGCCCCACACGCCAAATTAAACCAAATTCAACAACCGACAAAATACTCGGCTGTAATTAAATTCGTTCCGCGGATCGGCGGACACCTCTTTATAGCGTAATTAACCCAATACGCATTACATACCATACGCGCATACGTAGAAATTAAAATCAACACCCTCCTCTCATCATTACGAAAACTACGCAAACGCGTGTCGTCAAAAAAACATAGTCTAATTAGAGAAAGAAACGTATTTTGATTTCCAGCGAGATTAGAATAATTCTCGTTTTAATTAAACTGAGACCATTTCGACTGTTTCCTGGGTCTTTTGCGAGTCGGCTGCTTGCCTCAGATCGTTATGGACAAAAAGCTGTATTCGCATCGTCGAACTTCACCAAGCAGGCAGTAAAACAAGAACAACAACGATACATTATCGCAGAACCGCTCGTGTCATCGTGTTTACGAATGTGTAACGAATTTGATCCAATCTTTGTAGAGCAATTACAAGTGTCAAGGGATTCCATTCTTTATCGTGTACAAATGAACCAAGATTCATTCATTTTTCATAAAAAAAACACGTAACATTGAATTGCCTTCAAGTCTGCAATCGCCATCCTGTCGATACCCACCACGAAGTCTGCACCTAAGGAGATTTCGATTGAATAATAGATGCCATCGCATGACGAGACGAGGAAGAAAAGAACGTGAAAAAATTCTTAATTGTTACTCGTACACCTGTGACAAGGCGTCTGTATTACGAGTATTACCCATATCCCATATTATACTTTCTTGGAGTGGTTCGTTAATGAATGGCGGTAATTTGCCGGCATAATGAAAAAAGAATACGAGAGAATGATTAATAAATACAAATATAGGTACGAAAGACGGTGGACTACCGTGTGTATGTCTATGTACTTGTACATCTTACGTGCGTATTATCTATTCGTATATACGACAAATGACCAACCAACCAAATACGTCAACTGCCGACGCATTGGCCGTGTGTGCAGACTGCAGAACCGCAGACATGCTTTTGAAAACGTCGTATATTAGGAATTTATTATGATCGTCGTGTTTCCAGCTCGTATTCTATTGAGTCGTATTTTCGTGTGTGCCATATTCTTCTGCACATAGTAGGATTCGATGAATCTCATCACTTCTTCAGTTTTTTATTGAGAAATACTCACAAGAAAGCTTTCGGAATTGTATTCAAAAAAGATGAAATGGACTGTTGAAAGTTGGAAAATTGAAGAAAATCATATTTTGCTTCTGAAATACAGTTTATTGTTGGGAATTTTCAAGAATTTTCAATCTTGTTAAGTTATTATTCAGAGATGTACCTAGTAAGAACAGACATCCCAGGCAAAATTTGAAAAAAAAAGTAACTTCAGGAACCTCTGACAGTCGGAAGAGTAACCAAAAAAGTCCAAAAAAGTACCTAACCTTTTTTTAAAATTACAATTTATGATTTCACCTAGAAATGTAAAAAAGTCATTCGAATTTTTACTTGGAGGGTTAATTCGTATAACTAAAATGCCATGGTATACTTTTTCAAATCATTTTTTAAAGCAATTTTTGATTTCTTTTTAAAAAGAAAATTTTTTTAAAGCAAACTTTTTAAAACAATTTTTTTAAAGCAAAAACCAAAAAAATGATTTTTTACTCAAATTTTTGAAAAAAGTAACTTTTTTAAATGAAAAGTAATCAATAGTAACTTTTGAGTACAAAAAGTAGCAGAGTTACTTTAAAAGTAACCTACTGATGCCTGTAAGAAATTGAGAAATATTTTTTCCCAACTCATCTACCTATTGCAGAATATTCTGCAAATGAGTTCGGAAAATAGAAAAAAAGTAGTTCAAAAGTCGTGAAAAATTCGTTCCAAATGCTTCAGGCATATCATTTGAAACGAAAATTTTCGAAACTCTTCATAAATTTTATATGTACTTAGATAGGTACATTATTTCTTTAATTTTTTGCGCGCATTTTTTTTAGTTGGCCATAAGAAAATCAACGACAGAACGCATTTTCTTGACTTTTGGTAAAGAGGTCGCCTAAATTGTGAACAAAAGAGGGTTACGTATTTGATCTGCTAAACATGAATCTGGCATTGGTTTTTCTATTCGGTCATTTCTTTTTTTCTTTTTTTTAATTTTGATGGAAATAACAATAAAAAATTTGTTGAGCATTTTGGAGAAGGTCATATCGCTAAAACACCTGAGAAAATTTGGGGGTCCAGAATATATTTGGACTACCCCATACCAACTCGAACCAAAAATAACACGATAATCACATTTCGAAATACTCAAAGTTGAACTTTGGTGGTAAAAGCTCAACTTTGATAATGTACGAAAAATGAAAGCTACCATTTGAAAATCTGAAAAAATTACAATAAGTAACCTTTTTTTACCCTTTTTTCAACCAACAGATTTTTAAGATGTAATCTCGACATCCTTAGGGGGTACAGAGATCCACAATCTTGATCAAAATTTTATAAAAAATCAAAAAAGTAAAGTAACACAAGGATTCCTACTAATTCGAAGACGATGAGTTTGAATATGTACTCAGATTTTTCATCCAACCCCTCTGAACCTCCCTATTAGCCCCCTTGATGAGACCAAAATTTAAAAAAATTAAATTAACGTGTGGCCTGTCGTTTGTTAGGTTTTTAAGGGCACTGAGTTGGAATATTTGTTTATTTTTTGAATTTGACCCTTCAGTGCTCCCTAGCCCCCAATTTCGGGGAAAATTAAAATTAAAAAATATACAATTATCATTTCAAAAGAACGAAATTTTTTGAACCCAAACGAAGCGAGGGAAAAATTGGTAAATAAAATTTAAAACCTGAAATTTCTTAATTTTTTTCAAAATTTCAGTCAACAGAAGGAAATTGAGACTTCCCAACCTCCTCCTTAGTGCCTACAAATGGTTTATTGCTCATATACCTAGTCAGGTCTCAATCGTACAAAAAAAGTCTTCCGCGCGAAATTCCTGTTAAAATTGATTTTATGTTTGATTCTTGCTCTGGACACTAAAATAAAGAAATTAAGCCGGTATGCCCCTTTTCCCCTCCCCATTTCCTCAGGGTCCACCCCCAACTCAACATTTCAAACGTGTGTATCGCCTTATCCATGTGTTGTAATGAAAAAAATTTCAAACAAAAGTTGTTCCTCAGCACTTTTAATGCACATTTTCATTTCTCGTCAAAATCCATTTTGAAGCAACTCCTGTCCCCCAAATTTGAAAATAAAACAGTTTTCAGAAAACTTGAAAATCACGTTTTCTTCATTTTAAACGAAAAGTTTCGGAGATACGACAAAATTTGTAACCACAAAAAGTATTCCGAATTGAATTTCCTTTCCAATGAGATTTATTACGACCATTTTCACCAACTTTTCCAGACAGGGTGGATCTCTCCCCCTTCCCCTTATCTCAAAATTTGAACCCACGAAAAAAATTGAACGAGTTTTGATTTTAGATTTCTAATGCATAATTTGATTTATTATCGAAATTAATTTTGGATCAAATTTTGTTCGTGGGTCCAACTTTTGTGAAAACGAGGAAGGGGGAGAGGTCCACTCTGTCGGAAAAAGTTGATGAAAATAGTCGTGATAGAGCTCATTGTAAAGGAAATTCAATTCTGAATACTTTTTGTGATTACAAATTTTGTCGTATCTCCGAAACTATTCGTTTAAAATGAAGGCATCGTGATTTTGAGGTTTTCTCAGAAACATGTTTTGTTTCTAAATTGGGGGGGGGGCGGCAAGGTGTTGCTCCAAAATGGATTTTGATGAGAAATGAAAATGTAGATTAGGTGCTGAGGAACAACTTTTGTTTGAAAATTTTTTCATCACAACCCACAGATAAGGCGATACACACGTTTCAAATGTGAAGGGAGTCGACCCTGAGGAAAGGGGGAGGGGGAAAAGGCCATACGGGCTTAATGTCTTTGTTTTAGTGTCCAGAACAAGAATCAATCATAAAATCAATTTTAACAAGAACAGCGCGCGAATGTACGATTGAGACCTGACTAATTAGTTGAAATACAATATTTTTCAACCTACATATATCTTTTGTCATGGAAATGAACCGAGAATTCTATAGTTACCAAAATGTTCATTTTTTTTCAATGTTTCAAGTAAGTACTCAACATTCATTGATGAAATTCATGGCTCATCGAGTTAATTTTTCAGAAAATGTCATTTGAATTTTTAAAAAATTTATACAAAATGAATAAATTTATTAAGCTTGAGCGGAAATTTTTTATTACAAAAGATATTATTTTAAACCATAAAATGTACTCATTTTTTGAAGCACTTTGGTTGTATTTTTCAGAAATTTTTGTTGTTTTCAATCCAATTTTGTGCATATATTTACTAGTTTCAAACCAGTAAACACCCTGCATACTCAACTGTAGATCTAACAGCTGTTGAATGAAATTAGAGCCCGAATGCATCGAAGGAATTTCATTTGAAAAAATGATAATTTCAACTGAAAAAACTGAATTTTTAGTCAATGATTTTGTTTCTTGAAATTTCGTACTAATTTCTTACAATTGTGTCGGTTTTTCATACTTTATACAGACATTATCAAATTTTGTGCATTTTTCATTTGCTATCTGAATTTTAGAAATTATCCACTTACATATTCGAATAATTATCATAAAACGAATGACGTCGAAAATGAATCATTTCAATTTTTTCGTACTTTCGAGCATTTTTAGGACTAGAAGACACCATGTATTTGCTATTTTTATGGACCTTTGAAGGTTTTTTAAAACCCCAAATTGGAACAAATTTATGGGTGTTATTGACGATCTTTTACTACCACAAAATTTCGTTTGAATAGAACAAAAACATCTGAGATAACTAGAAAAGTGTAAAAATTACATTTTCAAGTGTCACATCGTTCTCGAGGAAAAGGGGAGTGGAGTGGAGATGCCATTTTGGAATCAAAAATCAAATTTCTCGCACCAAATCGACCTCGGAAAAAAGTTCGAGACTCGTCCATTCATCACAAATGACTTCGTCACGCTTCTGAGGTGCTTACGGATTACGGATTCGGTATCCAACGGCTTCATAATTCTATTTTTTGATCGAGTGGTGCGTGTGGGTGCCCAGAACAGTGCAGTTCGGGTCACCAGGTGTATAGGTCGCCCTTTTCGATAATGAGATGTATTAAAAAATAAACTCAGAGAGAACGAGGAAAAGAGGGCGTGCGTTTAATTGGAACCGAGTGTATAGGACTAGGAGTAGCTCTGGCTCTATACGCGAATAATGATGAAAAAACACAAGAGAAGAAAAGATACGGTCGCGTACTTTTATGTACGACGAGAACAATAAGTACATACTAGAGTATAAAACGATACGATATAATGTACTCGGTATCGTATCGTGTGGATACGAGTACACGAGTATACTCGTGTACTCGTTCTGATGCATACTCGTTTCATCAAACGATTCCGGTTCTGAACGTACGAGTAACGAGTAATACTCGCGAGTATTACTCGTATCGTGCAATGTTAAATCATAGACTGGATGACGTCATTACATAGGTGACGTTGGTGCCGAACAAACGATACGATACGATACGAGTACAATGATTTTTATAAAACGAGACGAGTACAAAACGATGTACTCGTATTTTCTAATTCACGATACGATATACTCGTACTCGCTGAGTATATACTCGTATCGTTTTATACTCTAGTACATACTACATGCAAGTACAGCGTAGATATTCATACGCCAATGGAGAGAGGTACATGCATGGCACACATACACATTACGAGTACATACAAATTACGTACACGTACGTATATCCATCGTTGCGCTGGGATACTCTCTGTACACCGGTGAAATATACGTGTAAGTTATATGATGACGCGAAAATTCAATTCATGCACATACGCATACATCGGAATATCGCCGAAGCGGGGTCGGGTCGAGCAAGTTCCATAATAATGAACAGGAAATTTAAATTACAACTTCGGTCGTCCAAATTACTTTATCAATTTTTTCATTCTTTTTCGCGCCACATTTATGGTTCCGAAAGTGTTGTGCTGTGTTGTGAAATCAGGGCGACGATGATGACGAGGTTCGCCAGCATAGAAACGAATTTATCCAACGACCAAATATTTACCTACGTAAAATGTTCACCATTATCGAGAATTTTTTTCCAAGTTGGATGACCACAGATGATTCATGCCAGATGACCATTCCAGCCTGCAATTTTTCACGATGGATGCTCGTCATCGTTGAAAATCGTTTCGACAGATTGAACGAGATGAATGATCACGAGTTCGGCTGTGCGAAAAGTTCAGTATGAATTGATAGAAAGAAGAGAGATAATTCACCCTCTGCCTCTCTCATCGAGATATCCGGCTGAATAAATTTCATTACGAATTTTTAGTAGATTAAGACCGATCGTTTTTGAAATAGTTCATTGATAGTCGAAAAGTAAAATTCAAACGCCCTCATGTATTAAATTCAACTGAACCCCATGCCAACTAAAATTTATATCATTTTGGACTGACACATTTACGAAACATCCTGTTGTCCGAGTTCACTCATTATTTGCCTGTATTTTTCGCACAAAAATCGATAATTCGCGATTCGTGTTTTTTTTCACATCGTACGTGTAGGTATACATTTACCTATGTAAATTATACCAGTTTTCGAATCGGCTCGAATAACGAGAGAAACCCGATAAATAGGCAAATTTTACATTTTTGGCGATACCAAAGTATCGCCGAACAGGCGAAAATTAACGCAGGTAAAAAAGATGACGAGATGATGACTTGATGAGATCGTTATCGCACTAAGGTAACTCATCGGGACGGATTTTAATTGGAATACCAATATTTTCGCATGTAGTTGATATGTGTTATCATATCGTGTATCAATGCATCCACCTTGCCATCTTCGTCGTCATTTTACATAATTAATTTTTTATTACCGTTGATATTTGAACATTTATCGCGCTCTCGTAAAATTAAGACACACTGAAGAAGGAAAATCTGTAAATTAATTTTATGCGAATTGAGTAAATTTAGGAGTCTTCTTCAGCTCAAATGTCCGAATACTAATTTGTTGAAAAAATTTAATGGCAAAACGAAATTTCTACTGCGTACAATTTATCTTTTTAATGGTTGAATGCTTCTAAAGAAATTTAAATTTTGTAGGTGATCAAAGAAAGTTGTCAAAGAGAATAACATCACAGAAATCATTCAAAATGTAGGAAAAAATTAACAGACAGTAAAATTCACACATAATCTTCAATAAATCAAATTTTGATTAATATCATATAAATAATGTAAAAATTGATGTAAAATCATTAAAAAGGCAAAAAAATGTACTAAGAAAATACGAAAATTATTGATATCAAAATCGATAAAATAACCCTAAAATTGACTGAAATATTCGTAGATAAAAGTGTGAAAAAAATGTTGTCACTGTGAAATGAAACAGGGTGTTCAATTAACGTTTCGAATCAAAATGCAGGATTTTTGTACGACTTTTTCAGAATTTTTGCAGAGCTATCAGCGAACAGAACAAAGTATTTTTATTCCCCCCCCCCCCCCCACTCAAATCAACATAGCAAAAAGTTGCACTCAAAAAATAATAATAAATTTTGTCCAAAAAAATAATAACGGGGCACCATTCGATGATGGAAGGGAGCAGGGAAATGGTTCAATGGAAAATCGACTGCAGATTCATTTTCAGGAGGTTTGATTCATATGAAAACGATACCAATATCGGTTACACGAATTTCTTACAGAAATGACCAGGAAAGGGGGTCGAGGAATTAGGGTCCTTCGATATAATTTTCTGTTGACCTTAGAATGAAATAATTTTATAAAAATCATCGTTTTTGCAAAATTTCCTACAACTTGTACATTCACATGGATACGCGAATTTTGAGTAAGTATTTTATCACGTGAGAGGTCAGTTTTTCATTTTTTTTAACAATGTTCCACCACTCCAAAATTTTTACTTTTTTTGAAAAAAAGAATTCCATTGTGGGTTAGACCATTTTTTCAAAACGGCAGCTCAAAATTTTCAAAACGCCATAACTCGGTGAAAAATTGCCCCAAACTTATGGTGTGTTTATGGATAAATAACACTTTTTTTGAAAAAAAAGAATTCCATTGTGGGTTTGACCATTTTTTCAAAACAGCGGCTCAAAATTTTCAAAACGTCATAACTCGGTGAAAAATTGTCTCCAAAAATTTCTTTTTTTGGTTTTGTTCTTCTGACCCTCCAGAATCCATCTGAAAAAACTCGAAATTTCTATCTACATTTGGCGAAAAATGACGAACAAATTAAGAAAAGGCAAAAAAACACATTTTGCCCCCCTCCCAAAAAAAAATTACGCTAGGGGTCCAAAATTGCTGTCACAATAGTTTCTCATCATGGGTGATCTTTTGGGGTTGGAGCGATCCAGATCGGTTTCCAAGGCCAAACCACCATACTTAACTAGTTGTACTCTTTTACCAAATTTCGCGATAAATGTGACCCGTGCAGGGAAAAGGTACCTAAAGTCGGATTTTTCAAAAATGAGTTTTTTGGCTTAAATGATAGGGGAGACTATGCGGAACATTTTAAGACCTGGATGAGCATCCTAAGTCAATTTTTCGGTGAGATAGAGACATTTGAAAATTTGAAAAAATCATGACTTTCAAAAAAAAAATAATCGAAAAAACACGTTTAAAGCTGCGTAGAGGTCTGAACTACCTAAAAAAGCGAAAAAAAAATTTTTGAAAAAAATTGCCCATTTTTCATATTTTTGTCTCTAACTCAAAATTATGTTTTCCGACTTTAGGTACCCTGTCCCTGCACGGTTCACAATATTATTTTTTTAGAATAAATTTTACCAATTTTGTAAATGGTGCCCCATTATTATTTTTTTGGATAAAATTCATCATTTTTTCTAACACGTTCTATTTTTTATTTCTTTGAGTGTTTTTTCAGCGTGAAATAATTATCTTGATAATTTGACAACCTAGAACGAGCCGAAAAGAGTTTTTAAGGGAGGGGAGCAAAAATTACTGGAAATAACAACTTCATAACACAAATGCAATGATATCCCTAACCCTCAAGTATACAAAAAGTTTACTTCTCCTCCTCCTCTCGTACAAAACCCATCTCAACATATGAATGACAAGAAGTTTTTTTTAAATTTCTTTGAAAAATTGATATTATTTATGTTTTTTTCCTTTTCCAATAAGAACTGATCATAATTAGAGACAGTTTGGTATTCCTGCTTCACAACAAGTCCTTTGAAAATGTACCTTTACTAACTCAAAAAAACTGCCGAAAAATTGGAATGTTTACAGCACTTAAATTTAGATATGTTTTCCAATAAAGAAATGGGACACTTCAATTCGAACGAAATAAGAGCAAAAATTTTGAGAAATTCATAATTTCCAGGATGAAAAAAATCGAAAATTGTTTGGGGAAATTTTTGTCGGTATTTTCAAATTATGGATTGACTAATTAATTGTACAATTTTCAAAAAATGAAGAGTTCAAACTATCTAAAGTCTAAACGATTTTTTCAAGTCATAAAATTAAGATACATTTTTCAAAAAAAAAAAAAACAATTTAATTGGGGAATTTTTTCAAAAATCAATTTTCAATGAAAAACGCAGGACTTTTGAGCTAAATACAAAACTTGCAGTTTGCAGCACTACTTTATCAATTGCACGATCTTTAAAAAAGCTTACATTACATTACATACATAAATGGTAGAAATTGTTCAAAATATTATAAAAATTGTTAAAAAATCAATAAGTAATTATGAAATTTTCAAAAAAAGTTGACAAAATTGTGGAATTTTGACTTTTTTAAAAATTATTAGGTATCAATTGAACCAGTCAATTGCAAAACAACGTAACGCTAAAGAGGTAAATTTTTCAAAATAACATTTTGAAGCAAAATCGCTTACGTTATGGTAGAAATCAATATCAGAAATGGAAAGAGGACGCAAAAACACACCTTTTGGGTCAAATTTTGATTTTCGAAGTGTCAACATGATCGATTTACAGCCCAATGAAGTTCATGGATTTACGTTGTTTTGCAAATAACCGTCATTTTCGACCATAAAAATTGTTTAAAATTTCACCGGAAGGGCTTCTGAAGTTGGAAAAATATTTAGAATGATGAAATTCGAAAAAAGCTCCGTAAAAAGTTCGATTTAACGCACAAAATGTATTTCTAAAACTCCATGAGCCCCGAACTCAGAAAAAAATTAAAAATCCGTAAAATCCATCTACATTGAGGTAAAAAACTGAAAATCGGTAGATACCCTATTTTAGACCTCCTGAATCGATTGGAACCGGTTTTAAGACGTTTTGGAGCCACCAGAAAATTTTGGAATTTTTTAGTGCTGTTATGGGTACTGTATTTTCAAAACGGCTGACTCAACGAAATGTGGTATCATGATCAATCGATAGAGAATGCAATATACCTTCAGAATCGACAATAACATGAAAATCACCTAAAATGGGCATTACGTTGTAATTTTCAAAAAATTTCAATTTTTTCATATATTACAATTTTATGAAACTTCATGGCGATCATTTGAACAATTTCAATAACATTTTGAATAATGTTTAGGATATTAACATTAGAACAATTTAAATCATATTTCAGCAATTGTTCTTTGATTTTGAACTCTTATCACAATTCCATCAATTTTCACAAAATATATCACATCTCAAGCACCTCAAACACCATTTTAACGAGTTTTTCATCATTCTGGACGATATTTCAATGACTTTAACATGACATTTCAAACAATTCCGATAGCTATAACGAAGATTTAAAGAATTTTCGAGATATTCCAAGCAAATGGGGAAACTGAAGACAAAACACAGCACATCGATTAATCTATATAACGACGATGCGATAATTGTACGAACGTATTTTACCTCTAAGCTAATTTGTCTCGCTGGTTAATCGATTTGCACGGGTATTTCTCGATCGAACGACAACGACACCATCTGTGCTATGCTCATCGATATACATACTACAATTTTACGTGGCCTGATTTTGTCGTCATCGTCGTCGTTTGTAATCTAAATTTGTAGGTATATTTTTACACAGACTTGGCTGGGTCAGACACGAGAAGGTCGCGGCATTCGATTAACTGCTGCGAACGTACTAATCGTTTAGGAGTCACAGAAAAAGGATAAAAGGATCAGCCTCGATCGATAGCACTGTCGTGAAATCAAATCATACGTAAGGTGTTGAATTTCGTCGTCACAGAGCAGATACAGAGAATTGGTAAATGTAGCATGTTAATATGCGTATAACGGGAAATAAAACCTTAGAAATTCGGCCACCAGAAAGGCAGAGTTACCACGACCGTGATGGTTTTTATGGCCCGGATGAAGGACGCAACCACATACGACATAAATACGACGACAAAGAGTCGTCTCTTAGTTATAAAGATACCGAAGAGGAAAAATAGAAACCGAGAAACAATATAAATTTGGAACAATTTTCCACGCAACCGACTCGTAAATTTTTCGCACACCAGTGTAATAAAACGATACAATATACGACCATTTGAACGAACTTGGCAAAAAAATAAACCAGTCAACTCGTCTGCACATTTCGCAGAGTAATTAACGGTTTCATGTGTGTACTTGCGAACCGCAGGGACAACTACAGATCGAGTTCCTCTTCAACTCATCGGGTCAAGTTCAAGCCTCCCTCTTTTTTTTTATTTTTTTTTTTTGAATAGATCAAATCGCGAAGCAAGATGCAAGATACCGTAACCGTTTTATAGATATGGCCTTGCAGAGGCTTTTTACAGGATGTGACCGATGAACGAGAGAGGAAAATTCGCTAGGGTCGTATTGTCGCACAGATGCAACTATGGTTACGAGGAAATAAATACATAAAACACGTTGGGGAACCACGAGAAAGTTCCTGCTGTGTTGAAAAGGGATCCTACTGATATGAAAAGTATTCCAAATTCGATTGGAGTTCTGATTTGATGTGGAAATTGAGTCAAACTGAGAAGTAGAACATGGGAGAGATCATATTTTTTAATTTTCATGCAAAATTAGGGAGCTTTCTGCATCATTTTAAAATGAAGTTTAAAATCTATTTTAAAATTTTCTGAATAGGTTTTTATAACAGTATTAGAAGATCGTAATTTTTGTGATGGGATCCTGACCCTCCAGGACGAGCTTGATGCTATAAAATTTTGGACAAAATTTCAGAAACTTCAAAAGAAAAATGCAAAGGAATGATGAGAGAGCAGGACTAGGTGGGGGTCATAGTCCTTATTCGAATATGGTATCTTTGTGAAAAAATAATGCAAACTTAAAGCGGTGGAAGTGTGAGGAAAGGTAAGTAGAGGATTGAAACCAAAGAATAATTAGATTTTCAAGCTCAACATTATCGAAAACGTGACAAACGATATGTTTTTTGATTTCTGTTTTTTGAGCCAAATTTGAAACTCTGAGGAGGGAGGGGGTCAAATTCAAAAACCAAGCTGATATATTCGAACTCAGCGCAGTGGCGTAAAGACGGGGGGTTGGGGGACAAACCCCCCCCAAAAGCCCTTCAAAAATGAATTTTTTATTCGAAAATTATCTGTGAAACCATATTTTTTCGACTGCATTAACGTATATCCTACAAAAAAAATTTGCCCTCGCTTCGCTCGGGCTGAGTTTGCTACTTTCCTTCTCTTTTAAGAACCGAGACTTCATCAAAAATCAAAATCACCTAAATTTATCTACTTTTGAAAGATTTTCTCACAACAATTTTTCGAATTCAACGTGAGTAAACTTGACATGTCAATTTTTCACGATCCCCTCCCATTTGCTTTTCTTTGCTATATAATGAAAACTGATAATTGAACGTTGTAAAATATATCTACCTGTGTCGTCGGAAAATGGGGTTCAATAAGTACATTGTATTCCCGAAATCGGCGACCAAGGTACAAAATATCAAATGTACTCCCCTTCACCCAAATTACATCAGATAGGGATTTTCAAAGCATTAAAACACGAAAAATGTATTTTTGGACATTAAAAATCAAATTTTTTCAAAGCTTGGCCCTCGCTTCGCTCGGGCATGATCAAAATCACAATTTTGTCATTTATTTGAGACGATAGTGCGAAAGAAGGCTCCCTTTTACCCCTCCCTCTATAATCCTTCTGGTGTTCCAAGTCTCCATACCCAATTTTCACCCTCCCAAAAAAAAACTTCCGACGCCACTGCATTTCTGACCCCCCCCCCCCCCCCCCCGAAGGGACGTCCAGTTACGCTACTGACTCAGCACCTCAAGCAACATGATAAACGATATGCCAGAAGTAATTTCTTTTTTTTTAATTTTGCCCAAAATTCTTGAGTACCGTGTCGCCCCCCCCGCCCCCGGGTCAAGGTTCCGGTACAAAAATTACCATATTTATAATTAAAACCATAATTAAAACCCATTCTCAGAACGTTTTGGAAATTTTTAAATTATATCTTTCAACTTTGGTGTGTTACTAAAAATTGAGCTTTTCATTAAAAAGATCAACTTTGAATTTTAAAAAATTTTGATGAACGATTCTGAGTCTGAGCAAAATTTGAAGGCCCAGTTCAAAACAAGAAAACCCCGAAGTGTGTTAACAAAGTTCCCAACTTTTCCAGAAAATTTTTCAATTTTTCTAGAAAATTTTCTAATTTTTTCACAAAATTTCAGTATGGGCGTACTTACTGCCCACAACGTTCCCAATGCTTTGTAAAAAACAAATTATGAAGGAGAGCGTTGCCAATAGTTGATTTTGATATTTTGGAAAAATTGTGAATTTATGAAAATTTCACCACGTATTCCCATTAAAGTTCAACGCTGAAGTGACCATTAGAATCGGAGAAAACCCAAAATTATTAATGGTCAAAAAATTGTAATTTTGGGTTTTCTCCGGTTCTCGAGGTTACTTCGGCATCAAAATTTAATCAGTTCATCTCGCCAAGAGCACGTGGTAACATTTTCAGCTTCAGGGCTCCACCTTCAGTCAATTTATCGCTATAAATAAATTTTCGGTTGCAATGCAATAAATTGTGAAGTCAATTATTGTAACGTGATAATTTGACCATTGGCAAACCAATAGGGGAAGAAATTTTCACCACGTACCTATTTTTGACTTATAGCCATTTTGATTTCTCTCCCTCTGATGGTCACTTTTGAACCACAAAAAAATTAATAATTAACGCGATAAAATTACGAGAGAAATTTAAATCCATTAAACTTCGTAAATGAAAAATTATGCACCAAAATTTAATCAGGCCGCCAAAAATACGTGATAAAAATTTCAGCCCAATTGGTCCACGTATAATCGAGTTATCACGTTACATAAAATGTGGAAAATTTCAAAAAAAAGAAAGAAATTTGGTGACCGCATAAGCAGACAAATTTTTTCAAAAAATGGTAGTCTGCTATGAAATCAGCCAAATGAAATTTTTCGAACAAATAAGGAAAGTTTTCAAGGTGTCTAACAAAATTTGTTCAGCAAAAAGCTTGACTTAGTTTGACTTTTTGGAATGATTTTTTGCATGACTTTTTTGAGGGCCTCCCCAACAAAAAAATTCTATGTGTCTGTGGTCTGTGTGTCCAGAGCTGTTGCACCCCCCCCCCCATATACGTTTGTGTGCCTAAGATTTTTAAAAAATGAAGCCCCAAAACAAATATTAACTGAAAAAATTGATTTTTTTTAATTTAAAAAAAATTATACCTAAATGGAAGTTTTTTTTTTAATTTTTAAAAAAAGCTCGACCTTTTGAGTAAATTAGAGTAAATTAGTCAAAAAGCTTGACTTTTCAGGACCCACATGACCTTTTTGAAAAAAGCTTGACTTATCAGGACCGTTAGACACCCTGGTTTTACAAAAATACTTCAAAACTACACAAAAAAAAGTTTATTCAGAAAAATCATGTCAAAATTTTAAGAAAAAATAAACATTTTCAAAAAAATTAATTTTATTCCAAAAAACCTGAAAATTCTTGAAATTAGGGAAAATTCATCGCCTCCCCCTCTTTCGTGTTAGTTCTATTCAAATATTCGCAGGTTATTTTCCCAATTACAAATGCCATACGTGATGCATAAAAAAAGAGTAAGTCATTCGCTCAAATAAATTCAAAAAAATACAGGACGAAAATAAAAACGAACAGACGTATTTTCATTACGGAAGTAAACCATTTTCGTAACCGTTTCGAATACAAACTACGCGTTAATTAGAATTAATCGTCTCGGAATTTCGAAACACAGACAGAGTCAGAACAAAACAGAAAAACTGTAGCAATCATTTCAAAAAAATTAAAAAATCTGCTTTTCGTGTCTTCGAGGTCATGAATTTTCCATTCCCTGCTCCTTTTCCTCATTCCTACTTCAATATACTTAATGTTCGTGAAAAAAAAACAAGACATATGAATTGGTACTTAAACAGTAACTCGTGAATTTTTTCTTCACTAGGCTAAATTTTTCTCACATTAATCCACGTCTTTGTACACAACTACGTCATGAGCGGATCGAAATCGCTGTCGTGTCGCACCGTTATTCAATTTATCGAAAATCGTAATTACCTCATCACCTTAGGCCACGTTATGTACACAGCGAGCGAATATACCTTTACAAATACACGTAAGACTGTAATTATATGACACAGGTGAATTTGGAGATAACGACTAGATTAAATAAGATAATATGTAATTATTGTCATCACGTGTACCAAGAAAATTCGTCCGCAACGTTGAAATATTAAGCATCATTATTAAAGAAAAAAATTTACACAAAGGGAGGGAGACAAAGAGCATCGTACTTCGAAAATTCAAACAAAAACAAACGTTTCTGATAAAAATTAGTAAACGATGACTCGATAGAAATCAGGGTGACCAAGAAGGCAGAAACGCTGACCTGTTGAAATTGAGTATTGTTCAAGTGGTTTGTATTGCATTCCATGTGTTTTTACCATTAACTGTGCTACTGGGTTGTGTTTACATTTGCATTGCTTTATTAGTTAAATACCAACTCCGTACGAATTATTGGTTTATTGGTATACTAATTGTAAGAGTATGTGTACGAGATATGATTCAATTTATGGCGTTAAAGTCTTCTGAAAATGAGCGTGACGAAGAGAAAAGAGCCACTCCCCACAATGTGCGGTTGTAAAATTACACTGCATACAATTAATCGTCTTATTAATAGAACGTTAACGAAAATGTGTACATTTTTAACAACGCCGACGATCAAGGCGTTAGAGACGAAATTACCAAAATTAGAATAATTATTAACAGGGTGTCCACAATTGTATTTCAGAAATGATTTTCCCTGACTTTTTCAGGTTTTCCAGACCATTTTTTCGAAATTTTCTGGACCTTTTACATATGATATTCATGAAGCATGATGAGGGGGGCAGGGACGCACCCAAGAGAGGGTCTCAAGGGGCTCTAGCCCCCCTCCGAGCTCGGCAAGGAGATTTTTTATCATAAAAATGTCAAAGAAGAGTATAACTTAAAAAAAAATCGCCCTTGCGAAAATATTTTTTTCTTAAATAAACATAGGGCTGTTGAAACTGACGTCACAATTGAACTGGTGGGAAAATTTTGAATTTTCAAGTATTTTTTTTCTTAGCTACGAATTTTATTATTTTCACAATTGTCACAAAACTTCATTTTTTTTACAATAATTGATAAATTTATGGAAATTCCGTTAAATACGTACGAAATGAATGATTTTTTCTTTTTCCCACCGCTCCTTATCACACTTTTTGATAAGGATGACGTAGTTTCAACAGCCCTATACCACTCCTTAAATTATAATCATAATATGCTCCCTCTGAATATTAAAAATTCCTAAAATTTAAAAACATTCAAAATTGAATTAAATAAATGGCTCCTAAAGGGAAAAAATTCTATAATGTTAATGAATATCTGGATGGAGGTGGTAACTTGCCTGATACTTAGTCAAGTTCCTTTTTGTAATTTATTGAAATACCTAATAATTATTATGTTTAACGATGTAAGGTGGTCATGGACAACAATTACAATTAAAAGATTTAAATTTGAATTTGAATCAGTTGCATTTGCAAAAATTCCATCTTTTTTAATCAGTAAAATAATTTTCATTGAAAATTAGTGAATTTTTGGTCAAAAATTACTAATTTTTCAGTCATGTCCCATTTATCAGAAAAAATCAGTAATAATTTTGACTTAAAAAAATCATTAAATATCGTCATTTTTCAATTTTTCTTCGCTCAAATCTGTAGGTAATTAGGTATATATAATTTGTCTACTGAAAATACCCCAACTACTCCACCCCACTGAAATTACAGGTTATTTCATTTTTTCATTAAATTTTGACCCCTTCCCCCCACTTTTTCTCATAATCTGAGCCCTTATCTTACATAATTTCTGGGTGCGCCTATGGAAGGGGGTAGTTTTTTCGCGTAATACTAATTTGCGACCGAAAATTGTGCAGCAGAATAATTTGAAAGGCATGTTATCTAACAATTTTTTTTTTTTAAATCACTACTTCTTATGAGATTTTTAGATGCTCCCTTTTCCGGCCTTAAAAACAACCCAATTTCAATTCTGAACATTTGCGATTCCTCCCCCCTCCCCTCCCCCTTCCCCCTTCCGGCACAAAAACTTGAGAACTTGAATTTATAACAGAAAAAATTTCAAATCAAAAGAAAAACTTCATTTTAAAGCAAAATCAGGCTGTCTACCAAAATATGTGAGTAAAAATTTGGATCTTTCGGACTGGAAATTCAAAATTTTCTTCACAATTCATTACACCCCCCCCCCCCCCCCAACAAGTGTCTCAAATTTATAAATTTTATGAAAAATCCTGCAATCTGTTCGGCTTGTTCCAGTATACCAAAAATCGATGATGGATAAAATTAGTAAAATAATAATATGAATGGTGAGCTCGAGTGAAACGAGGTTGAAAATTTCTGCAAAAAAAAACTTTCAGAAGTTGAAAATTCATCTCTTTTTTCTCATTGAAGTTTTTTAAAAAGTAACCAATGATTTCGAATCCTCTTTCATTCCCTCCTCTTTTTTTTCAACATCGTATATCACATTTTATTTTTAAAAAATACGTTTTCAAAAAACAATTCAATGAATTCTGTAAAAAGAAAAGAATAATTTATCCTTATTTTGGATTTAAAAAAAATTTCAAAAAAAAAATCAAAATTCCTTGACTTTTGCGAATTTTTGAGGTTTTCCGGAAAGTGGACACCCTGATCAAAATCAAAAAACGAAACCCAGAAACGTGGATGGGAAAATAACATAAGTCAACATAGAAAATGCTGTCTGAAATAAAATGGATAATTTTAAATTTGATAGGATTTTTCACAATTTAAATTTTTTCTTAAAAATTAATTGTTTTACACTTTTTTGACAACTTTTGACATTTGGAGTGGATATTCTGGGAAAAGGAAGAATCCTACAAACAAAATGAATAGAACATAAATTGTGGACAGTAAAATTTTACTTCTGAAGGTTTTTTTCTCTGAAGTTGGATTTTTGAGATATTTCAGTCAGAAGTAATGTTCAAAGTTCAATTTTGATCTTTCATTTCGAATCAGTAAAAAATCACTGATAAACAGTCAGAATTGCAGCACAGGATTTTCCAGTGGATTTTCACTGATTTATAGTAATTTTCTTTCACTGACTTGCTTTCAGTGAAAATTTTTTCACTGATTCAGAAATGAGAGAGTACAGAAAGGAAATCTTACGCTCTACAATATTCAATTGTTACAAATAAAAAATGTTGAAAATGTGATTTTAAAAAATCAATTTTCCAAGAAAATGAAGCCAAAACACATGAATTTAACATGAATTACAAGATGTAAAATTTCCTTTCTGCAGAGTCCAATTAGTTATTTTCTAGGAGGCTTAGTTTTTGAGATATTTTCAATATAAAATGAAAGTTGAATTTTGAACTTTCAACTGAAATATCTCGAAAACTGCTTTCCATGAAAAAATTAATTTGAATTTTACAAACAGAGAATTTTATGCTCTATGATTTACACCCTATTCATTTTTTTTCGTAGGGCCCTTTCTTTGCCCAGAAAATCGACTTGAAGTGTCAAAAGTCATCAAAAAGTGTAAAAAATAAATTTTCAATAAAGAAATTCAAATTATGAAAATTCTCGAAGAACTGAAATCATATTCGAATACAGCAGTAAAAAGTAGATCAGAATCACTCAACAGGATTGATTAGGCAGAAAAAAATTGAAAAATTGCAGACCTTGGTCACATACAATGTACGATTAGGTGCGAGAAACATTCCAAATACCCATCTCCTCAACTCCTCTATTGCAAATTTTCAAACTTACACAGACAGATCCCCTCCACTTCCCCTTTTTTTTTGGCTCGATTCACATAAAATGTACATTATAGCCAGCAATGGTCGACATTCAAATATCTACCGAATGTGGTGGTATTTCTTTTTACCCTTCTCTCTTTCTCTACATTTTTGTCATTTGTTCATATGCAATGTATTCGTAAAAAGGTTATAACATGTGAGAATTTAATCGATAGGTTAAAAACGGACCTTAAAGTAATGTCGTTACGTTACACTTCGTATATACGTGCAGATTCATTGCCAGTTGGCACAATTATCCGATTCGCTTGTCGTTAAATATTAAACCTCTTTACCTCGCCGAATCGTTCATATAAACCGCGTACATCGAACGTTTGTTTGTACGTCTGTCTATAGTGCTGCGATCCAATGCAACGCCAATTTCCCACCTCGCTCATGCGAAATGAACACCAATACTTGTATTTTCGTACATTGTATTCAGAGGTATTTTTATTTGCTGATAGACTATGTGTAGCTGTTGGTATGGAAGAGTGAGGAAAGAGAGGAGATTTGTATGTAGGATGAGGATTAGAATGAAAACGAAAACGATATGAAAGGTTTCGTTTCGAGTCGAATGAGCGAAGTGCCAAGTGTGGTCGAATATTTTGAGTATTTTTGCAACTGGACGAGTGAACAAGGTTAGGTGTTTACTGCCAGTGTCGAATTAAAAATTATCATTTCGAGTAAAGCAATTATTAGTAACCAGTTTTGCAAGAAATGCAATTTATTTAATAATTTACATAGAGAAAGACGTAGAAATTTATTAAAATGAGAAGTATTATATTATAAACATGTAGTATAAGATTAACACAAATCAAAGTTGATGATAAAATTATAGGAATGCAGAAATAAACAAAATTAGTTTTTAATTTTGATTGAAAATTTTAAACATTTTTAATCATTTTAGTTGACAAAATACTCTCTCAATTATAAATCAGTGAAAATTATCAAAAATCACTAAGAAACAGAATTGCAGCACAGGAGAAAATCAGTGAAATTTTTTTTACTGAAAACAAATCAGTGAGAAAAATCTTTGGAAAATAAGTAAAAATTCACTGAAGTCAGTGAAATTTATGAAATTTGCTGAAATATCAGTGAAAATCGTTGAAAAATTCGCGAAAATTTGCTGAAAATCTGTGAATTTCGCTGAGTTTTCCTGTGCTGTAATTCTGCCTATTTATCAGTAACTTTTCACTAATTTAGAATGAGAGAGTAGCCTGATAACCTCCCGGGGAGGGGGATTTCGGAGATGGAAAAAATTATCGACCTTCAGACCAATTTTTATTACGAAATTTTGAAAAACACAGATTTCTTCGCACGAGTACTTTCCAAAATGATCTTCAATTATATTTAAAGGAAATTTCAACTTTCTTACAGTTCAACTAATTTTTATGATGTTTTAAACAATTTCATGATGCCCACTATATTTCAGAAATGATTTTCCCTGACTTTTCCAGGTTTTCCAGACTAATTTTTCGAATTTTTCCAGACCTTATAAATATGATATTCGTAAACCAGGGAGGAGGGGGGGGGGTAATTTTTTCGCGTGATGTACTTACATCCTGAAATTTTGTATAAAAATGATATAAAATGCATATAGGGTCTAGCGATTTTTTTTTTTCAAAATCACTAGATACTTTTTACGAGATCTTTAGATGCCCCTCTTCGGGTCAAAAAAATATTCAAATTCAATTTGGAAAAATTTTCCGCCCATCCAACTTCCTCTCGCCACAAAAATTTGAAATTATTACCTACAGAAAAAAATTTAAATAAAAAGGAAAAACCAAGTATTCCAACGCAAAATTAAGTTTTTAAAAATGAAAAAAATTATGCCAGGGTGTCTACCAAATTGAGCGAATAAAAATTCGGATTTTTCCGGGCTAAAAATTAAAAATTTACTTCACATTTCATTCCCCCCTCCCCCCCCCCAAAAAAAAGAGAAACACTTGTCTCAAATTTATAAATTTGCGCAATCCATTGCAATTTTTTAGTTTGTACCAAAAAATAAAAAAGTGAATGAAAAGGTAAAATATAAATCATTTTATGGAAATACATAAATGTGTTGAGCCCGAGCGAAGCGAGGGCAAAAATTTTTGCGAAAAAAGATCTTCAAAAGATGAAAATTCACCACTTTTCCCTCATTCATGTTTTCCAAAACATGGCCAATAATTTCGATTTCTGTTCTATTAACTCCCTTTTTTTTCAACATCGTGGTCAAAGGCATCATGACATTTCTTTCTCACCACAGCTCATTAAAAAGTAATGTTTCCAAAAAACTTAGGATTAAAAATAAATTCTGTAGAAAGAAAGAGTGTAAATTACCTCGAGCGTAGCGAGGGAAATTTTTTTGGATAATTCATAATTCAATGGACAAAAAAGACATGCATTTTGAATATCAATTTTATTGTACATTACAACCGATAAAAAATGATGAATAGAACAATAATTGGATAAAAGATGTAATAATATGGCCCGAGCGGAGCGAGGGCGAAATTTTTTGAAAAATTTATAATAAATAAGCAAAAAAACATTTTTCTAAACGATTTACATTTTTTTGGGGATTTTCGGAAAATTCCAGAGAAAATTTCAAATTTCCCTAACTTTTCCCTGACTTTTCCAGACCACCAAATTCCCTGACTTTTCCCGGTTTTCCAGAGAATGGACACCATGAATTTTAAAGTACTTTTATAATTTTCCACGATTTTTATAAACTAAACAATTTAACTTATTTTCAAGACACTTAATTTTCAAATATTGCCAATTTTTCCGACATTTGGAACAACAGGTCACCCCGTTGCGTTGTCAAAAGAGTGCTGTAAATGAAAAAAGTTCTGCATTTGGCTCAAAATTCGTAATAAAAATTCACTTTTTTTTAGATATTTTTGTTGAAATGTTAAAACGATCAATTAAACTTGTTTTCTTTCATTGTTTTTTGTTCATCTATTGTATTGATGAGATATCTTAAAAGGTCTACAAA
Source organism: Pseudococcus viburni (assembly GCA_033439095.1). Lineage (NCBI taxonomy): Eukaryota > Metazoa > Arthropoda > Insecta > Hemiptera > Pseudococcidae > Pseudococcus > Pseudococcus viburni. Next base: position 677,013 of record JAVBJF010000031.1, read on the forward strand.
ACATCAAGATTATCTCCAGTTTTTACAAGGTGGTTGTTTTTTTTCTTGGAGGGGGGAGGGAGGGATTTCTTGTTGAAATCTTGTCAAAATTTTAAAAAAATCCTGCATCAATTCGAAAATTTTGTTACACATTTTACAGAACGGTATTTCCGTTCTCTTTCATATCAAAAAGTTTCAATCGATGCATCGATGTCAATATTGCTTTCTATGCTCGAGTCGGTATGAGACGAATTCATCTCGCGGTAAAATTTATGCCTGTTTAACCCTATGGTTTATAATTATAAACAAAAATAATATCTCGACGTTGGTATATATTTTACAACGACAAAGCCGACGACAACGACTAATACCCGAAGAGAATTTTATATAAAGAGATTTTTATTTGCGGTTAACGAGAGAAAGTATTATGGTATTTGGAGAATATCAAAGAATAATACGAAGAAAGAAGCGAAGTTGAAAAAATCGATCGATCGATGATGGTTCTCGTCGCGTCGATCATAATATCAACAAGAGAGCCATACGTATTAATGTAGCTCGAGAAGATGATAAATGGAACAACATCGGCGGCAGAAGCGGAGGAGGTAAAATAATGTAGAAGCAATTATAACGATAATTAAAATTCTGGATCTACTTTTACCGCGTGCTGAGTACAATACAAATATACCGAGAGTGAGACGTTTTCTCGGGTATGTGAGATGATGTATAAACGATACCGCCGGCTGTAATGTAAATTACAAATACGTAGCTTACTCGAGTGACTGTTTGAAAAAGAGAATCGTACATTGAAAATTGCAAAATTGTGAAAATTTTCAAGTTCATTAATCATCATGATGGTAAAGTTTGAAATATGGGGCACCCAAGGGGAGAGATAAGGGGCTCGAGCCATAATCGTGACTGCCGGGTGTCCCTTTTTTCCCAGATTTTTCAATTTTTTTCTCTCCGGAGACAATTTTTTGGTAAAATTTGCTAATGTGTCCTGGTGGCAATATCCTTTTTAATTTTTTTCAACAACAGTCAGAAAAAACAAAATTATAAAAAATATTTGATATAAAAATATTTTCGTAAAATTTTTCAATTTTTAGAAAATCAGTCGCATTTTGGAAAATGGTCCAATTTTTAGAAAATCGTCCAAATCATGGGAAAATGGTCTCAATTTCAAACAATCGTACAATTTTGTAAAAAATTTGTTCAAATTTTGGAAAATTCTCAATTTTTTGAAAAACTAGAGAAAGTTTTGGAAAGATTTTCAGTTTTTTGAAAAATTATCACAAGATTTTTGAAAAACATCCAAATTTTGAGAAAATTGTAAATTTCTGAAATATTGAAGAAATGAACAAACGGACGAACAAAATACAAGATGTAGGTACTAGGTAGCCTAGGTACGTATCATGTTTAATTTCAAAATATTTTTATAAAATTTTTCAATTTTTGGAAAACTGTTCAGTATTTGGAAAGTTGTTTAAATTTCTGGAAAACTATTTGATTTTAAGAAAATTTGGGAAAATCATCCCAGTTTTAGACAACCGTAGGGATAAATTCGTAATAACTTGCATCCTAAATTCATCACATATTTTTTCATCTTCCTGGGCTGAAATGAATTTTCATTCAGAATGCATCCGACGATTTTTTTTTTTCATTTCTGAAGCTGAGATGAAGTTAGGACGAATTTTCATCCCAAATTCATCCAACTTTTAGAAAATTGTTCAAATTTCGGAAAATTTTTCAATTTTTCGAGAATTGTTTAAAGTTTTGGAAAATATTTTCACGCTATAAAGAACCTTTTGATTTTAAAAAATTCTTCAATTTTTGATAAATCGGTGAATTTTTGTAAAATTGTCTCACTGCGTTTTAAGAAAAAATATTCTTTAATTTGAAAAGGACTCAGAAGGTCCAGTCACACCAATGGCTTGAGCACCCCTGAAGCTCAGCAAGGAGAATTTTATCGTAAAATGTCAAAAAGAAGTGAATTTTTTTTGATTTTTAAGTATATGATTTTCCAAAAAAAATTGGCCCTGGCTTCAATCGGGTAATATTTTATTCAACAGTATTACGTGAACATATTACTCTCCAAATCTATAAATCAGTCAAATTTAGGTGAAATTCATACCTTTTTAAATCTGAGTCAATTTCCAATTTGACAGAAAAAAAATAGTAATTTTTGACTGAGAGATCATTTCACAGATTTAAAAAGGCAGAATTTCACCAAATTTTCCTAATTCAGAATTAAAAAGCACCTGGCTATTTCCATGTCAACTCGAGCAGGTTTTGACCTTGGGTCTTCCGATTTTGCTCAATTTTTTTTACGGATTCTCCTCGATGGTCTAATGAAGGAATCACTGTCATTTCGATCCTAATCCTTAAGGGAGCGGGGGTGACTCTCGTAATTTGAATACAATTATTGGGATTTTTTACGAAACGGTTCAACTTTAAAGGCTCATAATCTCGAACTTTTACGATGAAAGCTCAATTTTCATAAGTACAAAAGATGAAGGCTACTATTTAAAAATCTGAAAAAATTACAGTAAGGAGAACTTTTTATGTGTTTTTCAACTAATTACTTTTCAAGATGGGATTTCAACACCCCTGGTGAGCACAGGGGTTCCAAATTTTAGTCAAAATTCAAAAAAATGGAAACAGTAAAGTAACGCATCGATTTTTAATAATTCGAGGGCGCTGAGTTCAAATATGTGCTCAGGTTTTTTTTTCAATCGACCCCTCTAAACCCTCTTATCAGTCCCCCTGATGAGGTCAATGGTCAAAATTTTTAAAAAAAATGAAAAATAACGTGTGACATGTCGTTTGTTAGGTTTTTGAGGGCACTGTGTTGAATATTTGCTTATTTTTTGAATTCGACCCATTTAGTGTTCCCTAGTCCTTCATTCAAGTTTGAAAAAACGCATGCAAAAAAATGAAAATAGCGTATGGCATATCAAATTCGAGGGTGCTGAGCTCGATTATCAACTTACGTTCTCGATCCGCCTCCACTGTGTCCCACACTGATTTCCAAATTACCAAAAATTAAAAAAAATTCAAGTTCTCTCAAAAAATAAGCCCATATTTGAACTCAGCGCCGTCAAAACCCTAACAAACGACACGTCACACGTTATTTTTCATTTTTTTAAATTTTGACCTCATTAGGGGGGCTGATAGTAGAGTTCAGAGGGGTTGGATGAAAAAAACTGAGCACATATTCAAACTCAGCCCATTCAAATTAGTAAAAATCGACATGTTATTTTACTTTTTCCATTTTTTTTTAAATTTTGACCAAAATTTGGGCATCCTAATTTTTGAACCTCCTCAAAAATTTTCCAAATTTTTTAGAATAAGTTGAACTAATTTTGATGTGATTTCAGTCGCTAAGAAACTTTTTGACATTTTTCCTGAGTTTCAATTTCATTTTTTGCGAAGGAATCTCCCAAAAATCATCCCAGCCTGAAAATCTTGGAAAAATTATTAGGATGAAAATTTATCCCAAAAATCATCCCAGTCTCGAAAGCTCAGAAAAGTCGTGGGCAATTTTAATGAACACGATGAACGTTTATCGATAATTTGAAATTGAATATGCATAATTTCAAACCCCAAATTGAACGCACCCCGAATAATTTAAATTTTTCCAATGAATTTCAACCCCTCTCCCATTTTTTCTCCAATTTAGCTCCTCGTTTACATAATTTCTGAGTGCGGTGTACGTTCGAGATGATTTTCAGCATCAAATCGATAAATTCGAAGTGAAATGTATAAAAATATCGAATATCGCATCGGACGTATTGGGAAATCGCGATGTGTTTACTAAACGACGAGGTCGTATGAGTATTCTATCAAGACCTTGCGGATTGTTTTCTTTTTAAATTTACGATGTGTTTATGCGACAATTTATACGCGGATTTAGGAGAAAAAAAATCCGTACGTACATGGTACGTATTCAGCGTGAATAGAATACCTTGACGGTATGCAGTATGTACAGCAACGACTCGGATATTCTATTTTTTCGGCAACCGAAACTAAAACGCGAATCGGTCCGCCTTTGTTTTCGGCGAAGCGCGCGTGTAAATTACAATAGAAATATATGAATTTGCCGGTTTCCAGTTATTAGAAAACGGTTTGCCGTGTATTTGCACCGTATAACGCGATCGCGACCGCGACGTGTACCGAGTACGGGCAGCGGACACACAGGATATAGAGTATGCGTGCATATTACCACCACATATGTTGATATCCGCGTATTATGGCCGTAAAGTCGGCTCAAATGTGTGGAAATTCCGAATACACGAAGGTAGAGGTACTCGGTATATTTACATTAGCTCTATTTCAGATTACGTAAATTTTATTAGATCTTGTGTGCGTGTGTACTGTGTACTTGACCCAACGAACCGATGAGTTCATCGTACGCAACCGGTGCGGTACGGCGAATACGTGCATGATCGATAATCAAATTCGATATATCTATTTTATGTATGGATATTGGCTTGTGCCGGATTTGATGATGATTTGCGAGATTGCGAGATCATTGATGCGAAATGATGATATTAGTAGTTCGATGAGCGGGTTAAATATACCGATATGTGAGGTTTTTTCAATTTTTTTTGCTGTTTGAAAAGTTGTTGCAAAAAAACGTTACGAAATACTTATTGGAATTATTTTTTTCAGACTCTCTCATTCCGAATCAGTGAAAAATCACTGATAAACAGTCGGAATTGAATGTGTCACAACAAAAAGGGCATAACTCAGCATATGTCCTTTTTGATGCGACAATCGATTCGTATTCTCTGAAGTTTTCTCTATCCAAATGAGCCCCCTCCCACCTTTCAATATGTTTTCCTCGAAGAGTTATGGCGTTTTTAAAATGCGAAGTTCGCAATTTCGGTACATTACATGTTTGATTTTCGAGAATTTGCGTAATGTTTAATTTTTTCACTGTGCAGATGCTTCTAAAATTTTTAAATTTTAATGAAGTGTTTTTTTAATTAATTTTTCGTCATAAACTTGAAAAAATAATAAAATTCGTCCAAAATGTATTTTTAGCATTTTTTTGTAACCAAAGAAATGAAAAAAAAATTGTCATTTTTCAAAGTGCGATATATCCGCTCCCTGAAGAGATAATTTGAATTTGTTTTCACGAAAATGTCCCTTTTTTCATTCTCTTCAACTTTTGTATGAAGATTTTTTTTTAATTTTAATTTCCGGAAAAATTATACGCCATCAAACGTAGAAGGGTCGAAATGAAATTTTGTCACAACAAAAAAGACATATAACTCAACCTTTTGTTTTCAATATAGAAAAAAATAGAAAAGATATCTATAGTGATGGACGAGCTGTTTTTTTGTGGCAAAAAGATGAAATTTTAAGGTAAAATTGAATTCCTTAATTTACCTATTATTAAAAAAAGTATACTCAAATTTCAATCGCGATTTCCCAAAAACTCCATTTTTTCTATATGTCCTTTTTGCTGTGACACGTTCATTTGCACCACATGAAAAATCAGTGAAATAATTGATTTTCAGCGATTTTTCAGTGGTTATTCAAAAAATTTCATAGATTTTTCAGTGAATTTCATAAATATTACTGAGTTTTCAGTGAATTTTCACTGATTTCCAGTGATTTTCTCTCACTGACTTGCTTTCAGTGAAAAAATTGTACAAATTGTCAGTTTGAGTGAAGAAATGAATTATTACGTCAGATTTGTTGAAAAATTGTTCGACAATGGTTTATTTATATTTTTTTGTTGCTATTGTCTTTATATTCTCTGAAGACGAAAACAGTAACCCCAAAACTATCAGACCTTGAGGATCAGGTAAAGGGGGGGTTTTTGTTTTCAACCAGTGTGTACATTTTGTTAAGTAGTTCAGTGAACCATTATAAACAAAAAAACACGAAAAAAATTGGAATTTTTTGGTAGTGTAGGCAAATTAGCCTCATTTTGGAGAAAGAAAAAAAAAACCATTTTGCCCAACAAAGCTTTTATGGCGGAAAACTGTCGATAGTGGTCCCTTGAGTAATCCCTCAAAGTTACCACTCCTCAGACTCCTTGCTAATTTTTTATGGGGTTCCACTCCCCCCCCCCCCCAAAAAAAACAGGGTTTCGTTTTAATCTCCTTTGAATTTGATTTTAAGGTAAAAATAGCTCAGTATACTTTGTCCAACATTTTTTATATAAATTTTTTTTTGTATGACCATTAAGAGAGTAAAAATTGGATATCGACCCCTTTCCCCTCCAACGTGTCCACCTCACCTCACCCCTCAATCATATTGCCACTGCTAAATAAAAACAAAAGGGTACTCTCTCATTCCGAATCAGTGAAAAATCATTGATAAACAGTCAGAATTGTAGCACAGGAAAAATCAGTGAAATTCACTTTCACTGATTTTAGCGATTTTTCACTGATAATTCAAAGAATTTCACAGATTTTTTTAGTAAATTTCATAAATATTACTGATTTTTCAGTGAATTTTTACATGGTGTCCACTATATTTCAGAAATGATTTTCCCTGACTTTTCCAGGTTTTCCAGACCAATTTTTGGAATTTTTCCAGACCTTTTAAATATGATATTCGTTAACGAGGGGGGGGGGGGGGGTAATTTTTCACATGATGTACTTACATCCCGAAATTTCTCATAAGAATGATATAAAATGCATGCAGTCAAACGATTTTTTTTTCGAATTCACTAGATATTTTTTACGAGATTTTTAGATGCTCCTCTTCGAGCCAAAAAAATATTCAAATTCAATTCTGAAAATTTTTGAGCCCACCTAACTCCCCGTCACCACAAAATTTGAAAATTTGAATTGATTACCTACAGAAAAAATGTCAAATTAAAAAGGAAAAACCAAGTATTCCAACGCAAAATTAGGTTTGAAAAATGAAAAAAACTATGCCAGGATGTCTACCAAATCAAGCGAATGAAAATTCGGATTTTTCCGGGCTAAAAATTCAAAAATTTCTTCACATTTTATCCCCCCCCCCCCCTTTATGAAAAACACATGCCTCAAATTTATAAATTCACGTATTCCCCTGCCATTTTTTAGTACCTAAGCAGTAAGTACCAATAAATAAAAAAGTCAATGAGGAGGTAAAATATAAATTATTTTATGGAAATATAGAAATGTGATAAGCCCGAGCGAAGCAAGGGCGAAAATTTTTGTGAAAAAATATCTTCAAAAGATGAAAATTCACCACTTTTCCCTTATAGTCTACAGTCCAGACCCCGAAAAGTGTTCAATGGGTCTGCTTTTTTGGGGAACAAAAAAATCAGTTGGTTTTTTGTTGGTATGGATGGGGTATTCACGAAAATGAGCATTTTCGATTTTTGCCGGGTCACTATAGGGGGCTGGAGCCTAAAAACCCCCATTTTTTCAAGTTGGCCGGGAACAAAAATTTTTTCTGCCATTTTGTAGCACATGCTCCCCCGAGTCCGAATATGTGTTTCATTTCCTTGGGCATGGTCACAATGGTCCCCTAGGGCCCCCAAAGTGCGATTTTTGGTGAAATTTGGCCATTTTTGAAAGTAAAATGATTGTGTAGACGTCATAAAGCTCGCGGAACAAGAAAAAACCACCTTCATGGGGACATGAACTCATTCTGAACCGATTGAGCCTAAATTTTTGAAAAACGGCTGGCACAATGAGCCGCAGGCAAATTTTAAAGATGCGCCCCTCGGCGATTTCTCAAAAAAATAAACAGCTACAAAATTTTTACAAAATGGCTATGCACGCGTGTAACATATTGAAATGGGGTAAAATTTCGCGAAAAATCCGAAAATGCCAATGAATTTTGATTTTGACCCCTTCCAAAAATTTTAAGGGGTGAAATTTGGTCACTTTTTGACTGATTTTGAAAAATTGTCGTGTTACCTATCAAAATGGGGTAAAATTTCGCGAAAAATCCGAAAATGACAATGAATTTTGATTTTGACCCCTTCCAAAAATTTTAAGGGGTGAAATTTGTCAATTTTTGACTGATTTTGAAAAATTGTCATGTTACCTATCAAAATGGGGGAGGGGTGGACACATAGGAGGGGAAAGATGATCACGAAGCATTTTTACCCTCTTCCCTCTCCCATTGTGTCCACCCCTCCCCACCCCTCAGTCATATTACTAGTGCTAAATAAAAACAAGTGGGTAAGGTGGGGTGAGTACATAGGGAGGGAATGGGGGGTCAAGTTGTATTAATACCATCAATTTACGTAATACTACTATTTTCATGCCCAAAACGTACAGTTTAGTGCGATTTTATACATTCTATCGCGTTTTCAAATAATATCATATTTTCCAAAACCCCCTTCCTTCAGGACGCTCCATCTCCTCTGATATATGTCGTACGAAAAAAAACTTCATACAAAAGATGTTTGAAATTGAGCGCAGAACAAATCGAAAATGCTCATTTTCGTGAATACCCCATCCATACCAACAAAAAACCAACTGATTTTTTTGTTCCCCAAAAAAGCATAGCATATTCACTTTCCTGAGCACTTTCCTGCGTCTGGACTGTAGACTATTATTCATATTTTTCAAAAAATGGCCAATAATTTTGAATTCTGTAAGTTCTATTCCCGCTCCTTTTGTTTCAACACCGTGGTGAAGGGCATCATGGCATTTCTTTCTCATAACAGCTCAGTAAAAAGTAAGTTTCACCAATTTCCACAATACTACTATTTTCATGCCCAAAACACACATGTTTTTAGTACTATTTTTCCCCATAACCTCTTTCCTTCAGGACTCTCTATCTTTTCTGCTAATGGTCGTACAAAAAAAAATCGACAAAAAATGTTGGAAATTGACTGTAAAACAAAAAAGTACTGAGCTATTTTTACCTCAAAATCAAATCCAAGGGAGATAGAAGTGAACCCCCGTTTTTTGGAGGGATTGGAACCCCCATAAAAAATTAGTAAGGGGTCTGGGGGTAACACTTATTAGAATTTTTACAACACTTTTTTGTCATCTTTATTTTTATGAACTTCGCGAATTTCATTTTTGTTACGTGCTTTACGCAGGAGTCTTTATTACTCAAAAGAGTTTTCCACAATAAAAGCTTTGCTGGGCAGAAATGTTTTTTTATTTTTTAATTTGCTCACATGGTGTTCGGGACATTTTTCTTTAATTTTACTGGACTAATTTTTTCTCTCTCAATTTTTTTTACTTTCATCGAGTCCATGCTAGAATAATTTTTTTCAACATTTTTTGCGCTATTTCAACTTTTCTTTAATACTACTTTTACATTATTTTTATTGAAATTGATTAACTTTTGAAATTTTTTCACGATTTTCATGTTATTTTGACCTACGAGTAATTTAGTTTTATGATATCAATTTTTACAATTTTTGTAAAAAATCGAACAACTTTTATGAAAATTTTACTCATCAAACCCAACCCAAATGAAATTCGCAATTGAATATTCAATTTGTAAAATTCACACCTTTCAGAGGAATGAATTTTGGGGAATTAGTGAAGGAGAGGAAATTCCACGAGTAATAAAGTTTCAAGTAAAATTAACCACAAAGGACACGACAATTAATTCGGTCTCTTATCTCTTATCTAGATCAGAATGATAAAATCGAAAAAATTATCATCACTTCCGACGAATATAGCATCTGCCTTCTATCATCTGCAATTTTTCGACTCCGAAGAAAACAATCAATGGAAAATATTTCAAGTCGTCTGAAATGATACACAGCAGAAATATTCGTAAAAATGGTTATCGTTTCCTGTACATCTCAACACCGTTTCCATTACATAAGTACATCATCTTTCCAACATCAACATCCAGCATCGTTTACGATATTGAAAATGAAATCACGAAACACGTCTCTGAATTTCGCGGGGCAATTGCCGGAATACGTGAAAAGTTCAAATAAACACGCCAACTCGTACTCGAGTACGTGCAAAAATAACCCAAACGTTGACGATATCGCCAACGCGAATAGCGTAGAACGCGAGGACCGAGTACGAGTAAATCGGTGATCGACTATGCTAACACGTGAAGGTCGAATTAACGGAAGTACAGGTTTAGTTGGCTGAAGAAAGCAAACGACGATGAGAAAGAAAGACTTACGTTAGGCCTGGCCAGCTTCACCGCCCGCCTGGACCGTATCGCAACAACGTGCACTTGGCCATCGCACGTTGCACATTGCTCGTCCCTTCGCCGCATTTTTGCTCAGTTGAGATTCTCGCAACTCGTATCGTGTATTTAGTATTTACGCGTATGCGAAGAGCAACGGCCTGGTAATTGAAAAACCGACAGTTTGATAAGGCGTATGTTACACGAGGTTAGGAATATTTTTAATGCATGAAGAAATGAATAGATGTACAGATTTGGCCCTTTGGCTGAACGTAACGATGATAAGATTATCCTATGCTGATGTCCAGGCGGTTTTAGGAAGATTTTTTGGAACCGGTTTAGTTGTTTTCAAAGTGTTGTCGATGATCCTAATGAAAAAATAATTGAAAATTTGAAAAATAAAACAACTGACAACTACTGAACAAGTTCCAGAATATCATTGGAATAAAAATTTTAATTTTTAGAGGTATCTTTCGGCTTGTAATCGCCTCCCTCCGTCCACCAATTATTCCAAAATTTTATAAAATGTTAACAATTGAAGAACGTTTCTCTAATTTTGTGGTGAATCTATTTCAGTGGCGTATGGTGTAGCAAGGAATTTATTTCTGATGAGGAGGGGGGAGGGGGGAGCGAACTTTCAAAATTTTTGAGATATTTTGAATTCAACCTCCCTCCCCTTCCTACTAAATTTCTTTTTACTACAAAAACACTAAAATTCAAAAATTTGAATCATTTTCATTTAAATATTAAGAAGTTGCACAAGTGTTATAAAGTTCTTACGCGATTTGCATAGAATATTTAGAAAAATACTTTGTTGATGAAAATGTAATTTTGAAACAAAAACTTCCATACTAATTAGTTTGACCTTAAAACCCAAAAATAATACCCAACAAATTTAAACAGATCATCAAAGTTTTTTTTGGGAGGATGCAAAGTGGGTTTGGAAACTTGGAATACCAGAAGGGAGCCTTTTTTCGCATAATCGCCTCAAATAGTTCATATAATTATGATTTGGTTCATGCCTGAATGAAGCTTTGAGAAAATTTGATTTTTAATGCTCCAAAAAGACATTTTTACGTAAATTCTTGACCTCGTGGAGGGGGAAGGGGGAAGGGGGTCCTGACCTCCTGGCTACGTCACTGATTCATTTTTTAAATTTTGATTAGTGGAGGCGTCTTTGCATCGAATCTTTCAAAATGATTCGAATCCAATCATGATCCAATTCATGAATCCATGATGTTTTTCTTTTTTCTTGGATTCGAATCATTGAAATAAATCGAGTTTCACAAAGTAGATTCGAATCCTTTCCAAGCTTGGTCGTTCCATTTATTTGATATCGAATAATTCGCATTATGTTACTTCTACAATAGTCCCTGCGGTTAGCAGGAAAAAACGGGGGAATACTGCACTTTTTGAACACTGGTTAAAATGTAGTTTTTATTTCAAAAGAAATTTTCGAGAAGTGGAGCTATCGAAAATTTCTTTCAGGAGAGGGGGGGGGGAGCCCTATTTTTCCACATGAATGTGTTACGGTAAATTTGGTGTCATTTTCATATAAGTCGACTCTACTGAACTGGAATGTGCGATTAGTTTTCCGATCAAGAGCGTAGAATTTGGATAATCGTACAATTTGTGTCGCGAAAAGTGGCCAATTTTGAGAAAAAATAAGTAAAATAGCGATTTTTTTCATCTTGAGACGAGTAGTGCGGATGAAGTAGAGTTTGAAACTAGTTTTTAATATAATTCGAACCTCCAGAGATGTCAGTTTTGCCGAAAATTGGGTGTTTTACGCTCCACCAATCTCACCATAGAAAGAATTCTCTACTTCCAATCGGGAAACCAACTAAAAATTCGTGTTCAGGAGGTTCAAATCAAGCCCAAAAATGGTTTCATATGAGAAAATTGACTGTTTTCCACTACCAAAGAGTGACTATCAAGCAGGTTTTTCAGTTCCTACCGAGAAACGAATAACAAATTCGAACTCAGGAGGTTCGAATTATATTAAAAACTAGTTTCAAACTCTACTTCATTCACACTACTCGTCTCAAGATGAAAAAAATCGCTATTTCACCTCTTTTTTCTCAAAAATTGGCCACTTTTCGCGACACTGATTGTACGATTATGCAAATTCTACACTCTTGATCGGAAAACTAATCGCAGATTCAAGTTCAGAAGGGTCAAATTATATGAAAATGACACCAAATTTACCCCAACCCCTTCATGAGGAAAAATAGGGGTAAAACCCCCATTTAAATTTTGGCCAAAAAAATGGGAAGATAATTGAAAAGAATTCGCCTTTTTGATGGAGAATTACACGTAGAACATGATTATTCAACCATTTTCCAATTTCGAGACTTATTTGAGAAGACATTCACGAAAAACCGGTTTCAGCAAGCATTTACTCTTCTCCTAGGGATTCCGAACGCTCCTTGGGGTGGACATTTTAGTATGTTGTTTAGTGGACCATTATAAACAGAAAACCCGAAAAAAATCAGACTAGAATTTTTTCGAAGTCAGATCCTCAATAGTCGGGTCTCAATCGTATATCTGCGCGCTATTCCTGTTAAAATTGAGTTAATGATTAATTCTTGTTCTGGACACTAAAATAAAAAAATTAAGCCCGTATGCCCTTTTTTCCCCTTCTCCCTTTCCCCAGGGTCCATCCCCCAACATTTCAAACGCGTGTACGGTGTACTGCCTTATCTATGGGTCGTAATGAAAAAATTTTCAAACAAAAGTTGGTCCTCAGCACCTAATCTACATTTTCATTTCTCATCAAAATCCATTTTGGAGCAACACCTTGCTCCCCCCCCCCAATTTAGAAACAAAACATGTTTTTGAGAAACCCTCAAAATCACGTTTTCTTCATTTTAAACTAGATTTTATGATTGATTCTTATTCTGGACACTAAAACAAGGAAATTAAGCCAGTATGCCCTTTTCTCCCTCCCCCTCCCCCAGGGTCCACCCCCCCCCCCATTTCAAACGTGTGTATCGCCTTATCTATGGGTCGTAATGAAAAAATTTTTCAAACAAAAGTTGTTCCTCAGAACCTAATTTACATTTTAATTTCTTATCAAAATCCATTTTGGAGCAACTCCTGCCCCCCAAATTTGAAAATAAAACAGTTTTCAGAAAACTTCAAAATCACGTTTTCTTCATTTTAAGCGAAAAGTTCCAGAAATACGGCAACATTTGTCATCACAAAAAGTATTTCGAATTGAATTTCCTTTCCAATGAGCCCTATCACGACCATTTTCACCAACTTTTTCCGAAAGAGTGGACCTCTCCTCTTCCTCGTTTTCACAAAAGTTGGATCCACGAACAAAATTTGCTCCAAAATGAATCGATAATAAATTAAATTAAGCATTAGGTATCGAAAATCAAAACTCGTTCAATTTTTTTTTCGTGTGTCCAAATTTTGAGATAAAGGGGAGGGGGAGGGATCCACCCTGTCAGGAAAATTTGGTGAAAATGGTCGTGATAAAGCTCATTGGAAAGGAAATTCAATTCTGAATACTTTTTGTGATTACAAATTTTTTCACTTAAAGTAAAGAAAACGTGATTTTGAAGTTTTATAAAAACTGTTTTATTTTCAAATGGGGGGGGGGGGGGCAGGAGTTGCTCCAAAATGGATTTTGATGAGAAATGAAAATGTAGATGAGGTGCTGAGGAACAACTATTGTTTGAAAATTTTTTCATTACGACCCATAGATAAGGCAATACACGTGTTTGAAATATTGAGTTGGTCCATGGGGAAAGGGAGAGGGGGAAAAGGGCATACGGGTTTAATTTCTTTATTTCTTTCTTCAATGATACCCTTTAATTTTTTTTCTCAATTTTGAAAATTGAAAGCATCCACCCATCAACGTTTTTTGCTCCTCCTATGGAGTACAAATGAGTACAATCAACACAGCTACAATACGGAAACCCCTGAACCGGTTTCCAAATTGTACGCATATTTCAAATTTCACAAAACACATACTTATTTCATTAATCAAAAAATTTCAAGGAAGTAAAGACAACTGGTTTTAAATTATCTTTCATCTGGAAAAGAACTAAATTAGAAGCTGACTGAGGACTACACAACTGGTTCTAAAATATTGACACAAAATCTATCAATTTTCAAATCTCCGCGCGGATTTCATTCTTTCGCAGTGAATTTTCCAGGACATTGTCGGCAACTGGTTGAGCCTGGAAACCATCGAACCAGTTCCGAATTCTGCGACTCGTCACAAATCAATAAAAATCTATCATTTTTTCAAAACAAACGCTATTTTTGAGATATTCGTTATGGATTGTAACGCCTGAAACTTCAGTTTTCTTTCAACAAGCCGACCTAAACACGTAATATCGTATTCCGTAACAAAATCACTTCAAAAGAGCTGAAATCTCAATCTCGATACACTTGTCGAATACCGCTACTTTGCTACCTCTTCTCCAGCCAACACTCTTATCACCCATCAATCTACGTACATTATGTACACAAACAACCTTTCGGTATCTGGAGCTTTTCACGTACTCGACTATGACCGTTTGAGAACCGTTATTACAAACGCGAGCAACACGAGAACACGACTTGCAAAATAAAAATAAAATAGCTACATAATTCTGTTGGAAGACAACTTCCTGCGCACGCTATTATCGAAGCAACCGGCTATTTACCATATTCCACAACGTGCTTAGGTAAAATTTACGTCTACGATTATTGGCAAAGTAACAGACGACTTTACTAAACGGCATCGACATAGAATCCGTATCCCAGGCGGCCACGCACCGGGGGTCAATTACTCACACGACGAGTCGTTCGGTCTATCGTAAAATGCCTCCGGCCATCAGCCGATCAGCTGATCACGAGGAGTATCATATGTACATGCGTTATAAAAGTTTACGGTACATGAGGACAACGAGGACTAAATACAGGTGAGCAGGTAGTATAGATATCGAGTATAGTAATTCGATAAGCCGACCTGAACCTGTTCACGCATCATCGAACCAGTTTCCAGCGGTTATACAATACACGTTGAAATTTTTTTCAAGAGCGCAATTACCTCTCAGTCGAGCGTGTATTTTTTTTTCATCGCTTCGTTCGCGGACCGGTACATCATACGAATACGTACGTCAATTCTTCCATAACTGTACGATTTTTGTAGGATTTTTTATATTTTTCTGTTCGGCGCGACGATCTATCGATATACACCGGTTTCTCGGGTACGTCTGTAGTCTGCGATAGATAATCGTGTAAAGTTCCATCTTAATGAGCCCGTAAAATCTGTACTTATGGATCAAATACGTCAATACGGCCGGATTTACGTTGGTGAATAATACCGCAGTAATTCCAGAGAAAATTTCTCGTAAACAGGCATCTATGTCGATAAGTTCCTGCTTATTTTACGATGAGATGATTTATGTGTTAGCTGCATCGCCTTATATGAAATATCAACGATTAGCAATTGGATGAAATCTGTATTAATGGGTTAACGATGCTTTGATCTTCGTCGTATCGTGAATTCCGATCAATGTGAAAATTGAAGCGGGTTTTTCGTTACGTGGAATGTGGACAGTTCTAGAATGGAAAATTGGCATACATTCGAACGATATAGGTATTTCAAAATAAAAGAACTGAAGAGATCATTTTTCATCCGAAAAGGGTCAACGAATTACAGAAAGGAAATTTTACGATCTACGATTCATATTCCATTCATTTTTTTCGTTGAATCCTTTCTTCGCTCAAAAAATTGACTCTCAAGTGTAAAAAGTTATCAAAAAGCATGAAAAAAGGTTCAACAAAAAATTCAAATTGTGAAAAATTCTCTGGCGATGGAATTTTTTCACTACTTTTTTCGTGATCAGCGCGAAAAATGCTATAAAAATCACTCATCAAACTGCTAAAAAATGTCGACCTCTGATATTAGTTTATTTTCTAGAATGAATACTTGGGTGGATTTAAAAAAAACATACATCCATTCTGGATTTTGAGAAAAATCAATCAGGTATTTTACTTTGAGTGAGAGACCTCTCGAAAAGTTTTTGAGTCCCCCAACTCAGGACAAGAGAACCTCAAAATGGATAATTTTTTTAAAAACACAGTTTTTACCACTTTTGGGTGGTCAGGGTGTCTACCGATTTTTTAAAATCAAATTTCGCGATTTTTTTCCCAAGGTATCGAGCATCTACCTCTCAATTTGACCCCCCCCCCAAAAAAAAAAAAAAAACTCAACGAGATCAAATTTATTACAAAAAACATTTCATACACGGAAGAAAATACGTCTTTAATTTTTAAAAAAGTCAATTTTTCACAAAAATTTTCTAAAAGTGAGTTATTTTATGTTAAAGAAGATATATAGTTAATACTGCCCGAACGAAGCGAGGGTAAATTTTTTTTAAAGAATTTATTTAAAAAACAGCAAAAAAGAGAAATATTTCCAAATGATTTCCCCCTATGAATTTTCAAAACATCCCACTGAAAATTCCAAAATTCTCCGATTATTATTTTAGATTTTCCCGAGAATGGACACGATACTTCCTTTGAAAATCCCAATCGTGATCGCTACTAAGTCTCCCACAAGAACATATTTTTTCCGTTTCAAAATATTCAATTGTCTAAAATAAAAGGGAAGAAGGTTTATAATTTAAGAATGGGTTTTGAAAATTTATGAGCCCGAGCGAAGCGAGGGCGAAAATTGTTAGAAAAAATGTTCAAAAAGGTTAAATTTTTTTCCTTTTTCTGTTTTGTACAGGACGAAAAAAATGCAAGTAATTTCGAAAGAATTCGCGACTTTCAATGAATTTTGGGTCAATTTCGCGACTTTCGCGACCAATGACACCCTGGTGGTGCCACTTGCAGGGAATTTTGGTCGCTCTTCCCCATTCGAAAGATACAATTTGAGTTCCTAAACTTCTCTGAACCACTGACCACGAAATTATGTACCATTTTTACCCTCTACAAGGGAGTAGAAAATCTGCATAATTATCTCGAATTTGAGAATTTGTTGATTTTTATCAAATTCACAAATCGTTCAATCGAACCAAGAAGTTTTTTAATCACCTAAAATAATTTCTGATGAAATTTTCCAAAAAAATTCACGTTAGTGCTGCCAACTGAATTTTGATTGATGCAATTTTCATAAAATTCTATTGGGCACCACTGCAACAAAAAATTTGCAAAAATAAAATCCAGGTTTATTTCAATGATCAAAAAAATTTTGGCTTACTTTTCATGCCACTGATACCGAATGAATATCTTAAATTCTATGAAAATTACTTGAATCAAAATGCACCTGGCAACACTGCCGTAATTTTTTTTTTAATTTCATCAAATATTATTTCAAGTGACCAAAAAACTTTTTTTGGCTCGATTTTGAGGGAGTAATTATTTGAATTGGGTAAAAGTAAGAATATCTTCAAAATGTATAGAATTTCGAGGAAATTGTTTTGGGAGGTCTCCCTTTCAGAGTAAACCACTTCATCAATTTTCGTCGAAATCCAGGATATGTATTATTTTTGAACCACCCTAATGAATATTCCTGACCCTACTGACCTAAATTTTTGTATAAACCCATAAAATTAAGATTTGGAAGGCACTTCACTAACATATATGATTTTAAGAGAGTTTATTTGTCTTAGATTTACGAACTTTTAGGTTTTTAGGAAATAGTTCAACCCCTCCCCTCCCTTCTTGAAAAAAAATCAAAATTAGAAAAATTATGTAGCATATTCTTTAAAATATTTTCGACGGTGTTAGAGTCAAAAATCAATCAAATCTCGAAATTTTTTCAAACGATTCTTTCATTTTCTTCCTCTAAAAATTTTTCCAAGAAAAAATCTAAATAAATGGTAAATTTTTGAAATATTTTTACGATGGCATTAAATACTTCCGACTTTCTTCAAATTTTCACCAATACATATTCATAAAAATCGAAGATAATTCGTGGTAATATGACTAATACTCGCTCTTCCTCTCTAGAAACAACCAGTCAGGAATTTTTTGGGGAGAGGGGGAATCCAGGCATCATAGCGAAATTTTTGAAGAAAAAAGTAACTTTCAGTGACTTTTTAGAGCAAAACGTGACCAAAACATGACCAAACAGTAACCAAAAATTCAATTTTTTTGGAGTGGGGCAAATTTTTTTACAGTTTTCTGGGGGGGGGGGCTTTTTTGTAGTTTGTTTTCTGCAAACATTTCAAAGATAAATCAACTGAAAAGACGTGAATAATTTCATTTATTAAATTCCTTCGTCAAAACAACAAACTAGCAGAAATTAATTTTTTTAATTTTTTTATTAAAGAATTTTGAAAAAATAACAATTTTTACGTGAAAATTTGAATTTTTGCCTGAAAGTGCGAAGAAAATATGACTTTTGTGGGGAAAAAAGTAACCAAAATGACCTTTTAGACGTGAAAAGTAACCAAAAGTGACTAAAGTCGAAAAAAGTAACAAACACCCTAAAAAAGTGACCCGCTATGATGCCTGGCGAATCAGAACACATTCTACTCATGGGGTTAACGACTCAAAATTCCATTTTTTCAACTAAAAATCAATTTTTCAAAGATCAAAACAAAACGGGAACCATTTTTCCTAATTTTTTTTCTCAAATTGAATTTTTTCTATCTAAAAGATTAATTTTGTCAGTTGAAAAGTGAACTACCTCCCTGACTTCGAATCGGGTTTCATTTCAACTTCCTGATCCTCCTCTCTTTTTAGAATTTATGAAAATGAGTATTTTTCATCTTTTTAGAAAATTCAATCTAAATCAAAATGAAATTAAACTTTAAGAATTGAGTAAAAAGAGAACAAAAAAAACGGAAAATGCAAGTTTCAAATTTTTTGTAATTTTTTTCAACTGAGAAATTTTTTTCAAAAATTGACTTTAGGAACTTCTTAATTAAAACAAAAGCAAAAAAGACCAAGTCCTGAATAAAAGGAAACCTGTTTAAAGCTTCCTCATTGATCGAAAAATGTACCAAAAAATAGCTGCGAAATCATAATTTTCGTCAGCACTCGAATCTTCATTCGAAAACTAGACAAAAATTTCTGAAATAACGAAACTCGTCAGACGAGTCGTCTGGTAACAAGGAGCATGCCAATTCACAAAATAACTGTTCGATCAAAGAACCCGAAATTTTCACATTTCAATATAAATATTTACAAATCGTTCAATATACGACTGTTTATGTAAGAATTTCATTCGAATTTCCCAATTCGAACAGCAGTTACCCTAGGACAGTGTTACCACGTAACCTACAAATACCCCTTATTACGATTACCAACAAAATAAAAATAGTTCTAATGCATTAAAACTCCATCATCAAGAAATAACGTACACGAAAGTCGTAACCACTTCAACATTCTCGAAAACGTGAGACCTCTGAGTAAATTTCCTCTTTCGTTAATTAATTTACTCGTACGTACGAAAAAAAACGAACATGAACCATTGTTTCTCATCCAACTACATCCTTTAGCTTTCTAAAAAACCCAAGCTCGCGAGGTAAATCACGATCGCGAATTAATTACTACACAAACACGAAAATCTAATTTACGATTTGACATTTTTATTTGCCAATTAATGGCTACTCGAGTTACGAAAAATTGCTCTGCTGCCGCCACGCCGCCAAAAGGTAATAAAATCAGAGTTGAAATACGATGTCGAACTTTCACCTTTGTAAAGGTTTCGTTGAACATGAAACTGTCAATACGGAATGGATTCGAATAGACGAGCACGTGGACTCAGGAGTAAAATCCCATTGCAGGTCCGTTGCCTTGTGTATGGTTTGATAACAAAGAGGAAACGTAATCCGAAAGGTGTAATTATTTCGAGCGAAAGATTACCAAGCGTTGCGACGTCTCGAGTGCTGGGTAATTCAAACTTCGAACCATAAGCCATGTGGTTTGTTATCAGATTCGAGTGAGATTTTAATACCGATTTGTCTCTACGCCTTCGGCGGAGCCACAGCTGGGAAGAATATCGATTTTTTCCACGACTACGTTGCGGTACTTCAACGAAAAGAAGGGATCGTATGACGAGCGTCTGGCTCGCCGCTTCGTAAATATTAAAGCTTCTAGTTTTACTATCGAATCGTTACATTGGAGCGTAGCACGATAATTAACTCGTCCGAAAAGCATTTCGAGCTGACCTGCAATGAGTCACAGTGTTACTCAAAAATCGATAAAATACGATCGTTTCATCGTCGACGTTTCGCAGAACGCTACACATTGTGACTTTAACGTCATTTTCGAAAAAATTCCAACATCTGCGACGTCACGAAATCCGTAGACGAATATTTCGGTTTCGGCGGCGGTGGCGGCGTCTGCGGCAGTTTCACGTTGCATTTCGCACACAACAAAACAATGTGAACTTTCGCGAAGGCTCGAGATGAAAAGACAATGCACTAGAAACTCGTACACGGAAAAAAATCGTTATTAAAACGTGAAAACCAGCACGATGGTAAATAGTACAACCTTGACCATAAATTTACGTGAAATTATATATTCCGGTGCGGAAATTACCTGCTATTCGGAGTACAGCTCTATCAGCTGGATCTAGCTGCAATATACTCAAAGGCTTATCTTTCACCCATTCCTTCAAGCTTTGGTCAGCGTCGAAATCCATTTCGAACCGGCCTCATCACTTTGATGGTGGAACGAAGAGATGAATTATTTAAACACTGGTAAAACTATCGCCATATACTATGTAGAAACACACGCGAATAATTCAACCACCATAATCAATACCGGAAAAAAAAGGGGATGCTATTTAACGAACTTAGAACTCACACAAACACGCCGAACAAACATAACGATATTATTACGAAGGAGAAATATATGTACAACGAACCGGTGAAGATTTTTATTAATTACGAGATATTTTTACACGATATTCGACACGTTTTCATATACAAAATAAAACTTACGAAATAACTACACAACTAACGCGAACGTACCGCAACGAATACACGTTAAAAAGTGAAAAAGCGACAGCGTCATTCGTACACAGACATCAATGTTCCGTCTTGCACGCTATACGCTAATTGTGTGTTCGGCCAGTGCTGCCAATTCGGCTGAGTGAAAATTCTCGTCGTAATATGGGGAACTATTAATTGAAGCTTTTTTTTTCGTGAACGTTTGATAATTAAAATTAGTTAGATTATTTTTTTGTTGTAAAATAATTTTTTTACAGAAGTTTTCAAACTCGAATATGAAAAATAAGGAAACGAAAAAAAATTTCCCCGAACCACAGGCTTTAATAAGGCAAGATATGAATCGTCTTCGTCACTATTTTCCTCCAAAAATCCATTTTGGTACATCAAAAATAATTTCTGACCCTAAAATTATTTCCTCATCCTTGCCTAGAAATGCAAGACACTTTTAAGTTTTAAGAACTTGGGAAAATTTCTTCAAACTAACTCAATCATGTTCTTATTTATAACTGATATTTTTTTTAATTCTCACGTTAATTTTCTGTTTCCGAAGTCTGACAAAAATTATCAAAATTTTACAGAAATGCCAAATTTTATTTATTTTTCATTCAATTGAAATTCCTCGGTGATTTTAAAAGAACAAAAGGCTTTAATATTTGAGAAGTCATTGTCTTAAAAACATTCAAGTAAATATCTGACAATTTGATATTTTATTAAAATTTCGAAAAAAATGAGCGCCTCATATTTTAATTTTACAAAAGTCATGAAATATCTGTCATTTTAATACTTCGTTGGAATATCGAAAAAAAATTGTTTTCTGAGGTCTGACAAAACGTTAAAATAGTACAGAAATGTCGAAGATGACCCCAAATGAGGGTAGATGATAATTTTTCAGTTTATGGAAATTGTCCATCCAGTGATTTAGAAAATCAGGGGGCAGGGGCAGGGGGGAAAAGGCTGAAGTAGATAATACATAATATCTCAATAAAAAGTCATAAACTAAAAAATTAAAATTTCTGACATTTTGATTAAAAAATCATCATTAAAACATATCCATGATTTAAAATAGTCTGCTTTAAAGCACAATCTGTTTTTTGTTTTCTTTAATTTTCTACCAATTTTTTTTTTAAATGTCAAAATAGAAATATCAACATTACGATTCATGTTCAGCAGGAAATGCAGGTAAAAAGCGAATTTTTAGAATTCGATCAAAATTATTCAACAACAAGTGGTTATCGGAAGTATTTTGACTTGCTAAACACAAATCTAGTCGTAGGTTTGTCATTTGCCCATCTCTTTTCAGTCAAACAAAACGCTTGAAATTTAGAAATTCTAGGTATAATATGAATTTCGAGATTGTAAGTAATGTGGCTGCTCATTTTTCTTCTTTTTTCAAAACAAAAAAAACCTTATTTTTTAGAATTCAATTTGAAAATACATATTGAAATGATACAATAAATCGAGTTCAAAAACTTGGAAATGATTTTTTAAAAAAACTACAAGAACGGACCTAAATTTAATTTTAATACTTAAATCCGAATAATCAGCAGCTCAAAAAGAATTGAGAACGAAAAAAGTAGAGAATGAGATCCCCATTTTCCCAAATTTAATTCGAAAAGTCAGAAATGCTTAAAAATAAAAAAACGAAAAAAGATGATAATTAGGTTCTCCCATTTTCTTAATTTAATTCTATTAGAAAATGGAAAAATGAAAAAAAAAGAATGATAGGTAGATATTTACGTCCATTTCCCTAAATTTAACTCAAAAAAATTAAGCTTAAAATAATCATTAAAAAAAACGAAAAACTGAAAAAGAATGAGAGTCCTATTTTCCTAATTTTAATTCGAGTTATCCTTGGAATTTGAAAAGTCAACCATTAAAAATAATAATTAAAAAACGAAAATGTATTTTGAGAATCATAAAAAATAATGAAACAAAATAATCAATTCTTCTTTGGGTACAAATCTTGGATTTTAATTCAAAAATGAAATTTTTTAACCCTGTCGAACGGTTTTTTAAATATCAAAAAATATCGATACGTCGTTCAATATTCATTTTGATATTGAAATCGATACTTATATCAATATCATCGGCATAAAGGAGTAATTTCACTCTCTGAAAATGGATCTAAAATTAATTTTTGCTTCATTTGTACTATACTTATGTAGTATCGTAGTCTATGATTTTTCTACCCTTGAAGTTCGTTTCAAACTTCAAAGTGGAAAATTTGAAAATGAAGGAATTACCAAAAATAAAAAACCAGCGTCAGATTTGTTTCAGTGTATGAAAATACCCCAATAAATCTCTTTCTTGGAGCATTTTGATTAAATTCTCAAAATTCACTTTTTTTTTCAATTGGTGGTGGAAAATTAATGAAAAAAGTTAATCTTAGTTAGAGTGTCAGTAAAATAATCGCCCAAATAAAAATTTTGCTTGGGCCATTTAACCTGCTGAACGCAAATCTAGCAGATTTTTCCATTAGGTCATTTATTTTCTTCAATTTTGGTAAAAAAAAAAAAAGAAATCAGAACTCATATTCGAGGATTTTCTAGAGTGCCACTGGTCCCTGGTCCAAAAAATTTGAAAAATCCAGGTGCGTGCAGAATACATTCAAACACACGTGAGATTTTTTCTGATTTTTTTTACTCATATTTGTCACTTTATTGCGATTTAAAATTCTCAAAGCACATCTCAAAGTCATTTCTGGGCTCAAAAAAATCTGAAAAAATTTGTCGATTTTTATATGCAATATTTCGACTACTCGTCACAATCGGAAAAACGCCTGAGATGACGTAAAAAGTGTATTCACTTTTTCAATGTCACACCTTTCTGAGAAAAGTGGGGATGTCATTTTAGGGTCAAAATTTTAATTTAATTGCACCAAATCGAGTTTAGAGAAATTGGGGAAAAAATTGAAAAGGCGAAATAAGATCAATTGGTCAATTCTCGGTACCTTACTGAAACCTTAGTTGAAAAAAAATACCTCACGCTAAAAGCAAAAAAAAATTTAAGTATAAAAATTGGGACTGAAATTTCAAAAATTCAACGAAGCTAGACTTTATTATTTAACCTGAATAAAAAAATCAATTTCCGATCGTAACAGATCTACGATTCACATACACTCGAATAAAAAATTTATTTAGGTACGAAACACAAATCACAAATGAATGAACATGAATCAATTATAATGAAATAACATAATTCGCTATGGCGCGGTATACAGAGCCTTGGTATACAGTCGTACAGTACGAAACAAAAAAAAAGAAGCATAAATATCAACAAGAGTACCATACTCGTATAAACACTTCCTCTAATGACTACTCGATTTGATAATAAAAAAAGAAGAAACAAAGAAAAAAAAAGTCTAAAAATATACTACAGCAAACAGTGATAATCGTACTTGGATGTCGCGTTATACGTCATGTACCACAGCCGAACAAAAAAAAAAAAGTAAAATAAAAATATTTACGTATACGCGAACTTTTCATAATCTTCCTACTTACATCCATTCGATCATCTCAGCGTTAAAATCTTTTACACCCTTTCAAGCTGTTTTTCGATAAAACAATTCACAACCTTAAAATTATAATACATTAAAACGTGAGAGTATAAACATAAAAATAAAACGACTAGTATTGAATTTTACACATTTGGCAAAATGTTGTATATCGATTACAAAAAAAAAACAAAACAGACAGAATAATAATGAAGAGCGAAAAACAAAAAAATATCGTAAAGAGCAAAAATATAATGAGCGTTTATTACGAATACGATAATGGAGTATCTACACGAAATGACATCGAGATGTACGATTGACTTTAGTGGAAATGCTGATTACATCTCTAACTGGTTGTAATGTGTTCGGTGATTTTGTTCGGTACACCGTAATGGGACACATCGGCTCCGGCAGCTTGAGGAGGTTCTTCGGGGGCCGGAGGTGGAGGCGAGTTTGAGTCGTTACGATGGTTCTTTTTGATCATTTTGTCCACCTCCGGATACCTGATTCGAACCGAGTCGATTACGTCTAATAAGTTTTTGGCGTCGATGGCCAGCACGTGAGCTGAACTCAGCATGTTCCTGAGGAAAAATATAAAATAAAATTTATATCAGTATACTGTTTACGTGCTAAGTACATTATTGTGTTGTGAAAATTGATAAAATTGTTCAAAATGGCAGCGAAGTTGCTAAAGATCATCATGGTTGATCTTGATACTAATTTTCAAAACTCATTTTCTCTGTTTTTCCAAATTTTCTAGATAATTTTCGGTCAAATTTTATAGATCTCTTCGCGTGAAATTCTAGAAAGACGACTTCTACCTTCTTCTATTTTTCTGGGATTAAGTCCATGACAAAAAACGAGGGGTTACATTTTTAGTCAGGTCTCAATCTTACAAAAAAAAGATACCGCGCGAAATTCCTGTTAAAATTGATTTTATGATTGATTCTTATTCTGGACACTAAAATAAGGAAATTAAGTCCGTATGCCCTTTTTTCCCCTCCCCCTTTCCCCAGGGCCCACCCCCAACATTTCAAACGTGTGTATCGCCTTATCTATGGGGTCGTAATGAAAAAATTTTCAAACAAAAGTTGTTCCTCAGAACCTAATGTACATTTTCATTTCTTGTCAAAATCCATTTCAGAGCAACTCCTGCCCCCCAAATTTAAAAATAAAACAGTTTTCAGAAAACTTCAAAATCACGTTTTCTTCATTTTAAGCGAAAAGTTCCAGAAATACGGCAAAATTTGTAACCACAAAAAGTATTCCGAATTGAATTTTCTTTCCAATGAGCTTTATGACGACCATTTTCACCAACTTTTTCCGACAGGGTGGATCTCTCCCCCTCCCCCTTATCTCAAAAGTTGGACCCACGAAAAAAAATTGAACGATTTTTGTTCTTCGATATCTAATGCATAATTTCATTTATTATCGGAATTTATTTTGGAGCGAATTTTGTACTTGGGTCCAACTTTTGTGAAAACGAAGAAGGGGAGAGGTCCACTCTGTCGGGAAAAGTTGATGAAAATGATCGTGATAGAGCTCATTGGAAAGGAAATTCAATTCTGAATATTTTTTGTGATTACAAATTTTGTCGTATCTCCGAAACTATTTTTTTAAAATGAAGAAAACGTGATTTTGTGGTTTTCTCAAAAACATGTTTTGTTTCCAAATTTGGAGGGCAGGAGTTGCTCCAAAATGTATTTTGATGAGAAATGAAAATGCACATTAGGTGCTGAGGAACAACTTTTGTTTAAAAATTTTTTCATTACGACCCATAGATACGGCGATACACACGTTTGAATTGTTGGGGAGTGGATTCTGGGGAAAGGGGGAGGGGACAAAAAGGGCATACGGGCTTAATTTCTTTTTTTTAGCATCCAGAACAAGAATCAATCAGAAAATCAATTTTAACAGGAATAGCGCGCGGATGTACGATTGAGACCTGACTATTTTTCTGTTTCAAAATATTCAAACATTTTGTAATGGAAAGACGAGGGGAGGAAGAAAAAAGGATTATGAAATTGTTTGAGAATTGATGTTTTTTTGTCCCATATTATTTTAAAAAAGCTCTCAATTCAATAAGCTCGAACAGAGCGAAAGCGAAAATTTTATCTTTTTTTTCAGTGTTTGAATTCGTAGAGTATTTATACTGAATCGGTCAGTCAAATTTGTTTTCATGACTTTTTTTGTTCATTTTGTTTTTTTTCTTGTTTTTTTTTTTAGAAAAAAAAAATAGTCTTTGCAGGATTGAAAAAAAATTGGCAGAAAAATTTTCAGGAGCAAAAAATTAAATTATGAATTTTTTTGCAATACTTAAATAAAACAAAATTATGAATTTATGATCACGACTTTCATGAACTTTAAAAAAAAAAAATCATTATTAATGACCGATAGACGCCATGACTTGAAAAAATCATGATTTTAGAAAATAAAATAGCCCATTGATAAATTTTCTAATAGTTTGTTGTTTAAAAAAATGACTTTGAAGTAAAAATTCCAAATTTCCTGAATTTTCATGGTTTTCAAAAAAAAAAAGACAATCAAAATCCTTAAAACTGCATAAAATAGTACGAATACAAAAACTGTTTTTAAAAAGACTATACAAGTTTTATTTTGCAGTAAACGCTTTCAAATCGTAAATAATATGTTTCAGAAATGGTTTCTTATTAAAAAATCAGATGATGATACCTAATTAAATTATCACGACTTTCTTCAGTTGATAACTTTCTTTTGAAATACCTGATTTGAGACCCTTCCCCTTTACTTTGAATGATTATCAAAATTTTAAAGCAATCTCAATATTTGATTAGATATCAAATTTGGCATTTCTGTAATTTTTCGATACTTTTTCAGAATTTTCATAACAAACTATCAGAATAAGTTCATCGAATTTTCCCCAAAATTTAACAAAATATCATTAGCTAAATCGTTTGTGTAAAAAAAATGATTTCATATCATGGACACCCCCTCCCCCCCTCCCACTATAACATGTGAAAATGCTTTCAGGATTGAGAAAACTGGATAAATTAACAAAAAAATTGTAAAAAAATATAGAATACTTTTCGTCATTTCAATAAACTTTTACGACGTTTATACGATTTTTACAATATTTTAAACAGTTTTCACTGAGATTTTGAAAAAATAGCAGGATTTAAAACGAGTTTTACAAATTTTGAATCGTTTTTCGCCGCTGACTGTTAGTTTTGGGCTATTCCATGCCAACTCGAACCAAAAATGAAGTCGGATCTTCCGATTTCGATCAGTGTTTTTTACGAGTTCCCTACTCACAGAACTACGACAATTTCCTTTCTAAACTTCAAGGATACTACCCGGTGGACTTCGTAATTTTTAATTTTTTCAAATATTCAATTCCGCATTGATCGCTGATGACGCACAGTGGGCCAGTTTGAAAAAATAAGTGGTAAAAAATAAAAATAAAAAGTTTGAATTGAGCCTTATCGCATATCATGTGGTTATCTACACACCCTAGCGATAAGGAAACTGAGTTCAGTTTTGAGAATGGACATGAGCATGCGTATTTATAACCTAATCCTAATAAAGTCTAGCATAATGGTAGCATTCCAACATGATGCAATTTGAAAGAAAACTGCGAAGTATTGTTTGCTTTGTGGTTAGTTTATCTTTTGTGCTAAAATCAAAACAAAATACAGGGTTTATAAATGAACCGGGCAACGTCTGAGTAAAAATTCCCATTCTTTTCTTTCCTTTTTTCCCGTTTCGTTGCGATGCATAACTGATATTATTGTTGTGGTATGCAACGAAACGAAAACAAGATTAAAAAAACTAAAACTGACGAAGTTTAATGTAAGGGATGAGTCATCTTATAAAATAAAAATATGCAGGTAAAAGTGTGAAATGCGCTTCACGAGTTGAAATGCCCACACGATAACATAACACGAATTTTTTTTATCAACATCAGAATGCCATAACCAGTGACGTACCGATAGGGGGGAGGGGGGAGCTTCCCCCCCCCCCCCCTGAGGAAATTTTTTACTTGTGAGTTGGGAAAATTGAACATTTCAACACATCAGTTGGGAAAATTGGACAGTTGGGATTAATTTTTTTGATGGAAAATAATAAATAAAATAGTTATTTCAAAAGTTGGAAATCAACAAAATTTTCACTTGTTCCAACTCAAAATTGGTAATTTTCCCAACTCGAAAATGGTAATTTTCCCAACTCGAAAATGGTAATTTTCCCAACTCGAAAATGGTAATTTTCCCAACTCGAAAATGGTAAATTTCCCAACTCGAAAATGGTAAATTTCCCAACTCAAAATTGGTAATTTTCCCAATTCAAAATTGGTAATTTTTACAACTCAAAATTGGTTATTTTTCCAACTCAAAATTGGTCGTTCTCCCAAGTGACGAGTAAAAATGTCAGTTGGGACGATTAGTATTTATTTTTTTAATGAAAAATGAATAAATAAAATGGTTACCTATTTTAACAGTCGGAAATCAACAAAATTTTTACTTTTTAGTTGGGAAAATTAGTCATTTTCCCAACCTTTTCCAACTGAAAATTTATCATTTTCCCAGCGAATAATTATTAAACCGTTGTAATAAATGTTTTTTTGGAAAAAAATTATTAATTACCTTGCAATTTGAAAATTTTCACTCGTCAACCAAAAAAATTTTATAGTTGTACTTGTAATTTAAAAGAGATTTTTTCGCTTTTTTCTTTAAAATTATTCCAATTAATTTCATTGTTCTTATTCTCCTTAAAACTTATTTTTGATATTTAAAAATCCAATTTTTCAAAAGCTTCGGCCTCGCTACGCTCGACCATGATATATTTCTGCTTTAATCATTTCAAAGTAGAAACAGTCGATTTTTGATTAAAGTTTATTTTTCCAAAACATTATTTTATTGCACATTCAATTTGAGGTTTTCTAAAATTTTCGCCCTCGCTTCGCTCGGGCCAAATCCATCTCCCTATTCTTTACATTGAAATTACAAAATTTTATTGATGTAAAATTATAATTTTTCTTCAAAACTCCACCCTTTCTTCGCTGAAGGCAAATAAACTATTTCGTATGTTTTTTCAACTACAATGACATTGCTTGTAGGTTTTAAAAAAAAATTGTTTGGAGCACCTAACCAATGAAAAATTTATTCAGATTTCTTATCTCAAAAAGGGTCTTATAGTAATGGATTGTAAAAACTTCAAAAGTTCGCAAAAATGACGAAAACGAGTAAAAAAAATCAAAAAACTTCGCGACTTGGGGAAAAATCAGTACCTACTACCTACATGTAAATTTTAAGAAATCAGTCGGGAAAGTTTGAAAAAAATTGGATTGGTTCGCAAATTTGAATTTTACACCCCCCTCCGGAATTCTGATATCGGCTATATGTAGTTGGAAATTTTGAGAATTTGAGTTGGGATTTTCACCTCTTCTCCCCCCCCCCCTGGAAAATGCCTTCGGTACGTCACTGGCCATAACCTCGAACGTAAAATTATAAATTCTTTGAAATTAAATTTTTTTATTAATTACAATTATTGATAAGTGATGAATTTATCATTAAAAATTTAATTCATCAAAATTACGATTTTTGACACTTAATAAACTTTCTTTCAGGGGTAATAGACACGAAAAAACAAAAATCTGAAATTTCATTTTTTCAAACCGGGATTTTCGCGCAGACGTTGCCCGGTTCATTTATAAACCCTGTATGGAAAATAAAGATAAAAGTACGTACTTGTACTTTTTAATGCCGTAAATATTTTTTTAATATCTCTCACCATTTTTTCTATATGATCGCTCGAAGGCAAATTTTTTATTTTTAAGTTCATTTAATGGAGTCCAAAAAATAAATTTTACCTCTCTTCAAAAAGGTTGAAAATTATCTCGACTTGAATTTGTTAAATAGAAACCTTGAAATTTCAGTGTTTAGAAAGTCGAGGTCGCTGATTCCTAAATTGGTATTCATTTTTTGCCTTGCCCAAATTTGAGCTCCATGAGGGGGAGGGGGTAAAATCAGAATTTTGATTAATTTCGATATGGGTATTGAAATGTAGGTATTCGGTTGCTGATTCCAATTCAGACATTTATTTTTCACCCTGACCAAATTTGAACCCCTAAGAATAGGGTCAAAACTCAAAATTTTGAAAAAAATTCAATATGGGTGTCGAAATGTAGGTATTTGAAGTCGCTGATCCCGATTCTGACATTTATTTTTTGCTCTGACCAAATTTGAGCCCCAATTCAAATGATAATTAATATGATCTTCAAGTCGTCAACCGTGTTCCTTTGTTTATAATACGATTTCAATGTTTGTTGCATTTTTATACAGAAATACTCTCACATTTTTTTAATTTATTATTTATTAATAATCATAAGCTAAGTAACGATTTATACTAAAAAAGTTTTGTTTGTGTACTTGAATTTTTATTTCTGCTTCTTTGTGGTTTTCACTTTAATAATACCCACATTTCAACACCCATATTGAAATCTTTCCAAATTTTGGGTTTACCCCTCCGCCTTGGGGCCTAAATTTGGCCGGGGCAAAAAATAAATATCAGAATCGGAATCAACGGCCTCGAATACCTACATTTTGACACCCATATTGAATTTTTTCAAAATTTTGAGTTTTGACCCTCCTCTTATAGGGTTCAAATTTGGTCAGGGCAAAAAATAAATGTCAAAATCGGAATCAGCGACTTCAAATACCTACATTTCGACACCCATATTGAAATTTTTCAAAATTTCGGGTTTTGACCCCCTCTTTTTGGGGCTCAGATATGGTCAGAACTGAAAATAAATTTCAAAAACGGAATCAGTGACTTCGAATTCCCTTATACCGAAAGTTTTGAATTCAAACTCCAGTCAGAATGATTTTTTACCACTTATTTTTTCAAACTGGCCCACTGTGTGATGGAAAGAAGGGGTCAGTTGGAGCACCAGAAGGGGGTCGGATCAAAAAGTAAGTCGAAATTCGAATTCTACGCCCTCAAATTAGTTAGAATCGATATGCCACACCATATTTCCGTTTCTCAACATGGTTTTTCCAAAATTGGGGGGGGGGGGGGGCACTAAAGGGTCAAATCCAAAAAATAAGCAAATTTTCGAACTCGGCGCCCTCAAAAGCCTAACAAACGACAGATCACACGTTATTTTTAATTTTTTTAAATTTCGACCCTATTAAGGAGGCTGGGAGGGGGGAGTCAGGGGAGTCGAATGAAAAAACTAAGTACATATTTGAAATCAGTACCTTAAAATTAGTAGTAATCGATATGTTACTTTACTTTTTCGATTTTTTTGAATTTTGGTCAAAATTGTGGACCCTTATACCCCCAGGGGTCTAGAGATACCATCTTGAAAATTTGTTAGTTGAAAAACACATAAAAGTTCGCCTTACTGTAATTTTTTCAGAATTTTAAATAGTAGCTTTTATCTTTGGTACTTATCATGAAAGTTGCGCTTTCACCACCAAAGTTCAACTTTGAGCTTTTCAAAACGTGATTATCGTTTTTGAATCTCCTATCAATTCTCTTTCAACCCCCGCAAATAGTTTTCCCCTAAGTACAACCGATCTCGAGATATGCGCCTTCGAAGTGGCGAAATTTGGGAAAAAATCGAAATTGCATAAAAATTACGAGGCCCTGTCAGCCCCTCAAGGGTTAGAAGGGAAATTATCGTGGTTATGTGAATAGAACATCAAGGGGAACTCGTAAAAAACATTTGATCGAAATTTAGAAGACCCGACTTCATTTTTGGTTCGAATTAGTAGGGAATTGCCCTTATCGATTTCAGTATTATTTTTACGAAATTTCATTAACAGGGTGTCTAACAAAATCTCAAACCCCAAAAAGAAGGACTTTAGAAGGACCTTGGAAGGACTTTCAGCATGACCTTTCCAAAATTAATATTGACCCCCCCTCACACCCCCAACCACCAAAAAAAATCAAACTCATTTCAGGAGGACAAATTTTTTCTGTTTCAAAATATTTCATTGTTTACGATGGAAGAGAAGAGTTTTTACCATGATTTCGAAAAAAAAGAAGTAAATTCACTGAGTCTAAGCGAAGCGAATGCGAAATTTTTTGAAAAAAAGGGCATCCAGAATCTAAAAATTTCTTCATTAGGTAACATTTGTGCTTTTTTCCGTGTTTTGTGTAGACTTTCAAAAAAAACAATATCTATGGACGTATGGACTCGTTCCTGGTTTCCTTCCAAAAAATCAAAACATTTTTAAAAATTGCAATCGTGATCGTTACCTCCTTTGATAAGTGAGAAGGACAATTTTTTCACTTGAAAATATTAATTGCCTAGGTTGGAAAAGGAAGAAGTTCCATACCATTATTTTGAAAATAAAATCGTGTAAATGTACTGAGCCTGAACGAAGCGAGGGCGAAATTTTTTTGGAGAAAAGAATATCATCTTTCATCATCTCACACAAAGTTGCCACTAGCGACATTTCAAATATTAATGATTTATTTTAGTTTTTGGCGGGTGAGTCTCAAAATTTGAAATGGGAAGGACTTTTTACTCAAGATAAGGACTTCGGAAGGACCGGAAGGACCCTTCAGCCAATATAAGGACCGGAAGGACTTGTTAGGCACAGAGGCGGTTCGAACATAAATGTTTGGGGGTATGAGGTTCAAAAATGCCGACTAAAAAATTCAAAATTGCCGAATAAGAATTCAAAAATTCGAGAATTTTTGGCAAAAACAATGCTAAGCAACATCATGAACAGGGAAAAACACAATTTTTAGAGATCAACGTAACAAAAACTTGAAAAGTAACTCATGTTCAGGTCAATTTTTAATCTTGCTCACGCCTGGAAATTATTCCTTCGGTTTTCGAATATATTTCCATTGTTAAAAGCCATTCTTGCTCATTCCTGCTCATGAACAACAAAATTTCTTGCATGAAAAAATAAACGACTCAATCCTGATCATGCCTGAATTTTTCCCTCGGTAAATTCATTGTACGTATAGTTGAAAACCCCAATGGAAGTTCTTTAGTCTACTTGATTTAGAAAATTATAGTTTCAATATGAATATGAGAGAAATAAATTTGGCCCAAGCGAAGCGAGGGCGAAAAATTTTAAAGACCTTAAATTCAAAATGCCATAAAACAATGTTTTAAATTAATTAACTTGAATAAAAAATCGGCAAACTTTCCTCAAAAATTATTTGAGAAGAAATACAATAGGGTCGAGCGTAGTGAGGCCGAAGCTTTTGAAAAATTTGATTTCCAAACATCGAAAATGAGTTTTAATGAGAAATAATTTGATACAATTAGTTGGAATAATTTTGAGGAAAAATGCGAAAAAAATAATTTTTGTAAGATTTGGATTGATTGTTTTGAAATTATAGAAGGAAAAAAATTCAATAAGGCCGAGTGCAGCGAGGCCGAAATTTTTGAAAAATTTTGCTTTGGGAGTAAGTAATTTTAGAATTGGATTGTAATTTCTGAAATAAGACAGAAAACTTGAAATTTTAAAAAGCTCAGTTTTTCATTAGTTAGTATGCTCCAAAATTTCCAAACATTTTTTTTATTTGCCAAAATTTCCAAGATTTTGCCGAATTACTTGACATCTCCGAAATTTTGCCGATTTGCCGACTGGAAATCGCATGGGGGGTATTTTGCCGACTGGAAATCGCCTGGGGGTATTATACCCCCCCCCCCATCGCACCGCCCCTGGTTAGGCACCCTGATTAAGTATTCAAAATATACCCACTTTCTAGCATTCTGAACACTTTACAAATTTCTAGCATTATTTCATCAAAATTTACGTCATTTAGAAGATTTTTTCGATACTTTGAACCATTTTTGAACCATTTTAAATAGTTTTTGTTGTAATTTTAAAATAATTTTTGCTGTAATTTTTCAGCAATATTTGCATTTACATGAATTATTCCAAGAAATTTCTAATTCATACAAATAAAATCCAAAAATATCAATTTTTTACCCATCAAGATAACTGAAATGGGCAGCTCGAAAATACGACGAATTCATTTGAATTCCCCCCCCCCCACCCCAAAAAAAAACCTCTCGACCAAATTCAACAAAAAAATTCGAAAACTTACTTCCTATACGACGAGTCAACCACCGTATTGGAATAATTCTGAGCTAATTTCATGGCAGCCACCAGCTCCTTCATGTCTTTACTCAATACTTTATGTGCCATCTCGATCTACATAAAAAAAACACAACGCATTAGGCAATTTCCTCAATTAGTTGGTCAAACATTCACGTAATCAGCCAGCTTACCTCTCTATGAGCATTTTCCGGAAATATAGGAACGAGTATGTCGACACTACACAGCAAAGCTTTCAACTCCAACCCAACTTTTCTGACTAGTTCCAAATATTCGTTGAATAAATTCTGCTGTACACCTAAATAAAAAAATTTCAACAAGTGATTACCTACGTCATCTTTACTTACTCAAGGTTTCTTCGTTGACCAGTTAAATTTAAAACGTCGTTATCGTCGCAATTACAGGACGAATTTTTACTCACGAGTAAACACGCAAATGCTCACCTTGGGTAAGAGTCACAATAGCTTTTACAACGTTGGTCGTACATTCGTATACTAAATCGTTAGTACGGTCTAAATCGGCAGTAGGCGTTGGCTCCATTTTCTAAGAGTTTAAATAAAGACATCGAATTAGCATAAATCATACTCGCACAACTGTTCGGTATAAACAGGTACGTAAAACACCATTCTAAGCGGACGACTCGTATATCTTATGAATAATTGAATGCAATAAATCTTCGACTTTGCTGCATTGGTCTATTTAAGTAAACCGACCTGAGGTGTGAGATTAATGGTGGAGTTCGTACCTTAGCGACGATAACGCGTTCTTCGGAATTTTGAGTACGAGAACGATCCAACGAGTCGGAATGTTTCCACGGTGGTGTGCACGAACTCCGGCCGTCGGCCGAGTCACTGTCTGATAAGCTGGCTGCGACGGAGAGTCGTTTTTTCTGCAATTTTTCAACGGATTTTTGAAATTAGAAAACCAAATAGGAGGGTAAGAGGAGAAAAAATCATTTACGAACCAGATTGGTTTCCTCTTCGGCCAACCATTTGCCATCTCTTTCGGATTCGAATTGCTGTTGACGTAGGCGACGTTCTAGTGATTTTATCTGGGCATCTTGATCATTCGATGGGGCTCCTTCGGGTAAAATGTTGTCGCCATAAAGGACACCGTTACTCTGGATTGGAAAAATTTACGTAAATTAATAAATATATTTAATTTTTAGATATTCGTGGTGTACGAATACGTAGATACGTATTTTCCACAACCAGCATTTAATAATATGTTTTTTTTAAATTATCCAAGTAATTGAAATAAAAATTTGATATTTTTTCGGGCTGATTTGAAGTACAATGCGGACTACTCATAGTGCTATCCGAACATTAAAATTGCAACAAAAGCACGAGAGCTTCAGATTTCGTGACATTCAATTCCTGTTTTATTTCGATTTTTTTCTCCTAAATGGGCTATTCCGCACTAACTCGAACCAAAAATGAAGTCGGCTCTTCCGCTTTTTCAGTTTCTTTCCAGCCTTAACATTTTTTCAAACTCTGAAATTGTTCAATTGTTCTTCAAATTTTTTCAAACTGAAATTTTTCAAAATTTTTCTCGAAAATTATTGAAATTGTAATTTTTTTTCTCAAACTCTTTCCAGTTTTGAAATTTTTTCTCAATTTTTTTAAAATTGTAAACCTTTTTTCAAAAATTTTACGAATTGTGAAATTTTCCTTGGAATTTTTTTTCTATTTTTTTTTCTGAAACTTGAATTATTAATTATTCTTATCAGCTCTCAAATTTTTCTTTGTAAACATTTTACATTCTTCAAATTTTTTACAAACTTTGAATTTTTCATATAATTATAATTTCTTTCTTTTCCAAAAAAATGTTCAATACACGAGAAATAATTTTACTTATTCGATAGTACGATTATGTGCAACAGGAGCCATTCGGTATTTTTTGTATTATTTTGGAAATTCAGCATTCAGATTGTAAAAAAAAAAAACGTTAGTATTGGCGGATAAAAAAAATTGAGCTGAAAAAATATCGAGAAGTTTAAATTAAGTTTCAAAGATTAAAAAAATGTTGAAAAAACATTCTGTTTGAAAAAATATAGAAAAAAAAATTTGGGTTGAAAAAATTTTAAGAAAAAAATCGAGTTTGAAAAAGTTTTAGAAACAATTTTGGAATTGAAAATATTTTAGAAAAATATTTATTTGAAAAAATTTAGAGAGAAAAATTCCAGTTAAAAGAAAAATAAAGGAAATTGTAAACGATTTGAAAATGTCGAAAATCATAGGGACTTGGAAAAAAAACGTTGATAAAATGCACCATACGAACTGAAATCGTCCTCCCTGTGAGTAAATTTAGACTCGCGTCAACACCAAAACGTAAACAATCAATTTCATTGGTCGCTCCGATTTGGTCCCGATGTGCTCGTAAAACACCCCCCTCCCCCTCCCCCAAGTTCAACCGATCTCGTGATACGAGGCTTCAAAGTTTGGTGATTTGGTAAAAAATCACAATTACATTATAGATTACGAGGCTCACTCCCACCCCTCTAGGGGTTTAGAAAGGAAATTATCATGGTTCTGTGAATAGATCATCCAGGGAAACTCGTAAAAAAAAATTGAGCGAAATTGGAAAACCCAACTTCATTTTTGGTCCGAGTTGGTATGGAATAGCCCAAATTTTTCTGGTCCCTGAAAAGGAGCTCACTTAAATTGCAAACCACAAAAAAAACAAAGAAATAAGTTCAAAAAAATTATTCGAAAAAATTCTTTAAAATGACTGTAAAGGATTTTTCGAAGCTCCAGAATCCATTTCAGACGTTATTTTGACCACAAATCCCAAATTCATCCCTTGAGAGTTGAGGAGAGACCAAAACTGAAAAACTGAAACTTCAATCAGAGTGTCTAATGAAATTTCGAAACCAAAAAGCAGAACTTTTGCAGGACCCTCGACAGGACTTTTTCAAAATATCAATATAGGTAGGTATATTGTATACCCCCCCCCCTTCACCAGTGAAAAATTCAAAAACCTATCAAAAAAACCAATTTTTTCATATAACATAACAGAAGTAATTATTTTCGATAAAAAAAAAATCACGATAAAATGACAGAGAAACATCTTTTAGATGATTTATTTTTTTGAATTTTTACAAAATTTCAGCAAAAATTGAAAATTTTCTGACTTTTATAGATTTATTTTCACAAAATCCCAGCAAAAATTTCCAAATTCTTTGCTTTTCTCCATATTTTGAAAATTCTCTGATATTTTTTTTTTAGGTTTTTTAGGGTTTTTAGAAAATGGACACCCTGTTAATAATTTATTGACGTTCTAATTCCAAACAATTTTCATAGATGATTAATTTTCGCCAGTGATGGGGCTTCAAAATTGAGAAAAACAGGGCTTGCAACTTGAAAAGCAGGACTTTTCAGGACCTGCAGTTGACTCCCCAAATCTGTTTCTGGACCCATTTTGACATCAAATTCAAAAATGTAATCTCTAAGATAAAAAAAAATTCAAAATTAAAAACTATTCGGTGGAAATTTCTCAATTTTAGTCCCACCCCCTACCTTCAAGCGTTGGTATGTTGGAATTTACGTTTGAGGTGAAAATAACTCTAGAACATCATCTAAAGCAGAGGCGATTTTCCCAGGGAAGTTAAGGAAGTCAGATTCCACTTCCAGTGATTTTTTCAAAGATTGAGATTTTTTCAAGTACTAATTTTTTGGTGAAATGTGTCCAGAAAAATACGTAAATTAAATTAAATTCCATTCTAAAACAAGGTAGCTCGGCTAGCTCCTAATTATTTTTGCCATAAACGGGATTTCAACGATCCAAGTCCAAAATTCTAATTTCTAAGCTCAAATTTTTTCAACTCTAAATTTCTTCAATCACTTTGATTACATTTTTTTCCAAAATCGTATCCAATTTCCATTTTAAAATTTTTTCAAGAATAAAAAATTACGTATTTGAAACTTAAATTTTCTTATATTATATTTTGATTTTTTCTACTTTTTTTAAATTTTATGTTCTTAAAAATTCCTTCCAATGTTCCAATTATTTAGTCAGAAGACATTTTAAAAAACATAAAGTTGACATTGAAAAAAAAAACTGAAAAAATTCAAAATCATTGGAAAAAGTTTTAGAATTAGAAGAAATTCAAAAAAAAAACCAATTTGAATTTTTTTTAAATCTAAGTTGGAAAAATGTTGAGAAAATTTTAGTTAAAAAGAATTTAAAGTTGAAAAACATTTTGATACCTATACATAAACATTTTTCCAACATTTCTTCATATCTTTTTCAAATCCTTTTTTTTTTAAATTCCATCCAACTCGAAAATAATTACTGAATTTTTTTTAAAAAAGTTCAAAATTTCTTCCAAACACAATGAGTAATTAAAATAAATTTCAAAAAGTAATAAAAATACAAAAGACGTGAATTTGTTTGAATTTTTTGTGGTTTTTTGATAAATTCGTATAAGAAAGATTTTGAAAAATGTTCAGTTTCATTGAACTTTCTGACTTCCTCAGATTTCCCCTTCCAAAACCGCCACTGATTTAAGGAGTCAAAAAACATGGATTTCAATACTTCACTCGATAAAATTGAAATTTTTTTAAAAAATTTGGTTCTATCCCACCTTTCTGAGGGTCCAGTTTAGTGCCTGGAGTCAAAATAACCCAAAAAATTGATCAGGGGGCCAAAGAACATGGATTTAGATACATTCCTCGGTAAAGTTGAAAAATGTTCAATTTTGGTCTCATTTTCCCCTCCTAAAGGTCGGCTTTAGAATTTGGGATTAAAATAATGCCAGAAATTGGAAATTTAAAAAATTCTCAAACTAATCATTTAAAAACTTCAAATCAGCACGAAAATCACCACTCATTCATGCACTTCGCTAGCAAAAAATAAACTAAAAATCATGCAAAAAAAACAAAATATAATCTAAAACTAAAAAAAAAATTTTAATTAAATCCCGTTTATGTACACAACCACCGCATGCGTACAGCAACCCGCATTAAAGACGCAGACCCGTTCAAGAAAAATGAAAAAAAGCTGCAAACAAAACAACTACTCGATGTGTACGTGGAGGTAGAATCCAAGACGAACTAGATACGAAAAGGTACCACCTACTCGTCCACGATGCTCGAAGACCCCGTGCGAATCTACGTGACGATCATTCGCACCTTAATCAAATAAATCGAAAAAAAGATAAAAGGCTGAGAAAACGTCGCAAACAAAAACGAACTTTAACTATAAGCCGAGAGAAGGGTAAAAAAATCAAAATCAGTAAGAGTAGAAACAGAAATAAACGCCCGATTGTGGTGTCGTAGAGAACTCTGCACAAAAAAAATAATAAATCAATGAAACGTTGTAAAAATTGTGATTTTTTCCAACCATGCACATGCAAAATAAAAAAAAATCAAAGTAGGCATCAAAACCAACAAAAAATCAAAGAATTTCAACGTATTAGGGGGTAATAAAACAAGATGAAATAGTTTCGAACCTCGTTCTTAACGCTACCACCGACCGAAGCTGAATCCACTGAACGGCTCATTCGATGCGGAATCTTACTCATGACCGCTCGGTAACTGACCGGTTCGCTAATTTCGCTGGACGATATAGAAAAAGATTTTCTAGGCCCGTCGATATGGCCAACACGAGTGCTTAGCTTTCCGGCCCCCGTGGCGCCGAAATTTCTAGGCAAAGATTTGTTAGAAATCGAAGCAGAACCGGCGGCCGATGTCGCCGAAACAGCGCTGTTGGCCGTCTTCGGTTCGTGAGCCGGCGATACGGAGGTCGCGATGGGTACCGCAGTCGCCGGTTGGCTGTTTGTACAGCAATGACTAGAATGCGCGACAGAGAACCCGCTGCTTATAGAATTCAAGCTTTGCAAAGAATTCCCAGCCGAAATAGTCTTATCGGTATTAGAAAAATCGCTATAACCAGAACCGGTATTTTCTTTGAAATCTACCGCTATCGTGTTGAACGCTGAGGCCGGAGTCGTGTACACGGACGGATTCAAACCGCGAGCTTCGTTCTCTTTCAGTAAATGCACAAGTACCTCGGGATTTTGAGCGACTATGTAGGAAGATACCGGAGCCGGATTACGGTCCAGCGAGCCCAGCGAGGTTGTGGTGTCGCAAATGTCTCCACCGGCCGGATATCGACTCGGTTTCGGTGGCGGGATGACTTCGTCTGAGCCTGTTGAACCTAAACAAACAGGTGTTCTGTAAAAGCTGTTCGTTGAGGGGAAGTTTGAATGAGTTTTCTGATCGAGCGAGACTTACTCCAGGATAGTCCGTGGACTCGACGATTTTCTCTTCGGACCGTTTCTTGCTGTTGGTGACGTTCGTCCAATAGGATTTCGCTGAAAAAAGACCAACCAGATTATCAAATTATCTCATTGTAATACATATTTTGTAATTAGAATGCCTTGAATTTTCCCAATAAGAGGGAAGAAAAGTCAGCTTAGTTATTTTATGTCAATTCGACCAAAAATTGCATGATGGATCATCATTTTAGATAAGAGCACATGGGTTTATTTTTTTATATTTTATCAAAATACGAAAAAAAATTCTATTTCGCGAAATTCGGGAACAAATTAATGAAAAAATTGCAGGAACTTTTAAAAAAAATATTACAAGAAGATTAAGGCAGATAAAAATTTTTTGGATTTTGAAAAAAATTGATGAAATGGTTCACTTCAAGTAAGAAATCTAAAAAAAAAAAAAAAAAATGAAGTCCCAATCCAACTTAGAAGGGAACGAAATTGAAAATAATTTTTTGACCTCTATAAAGGAATTGAAAAAGGTTCAGATTGAGAATTTGAGGATTTTTCTATTTTTGATAAATTCAAAAAGTTTACTTGAACATCTAAAAATCGATCCCCACTCAAATATTTCAGAATTAATCAAAAAAAATTTCGGACACTCAGAATAATTTTTGATATTTTTCAGAAAAAATATCATGGCAGTGCGGTCAACAGTATTTTGATTCATACAATTTTAGTAGACAGCACTGCTGCAAAAAATTACCAAAAAATTATTTCAATTTATTTCTATGACGAAAAATTTTTTTGGTTTACTTTTCAAGCCACTAGATGAACAATTGAAATTTTATGAAAACTGCACTAATCAAAATGCAGTTGGCAGCACTGCCGATAACATTTTTTGAAAATTTCTATCAACATTTTTTCTGGAATACCAAAAATATTGTTTGAAATTGACTGAAATGCCCGATTGACACTCGTCAAAAAAATCATCTAGACATCTAGTTTGCTCCATTTTTCATCGTTTAATGTCCTCTACTTAGAAGCAAAAGGTATAGCAGGATAAGTATGGTGTTTTGGCCCAAGAAAGGGATTTTGATGAAACCTACCCCAAAATTTGAGTCATGATGAGAAAAAATTCTGATAAAAATTTTGGACCCCAGAGCAAGTATTTTCGAGGGGAGGGGCCAAAATGTGTTATTTAAACTTTATTTTTTTCGTTTTTCGCCAAATGTAGATAAAAATTTCGTGTTTTTTCAAATTGAATGTAGAGGACCAGAGGACCCTGAGACATTTTTTTCAAAATTTTTAATCGATTTTTCGAGTTATGGTGTTTTAAAAACTTTGAGCGCCATTTTGGAAAGGAGTTTCAGAGGTACAGTCCTCAGGGTTCCTCTGGCCCTCTAGATTCAATTTTAAAAAAACAAAATTTTTTTATCTACATTAGCGAAAAACAAAAAAATAAAGTTTAAAAAATACATTTTGGCCCCTCCCCCCGAAAATACTTGCTCTGAGGGGTCCAAATTTTTGGTCAGAATTTTTTCTCATCATGACTCAACTTTTGGGGTAGGTTTCATAAAAATCCCTTTCTTGGGTCAAAACACCATACTTATCCTGCTATACCCTTTGAAAAAAAAATCGATCACCAAATTGAGTACTTTTTGGCCGAATTGTTATGAAATGATCCAGCATCCCAACAATACCCCTAATTAATCAATTAATGAAATAAAACTTCAAATCTTACTTGAGAACTTCTTTGACCTCTTTGAAAGTAGGCCTTTTACTCGGTTCGTAAGACCAACACTGACTCATGAGGCTGTACAGTCTCGGAGGGCACAACGGTGGAAGTGGTAATCTCTCTCCATTTTCTATTTTACCAATAACGTCGTTATTCTTAACACCTTGGAACGGTTTCACTCCCAGCATCAATATTTCCCACATACAAACACCTGTAAAAAAATAATTTTTTAATAACATAGGCTCTCAGAACCTAAGAAGAGTAAAAAAATCTGCATATTCTCACCAAACATCCAAACATCGCTGGCTGTGGTGAAACGTCTGAAATTTATCGATTCCGGAGACATCCATTTAATAGGTAACTTGCCTTTTGAGGCTTTGTAATAGCACTGGTCTTGAACCCAGCGAGATAATCCGAAATCTGCTAGTTTTACGCATCTGTCTGTTGACACGAGTACGTTACGAGCAGCGATATCTCTGTAAAATCAAACGAAGAATATGAAATATTTAGCAGTCGAGTCAGAGGTCAGAGCTGGACTAAACGGGGGGGGGGGGGGAGGAACCACCTTCCAATGATGTCAAAATTGCACTTTTAACCGGAAAAGTTGGGTCTGAAAATTTTCTCATGTGGTGACCTTTTTTGGAAAAATTTTCAATTCGAGTTTGTGAGTAAGAAAAAATTGTAAAAATCATACATTTAGTCAAAAAAAGTTATTTCAGTGAGAAATTTTCTAATTCCCCCCCCACCAATTTTTCTTCGCCATAACTATGAAAATTGCAAAAAAATTGATGAAAAAATATTTTCAATTACCTACTTATTAATTGTTTTGTCAAATCATCACCCAATTCAAATATTTATTAGTGATAAGGATGCATTATTTTTCTTTAGGGGAGGGGAGGGGAGGGGAGGAGGAGGAAGAGGAGGAGAGAGTTAATAAATATTCAAGATTGAATTTACTCGGAATAATATCCATCAGGCGCGAAAATAAAAAATGTTGCGAACGACTGAA
Source organism: Pseudococcus viburni (assembly GCA_033439095.1). Classification (NCBI taxonomy): domain Eukaryota; kingdom Metazoa; phylum Arthropoda; class Insecta; order Hemiptera; family Pseudococcidae; genus Pseudococcus; species Pseudococcus viburni. Next base: position 720,512 of record JAVBJF010000031.1, read on the forward strand.
TTTTTCCTGTTTCCCTCAAGTGGGGTACTATTCTCACACGGAATGAACAACAAAATGTAAATCGTTCGCTCGAATCGCAACTTCGTAACCTGTCTCGTAAGATAGCAGGAATGAAGAGCTTGCTAAAGATTCGATCAAATTTTTAGCTTTTGATTTGAAAAGTTGAAACCGAAATCAACAATTTTTCAATCCATTTTTTTTCGATTCTCAAAATAGTTTTAATTCTTAATTTCCTTTTCTCCAGGTATTTTTCAACTCTGAAAATTTTTCCTCAAAATATTTTTCAACTCAAAAATTTTTTCATCAGGAAAAATTTTTACCAACTCTGAAAAATTTTCCTCCAATTTTTTTTCAGGTTAGGTACAAAAATTTTTCAACCCCGGAATTTTTTCCAAAAATTACATAGTTTTCATTTTTCAACTCTAGAAATTTTTTCTCAAAATAAAATCTTTTCTTAAAGTTCAATTTTTACAGTTTTTGAATTTTTTTTCTCAAAATTCTATTTTTTTAACTCAAATGTTTTTCTCAAGTTATTTTCCAGCTCTGAAATTTTATATATTTTTTAAATTTTGGGTTGAAAAACTTTTAAGAAATTTAATGTGATAAAAAATCCGAGAGAATGTCAAATTTTTAAAAATTTTAAGAACAAAGAATAGGATTTTACTGTTGTTTTAGATAAATATTAGTAAAATGAGAAAATTTTGGCAAAAATGAAAATCGAAGAAATTGAAAAAAATCTTAAAGCTAAAAAAAATGTTGAAGAAGAAAGTTTAAAAGGGGAAAAAATTGATATAATGAGAAAAAATGTTGAAAGCTGAAAAAAATTAAAATTTTGAGAAAAAAGTACAGTTAACAGCTGAGATGATCAATTAAGCGGTGAAAATGACGAAAAAAAAATGAACCAGATCGCGCATAGTTCGGTCATTTTGTTGTTCATTCCGTGTGAGAATAGACAGACCCACTGAAGTGAGCTTTCAATTATTTTATTATCATACCTACAGCAACTCGATTTTTTTCCAGGTCCATACTATTTTCAAAATTTTTTCAACTCTAATGAAAGATTTTATCTTTTCTCAGAATTTTTTTTAGCTCTAGTCTTTCATCTGAAAATTATTTCTCACTACATTTTCAACCCCAATGAAATTTTTTTCAACTCTAAAATTTCTTCTTGAAAATGTTTTCTCAGGTCTCAAATTCACCTCAAATTTTTTTCAACTCCAATAAAATTTTTTCTCAGCTCTAAAATTTCTTCTTCAAAAATTTTTCTCACCACTAAATTTTTCTCTAAATTTTTTCAACACTGAAATTTTTTCCTAAAATGTTTTCCTCCTCTATTGTAAAATCTCACCTCAAAATTGTTTTCAACTCTGAAACTTTTTTCTCGAATTTTTTTTCAATTTCAATTCTAATTCTCAATTTTAAAATTTCTCTTCAAAATTTTTTTCACTTTGATATTTTTTTCCAGTTCTAAGATTTTTTCTTAAAATATTTTTCAGCTTTAAAATTCTTAGGATAAAAAACTGAGAAACTCAAGATGAAAAATTTCAAGAAAATTTCAAAGGTCCTTTTCGAATAAGCGAGGTGAATCGGCCTCACAGACCTTCAGGGTTGACACTTCGGTGGTGCATAGGTACCCCAAAGTTTTGAACCTCAATTTTGAGTTAGTTTATGACATCATGAGTATTGACATTTTGCACCCCTAGTGCAATAACAACACATCTAAAAAAAAATTGACCTTCGTATTTTTTCCAGAAACGTGCTCATCTTTGATCAGTTTTCAATTTACATCAAAAATAAAGAAGTTCATTTTTTTGAGATGTGTTGTTATTGCACTGGAGGTGCGATTTGAAAAAAATTTCAGTAAATGTAAAAATCTTGAAACTGAAAAAATTTGTGAAGAAGAATTAAAAAAATTTTTGGAGTTGAAAAATCTGTATCCTGGGAAAAAATTATAGAGTTGAAAAAAATTTAGATCGGAGAAAAAATTTCGAGGAAAAAGTTCCAGAACTGAGGAAAAATTTAATTGAAGTTGAAAAATATCTCGAGAAAAAGATATTAAATTTAAAAAAAATTGAAAGTAATATGAACTTGGAAAAAATAATAGAAGACCCTCGGAGTCAAATTATCTTCGAGCCTGATGCACATTACGCATAAATTTAGTCATGGCTCTAATAAATCTTCCTCATCTTTTTCGTCAATTATTAACCAACAATCCACCTCCATGCCCCTTATCGCCAACTAATTATCTAATAACCAGCGACAATGCGGGACCACCATCAGTACTCAAAATCAACACTCACCTATGAACGAATTTCTTCGATTCTAGATACGAAAGAGCGGTAGATAATTGGAATGTATAAAGGACTAATGTGGCGAGATCGAGCACAGCCTTGTTATTTTGTAAGTACGCTCGTAATTCTCCTTTTTTCGCTAATTCCATAACTATCCATATAGGACTAGAACAACATACTCCTATTAATTTGATGATATGTGGGTGATCGAATTGCTGCATGATATCTAAAAAAAAAAAAAGAAACCAAATTAATCGAACACGTTCGAAAATGTTCCTTAATGAGAAGTATTCAGCTGATGAACGAAGGCAGGTTAAAATAACTTACAAGCTTCTTCTAAGAATTTTTCAGCCATTGCCAGATCGGCATCTGCTTTACAGGTTTTCACAGCCACTGGAATGGGTCGTTCTTTGACACCGGCTTTGGAATTCTGCTTCAATTTACAAATTCCGGCGTGAACGTCACCAAATTGACCTTCTCCGATAATCTCTCGAAGTTCGATTTGAGATCTTTGCAGTTCGTAGTCTCGATCTGAATAATAAAGATAGGCCCAATAATTATGCTTAAACTTTCCTTTCACCGAGGTCATCATAATTATTTCGACGTTGAGCTTACTTGTCGGAGTCGAATAATCTCCTTCTTCTTCGACAATCTCGGCGTAATCTTCGGACAACAAGTCGCCATTCTTCTTAGCAGAATTTTTCGAAGCAGCTAAAACATGAAAAAGTGGCCATATTAAAATATCACTTCTTCAAATAAGTACCTCGCCACCACACACAAATCAGCCCAAAAAAGCGCCCAATCCATACTCGTACGAACGAGTATTTTGTAATTTCGCAACAACGTACTAACCTTTAGCTCCGCACGGACATGGAAATCTATTCCAAACGGCAGCTTGGAAAACAAATTCATTTTATTATTACACACAACACAGACACAGGCAGAGGCAGGCACACGTAAATTACGATTTTTCCCTCCACCTTTATACTTCGTAAATTTGACTACGCAGAAGTCAAAAATAATGCGAAGTATAAAGATAAAAAGGGTGAAAATAATTCCACCTTTTTTTTTTTGTTAGTCGACATGGTAGGCGTACAAATCACAATACAGATTAAATAGATTTTCGGATATTGTTAGTATCGAGTTATTTACGTACATACACATCGTAAAATAAGTCACATCCATCATTCCATGGATCGATCATTTCGAGATCAACTTACTTTTTCGATTCCACAACGAAGTACCGTTATGGTTGTGCAGTCTGCAATATCCGTCGATGAGATCAGCCAAACCATTCATTTCGTCTTCCGATGGGCAAGTTATGGTCAACGTTTCGGCAGCACCGGTCACTCTTAGTTGCAGGATAGCTTTGCGATGGTCTTCGCAGTCCGATAACGACGTTTGGATCGCTTCGATGCTGTCAAAGGTCGCCATTTTTGTCGGCTGCTGTGGAAATGCAAATCGAAGAACCATTTTTATAGTTATTTATTAAACGTTTTTTGTAAAATCGAGAGATGAAAAGAGATTGATGACTTACGTCGGAGGATTGATGCGACATGTACGATATGCCGAGATCCGGTCCGATGACTAGTTCTATGGGTATGGACCATCCTGACTGCAAAACAATATAAAAATTTATGTTGAGAATTTTTCATCGCAGATGCATACTCGGGTGAAGATTTCAAAGGTAAAGGGTGAAATGGAATTTGAATTTGTTTTCGAGGAGTGGACGAATAAAAAATGAGACAAAATAAGGAAGCCTGTGGCATGATGCATCACACTAGACCAAATAGTCTGCCAAATTTATTCAAATTGGCCAAATCGTCCGACTTGCAACAAATTGAAGTTTAAACATTTCCCTTTTATTTCGCTGAAAAAACCCCTTTTTGGTGTATACCTCAATCCTACAGAATTTTTTGAAATTTTTTCAATTTTTGGATCCTGCCCAGAGGCGTGACGAAGCAATATTTCTGGGGGGGGGGGGGGGTGAAGCTCAAATTTTCCCAACTATTTTCCGAGAAATTCCCAACTATTTTTCCTACTTCCCAAAAAAAATTCCCAACTAGGTAATTTTTATCGTGGCTGCCCAGGTGTTGTGAAAAAAAAACAAATAAACACACTTGACAAAATTTCAAATTTCAACTTGAATGCAGCCTTGAGAGGCAGTGATATGGACAGAGACGAAACTTGGGCAAAAGTCTGAAGGGGTGAAAATAAAAGATTTGCTAGTTACATTTTCAAAAAAAGGGAACTTTTCATAAATTGCACGCAAGCCATTGCAATTTTTACCTTGTTTCAGTAAATAAAAAAAATCTAGGTTAGACTAGGTAACATATGTATTGATAATTATTTTGTTAAGATTTATACAGATTTAATAATGTGTTGAGCCCGAGCGAAGCGAGGGCAAAATTTTTTAGCGAAAATAGACTTTCAAAAATTGTAAATTCAACACACTTCTCTCATTGAGATTTTCCAAAATGTGACCAATACTTTCGAATTCTTCTCTATTCCTGCTTTCTATTTTCAACATCGTGGTCACTGACATCACAACAAATAGAAAAACAATTTGCAAGATATGGAACGTAATATTTAACCCGAGCGAAGCGAGGGCAATTATTTTTTTTTGAAAAATGTATGATAAAATAAGCAAAAGAACCACCATTCTGAATTCCTTCTTAAAGATTTTTGAAAAGCGTGTCTTGAAAAAAAACAAAGGGGTTCAATAGTGATCATTTGGCGAAAAAGGGTGGCTTTAGTGACTAAGCGTGAAAATAGGGGACAGCCATTTAAAAGCTGATTTCTGTCTGAGGCCTGTAAAACCAATAATAAATGAGAAGGAAATTTTTTTTCCCCTTCAAAAAGTATTCAATATTGTCTGAGATAGAAGATGAGAGTGTTCATATCATTGTAAGTAGCGAGGGCGAAAATTTTTGAAGAAAAAGTATATACAAAAGCTGAAATTTTTTCATTTTTCAAATTAATAGGTGAAGTCCTCAACTCATACTTCTTAAGTAATTACATTGGTTTGCTTAGGTGTTGGTATATGCCCGAGCGAAGCGAGGGCTAAAATTTGAAAAGTTAGTGATTTTTAAAACAAAAACAATTATTTTTTCAATAGATTATTCTTTGAAAAATTTCTATTACTTCCATATAAAAAATTTGTGATTTTAAATGTTTTTTTTAAACGAAATTTTAGTTATTTTACACAATTTGCAATCAACTTTTTCGATATTCTCAAGTTTTTTTAACGTTCCCAAGTACAACTTTTCAAAAACTTGGGAATTTTAACTTTTTTGAATCTAAACTGAGAGAATTGGAATAAGTTGGGAAAAAGTTGGGAATCCCAACTTCACACAATTTTCCAAGTCCAAATTAGGGATTGTGATATTCTCAATTTTTTCAGCTTTCCCAAATCCAAACTTCAAAAAAGTTGGGACAATTTGGAAAAAAGTTGAAAATCTCAATTGTACCCAGTTTTCCTAAAATTTGATTAGGGATTGTGATTTTCTTAAATTTTTTCGACGAAAAGTTGGGACAAGTCCCAACTTTTCCCAATTTTCCCACTTTTTCCTGATTTTTCCAATTTTTCTCAACTTTGGAATCGTCGGGGGGGGGGGGGGTTTACGCACCCCCCCCCCCCCGTTAGTCACGCCTCTGATCCTGCCTATGGGTGGCGTGAGATACAAAATGTCATGAGGCAAGATGCAAACAGTAAAATTATGACGAAAAATCGTGAATTTTTTAATCAAATTTACTCAAATACATTGGAAGTAGATAGCACAGATTTAAATAGAAATGTAATCTTTGGAAAGAGGAGTCTACAACCTCCCTAATCAAACAGGTTCTCTTACATCAAAATTGAAGAGATCACAAATCATTCGAGGTTGAAAAAATTAAAATTTTTATCGGGCCAGAGTTTTTATGTGCCTGTCCGCCCCCGCGCTCTACTTGGTGACACCTTTGTCCTCAAATATCACAAAATAAGTCTTTTGAAAATGTAGGCACTAGGTTCCTAGAGTAGCTACTAGAATGATCTACAATTTTCATCGCGTTAAATTTTTTCATAAAGCATTAGATTCAAGTTCCTAGAAAACATGTTTCACGTAAATCAATACAATTTTTTCAACAGGAATGCGAACATCCTGCAAAGATGAATTCGCAATATTACACCTAAAAAAACAAAAGAATGATTCAAACTACAAGTCGACGCACAGTGGGCCACAGAAAAATTTAGCGCGCCAAAATAGGTGAAAATGAAGTTGGCTGAATTGAAAAAATACCGATTGCCCGTAGTAGTATAATGCTGGAATTATCTTTTTTTGAAAAAATTATCGGGTTTGAGATGTTTCTGTTTGATATGGAGTATGGAGATGAGATAAGGATGTGATATTGTCCCTAGCAGCGACATACTTGATGTCACATTGAGTTCAAACCTGTGTTGTGATTACATATCTGAGTGAATTTTCTTGATCGATAAGGTATAATAATGTATTTTTTACGCTGAACACGAATTTGCATTCAGTTTTGAATTTTGTTATGTTATAGATGGAGAAAATTGTATTCAAAGTAGGTATCATTTTGTCATTTTGAATTTACAATATGTAGCTCTACAAAAATTTGCCGGAGTTGTTCCTTAAAGCAAGTATTTTTAGTTACCATCGGTGTTTTTTGCATCGAGTTGCATTTTTTCTTAAAATTGCCCTTTGAATACTCAAATATAGGCTATTCCATACCAACTCAAACCAAAAATGAAGTGGTCTCTTCCGATTTTTCTCAATTTTTTTTTACGAGCTCCCCTAGATGGTCTATTTAACCCATAAATTTTTAACATGGTATTTCCACGCCCCCGGGAGGGGGTACAGGCAGTGGTGGCAGCCTAGATTTTACCGGCGTGTTGCCAAGAACTGTCAAGAATATCTAATCCCTGTAAGAGGTCGCTTCGCACCCCCCCCCCCCATGTTTCAATTGGTCCCGGTTCTCCCGGTTCCGTTCGGTCTTTCAATTTATTTTTTCAATTTTCAATCAATTAGAAAAAATTCAAAATTGATATGTAAGGTACTTTGGTTTTTCCATTTTTTTGAATTTTGACCAGATTTGGAAATCCCTGTCCCCCCTTGGGGTGTTCAGATCCCATCTTGAAACGTAATTATTTGACAGCATGAAAATTTCTCCTTGCTGTAATTTTTTCAGATTTTTAAATGGTGGCCTACATCTTTATCTTTTATATTCATCATGAAAGTTGAACTTTAATTATGGAGGTTAAACTTTGAACTTTTCAAAATGTGATCATCAATTATTTTCAATTTCCTTTCAATTGTTTACAAAACTGTGCAAACAGATTCTTCTTGGACTTTACCAATCTCGAGATATGAACCTTCAAAGTTGAGTCGTTTCACAAAAAATCTTAATTGTATGAAAATTACGTGGGCTCTCTGCTCTCCCACCCTCCTAAAGGATTTTGATCGAAATGACAATGATTCCTCGATTGTACCATTTAGGGGAACCTGTAAATAAATTTTGAGAAAAATAGGAAGACCTAAGATCAAAACCTGCTCGAGTTGACATGGAACACGCCAAAAGAAGGAAAAAAATTCAAAAATACCAAATTACGAAAATATGAATTGAATATTACATTCCGTCATCCTCCGCCAAATTGAAATACACTACATACTTCATATAAAGATAAAAGAAAGGTGCCTACTCAATTGCTTAAAAATTTTTTAGAACCAATTGGAACCGATTCACAAATTGGTGGTGGTTGCTCTTGTACTGATTAGAAATTTATTGAAATGGTTCCTGTTGGTGGTGGTTTTTATCTCAAAATACTTATGCTTGTTCTGGTGGTTCTGTTAATTTACAAGCTTCAAAATTTCTTATGGTTCTCCCAATTGGGAATTTCTCTTTTTCCCTGCTGAATTTGTTCGTTTTGGTCTTTTTTTGGGAATATTTCAACACATCTTGGAACCGGTTCCAATTGGCCCTGGTTCCCATTTGAAAAATCAAAAATGAAGTGGTTCTGGTGGTTTTGAACACTGGTTGCGACAGATTTTTGCCGTGTTGCCACAGACTTTCGCCGTGTTGCCACAAACTTTCGCCGTGTTGCCGTTGCAACACGTGCAACACAAAGGCTGCCACCACTGGGTACAGGGGTCCACAATTTAGAACAAAATTCAAGTAAATCGAAAAAGTAAAATAATATATAAGTTTCTACTAATTCGACGACACTGAGTTCGAATTTGTACTCAGTTTTTTCATCCGACCCTTTTGAACCCCCATATAAGCCCCCCTAATAAGGTCAAAATTCAAAAAAAATGTAAAATAACGTGTGATATGTCATTTGCTAGGTTTTTGAGGGCGCTGAGTTCAAATATTTGTTCATTTTTTGGATTTGATCCTTCAGTGCCCTTCTAGGCCTCCAATTTTGGAGAAAAATATGCCAAAAAATGAAAATAGCGTGTGGCATATCGATTCTTATTAATTTGAGGGCGTAAAATTTGAATATTGATTTACTTTTTAATCCTACCCCTCCCCCAAAAATTGTATTCTTTCACTCATTTACTTCGAAATACTGATCCATGCAAGTAATGAAAATAGGTCGTATTTCTTTTTTTTTATTAAATAATATTTCGTGATCAGAATCTGGGCTTTTAATTTAACATTGCATACATATTACATGCATATAGACATAGAGGATGTTTGTTTAAATTTTTTTGAAATTATAGATTTTGATACCCACTCACAAAATTCAAAAATTTTGAATTTTGCCCCTCCTCCCTTGGAACCGCTTTTGGCTTTTTCGTCAAAATGAGTTCGGGAACGAACTCACGAGGTCAAAAACTATAGATTTTGATACCCCACTCACAAAATTCCAAAATTTTGATTTTTGCACCTCCTCCCCCTTGGGACTACTTTTGGTTTTTCGTCAAAATGAGTTCGGGAACGAACTCACGAGGTCAAAAACTATAGATTTTGATACCCCACTCACAAAATTCTAAAATTTTGAGCTTTGCCCCTCCCCCCTTGGGGCCGCTTTTGGTTTTTTCGTCAAAATGAGTTCGGGAATGAACTCATCAGGTCAAAAACTATAGATTTTGATACCCCACTCACAAAATTCCAAAATTTTGAGTTTTGCCCCTCCCCCCTTGAGGCCCCTTTTGGTTTTTTCGTCAAAATAAGTTCAAAAATGAATTCAGCGGCTTTGAAATCCCCATACACCAATTTTCAGAATTTTGGCGCGCTAAATTTTTTTTGGGACCACTGTGCGTCAGTGTCCGTTTATGGTTTAAATTACATATACATTTTAGTATCCTGAAACCGAATCCGGTGTTATTTTTTGCACAAAGTTGCACGATTTGTCTACACGGGCAATTTTCTGACAAAAATAAGTAAAAAAATCCACGTTTTTTTGTGAGGGGTTCAAATTAAAAATTCGGTATGGTATGCTATCGTGTCGTATAATATATCACCATAAATACGTTTTCAAGGTCGTAGATTACGAATTTCGTACTCAAAAAAATTTTTGAGTAGGAGGGGGGTAGGAGGGAGGGGTAAAAAATGAAATTACACCATACTATCGTGTAATACGTCAAAATATATGTTTTCGAAGTCGTAGATTACGAATTTCGTACTCAAAAAATTGTAGAAGGAAGGCAGTAGGTTGGGTTTAAATTTAAATTTCGCTATATCCTCACTCGTACAATTTTTTGAGTACAAAATTTGTAATCTACAACCTGTTGAATGTATATAATTTGACATATTATATGTGCATTATCATTGTGAAATTTCAATTTCGATCCCTCCCTCGCTCCAAAAATTTTTTGAGTACGAAATTCGTAATCTACGACCTCGAAAACATATATTTTGACAAGTTACACGATATTATTGCGAAATTTCAATTTTTACCCCTCCCTCGTGCCCCCTTCACACTCCAAAATTTTTTTGAGTGCGAAATTCGTAATCTACGACCTCGAAAACGTATATTTAGACATATTACACGATATTATTATGAAATTTCTATTTAGACCCCTCTCTCCTGCCCCACCCCTCACTCGAAAATTTTTTTCTCTTCAAAATTTGAAATCTACGACCCCAAAAACATGAGGTAAACATTTTTTGAACGTTCTTTCGGGGTTTTTGAGCAAAACGAACGTTTTTGGGGTCTCCTGGCCCACTGTGTGGCGCAAGGGCCGAAAACTGCGAAAAACCGTAAAAAATGTTATTATTTTGGCAGATTTTTCAAATTTTGAGCATTTCATACAGAAATAAATGACCAAATGAAAAAAGCAATCCCGTATTCGTGTTCAGCCGTTCAAAATACGCCGATATCACGATCATTTTACTTTAAATCTCGAAATTTAGTTTTATTGTCGCGAAAAATCGGTGAAAAAAGTGAATTTTGAGATTTAAAGTAAAATGATCGCGAAAAGGGTGTTTATCGGGGTATTTTGACCTGCTGAGCACGAATACCGAATTGCTATTTATTTCTGTATGAAATGCTCAAAATTTGAAAAATCTGCCAAAATGACATTTTTTACAGGTTTTCGCAATTTTCGGCCCTTGTCCCATCTCAATCGCCAAAACTGAATACGTGGCGTGAATCTACGTCAAAAAACACGTTTTCAAGATTTTTCAAAAATCAGTCGAACTTCGCTGTTATGGTCTTTTTTACAGTTGAAAATTTCAAATGGCCAAAACCTCATGAAGGAGTGCACCAAAATTGATGAAAAAATTATCGTAAATACGAGTAGATCTCTACCAGATGTAACTTTGTACCAAATAACAGAAAATTTCATTCACTCTCGTTGGAATTGAAAATTCTTAAAAATAATCCAATAAAATGGCCATAACTCCGAAAGGGAGGGAGTGGGGGGGGGCAAAATTTTTTCCAGAATTTTTGTTCATCAAGGTACACAATCTGGGGACATTAGATTGAAAATCGGACCTGGGGCCAAAAACACCCCTCAATATCCGGCTATACCCTTTGTGTTTTTTTCAGACCTGCCATAGGACACCCTATACATTTTTTCACAAAAACCTAATAAAAATCTATCAAAATTCCAAAAAATTCAACATCTTAATGAATTCTGTGTAAAAATGAACCGAAAAAGCTCAAAGTATTACGGAAAGTAAGCAAAATATCTGAAAATTTGTTACCTCAAGGTGAGATTTGTTCAAAATTAATTTTTTCCAACATTGGGGAACGGAGCTTGGGGTTCCCAAAGGGCACTTCTTTTTGAAAAAAACGTGTTTTTTTGTTTTTTAAGCTGGTCAAAATTGCGCGAGATTCATGAAACAGCATTAAATAGGTGCGATTTGAGTTTCTACGTCTCTCTGAACCATCGCCAATCCTTCTCAGATCAAAACTCGTTCTGCTACCAGGGAGTCGAAAAGTTGCAGATCGCGAAATTCCAATATTGTGAAATTTTCGCTGGCCCTGAATTGATTATTTTTGCGCCTAGCCGGGTAATTTTTATCTTCTTTTTTTTGGAGAAAATTTTGTGAATTTCCTCGATCAGTGTAGCCAACTGCAAATTCGTTCACTTCCTGAATTTAATTCCGAAAAAAATGCGTTTCAATGCACGGATCGACTCATCCCGCATCTAGCCATATATTCTTTAGAACGTTGTAATTTCTGTCACATCGTGAGTAGGAATGAAAATGTGAACGCAAAAATCATTCATTGTGTTCAAACCAGCACGTTCTAAAGATTATACAAGTTCAGTTAAAACGAATTGTTGAAGCCTATCCGGGAATTTGCGCTGGATTTTTGGTTAGTTGTCACAAGATGTACCTAATTGCTATATCATGATCTTGAGATAAATTTACACCATATTTTTTTTTTGGTGAGAAAGAGATAGCGGGGGCCAGAGTTTTTTTTTGTGCCTGACCGCTCTCGGGTTCTCCTTGGCGACGCCTTTGTCCTCAAATATCACAAAATACGTCTTTTGAAAATGTAGGTCTAGGTACCTAGAGTAGCTACCTACCAAAATGATCTACAATTTTCATCGCGTTAAATTTTTTCGTGAAGCATTAGATTAAAGTTTCTAGAAAACATGATTCGCGTTTTCCTCCTGAAATGCAATTTTTTCAATTTTTCAGACTCAAAATAAAATTTATAAATTTTTTAGCAGGGTCATTAGTCATTACTCACATTAGTCTTACCATGTTGGTAAATTTCATAATCCCGAATTCAAACGTAATTGTTCCGAATAAAAATGAAAATTTGCTTTGAGGAGCAGCACCTTTTGCCTTCTGTTATTCAGACTACTCCTGGCTCATGGCAAAATTTACAAAGTAACTTACAAAACAGTAGTACTTGAACATTTTTGACCATCTTCCGCCTTAGAAGCGATAAATCTTCAACAATTTTTATTTTTACAGGCAGTTTAAAATTTTTGATGGCAATAAAAAAATAAAGATATTACTGCAAAAAGTGTCGTGATATAATCGCTACACAGTACGACTTTTCAGGAATCCCTGACCAAAGACTATTTCCTTAAAATAAGGTTTCCTTATATTTTAAGGATGCCTTAAAGTATATTTTAAATACGGGACATAGTATAATAGATGTGTATTCGATTACTTACAAAGAGACATATTATGTACATTAGGGTGGATCGAAAAAAAAAACATATCTTGGATTTCGACCAAATTTGGTAGGGTGGTTTACTTTGAGCGGGAGACTTCACAAAAAAATTTTGTGCCCTCGAGGAGCAAGGGGAGGGGAGCAGGAGGTGCTCAAAGTGCACCTCCTTTTGAAAAAAAACCGCTGTTTTTTGCGTTTTTTAGCCAATCAAAATTGTGTGAGAAGCCTTCGTAAAACTTAAAAGATGCGATTTGAGTTTCTACATCTCTCTAAACCATCGCCATCCTTCTCCGATCAAAACTCTGACTGCTACCAGGGGGTTGAAAAGTTGCAGATTGCAATATTTCAATAATATGAAATTATCACGTTGCTGGAATGATTTTTTTTTCATCGAGTAAGTGAACAAAACTTTTTTTCAATCACTGAAAGTGAATTTTGAAAAAAAAAAAAGAAAATTATGTACACTAGTGCAGCCAACAGCAAATCATAAAATTCCAAAATACGGAATTTAAATCGACTTTGAATTGATTATTTTTTTGCCGGAAAATATTATGTATTTTTTTTTTCAATCACTGAAAGTATAAAAATTTTGTATGTCAGTGCAGCCAGTTAAAAATCGTGACATGCTACACTATGGAGTAAACGTTGACCTCGAATTAATTTTTTTATCGTTTGAAAAATACACAATAATTTTAGTTTCAATCATTAGAAATAAAAAAATTTTAATTTTTCTTTGAAAATTTTGTACGTCAGTGCAGCCAGTTGCTAATTGTGATGTTCCGATGTCTTCAAATTCGAAACGAACATCTATTGATTGGGAGAAAAAATTGGTCCAATCACTTGACGAAAAAATAGTGGATTCGAGTTCATAATATCAGAATATCGCAATTAGTAACTGGCTGCACTGACGTACAAAATTTTCAAAGAAAAATTAAAATTTTTTGATTTCCGATGATTGAAACTAAAATTATTGTTTATTTTTCAAACGATAAAAAAATTAATTCGAGGTCAACGTTTACTCCATAGTGTAGCATGTCACGATTTGTAACTGGCTGCACTGACATACAAAATTTTCGAAAAAATTTTCGAAATATACTTTCAGTGATTGAAAAAAAAATACATAATATTTTCCGGCAAAAAATAATCAATAATTCAAAGTCGATTTAAATTCCGTACCTATTTTGGAATTTTATGATTTGCTGTTGGCTGCACTGGTGTACAAAATTTCCAATTTTTTTTCAAAATTCATTTTCAGTGGTTGAAAAAAATTTTTGTACACTTACTCGATGAAAAAAAAAATCATTTCAGCTTAGTGATAATTTCATATTATTGAAATATTGCAATCTGTAACTTTTCAACCCCCTGGTAGCAGTCTGAGTTTTGATCGGAGAAGGATGGCGATGGTTTAGAGAGATGTAGGAACTCAAATCGCATCTTTTAAATCTTACGAAGGCTTCTCACACAATTTTGATTGGCTAAAAAACGCAAAAAACAGCGGTTTTTTTCAAAAGGAGGTGCACGTTGAGCACCTCCTGCTCCCCTCCCCTTGCCCCTCGGGGCTCAATTTTTTTTTGTGAAGTCTCCCGCTCAAAGTAAACCATCTCACCAAATTTGGTCAAAATCCAAGATACGTTTTTTTTTTTTTCGATCCACCCTAATGTACATAGAAATAAAATCGATTCCAATAACAAATAATTTTCCACACAAGCTGGTCACTATCATATGGACTCTTCTTGGTTCCTATAGACTGGTTTAATTTTTAATCCAATACCTTTTTTTAATAACGTATTTTAACCCCCTTTTGTTTTGCATTTCAGCAAATATAACTTATGCAGGTAAGTACCGAATTTGTATGATCAGTTTACTAAAATTCATTTTCACTGCGGACTTCATTCATAACAAAAAACATTTTTTTTTTTTAAATCACAGATATGTCAGATTTAATTTCAACTGCTCAAGCACATTTCCAGCCAATCACAAATTACTTTTCACAAATTAATTATTTTAAAAACGAAAAAGAAACATCTCGAGATTCACATGAAAAACTGACGAGTGAGTTGACTACGATCAGCAATAAAATTTTCAAAAAGATGAATTTTCGTACAAAGAGTCGCTCAATTATGACGAGCATTTTTTACCATCAATTTTAACCAATCGCTATATTTTTCAGCTGCTCTGAACAAGTACAAAAACTCCTTCCCTGGTATGTCGTTTAGTTATTAGAATTTATTTAAATATTTGGGGCTTATAAAGGAGCCTCTCAACTTCGGACTCTTCAATTTCAACGAAAATGCAATATCGTGAACCCTTAATTTTTCACTCCCGAAGATGATTTTTAGATTATATTTATTGGTGAATTTCCGAAATTTCAATTTTGTGTAATACATACATATATAGCGACGTTTTTCCAAAACATTCGGATTGACTGAGATTTACAGGAAAAGCAGGAAATAGGCGGAGTCAGGAGTCAAGGTGGAGTCAAGGTCTGAAAGTGACTCCGGAGTCAAGGTGGAGTCAGGAGTCAACTTTTTGGCTGACTCCTAGTCCCTGAGGAAAAGCAAAAAACTAAGGTGGCCTAAATTTTCAGCTTTGAGAAAAAATTCTATCATCAGGCAAAGAATGTTGTTTAGAGTTGATTAGTGGAAAAATATTCGCAGGTTTGGAATATCTAGACACTGATCCCTTACGAGGGAAGTAAAACATCGAATTTTTTCCAATAAATTAAGTAACTACGTTTTGGAAAATCTTTTTTTTTATTTATTTTCCTTCATTTTTTCCAAAAAAATTGAGACAGTTCAATTTTTCGCTTGTTTAAGAGTTCATAAAATTCATTTTTTTTTTAAATTTTTTCGAGCAAATTACATCTATCTTTAATTGGACCCGAGCGTCTAATCATACATAACAAATATTTTCTATCAAAAAGGGAATAGCAATGAGAAAAATCCTTTCCTCGAGAAACTCGTGGATCCGGGTAACAATACTAAAAGTCGATTTGGTGTAACTAATTCCAAACTAGGAAAAGCAATACTTCGGAGATTTTTTTTCTAAATTGGAGAGTCAGGGTTAACGGGTTCCGTTGTGCGAGCAAATTTTCCTTCATTGTAAATATTATTTTATTTTACTTTGTTTCAGAGGGATCCTCATATCCGCTAAAAAGTAAAATTTTCGAATGAGCTATTCAATTATGATAACAGACTCATTTCACAGTATCTTGTCCAAAAGTTGTCCGGTATTTAAGACGAATAAACCCCATCTAAGGTTTCTACGACGGTTTTTGAGCCAGAATGGCGAGGGTTCAAAAATTCTCAAGGAGTCAGCTTTTTGAAAATTTAAATTATCAAAAGGTGGAAGGGGGTGTAAAAATGATCCTAAATACGTAAATTACTTTTGATTGAATACTACTGTAGACGGAATTCAACAGAATGAAGTGAGTGCATAAAATTTGTTTTGCCACTTTCAATGAGACAAAATTCATTCTGAATACCAGAAATTTCCACAAAACAATGATGTATCTACACGTTTGAAAAATCTTTTTGAAATTCTCAAGTATTTATTTTCATTAAAAAATTGTGTTGGAGCTTTTTCTGATATCTTGGAAAAAAAATTCCAAAGAAAATTAGAAAAATTTCCATCATCATGAAAAGTAAAATTATGCCAGTCTCGTTAAGGCCTAAGTTTATTCTACATTTGAAAATTTCTAAAATTTTTAAGGTGTACCTATTTCAGAGTGGATAGAAAATAAAATACTAATTCTGGGTTTTGACAAAAATTGAGGTAGTTTCTTTGGATGATTTTTTTTCCAAGTCGATAACTGGTTATCGAAAAATGGAGATATCGAAAAAAGTTTGAAACAAGAGTTGTAGAGAATTAAAGACTGAAAAATTTACGTTCTGTAATTTTTTCTTCATCTTGCAATGTAAAGATGTTATGGAATAAAGGACTCGAGTATAATTTTTTCTTTTTGTGCCATAACTCTTTCCCATGACTAGATGGACTAAAAATTATAGAACGTAAATTTTTCAGTCTTTAATTCTCTACAACTCTTGTTTCAAACTTTTTTAGATATCTCCACATTCCGATAACCGGTTATCGACTTGAAAAAAAAATCATCCAAAGAAACTACCGGTTTCAAAAAATTGGAAATATCAAAAAAAGTGTGAAATAAAAGTTGTAGAGAATTGCAAACTGAATACTTCAAGTTCCGTAATTTTTTTTTCATCTAGTCATGCAGAAGAGTTAGGACTTGAAAAACAAAAAATTATACTAAATCCTTTTCTACGACTTCTTTCCATTTCAAAATGGAAAAAAAATTATGAGACAAAAAATGTTCATTTTTTACTTCTCTACAACTTTTGTTTCAAACTTTTTTTCATATCTTTACTTTTTCGGATATTATTGACAACTGGTTCGAAACCACTGAACCGGTTTCAAAAAAACATCACATTTTAATCGCCCCAGTGCGTAGACTTCATTTCAATAAAAAAACCGGACCCCTATTTTTTGACCCAAACCGGTTTCTCAATTTGTGGGCATCTTGTAGGTCGAGCTGAAAGTTTGATTATCAATCTTCAATGTCCTCGACGCCAGGAACACATTGCAGTTTGAACCGTCTTGATATCTCTTTTCGCTTCTGAGATATTGAGAAATTTTTCGATTTACCAAGACTTTTGTGTCATACTGTATACTTACACTTTTTTTATAAGTTTGTCACTTTTCAAAATTTGAAAAAATTTGCCCAAATAGGTTTCAAGTTGCTTTGGCAAATATTTTTCTACCATCAAAAAAGACCGAACCTCGATTTTTTAATTATGTTATTCTTATTCTCCATAAAAAAATAGTCTTTGAATTTTTTTTAGAGGCTTTAGACTTATGCATCGTCGGTTTTTGGAAAGTTTAAATACGTAATTAGATGATTTTTTTCACATTTTGGAAAGAGCAAACACTGAATTTGGCATCATCATCAAATACTTCGATTTAAAAAAGTATTACTTAACCAAAGAAAATAAAATATTTAGGAAAATTTACCCCTCTCCCCCCACCGACGATTAAAATCTTTAAAACACCACTATCTTGAAAATTTTTTGAATTCTCGCACTCGCCATTCTGGCTCAAGTACACGTAGAGACCTCTAGTAAGTGTCAGATGACTACTTCTCGCGAAACAACTACATCTGAGAACTTCTGGACAACTTGATTTGGAATGAGCTACACAAAATTAACTTTTCAGAAGACTAATTTAAAAAATTACATTTATATAGGGAGAATTGGTATTTTGGAGGAGAATATGCAGAAAGAAGATACGAGTAACTCCCAGAATCAAGGAGATAGTAACTCCCAGAATCAAGGAGATAGCCAAGTCTGACGTAGAGACACCCTTTGTATATATGTACTGCAAATTCAATCGATTTTTTTCCATTAATTTTATCTTTAATAGGTATTTTTTTTCCAATTTTCAATAAAATATTATATTATTAACTTCGCCTAGTTTTCAGATTATTAAGTAGGTTAGGTATTTTTTGAGAGAAAATTCGTTTCTTTCCACAACTTTTCGTGGTAGGTATTCAAAAAGTAGAAAAAATTAAACAACTTCACTTGAAAATTTCTGGATAAGTTGACGTGGAATAAGCTGACACAAAACATACTTTTTCGGGGACTGATTAGAAAAATTATTTTTACACGAGTGATACTTGGAAAAGAAATTTGAAAAAAATAACAAAGACAACGACCAAGGCCCCATGGATATAGGTCCATATCCATGAGATCGTATGCGTCATCCCTGTTCCTTACTTATACTTGGGGACCACCTTTGTGAATACCTACCACGAATTTTATAGATATTTTTTTCTATAATTTTATCATCATTTTGTTTTCCAATTTTTAATAAGATATATTATTAACTTCGCCTAGTTTCAGATTATCATTATAAGTAGGTAGGTATTTTTCAAGTTAGGATCCTCCACAAACCAAAATGAAAAATGAAAATGAGAAATCGTGATAAATCGTAATTTTTAACATTTTTGATTAATAGGTTTCAACATCAAAATTTTAAAAAAAAGCATAAATTTTGGTAGTCTATGATTTTTAACCCCCACGATTTATCACGATTTTCTCATTTTTCATTTTTGTTTTTCATTTCGGTTCTAGGTGGTCCCTTATATGGTAGTTTAATATCCCATTAGATATTAATTTTTTTTTTAAATTAATTTTTTTTATACTGGGCGTGTGTAATTACTAAGACTTTTACGCCCAGTGTAATTTAATTTTTTTTTCAATAAATTCATTGCAAGCATAACTGGACACACTGTTTTAGAAGAAATCTACTAAAAAAAACTCTTACGATCGCAATAGCGGACTCCTGCTAGAGCGGGGAGTCCGCTAAAAATTGTGAAGTTTTCCAACGATAAAATATAGCAAACTACTACATTATCAGATCAACGCGAATTCAATAAATTTGAATATCACAATTTGCAATTGGCTACACTGATCGAAGAAATACTCAAATTTTCTTCAAAAATAAAAAAAAAAGGTAAATAGCCAGCGAAATTTTCACAATATTGGAATTTCGCGATCTGTAACTTTTCGACTCCCTGATATCAGAATGAGTTTTGATCTGAGAAGGATGGCGATGGTTCAGAGAGATGTAGAAACTCAAATCGCACCTCAGTAGTGCTGTTCCATGAATCTCACGCCATTTTGACTAGCTTAAAAAAACAGAAAAACGCGTTTCTTTCAAAAGGAGGTGCCATTTGGGAAACCCCAGCTCTCCTCTCCCTCCACCTAGGGGAATCAAATTTTTAGTTGCATATCTTGAAAATCGAAGGGGCAAATGCTGTTTTTTAAAAAATCACGTAAATTTTTTTTTCAACCATTGGAATGGATATTACTTTGAAAACTGAAAAAATGTTCAATATATGACTTTTTGCCCAATTTAAAAATTGAAGGGGATACAAAAAATTTCGTTCAAAAAAATAAAAAAAAATGAACTAATCAAGGGAATGGACAGTATGTTGAAAAATATCGAAAATGAAGAAGCTGTGGATCATTCAAAATAAGTGAGCTTCAAAAATTTTCAATTTTCTCAATTTTGGATGACTCGTACGTAGCCCCTTCATTTCCGATGTTAGGCAAAAAGTCTGTAGAACAAAATTTGTTCATTTTTTAACATACTATCTATTCTATCGATTAGTTCATTTTTTTATAAATTTTTTTGAACAAAATTTTTTGTAGCCCTTCAATTTTCAAGTTGGGCAAAAAGTCATATAATGAAAATTTTTTCAGTTTTCAAAGTAAGTAATATCTAATATCCATTCCCATGGTTGAAAAAAAATTTCGCGTGATTTTTTAAACAACAGCATTTACTCCTTCAATTTTCAAGATATGCAACTTGTTCATCTAATTTTTTTTAATGGTACCCGGTTATATCCAAAAATTAAGTGTGGCAGACCAATCACCTTTTGGTCTACGTCTACATAGTCACTAAATAATCTCTAAAATTAATTTTAATCAATTTTGAATTTTTTTGAAATTTTTGGAAATAAACTTACCTATTGAATTTTTGATAAATTTTTAAAGAATTGAAGGCTGTAGCACGATCGGAAGACATTAATCAATTTTTATTATTTTTCGTTTTCCTATTTTCCCCAGTCCCCGTCTTTTGTGCAGAATTGAAACTCAAAAATCAATAATTTTGGTTTTTCAGCCCACCCTATTAGGCATGACCTTTCTTCAGCTCTTCAATTTTTCTTCCGGGCCTCAATTTTCTCCGCACAGCCCTGGAGGGTACGCAACAGGAGGAGCCCTCCCCCTCTCATGACAAAATTTCACGTCTTAATGTTCAAAAAATTAGGCTGGATCAAAAAATAGTCAAGAGTGACCTTTTATTTTGGAGAGGGGATTTTTATTTCAAAAAAAATTCTTCAAGACAGCAAAATCAGGAAAAAATTCATATCAAACAGAAATTTTCAACCTTTTACCCTTATTTTGTCCCTGTTTCAGGCTCATCAAATACAATACAGGATCAGGAAAAATGTTATCCAAAAAATCCAATAATACAGACAATACTTACTCCTAGAGAGCATTTAAACGTTTCGTGATCATATCGATACACATTTCTGAGCAGTTCGAGAAACTTGAACATGCATTCTTTCTCCGACAACTGCGCAACCTTTTTGAACTGCTGTTGAATTAGCTTCCTAAGAGTTTTGGTTTTAATAGTATCTAAAATATTTCTAGGAAGGAACTGCGATAGACCGATCTGTAAAATAAATACCAGGTTAATTTTGCACATTGCATGTTCTCAATACACTTAGTACATGTTATTTCAATTCCGACCTCTTTTTCTAAATATTCTAAATTGGATTTCTTATCGAGGGCGATCTGAGGCATATCCTTGAAATAGAACCGTATTCCTAGGCAGCATAACTGAACGGCCATATCTTGATCTATTTTCGTACCTACGTCACTATTCAGGTAATCGTTGCGGATCTGGTGAAAATCGACACAATTAGACGACCGAGTCGAAGATGCAGGTAATTTAATAAAATAAAGGTAAAGTACACCGGATGTTCGAAAAACACACTCACTTGATCGTAATAAAAATAAAAAGTGCATTTATCTTTTTCGTATAGATCGTTCAAGTCTTGAGGAACATATCGTACTTTCAAGTCGTACCTCCATTCTGGCATAGGATATATTTGATCGTATCTTTCGTACACCTATGAAAAATAAGAAAAAAATTAGAGCAAGAACCTGATAATGAAAAATTACAAATTTCTTTTCTCGTTCACAAAAAAATACCAACCTCGGACATCGTGGTATCCTGATGCAACCAATGCGTTTCTCCGGTAAGTGGATGATATAAACGCATAGCGTAGACATTCTGATATACACGAGGAGTTGTAGCTAGACGACTGGTAACTAATAAAATAATTTCCTGAAATAGAAATCATCGAATCAGTACGCAGTAAATAAAAAGAATAATTTGCATAAAAATTAAAATATGAAGACACCTTCAAAAAAGAGGAGGAGGGAACGTAGAAAAATTAATTTTTTTCAAAATTATCGAGTGAGATTTAAAAAATAATGTTTTTTCGAATCCTAGAATCCATTTTTGAGGTTATTTCGACTCCTAACACAAACCACGAATCTCTGAGATGAGTAGGAGGCCAAAATCAATAATTTGCATAAAAATTAAAATATGAAGACACCTTCAAAAAAGAGGAGGAGGGAACGTAGAAAAATTAATTTTTTTTCAAAATTATCGAGTGAGATTTAAAAAAAAAAGTTTTTCGACTCCTAGAATCCATTTTTGAGGTTATTTCGACTCCTAACACAAACCACGAATCTTTAAGATGAGTAGGAGGCCAAAATCAAAATTATCTGACACATTTTTTTCGAACGACGCAGATAATTTGTATGTAGTTTCAGAGTACGTACATACTTGTGTTAGATTTAGATAATGCCTTTGGCTCCATTCTTATTCCTGAGAGACGTTTGAAGTCGAAATGACCTCAGAAATTGATTCTAGAGGTAAAAAAACACGTATTTGTACACTTCATTTGATAGTTTTGATTCCATAGGGGAAACATATGGAAATTCGAGGCATCGGTTCAGTTTAGATTTTATTTTTCAGTAATTTTCATGTTTCTGATAGTGAGAGGGGGAAGGGAGATATCTAAAATGAACATTTTGAGCTTATCTATCACATCAATAAAAAATGATACCATTTTAGAGGAATAAAGTTGGAAATTCGAGGGATAAAAATTTTCCATTTTGGCATTTTCCTCCCTCCTGGAAGCCATTTTTGTTTTCTTTTTAATAAAATTACACTTGGAAAGAACTCGAGAGATTCAAAAACGTATATTTCGATACCACGCTCGATACGATTTTACACCTTTGGCCTTATCTCCTCCCCCTAGGTCCTGGTCAAGGGTTGGAGTCAAAATGACCTTGGAAATAAATTCAGGGGCTTCGAATATTTTCTGAAGCCAAACTTGTAATCTTTTTTCCAAGAAAATATATTTGAAATATTTTGATCCATTTTCTCTCTTTGCAATAAATTACTATTGGTTGGCCTTGCCAAAAAGCAGGATTTGTATTAAAATTAGAAAATTAATCATTCGTACTTTTTCGAATCCAATAATTTCTCGACGAACAGAGAAAATCATTTTTGTTGATAAAATTCTGTAAAAATTTCTTACTTTCTATAATTCTTTTCAGAAATTTGAACTTTTTGCTTTTTTTTCAGAAATTTGTACCCTTTTTAGCACTTTTTTCATTATCAACTCAATATTCGTCTTTTTTTCGTACTTTTCGTGCTTAGTATGAACCTTGGAGGAGGTGTAAATTTTTTTTTGAAATTTCAAAAATTCGCCTAAAATCAAAAATGAACTTCAGCACCTGGAATTTTGGATACGAGGTCCTGTTATGATGTACTTTCGATTTTTTTTTGTTTGAGCTCAAAATTTTACTTTGAGTTGGGATACCTCCCTTATGATGAGAGGTAAATTTTTGAAAAGTGTGACGTTTTTCTGTAAGGTAACGTAACGTTTTATAGTCAAATTAACAAGACGACATTTTGTTAGAGTTGAAGAAACTTTGAAAAAATCTGAATGATCGCTGACACAATGACATTCTGCTGGACTTGACAAAAAAATATTGAAATTTCCACAACTTGACCATTTTTTGTCATATTATGTACTTGTTTTGTTAGCAATTTTGAAAATTGAACAAATGAAAATTTACATTTTAAATTCCCCGTTGAACAAAAAATCTGTCATTTTTTTTCAAAACATACTATTTTTTAATTTTTTTTAAATTTTCTTCTTTTTAAAAACATTTTTAAAACACTTTTTCTCATTTTTTTTTCTTACTTCTAAAAATATATATTTTTTTTTCAAAACATACTCTATTTTTTGGCATAAACGCTAAACCTTTTTTTTTTTTTTTTTTGCATAAAATGTATTTTAGATAATTTTACAATAAATATGTTACAATTTAGAAACAATGTTGCCAATATTGCAAATTTGAACTACCTACTTAAACGGATTTGCACATTTCACTATATAATTTGTCTCCAGCTTTCTTTCTTAATCAACCTTCAAGAATATCAACTTCGATCATCCCTACCATAAGCGCATCCAAGAGGAGGGGCTCAGGGGGTTCGAGCCCCCCACCAAGCTCGGACAGGAGATTTTTTTATTGAAAAAATGTGAATTTTTTGCTCTTGAAACATGATTTTTCAAAAAAAATTTACCCTCACTTTGCTCAAGCAGTACATATTTCAATCTTTCAATTTTAAGAATTGATGATTTTTGACTGTCTTTCGGTCAAAAATCGCTGATTTCTCAATCAATTCCCAGTTTATCAGAATAAATCATTAATTTGGACTGAAAAATCAGTGAAAAAAACATAAATTCTGTCATTTTCAAATTTTACTGGGCTCAAATTCGTGCATAAATTATCAACCCACTGAAAATACCCTGACTATGCCAGCGCCACTGAAATAACAAGTTACTGAATTTTTCATTGAAATTTCACCCCCCCCCCCTATTTTTTTCCGAATTCTGAGCCCCTCCCTTAGATAATTTCTGGGTACGTTTATGATTCTTACCTTTGAATTCAACCTTTACTCTAAATTATATTGTTTTTACCCTAAAAAAACCTACGTTCATTTTTTTCTTCTTATTTACCTACACTGCAATGCAACTTGTATTACTTCAAGGCTATTCGAGTTGCATAACTATTAAAAAAATCAGCGACAATAAAAAAACTCTTATCAATATGCAAAAAAATATTGCATAAAAATGAGACCGAATAAATTCATCGCTTTCCACTGAATTTTTTCATAACGATAAGAAATATCAAACCAAAATTCGTAAGGTTCTCTACACCAAATTATCGAAACCCATCATCTCTCCGCGAATTTCGCAACTAATAAACCGAAGCTCAAACCTCAGCCATAGAATTCGATGCAAGATTAAGACACATTTCTTTCATCGCAAAAGTGTAAGATTACGAAAAAATAATAAAACCCCAGCCAACGTTATTAAAACCCCAAACCGCAACAAAGTTTTAATATCTGAAAAAATTTCATATCACGATCTCGGCGTTAATAAAATGCTCACCTTAACATCGATATTTTCGCTAAACTTGACGATATTGAATCCGCCATTTGGTAAGAATACTTTCAACGTCGTAGACGTCCTTTCTGGCGCAGGTTGCTGCTGAGCAGCATTCCGCCGTTCATTGGCTGGCGATTTCGTTCTATCCGAGATTACATCCCCAGACGGGATCAAATTGTTTAAATCCCTCTCCATTCTGTTTTGTTCATGACTGTAAAAAAACAAACAAACACCAAAGACATTAAAACCTTTGAAAATCTCCGCACATCATCTATATAGATACCTATTTATACTATCGCTACTCAAATCATGTTGTCGTCGACGTCACGAATAAGTAACTTCGCAGCTCTTAGGGCACCAAAAAAAAAGAAGAGAAAATGAAACCCTCTCGTATATTAGATTTCTATTCAAAAATAACTCACCCATTTTGGGCGAGTCTGTAAAGCCATTTCAACCACATCGATGCCATTAAATGACAAATAATGGTGTAACGTTTACACTGTCGTGTAAACACTCATACTCGTTCCCTTTGAAAGAGCGAAAAAAAAGGAGAAATTCTAAACGCAGCTCGGCAGCTAACCGTAGATTGAAAAAAAAAAACCTTAAACGATTTCTTTCTCGTACAGCTCTTAGGAAATTAACCAGATGATGTAGCTAGACCCTCGCTCATCGCTCGTATAACCTTTACGACTACGTCTTTATTAATTATTAAAAATATGAAGCTGGGTACATTGGTAATGATGTAACCGACGAACGCACAACGTCGCCAGTTAAAATACCAAAGAGAGAGAGAGAAAAAAATACCTCTTATGACAATAAATATCGATCATATGGTGTTAGAATAAGCTCGATATTAATTATGCAAAAAAATAAATCAATTCAATCTCGAAGCATTACATTTTGATATTAAAACCGCATTTCTATACAGTAAAGTAACAGATTGATTGTATATATATGGAAATACTAAAGTCATATAACATAGGAGATAAATTTTGAAAAAGAAAAATTTGGTTACTGAAAAAAGCTATTTATGGTCTGAAACAAAGCCTGAAAAGATGGAAAGGACATTTCAAAATTATGACTAAGCTAGGCTTTAAGTAGGAAATTAATGATCCTTGCATCTATTGGATATGAAATAAAAACATTCAAGATTTTCTAATATACTTATGTCGATGACATTCTATTTGCAGGAAATTATGAAAATCATTACCTAAATGAAAATACTTGATTTAAGGGTAAGGTTGCCATATTTCGACCAATTTTTTTCAAACTTCCACCAATCGAAGACTGTTTGAGGTAGAAACGTCGAAAATGACTTAAAAAATACCTTGATCCTTCCTCTACCACTCCCTAAAATTTTGAGCCGATACAATCATTTTTTGTATTTTTTGTGATTTTTTTCTGAGCAAACTCAAAAATCGATTTTGAAATTTTGGGTTCCCTAATTTCGACCACCAGCCGATTTGGCCCGCATAGAGCGGAATCTACCCGAAAAGAATTTTTTCATATTCTTCTTTCACAGATGAACAAAATGAGACCAAAACGACAACCCTACAGCCAAAACTCGCGGAGAAAATCAGAAAAAACAAAATCGCATTCAAAAAACAGATTACATAAGATAATATAGGCGGTCGAGATAAGGGCACCCCAAACAATTCGAACTTAAAGGAAAATTTTCATTTCACACATTTAATTTTTTTCAAAAATGATGATTTAATCGGAATCTGACACCATGCCCCATCAAAATTCACAATTATTTGGTAGAATTTATTTAAAAAATTATTCATAATTTGAGATCAAAGAATACGTAAAAAAATTTTTTTACCTATGCGATTTCATTTTTTTTTCAATTTTCTCCGCTAATTTGCCTGTAGGGTTGTGATTTCGGTCTCAAATTGTTCATCTATGAAAAAGGAACATGAAAATTTTTTTCTTGTAGATTGTGTCCATAGCGGCCAAAATCAGTCGGTGGTTGAAATTGGGATCGGTTGAAGTTAGGGCACTTTACCCTTGCTATTAATATAATTGGAAGTTGTTAACTTAGGAGAGCCACAAAAGTTAGTTGGACTTGAAATAATTTGTAAACGGGCCGAAAGAATAATTTATTTATATCAATATAATTACACGATAGAAATTTTAAAACGATTCAATATGATAAATGCTCAAGAATACCCAATACCAATGGTACCTCAAAACCTAAATGACAAAACTAGATCTTTAACAAATGAAGTGTCCGTTTAAAAAACAACCATAGTGGAAAAATGGAATTTTGTAGGAGAGTAAACTAATACTCTCGGAATATTTTCAAGATGAAAAATTAGGTTCGGCGTATGTTAGTTAATCTTGATATGTGGACTGAGAGCCAACAGAGCAAATTTTACTTTTAAATATTCCTCTCAATCCTTAAAAATTGAAATAGAAAATTTTCCATTCTGGACTATGGCGGTTTTTTAAAACAAAATTCAGCAAGAGCATTAGACTATTAATTCAGGAACACACTGGAAAATTTTTCATTCAATTTTTGAGAATTATTGAAGGGTTAAATCAGTTCTCTAGGCCCTCAACTACATTTTGAAACTAATATACGATCAATCAAAATTTTAGTTGTAGAAACATTATCAATGTTCATCTGGTGGACTATGGTTGTTTTTTAAACAAAAAGCTCGAAAACCGTTGGTTTAAAAACACAAAAATAGTGTTAAAATCTTTTTTTAAATCCAATATAAATAACACCATTATTTTTTTCATAAAATTTTATTTCTGAATTTGCAATTTAAAAAATCCCTCAATTTGGACTATGGTTGTTTTTTAACCCGCGCCAGCTCACATGAGTCAAATTAGACCATCACTCGCATAGGGTCTTTTTGACCATATACCATTAAAAGCTATATTCTGGAGTCATGAAAAATTACAGTAATTTTAGAGACATCAGTCCGTTGAAATTATTGCACTTGGGTGAAAAAGACCCTATGCAAGCGATGGTCAAAAAAACCCTATGCGAGTATTTGAGTGCTTGGTCAAAATGACCCTGTGTGAGTGATGGTCTAATTTGACTCATGCGAGCTGGCGCGGGACTGATGCTTCAAATTTACTGCTTGTTAGAATTGAACTGAAAGAAAACAATTAAAAATAATTCAGAAATAAAAACATTACAAAGAAGCACCTTTTCCATACCATGAAGCAATAGGTAGTTTGATGTACTTAGCCAACAGCTCTAGGCCAGACATAACCTTTGCTAGATAAATCCATCTGGATTTGACTGGGAACAAGTTAAAAGAGTTTTCCAACATCTCATTGGAACTTAGAAATATGGATTAGAATACCGAAGCAAAGGTGATGGTATTATTACCTATGCCGACGCCAGTTATGGTGATGACACTGACATAAAAAAGTCAACCACCAGTTTAATAATTTAATCATTTAGTGATATAATTGTATGAATCTGTAAAAGACAAGGAAATATCTTAAACCCTACATGTGAAGCCAATATGTGACACTTAACTCTACCCTTCAGGAAGTAATAGTAACCAATACTACATTAAAACGAGTGACTGGAACTAAATGAGAACCCATCTTCCTATATAGTGATTAATACATCTAATATAAAATGTATCAAAAAGTAAGGAGCACTATCACTCTGTTATATTCTTGATATAAAATTTCACTTCATCCTGGATCATGTAATCCATGAGCAAGCAATTATTAACTGGGTTAATTCAAAAGAACAGGGCGTGGAAATTCTCACAAAACCGCTTACTAAAGAACCCATTGAATATCTTAGAGAAAAACTAGCTGTTAAAATAAATGCCATAAAACTAAAATATTCATAGTTTTTTTACTTATAAAATACATAGAAAGACATTGGGTAATTTTTCTTTACAAATTTCATTGTTACAGGACAGAGAAGATTGGACCGAACGACTGATGTATTTGACAACATATTTCAAATCGCAGACTTCCTGCAGATCAAGACACTATCTGAAATCCGTAGAATTTATGGAAAATTACTGAAAGAGACGATAACAACCAAAGAGCAAAGAAAGGAAAAAGCTTGAGAGTGCTGGCGGAGGAGAAAGTTGAACCAAAAAAACCATCACGAGCAAGAATACTGACTAGAACATCGGGGTGATGACGAAGGATTAGACGAAAAAGAATATGTCAAAATAGAAACTACCGAAGATAACGAAATGGAGGTTATTGCCAAAGATGAAGAAAATCTTCTCAGCTCCTCAAAATAATCTTGTAATAAAACCGAAGATTTATTTTGTATATTAAATTTAGTTTTTTACCACCCTTGAGATTTTTCATTGTGAATTTTTCTTTGTTTAAATATTATGATTTTTGTTATATTTGTATAATAAGTTTTTTGGAATATTTTTTGTAGTTATTCCTATCTATATCATATGTTTACCTTGCACCTATATTATTACCTACTAATGCTGATTACTCATCTCACCGAAGCCTATATTGAATAAGCTCACTTTGCATTCAACTCTTGAACAGACAATAACTTGGCTTATATTAGTTTAATTAAGTTCCTCTCTGTTATGTGATATATTTTTGATTCGTGAATACATTCGTTTTGGTGATATACCGTGTTTCATTTATTAGGTAAGAATATATTTCTATACACGTTTTCACAGATGACGTAGCTAGACCCTCGCTCATCGCTCGTATAACCTTTACGACTACGTCTTTATTAATTATTAAAAATATGAAGCTGGGTACATTGGTAATGATGTAACCGACGAACGCACAACGTCGCCAGTTAAAATACCAAAGAGAGAGAAAAAAACCACCTCTTATGACAATAAATATCGATCATATGGTGTTAGAATAAGCTCGGTATTAATTATGCAAAAAAATTCTCTCCGAGGAGCAATTGCATTTTTACGAGTCGAATGATGTAATTACAGTTGCCTCGGGTAATAAAAACATTAAATACTAAAACACGCACAATTAACAGCTCGACGTAGTAATTCGGATACGTTTTCGACATATTTTCAAGTATCAAGTTGTAATTATTAAACGGTGTGAATTCTTAATTCGAGCTTTCGAGAAACTGTGGCATATGTCAAGGTGGCTTCGATTGTTCGATCAAACGAATCAGGCTGGACACATTGAACAGATATATTTTTCTCGATGCTGTTTCATAACGAGTACGAAGCTCGTCTAGGAAGGTCTATACTTCAAACACATAAAAAAGATTCGATATGTACTCGTTATGAATGTGGGCGAGATGCCAAATTCATCTGTGTATAAGAAAACACCATACCACTGTGGTGTTTGTTATCGCCGCACCGTATCCTCTCTGTTCCAGCAAACATGCATATATCTACCTTCGATAGACTCGGACGAGTGACAATTTTAAGTAAATTATTAGTATATACTATTTTATTCGATTGTCGTACAAGTACCGGGCAAGTACACAGAACGCCATTAATGGTCATGTCGTAATGTCTTGTTTAGCACCACCGCAATGATTTCATTCAGTCGCCATGTTCAGCGAGACAGGAAGAGGGAATTTTTACGCTGTTTCGAGGTATTGAACTGAATGAAGTACGTATAATGAATTGGAGAATTTATTCGAGCTTCGAGGTTCTGAAAAGAGGATCTCAATTTAACGATGAGAGCTCAAAAAGGCTCATTCGAAAAGGAAAAATACTTTTAAAAAATAAATCTGAATTTAAAATCGACAAATAGAGCTGTATCAAGTGTCAGGTTTTATTATCAAGGGCAACTCACGAAACCAAAATTTCAAATTTGAATTTAAAAATTGTAATAAATTGACTTATTGTTGATGTTTGGAAAATTTCCAAAAAAATCCATCAGTAGAATAGCCTTATAAACCAGATCCTAGCACAAGAGAAAGGAGAAGAAGATATTAAAAACCATCATTAATGTACAGAAAAATTGAAGGTTGGTTGCCACTTCATACGAAGTTACTAGTTTACTACCAAATTTCCAAGATGCTACTGGTATCAACTTTTCGACTCTTGGCATTAAAAAAGTTCAGGGTGAATCATCCATACGCTATTAATGTGCTTATGAATGAAATTTTGAAAATTAGCCAAAAATATGTGGAAAAATAATACGAACAGCTGAAATTTGTTTTTGCTGGCTTCCTGAACAGAGATGGCGACTATTCTTCGATTTTCGGATTCGGAAGTCTCAAAATTGGGAGCGTAGGATTCTCGAAAGTTTGATTCTTTTTTTTTTTCAATAATTATTTTGATTTTGGGTGTAGATATGTAAGAAAAATTGAAAATTATCATTAATTTGTCATTTTTACAAATTTTTTATTCGAAAAAGTGAAATCGTATAAAAAACGATTGAATTTCAAAATATTGAAAAAATGACTAAAAATTCGATAAAATTTATTCGAAATCTTACAATAAATCTTCGAAGTTTTCTTTGAATCTTGCGTGTGCACATTGTACAATACAGGCATCATAGCGACATTTTTGAAGAAAAAAGTAACTTTGAGTAACTTTTTTTGAGCAAAAAATGAGCAAAAAGTGAGCAAAAAGTAACCAAACGTGACCAAAAAGTAACAAAAAATTCAATTTTTTTCGGAGGGCAAATTTTTTATTTACAGTTTTCTGGGGGGGGGGCAATTTTGTTTTTGTTTTCTACAAACATTTCAAAGATAAATCAACTGAAAAGACGTGAATAACCTTAATAATTTCATTTATCAAATTCCTTCGTCAAAACAACAAACAAACTAGCAAAAATCAATTTTTTAATTTATTTCTTGAAGAATTTTGAAAAATAGCAATTTCTACGTAAAAATTTGAATTTTTGCCTGGAAGTGCGAAGAAAAAGTGGCTTTCGAGGGGGAAAAAGTAACCAAAGCAACTTTTCAGACGTAAAAAGTAACCAAAAGTGACTGAAGTCGAAAAAAGTGACAAAAACACCCTAAAAAGTGACCCGCTATGGCCTGTAACAATATCGTCAATTTTTATGATTTTTTTGTGATTTTTTTAAAATTTCCAATGATTTGAACAATTCTTAATATTTTTCCTAAAACTTTTGTCTATTTTCATCACATTTTGACATTTTTTTCATTCCATTATTTTGACCCAAATTTTTTGAAATATCTTTCATTATTTTTGAACGAATCATTTGAAATTTAATTTTAAAAGGGCAGAAAAACTTGAAAAAATATCTAAATATGTAGATGTACCTACTACAAAAGTTGTTCAAAATTTCAGAAATATTGTCTCAAAATATCACTACAATAATACAAAATGAAACAAACAATATTAAAATTATAATCATTGAAAAATAAAAAATCGCAAACGATTTAGTGTGAACGATTCACAAAAAAAGAAATCGAATCGAGATTTTCAAATTTATGACCCTTTAAGCGAAATATCGAATAGGAATCTGATTCACGATTCTTCGCGATTCTCACTCTCGATCCAGATTTCCCTCTTCTCTGTTCCTGAATCAAGACAGATATGAACTCCGAACTCGCATAGATGGTAAAAAATTAAAAAACTTTCATTTTTTTTATTTTTAACATGGGTTATTAATATATCTGGCAGAATGGGGGGGGGGGGGATTTTTACCACGAAAACGACACTAAAAGTTGAAAAAATTTTATGTTTTGCCAAGTGTTTCGAAACATTAAAGAATTACAGACAGAATTTTTTTTTTTGTTTTGTGAAGTCTGACAAAATGTTGAATGGTTACAGCATTTATTGAAAAATTCAAAAATAGATTCAAGATTCAAAAATTTTTACAAGGAAAAATTTGGGTAGGTACTTGAGATCTAAATCAGTCACTACATTTTTGAAAAATTCAACTGATTGTTTTTTTTAACTGAAAAACTGAAGAATAATACTCTGAAAATTTTACTAATGAAAAGACGTTTTTCTAAATTGGCTCAAAGGAAAGGGCAATGGCAGATATTGATTAAAAATTTATGCACTCCAATGCATTTATCTCATCAGTTTTTTCATAAGAGGCTTCGTTTACTCGCAAAACCTCAAAAGTGATTGAAATATATTTTTAAAAACACCAATATGCAACTTTTCAGCTCCCTTGTAAACGACCAATTGTTAGTATTGTCCGTCCAAAATAGCTTGAGCCAAATTGTGTCAGTTTCGTTATCCGAAAGTCAAAAATAAAATTGCTGTAGTTAAATGGGAAAAAATCAAAATTTTGTTTGCTTTTTGATAAAGAAACTGACACAATTTGGCTCATTGATGTTGGGCGGACAATATCGAATCGAGCGAGCAAACTTCCATTAAGGAGATATAAAAACACAAATCGCATCTTTTAAATGCCATTTTAGAACTTTTAATAATTTTTTCGAAGTGTTATGGTCGAAAACCCTCGTTTTTTCCAAAAATGACCTTAATTTGAGAACCCCAGTCTCAAAACCCTTTGGACCAGCATGTTAAAATTTTATCTGAGAGGTCCTCCGCTCAAAGTGAACTATTTTACCAATTTTCGTCCAATTCCGGATATTTTTTTCTACCCGCCTGAAAGGGCAATCACCGTTTGCAGATGCTTCTGATCATTTAGACCTTTTTTATGAGATTTTTTTCGAAGTTGAAAAATTCCAAAATTTTCTACAGGCTTCAGATAAACCCGAAACCTCAGAAATGGAGTACTTACACATCAGATTTCAGTTTTATTTTAAAAAATTTTTGATTAGATCAAATTTTCAAATTTTGCAGGATCATAAGTTGAAAAAATTAATTTAGTAGTTAGAATTTTACACCCATTTTGGATACTTTCCAGTACGATGTGTTATAAACTTATAATAGGGTAAGAATTCAGTGATAGTTTGCAGATTGGTGTTTTCTGGAATTTCGAAAAATACTTCATGGAGTTTATCTTTAAAGTTTAAAACGATACCACATGATGAAGAAATTTCCGGTAACCAAAAATGTAAAGTAGAATTTTTTTTTTGAAATTTTAAAATACAGGACGTGTATAATGTTCACGATTTTTACGCCCGAAAATTTGCAACTCGAAGCAATTTCTACATTCAAGTTTAACTTTAATCTAGGAAAAAAATTTTAGGTTGAAAATTCAAAGTTTTGCTTCTAAAATCTTTCTTATTAAAAACAAACATAAATTTCGTTCTGTTTCAGCTCGAAAATTTTCTCCTCTAGGAAATTGATTAATAAGAGAATCATTAAAACTAAAAGTAGAGACTTAGTTCAGTTCATCTTAGCTCAATTTCTGCGAATCGGCGATCAACCAGAATCCACGCAGATCCTGGTCAGATTCTCGCGAGATCGCAAGGTCATCATAAAAACCCCATTTCTACAATATTTTCCATCTTCTCCGATCAACACACAATACATAAGCTTTCGATTCCCCTTTCCTTACACCACCGGTGAGTAAATATGATTAAAAGAGTTGACAGATGAATCAACACACGTAAAAAATTAGGTATTCCCTCATTACTCACGAATTAAGCATCATGCACGAGCCAGAAATTCACAATTAGGTGCATTTCACTATACGATTGAAGTCTGCTAGGAAAACCATAAATTCAGCTGATTTAAATAAACACGTGTATCGGTACAAATTTAAATCTGAGGCGCGGTGCATTCGTACGTACGACAAACGAATTCCAAATTTATTTCCAACTGGTACCCACATGTTTATTTTTAAATGATAATACGTACACAAAAGTTACCTCCTACTTTCCAATATGGTCAATGCACTTTACCGCGATGAAATTCACGTCTACGAAAAAATACAAAAAGACCTATGATTTTGCATCCAAAAGTACGGTGCAGTTGGGCGGTTCCGTTCTTTTCAAAGGTATCTTTAATCCCCAAACTCCCTATTGACAAAAAAAAATGAAAAATGCTAGCAAAATGCTAGCACACCTTGCTAGCATGTGCTATCATCATTTTGGACACTTTTGAACCCGTTTTGTTAGCAATTATGCTAGCATTTTATGCTAGCACTTGCTAACAATTGCTAGCAAGTGCTAGCATAAAATGCTAGCATAATTGTTAACAAAACGGGTTCAAAAGTGTCCAAAATGATGATAGCACATGCTAGCAAGGTGTGCTAGCATTTTGCTAGCATTTTATGTGCTAGCGTAAAGCTAGCAATATTGCTAGCAAGTGCTCACATAAAATGCTAGCATAATTGCTAACAAAACTGGTTCAAAAGTGTCCAAAATAATGATAGCATATGCTAGCAAAGCGTGCTAGCATTTTGCTAGCATTTTATGTGCTAGCGTAAAGCTAGCAATATTGCTAGCAAGTACTCGCATAAAATGCTAGCATAATTGCTAACAAAACTGGTTCAAAAGTGTCCAAAATGATGATAGCATATGCTAGCAAAGCGTGCTAGCATTTTGCTAGCATTTTATGTGCTAGCGTAAAGCTAGCAATATTGCTAGCAAGTGCTCGCATAAAATGCTAGCATAATTGCTAACAAAACTTGGTCAAAAGTGTCTAAAATGATGATAGCAAATGCTAGCAACGTGTGCTACGTGTGCTAGCACTTGCTAGCATTTTATGTTAGCATTCTGCTAGTATTCTTTGGTAAGGTGTGCTAGCATTTTGCTAACCCTCATCTGGTATTCGTATGCTAGCATGGTTCTAGGGTTTTGCTGGTATGCTGTGCTAGCATTCTGTAAACATTTTACTAACAATTGTTACACTGTTTAAACTTCTAATATTATATACTTACCTTTGCTCTGGGTCTTGGGTTAGAGGAGTACGCCACCATGTCAGGTTGTATGTTAGGTATTAAAAGTAATATTTAAACTTGGAAGTCAAAAAATTTTTTTCCTCAATTTTGACCAAATTTGGAAATTTTTTTGATTTTTTAGAATATTGCAATAAAACAAATTTTCTAAGACATATTCAACAAATTTTTATCTCTCCCCTTGGGGGCTGGAGCCCCAAAATTCACAATTCAAGAACAAAATGGAAATAAAATATAATAAAACTCAAATTTTGTAAAATTTGTGTGTGATATATTAAATATATGTTTTTGAGGATGTAGGAATATGTAATCGGCCATAATTTTCTCTTGGAAATGAAGGGGGGGGGGGGGGGGGGGGGTGTAATAATGACTGAAAAAAATTTGAATTTTGAAAATGTTTTGTGTGGTACATCAAAATCCATATTTTCGAGGCGGCGTAGAATACAAATTCGACAATATTTTTCTCTTGAGGATGAAAGTTTAGGGCTGGATGCGGGGGGAGGGGGTGGGGTAAGACTTGAAAAATTTCAATTTTTCGAGTGATATATCAAAATCTAGGTTTTTGAGGACGCAGAATTCGAATTTGATGATATTTTTCTGTTAGGAATTCAAGAGTTGGGTGTGGAAGGAGTGGGGAGGGGTTGAGACTGGGAAAATTTTAATTTTTCGAGTGATATATCGAAATCTATGTTTTCGGGGACGTAGAATACGAATTCGACAAAATTTTTCTCTTGGGATGAAAATTTAGGGTTGAATGCGGGGGAGGGAGTGGGGATGAGACTTGGAAAATTTCAATTTTTCAAGTGATATATCAAAATCTAGGTTTTTGAGGACGCAGAATTCGAATTTGATGATATTTTTCCGTTAAGAATTCAAGAGTTGGGTGTGGAGGAGTGGGGAGGGGTTGAGACTGGGAAAATTTTAATTTTTCGAGTGATATATCGAAATCTATGTTTTCGGGGACGTAGAATACGAATTCGACAAAATTTTTCTCTTGGGATGAAAATTTAGGGTTGAACTAGCTTCGTATTTGCTTTGCCACCAGTAAATTTTTAGCAGTGTATATTAAAAATGTGCAACTGTAGCAATTGAACCGTTTTGTTATCTTATTCATAGAAAAGTAGGTAGATCCCTATTGACATTTTTGCTAGCAAAATACTAGCATTCCTAACACATCCCTAACAAAGCTAGTGGTGAAATGTTAGCATTTTGCTAGCAGATGGGATGCTAGTTTAATTTATGCTAGCGTGATGCTAGTATTTGTCTACAGTAACTGATTGTTAGCAAATTGTGCTAGCAAAAAGCTAGCACTCTGCTAGCAGACATAATGCTAGTCTGACTTGAGCTAGTGCGATGCTAGTATTGTGCTACTGTATTTTTTGTTGGACAATTGTGCTCGCAAAATGCTAGCATTTTGCTAGCAAATCTGTAGCTAGCCTGATTTATGCTAGAGTGATGCGAGTGTTTTGCTAGCTTTGTTAGGGATGTGTTAGGAATGCTAGTATTTTGCTAGCAAAAATGTCAATAGGGTAGTTCTATACCACTCACACGAAGGACGATTTCTGTCCGTGAGATAAATTTTTCTCAATATTTTTTCAACTTCAAAATTTCTCTGTTACAATTTTTTCAAACTTCAAATTTTTTTGACAAAATTTTTATAAACTCCAATTTTTTTAACCCCAAATTTTTTCGAAATGTTTTTTCAACTTAATTTTTTCTAAAATATTATTCAACTCCTATTGTTTAAAAAAAATTCACACTTCGAATTTCTCTCTCAAAATGTTTATCAGCTCAAAAAAATTCTCCAAACGCTTTTTCAACCACCTAAAATTTTTTTCTACACGTTTTTCAATTACAATTTTTTCAGACTTCAAATTTTTCTCACAAAACTATATTATTTTTCTTTCAAAATTTTTACCAACTCTTAAATTTTTTAGTCCAATTTTCTCAAAATTTTCATCACCACTTCGAATTTTTTACAAAAATTTCTGTCAATTCAACATTTTTTTCTTACAATTTTTTTCAAATAGTACATTTTTCAACTCAGTTTTTTCAAATTAAGTAAATAGTTTTAATAAATTTTAAAATTCGAATATTTTTCTTGGTAATTTTTTTCAAATCTAAATTTTTTTCTCGATTCTTTTTCTCAACATACTTTTAAACTCTGAAATTTTACTTACTTTCCAAACATTTTTCAACTCAAAATTTTTCCAAACACTAATTTTTTTAACTTCAAACAATCGAGCATGAACAGTTTTTTTTTTTGAAAAAAAAAACTTTCCGATTCTAGGTTGACAGTGGAAAAGAAAGCAGAGAATTTTTCTCAGTTCTGTTTCTCGACATACTTTCAAACTCTGAAATTTTACTTACTTTCCAAACATTTTTCAACTCAAAATTTTTCCAAACACTAATTTTTTTAACTTCAAACAATCGAGCATGAACAGTTTTTTTTTTTGAAAAAAAAAACTTTCCGATTCTAGGTTGACAGTGGAAAAGAAAGCAGAGAAGATACTGAAAATATTACGGACGTAATTTGAAAAAATTTGAGGTGTATAAAGTAATAATGTTTTGTGAAAAAAATTGAAATTAGGAGAAATTTTAAACAAAATTAAAATTGAAAAAAGTTTTAAAAAAAATTGTGTTGAAAAAAAAAGTTTGGAAAAATATTTGGAGACCAATAAAGTTTTGAGAGAAAAATTCAGTCTGAAATTTTTTTAAAAAAAGACATTTGAAAAAATCTCACAGACAGAAATCGTCCTTCGCGTGAGTATAGACTAAGTACGAGTGTAAAATACACATAATTTCCACGGAGCGAATTTGCTCATTTCGGAGTAAAATCTTCTCCGCAAGTGGGTAACTTAGACTCGCGTGTCCTACACACGATTTGGGACTTGCCATTTGAAAACATTTATTGCGGGGTTTTTCTTCTGATGGTATCGTTCTCTACTGCATTTGTGCTAGTGAAATGCTAGCGTTTTGTTAGCTGTAAAATGCTAGCGTTTTGTTAGCTGTAAAATGCTAGAAATTTGTTAGTGGTAAAACGCTATCATTTTGCTAGCAGATGCGAAGCTAGTTTATGCTAGGCTTAGTGATGTTAGTGTGATGCTAATATTTCGCAAATGTAACTTTATGTTTAAAAAAACGTGCTAGTAAAATGCTAGCATTGTGTTGGCGCTAAAATGCCAGAACTTTGCTAGTGGTAAAACGCTAGCATTTTGCTAGCAGATGCGAAGTTAGTTCGAGCTAGCATCATTTATGCTAGTAAAATGCTAGCATTTTGTTAGCGGTAAAATGCTAGAACTCTGCTAGTGGTAAAACGCTAGCATTTTGCTAGCAGATGCGAAGTTAGTTCGAGCTAGCATCATTTATGCTAGTAAAATGCTAGCATTTTGTTAGCGGTAAAAAATGCTAGAACTTTTCTAGTGGTGAAATGTTAGCATTTTGCTAGCAGATGGGATGCTAGCTCAATTTATGCTAGCGTGATGCTAGTATTTGTCTACAGTAACTGATTGTTAGCAAGTTGTGCTAGCAAAAAGCTAGCACTTTGCTAGCAGACATAATGCTAGACTGACTTCTGAGCTAGTGCGATGCTAGTATTGTGCTACTGTATTTTTTGTGAGAAAATTGTGCTCGCGAAATGCTAGAATTTTGTTAGCGGTAAAATGCTAGAACTCTGCTAGTGGTAAAACGCTAGCATTTTGCTAGCAGATACGAATTTAGTTCGTGCTAGCATCATTTATGCTAGTAAAATGCTAGCATTTTGTTAGCGGTAAAATGCTAGAACTTTGCTAGTGGTAAAACGCTAGCATTTTGCTAGCAGATGCGAAGTTAGTTCGAGCTAGCATCATTTATGCTAGTAAAATGCTAGCATTTTGTTAGCGGTAAAATGCTAGAACTCTGCTAGTGGTAAAACGCTAGCATTTTGCTAGCAGATGCGAAGTTAGTTCGAGCTAGCATCATTTATGCTAGTAAAATGCTAGAATTTTGTTAGCGGTAAAAAATGCTAGAACTTTTCTAGTGGTGAAATGTTAGCATTTTGCTAGCCGATGGGATGCTAGCTCAATTTATGCTAGCGTGATGCTAGTATTTGTCTACAGTAACTGATTGTTAGCAAGTTGTGCTAGCAAAAAGCTAGCACTTTGCTAGCAGACATAATGCTAGTCTGACTTGAGCTAGTGCGATGCTAGTATTGTGCTACTGTATTTTTTGTGAGAAAATTGTGCTCGCGAAATGCTAGCATTTTGTTAGCGGTAAAATGCTAGAACTCTGCTAGTGGTAAAACGCTAGCATTTTGCTAGCAGATACGAATTTAGTTCGTGCTAGCATCATTTATGCTAGTAAAATGCTAGCATTTTGTTAGCGGTAAAATGCTAGAACTTTGCTAGTGGTAAAACGGTAGCATTTTGCTAGCAGATGCGAAGTTAGTTCGAGCTAGCATCATTTATGCTAGTAAAATGCTAGCATTTTGTTAGCGGTAAAATGCTAGAACTCTGCTAGTGGTAAAACGCTAGAAATTTGCTAGCACATGCGAAGTTAGTTCGAGCTAGCATCATTTATGCTAGTAAAATGCTAGCATTTTGTTAGCGGTAAAATGCTAGAACTTTTCTAGTGGTGAAATGTTAGCATTTTGCTAGCAGATGGGATGCTAGCACAATTTATGCTAGCGTGATGCTAGTATTTGTCTACAGTAACTGATTGTTAGCAAGTTGTGCTAGCAAAAAGCTAGCACTTTGCTAGCAGACATAATGCTAGTCTGACTTGAGCTAGTGCGATGCTAGTATTGTGCTACTGTATTTTTTGTGAGAAAATTGTGCTCGCGAAATGCTAGCATTTTGTTAGCGGTAAAATGCTAGAACTCTGCTAGTGGTAAAACGCTAGCATTTTGCTAGCAGATACGAATTTAGTTCGTGCTAGCATCATTTATGCTAGTAAAATGCTAGCATTTTGTTAGCGGTAAAATGCTAGAACTTTGCTAGTGGTAAAACGCTAGCATTTTGCTAGCAGATGCGAAGTTAGTTCGAGCTAGCATCATTTATGCTAGTAAAATGCTAGCATTTTGTTAGCGGTAAAATGCTAGAACTCTGCTAGTGGTAAAACGCTAGAAATTTGCTAGCACATGCGAAGTTAGTTCGAGCTAGCATCATTTATGCTAGTAAAATGCTAGCATTTTGTTAGCGGTAAAATGCTAGAACTTTTCTAGTGGTGAAATGTTAGCATTTTGCTAGCAGATGGGATGCTAGCACAATTTATGCTAGCGTGATGCTAGTATTTGTCTACAGTAACTGATTGTTAGCAAGTTGTGCTAGCAAAAGCTAGCACTTTGCTAGCAGACATAATGCTAGTCTGACTTGAGCTAGTGCGATGCTAGTATTGTGCTACTGTATTTTTTGTGAGAAAATTGTGCTCGCGAAATGCTAGCATTTTGTTAGCGGTAAAATGCTAGAACTCTGCTAGTGGTAAAACGCTAGCATTTTGCTAGCAGATACGAATTTAGTTCGTGCTAGCATCATTTATGCTAGTAAAATGCTAGCATTTTGTTAGCGGTAAAATGCTAGAACTTTGCTAGTGGTAAAAACGCTAGCATTTTGCTAGCAGATGCGAAGTTAGTTCGAGCTAGCATCATTTATGCTAGTAAAATGCTAGCATTTTGTTAGCGGTAAAATGCTAGAACTCTGCTAGTGGTAAAACGCTAGAAATTTGCTAGCACATGCGAAGTTAGTTCGAGCTAGCATCATTTATGCTAGTAAAATGCTAGCATTTTGTTAGCGGTAAAATGCTAGAACTTTTCTAGTGGTGAAATGTTAGCATTTTGCTAGCAGATGGGATGCTAGCACAATTTATGCTAGCGTGATGCTAGTATTTGTCTACAGTAACTGATTGTTAGCAAGTTGTGCTAGCAAAAAGCTAGCACTTTGCTAGCAGACATAATGCTAGTCTGACTTGAGCTAGTGCGATGCTAGTATTGTGCTACTGTATTTTTTGTGAGAAAATTGTGCTCGCGAAATGCTAGCATTTTGTTAGCGGTAAAATGCTAGAACTCTGCTAGTGGTAAAACGCTAGCATTTTGCTAGCAGATACGAATTTAGTTCGTGCTAGCATCATTTATGCTAGTAAAATGCTAGCATTTTGTTAGCGGTAAAATGCTAGAACTTTTCTAGTGGTGAAATGTTAGCATTTTGCTAGCAGATGGGACGCTAGCACAATTTATGCTAGCGTGATGCTAGTATTTGTCTACAGTAACTGATTGTTAGCAAGTTGTGCTAGCAAAAAGCTAGCACTTCGCTAGCAGACATAATGCTAGTCTGACTTGAGCTAGTGCGATGCTAGTATTGTGCTACTGTATTTTTTGTGAGAAAATTGTGCTCGCGAAATGCTAGCATTTTGCTAGCAAATCCGTTGCTAGCATGATTTATGCTAGAGTGATGCGAGTGTTTTGCTAGCTTTGTTAGGGATGTGTTAGGAATGCTAGCATTTTGCTAGCAAAAATGTCAATAGGGCTTAGGTATTCGCCTGAACCAGTTTCATGCATTGTTTTCAAACCAAACACATGAAAAATTGGCGCAAATGATTCACCAAAATAATTTTACCTCGTCATTGATCCCATCCATCCAGAGATCCTTCCCAGGAACGACGTTACGAATGAATCATTTGAAATAAAAATCGATCTCGTACACTCTCGCAATCATAACATCCGACCTAGTTTACTCTTCCTACACGTAAAATGACATGCATACGGATCCGTGCAAATATACCAATCCGCGAGACTTTCATAACAGTATCAAATACATTCAGCACTTAGCTGCATTCAATTGCTCCGACACATTTGAGGTCTTTAGCATAAATTCGCAGTCCGATGGTCGACTAAACACGCGTACATTGTGTTCTTTTACGTGCTAGGAAATTCAAACAACAATGTTTACATTTCGACGTAATGTAATGTTCGCCACTGGGACGAGGGCACAAAGGGGCAATGCAGCAGTTGCAATCAACCAACCGAAACTATAAACTCTTGGCAAAAATGTATCGAATATATCAGTTTTATTACTCTGCTCCGGCCCCCTTCCTTTTCAAAGTGGCCTTATCGCGATACTTATTTATACAGAGCAAAAAGTACTTCGCAAAATGGTCAACAGCTAAAATAACTTCTCATTTATTTTTTCTCCTCTATCGATGTGAATGAACTAATAATTTATTTTTTTCAACAACTTTTGCAGTATCATCGTTCTTCTGTCTGGCTCATTTCACTTCAAATCGCTCAAGTTTTGATCTTGGGTCTTTCGATTTTGCTAAATTTTTTTAAAGGATTTCCCTCGATCGCCTAATGAAGGATCGCTGTCATTTCGATCATAGTTCTTAAAGAAGAGGGGGGGGGGGGTCTCGTATTTTTCGTAAATTAAATTTTTGAGGTGAAAGCTCGATTTTTCGTGATGAACATAAAAATTCAAAGCTACCACTTAAAAACCTGGAAAAATTACCACAAGGAGAACTTTTTATGTTTTCAACTAATTACTTTCCAGCTGGGATTTCAACACTTTTAGGGAGCACAGGGTACTCAATTTTGGTCAAAATTCAAAAAAATGGAAAAAGTGAAGTAGCATATCGATTTTTGCTAATTTGAGGACGCTGAGTTTGAATATCGATTTACTGTTTTGACCAAACCCATCTAAACCCTTAACATGACTAAGAAATTGAAAATGACGTGCGACATATTGTTTGTTACGTTTTCAAAATCTCTCGTCTCAAGTGATGGAACTGAAAACTGAAAAAATTGGAACTGGAAGTGAAAAACTGGAACTTTTCAGTTCCATATCAGTTCTATCAGCAGCAATTTTTATTTACTCTTTTGAAGTCAAAACCGAAAAATTCTGCAAAACTGAAATTTTTCATTAGAAAGAAAATGGAAATTCCTCGTAATTTTTCAAAAATTTGACTCGAAAAAGTCAAAATTTACTGAACCACATTACATTGAAAATTTTCATTAGAAAATCCCAAATCCTAAAAAAATTACATCAAAAATCAAATAGGTACCTAAAGAATTTGTCATGTATTTGGAAATTTTACCCAATTAAAAACATCTTTACTTACTTACATTATTTCATAGTCACAATGGAATTCCATCAGATAATTGTCAAAGCGTATTAGTTTTGCTCTTTCTAACACATTTATATCTTCTACTTGAACCATGAACCTAATCTCTCTCCCTCTAGATTTCTCTAGCTTTGTTATCTGAATTAAAGGATACCGGAAAAATTCTCCACCAAAATTGATCAAAAACCTCAAAAAAATTGTAGGATTGAAAACCCTCGTAAAATATGAGAAAATGTAAAAATATACATTAAAAAATTTTAAAACACAGCATTTGAAAAAAATATTGAATAATGTTGAATTTATTTCGACCAAAAATTATTTTAAACACTACAAAATTCACAAAATTGAAAATTTTGATTGAAAACGATAAAAAATTTCCAATTATACGTAAATTGAAAAATGCAAGCACAAAAAGTGGTCAAGTCTTTTCTGATTGAACATTTCTGCTAGAAATAAATTTTTCTGAAAAATTATGTTATGGAAAAAAAATTATTGTATCATCATCATTTGATAAGTTCTGTCAAAATCCCGAAAAAATTCATAATACCTATCGAAAAATTTTCAGAAATGATGATAAATCTTCTAGAGCCGGATCAATTGCTGGAGTGGGGGGTAGTGAAGGAAGCTTGTTCTCTCTTTTTATTTTTATCCACCTATAATAGTAATTTTGAATTTTTTTGTCGAAAAATGTAGGATTGAGCAGAAAAATTTTCGAAACAGATGAATTGATGATCCTTTTTTTCAGAAAAATTTTTGGGTTGAGTTTGAAATAGAGAAAAATTTTGTACTTTGAATCGGAAAAGGAAAATATAAGTTTAATTTTAGTCGAAAATTTTGGATTTTTTTGTCCTCCGCAATTTAAAAAACTAAAATCTGAAGCTGAAAACTGGAACTAAAAAATTTTGAGAACTGAAACTGGAACTGATACCATTTCAGTTTTCCATCACTGGCGTCTCTCAGTCCGAATATTTCATTAA
The DNA here is from genome assembly GCA_033439095.1 of Pseudococcus viburni. NCBI lineage: Eukaryota > Metazoa > Arthropoda > Insecta > Hemiptera > Pseudococcidae > Pseudococcus > Pseudococcus viburni. The sequence goes on from JAVBJF010000031.1 coordinate 765,269, forward strand.
TTTTTTGGATACGACCCCTCAGTGCCCGCCTAGCTCTCACAAAAATGGAAAAATAAGGAAAAAATTTAAACACCATGTGACATATCGATTTCTACAATTCGAGGATGCTGAGCTCGATTATTAACTTATTTTCTCGATTTGTCTCTCTCGTGCCTCACACTAGACCCCAAATTACGATAAAATTGCTGTTTAAAAAAAAATAGGGGTACAGCTTTGAACCAGAAATTGAAGATCCTTGTGTCCCTAGGGGTGTTGAGATCCCATCTTGAAAAAAAATTAGTTTAAAAATGCATAAAACGTTTCCCTTATTGTTTTTTTTTCAAATTGTTAATTGGTAGCTTTGAACTTTTGTGCTTATTACGAAAAATTGAGCTTATACCTCAAAAGTTCAACTTTAGGCTTTTAAAATGTCAAACATTGGTTTTGAATCTCCTTTCAATTCTCTACAAAACCGCGCAAACAGGTTTATTTTGGACCTAACCAATCTCGAGATATGTGCCTTCAACTTAGAGCCATTTCGAAAAAATGCCACTAGTACAAAAATTACGAGGACCCCCCCCCCTCCTCCTGAAGGATTAGGATCGAAATTAAAACGATTCCTTCATTAGACTATCGCGTAAAAAAAAATTGAGCAAAATCGGAAGACCTAAGGTCAAAACTTGGGCAATTTGACGTGGAATGAGCAATCTCCTAAAATCTTGCATAAAAATATTGAAATTTCGTTATTTCAGCTACATTCTTACTGAGATAATATTTTCGAACAATTTCGGCGCATTGATAACCTTGGCCTCCATCGATAACATCGTACATCGTTTTAACCATATAAGAAGACATCGACGAAAATTCGCTCATATGCTCGCACATTAAAAAAAATTTAGCCTATAATTACGTCACATTTTATACATCGTCCTTCCAAACAATTGCGGCTTTTATGACATGAAAAGAATACGAAAATAATACTTCGCCGGCAGTTTTTCTTTAGCATTTTTCCCTCTATTTTTTGTCCTCTTTATAAAGATATGAATATGTATAAAACGGAAATACCTAATGAGACTGCGGAAATTGTTGCATAAAACGTTTCGCATTTTAAATTACAATAACGAAACAATGGCATTTTTACATCGCGTATTATTATTTCTTTTCTTTTATAAGAAAAAATTAATAATAATTTTAAAACACACGTACCTACGAATATTATACATTTTACGAGTGTTACACGGTAAACACGCTCTGCCACGGACAAGCTGTTTTCAAAGTCGTCTGAGTTATTTCCGCGGATCGACGACGAGACCACGCATAAGGTTTTCTTGGAAGTCGACAAATGCGAATTTTTTCCCATAAACTAGATCATATTTTGACTAGACTATCGAAAAAATACGAACCGTTTAATATTTCGAACGAGTCATTGACCTAGACCCAGACGAGTTTAACTTCGTACTTCGAAATCGATTGTGAAAAATATATCTATCGCGTTTATAAAAGAGTTTAATTCACGGGTACTGCGAATAATTTGCGTTTATTTTACTGAAATTTTCGATGAATTTGGCTGAGTTAAAGAAGTTTTCTTAAAAACGATTTCAATTTTTTTTCGCCAACGTTTTTCATTATGTACTTATTTTGGCAGAAAAATTTCAAAAAAGGTGGTTTTATTCTTCGAAGTTTCATTTTCATGATACAAAAAAAATTTGAAAATGCTCAGAATTGATAAAAGATTTTCGATTTTTCTCGTGATGGTCTAGATTTTTTTTTGTTGCGAAATTCACTAATTTTCAGCACAAATTTTTAGGCAAGTGGAAACGGAGACTCTTTTTTCTTCAAAAATAGGGATTCCGATTTTATTTCGAAAAAATTTCACACAGAAAAATCTTCGTGTATTTTTGTTTTTTTATTACCTGAATACTTAAAAACAGAATTCCTTGAATACTGGCTAAAATTGATAGGGTCAGTCAAAAAAGTAAGATGATCAAAAAAATTAATAAAATAGGAACATAAATTTAAGCATGAATTTAGCTAAAACGTGAGCCTAAATAAGGTGAGAGGGAGGAGACTGAAGGAAAAATCATCAGGAAGGTTGAACATCGAACTGAAACCCACAATTTCTTTTCAGCAAAAAAATTTTTAAAAATACTTGAACGAAAATAAATGAAGTTTGGTATTATCGAGTATCAATACAAAAGGGAATTGATAAATTTTTTCAGAAAAAATCAAAACGAGTCAACTCAAAATTTTTCCATACATTTCAAAGCGTAAAATCAAACAGATGATTCATCAAATTTTTTTTTTTCATAAATAATTTTTTCTGAATTTCTCAGGTCTAAGTAGATTTCCAGATCATTTTTTTTCAAAACTGTAATTTTCACACCCTTTTCTCAAACTTTTTTGTCAGAGGGAAAATTTTACAAATGAAATTTATTTCAGTTACAGATTTTTCTAATTGAGAAACCTGTCGTAATTCAACATTTTTTTTAACAACCACATAGTCAGACAGACAATAAATGAGGCCACGGCGATTTTTCACGCGAAAAAGGGAAAAATTATTCATAAAATTCAAAATACAGAGTAATTTGTATGAATAAACCTCGTCCTAGTCAATCAACTATTTTTGCTATCCTCAAATTTCACCGAAAACTCATACCTGTTCATGACTTTTTATTTTCAAAAATATTACATACTTTTCATTGCTGGTAAAGAAGACAACGAAACCAATGAAATGAACCGAGACAAGGGCGAGGATTTCAGATCATCTTTATTATAGAAACTTGACCACTTTCCATTTCAGAATTCAAAATAATTGAATGAGAATTATTGCAAATAAAGCAGAACATAGTAGGACCAGAGGTTTCATAAAATTAGATTTTCAAAATTTGAAAAAGTACATTTTTCAAGGGATACGATTCAAAAGATTTTGGATTTTTCAAAAACTTCACAATTGGAAAAGATTTCCAGGTTTTGGAATAAAAAAATTCAAAATCCTTCGATTTTTTTTCTGGCTTCTCTAAATTGGCAAAATTGTCAGATCTGACAGAAAAAATGGGCGCTTGATTAATTTTTAAAATTTTGTGGTATTTTATGAAAATCGAGAAGTAGTCCAACACTGTTTAAGGATTGTTCAACCTCGTGCCCTTTCCCCCTTCGAAAACACAAAATATCAACAAATAGTGTTGTTGTTTTCTACAGCAATGATTTTTTTAGATAATTTTCCACATTTTCCCGACAATTTGTCAAAATTTTCAAATCCTTTACATAAAAAAATTCTGTTGTAGGTAATTGGAATTCAAGGAATGGGCCGAATACAAAATTTTCTGATTCGAATCACAAATATAATCTTGGAAAAAGTTATTCGAATTAGATTGAATCATGAATAAAATATTTTTTGATTCGTAGGATTCGCAAATATATCTTATGAATCACAATTTACGAATTAAAAATGGAAAAAGAGCCTCCTCGGGTAAGATGGTGAAATCCGCCCTTTCACCGATTTGGACGAAATTCACCCAAAAGGTCAGTCATGATGAAAAACCACCCCAAATTTTTTTTGGTTCGATCCCCCCCCACCCCTACCCGAGTAATATGGCTGTAAATGGCAAAAATTCAATATTTTATATCTTTGGAGGGGGTGATCTAAAAATTTTGAAATTCTCACAGAAAATAGTCAGTAAGTGGGCTTATACGTGAGAATTTTTTCAATTTTTTTTTTTGCAAAATTAGGAAAGTTTTGGGTGGGGTGGTTGAAAATTCGTAGAAAAAAAAATTAGGGGGAACCATATGGCTGGAATTTTTCTTAAAAAATTAGTCATACCCTTAGGTATAACACATATTTTTTCTAGACCCCGAGGGAGGGGGGCAAAGAAAATGAGAGAAAAAGTTAAATTCTGATCCACGAATCAAGAACTTGAAAAAAACCTATTCACGAATCACGTTTTAAGAATTGATTTGAACCATGAATCCGAATAAAAAGTTTGGTTCAATTATTCAAATAAATATTATTTGTATTAGGCCCTTTCAGGTACCCATGCTAATTTTTAATTTTTTACGATGCATTAGCCTCATATTTCCGAATAAAAAGGATGAAAAATTTGAAAAATTGCGATTTTCAAAATCGACTTTTTTACTTCATTTCACTAGAATTTTTTGGCGAAATTTTTAAATTTCTCAATACTTTTTGACACCTTTACTTCTATGTAAAATTTGATGTATTCGACTTTCTCGATCTTCCAATGTGATTCGGAATTTTCCAACAATTTTTTTTTTTTCAATGTACATAATTTCAAGTTCATTCACGAATGCAGCAAAAAAAACTTCTGAAATAAAAAATCACAAAAAATAAGGAAGAAACTATCGTGATCATTCATCATGAATTTGTCACGTTTGCTTTAACGTCTCCTCTCAATTATCACACTTCTACGACGAATTAATTCAAAGTATGTACCTAAAATGTACATATTGTCCTCGGCAAGGTGTACAATTGTACACCTGTACATTGCACACTCCAAAATATTTGCACATGCCAACCCTTTAATTACCCAACAAGTATGTACTTAATTCGTCTCGGAATGATGTTCATCTCACGCACGTTTTAATCAAACAAACCGTACAGTACGCAGACGTAGGTCCAAGTTGAAAATTTTCTTCGAGGAGGTCACTTTACGTATAAGAGAACAGTTGACATTCGACGTGTGGCACAGCGACGCGGCGCCTCTTCGCTTTTCGTAATAACCAAATAACGTCATCGTTTAATAATATCTGCGCTCTTCTCTGTCTCGCTCACTTTATTTACGTATACTTTATTCTGTCTGCAGTCCATTAGTCCACGCACTTTTCAACCAGTAAGGTCGGCCGCGAGCCGCGAGGCACAATGCGGATCCGGTGTCTCAACAATGTTGAGACTATCGAGAAGAAAGATACCTCGTGCTGTGAGCTTGCTGCGAGGCGGCAAGGCGGTGTTTTGGCAATTGGCATATACGTTTTTCGCGTCCGTACGCCAACATCTTTTTAACCGATGATGCGAATAAAATCGTTCGAAACATTGGGTCAATAGTCGAAAGTCGACAATCGTAAAATTATACGGAGTGATTTTATAGGTACGTTACGTACTAAAACATAATTATATATTGCAACACTGGAGCGCACATTTTCATCGATCAATGAAGCACCATAGGAAGGAATTAAAAGAAGTGGAAAGAGGTGTTGTCCTAATTACGAAAATATCCATTTGGAAAGCAGAGTCGCAAAGAGCCGATATGGGCATTATTGGGGCAAGAAAACCTGAAAAAGTACGAGTCTCCTGAAAAATTTTCGAAAGCACAATCTCCTTTTCCTAAAAAATCAGTATTTTTTGGCATTTTTTTAGTAAGATAATTTTGGAAGAGATATCCCACAATTAGGGTGGATCAAAAAAAACATCCAGGATTTTGACAAAAATTGGACAGATAGTTTATTCTGAGTGAGAAACTTCTCAAAAATTTTTTGAACCCTCCAGTCTAAAAGAAGGAAGAAGCAAGGGAACTTCAATATGGGTCATTTTAGAAGAAAAAACGATGATTTTTGCCGTTTTAAGGCAGTGCCACCAGCTGTCAATGATGGAAAATTGAAATGATACTAGTTCCAGTTTCAGTTCTTAAAACTTTTTAGCTCCAGTTCAAGTTCTATTTTTCAGTTTTTTTAATTTTTCACATTTTTTGAAAATTTGGTATTTTTGAGAGATTTGGGAACTCAAATTGGGATTTTTTTTGGCAGAAATTGGACATTTTTTCAAATTTGTAATGAAATACCAACAAAATGTATCAAAAAATCAAAATTCTGTTTGGAAACAAAAATGAAGATGTGAAAACTTTGACAAAACTCGAAATTTGAGGAGCACCGGTGGCCTCGATTTCGATTTTCCATAGAAAGTAATTTGTAGCTGAGATGTTGGGAAACAACTCTAGTTGGAATTTTTTGTCTATAACCTATAGGAGGGGGCGCTACACTCATTTTTAATAAAGCAGATGGACCCTCGAAAAGGGAGAGGGGTGAAAAAACGCATCTGGACTTTTGTTTGTTGTAACGTCTAGAACAAGAATCAATCATAAGATTACTTTTTACAGCCCAGTCGAGCAGATTTTTCGTGAAATTGAGACTAAACAATTTTACTCAATATTTCAAAAAATTCATTTTTTACCTAGAATTTTTCAAACTTTGGGCGTTTTATATGACAAGAAATAAGGAAAATAAAAAACTACTACCAGATTCGTGTTCAAGGTGTCAAAAAATACCCCAATAAACATTATTTTCAGAATCATTTTGATTAAATATTCAATTGGTCACAGAAAAATCAATGAAAAAACGTGAATTATCGATCAAAATGGTCGATTAAATAATGTATGTAGGGGAGGGGGGGGGGATCTGCTGAACACGGATCTGGTTTTGATTTTTTCATTCAATCATCGCAATGAAAGTTTTTGAGCCTTTTTGAGAAGGCCATCTCGCTAAAAAAAATTGAAAAAATTCGGGACTAGTGAAGTTTTTGATTTCCAAAAGTTCATAATTATCATTATTATGGCACTTCGAATGGTTAAAACCCCGTTTCAAAATAATTTTTGAGGTCGAAAAAATCTTAAAATTGAGTGAAAAACAACACCCGAGATAACGCGAAATGAAAAACGTAAAAATCACATTTTTCAAGGTCATGTGTTTCTAAAGGGGGTCTGTCTATTCTCACACGGAATGAATATCTAACAAAATGACCGAACAATGAGCGATCTTGTTCATTTTTTTTCGTCATTCTTCTATCACCATCACCACTACATTGATCATCTCAGCTATTAACTGTACCTTTTTCTCAAAATTTTAATTTTTTCAGCTTTCGAAATTTTTTCTCATATATCAATTTTCTCGAGTCCAATAAATCCCCCCCCCTTCACTAAACTTTCTTACTCAAAAATTTTTTTAGTTCTAAATTTTTTTTCAATTTCTTCGATTTTCATTTTTGCGAAATTTTTTTCATTTACTAATATTTATCTAAATTATCAACTGTAAAATTCTATTCTTTGATCTTGAAATTTTTAAAAACTTGACATTCTTTCGTATTTTTCTCACATTAAATTTCTTAGAAAATGTTTTCCAACCCATTTGTTTTCAATTTTTCATTATAAAAATTTCAGAAATTTCATAGCTGGAAAACAATTTGAGAAAAACACCTTATGAGCTAAAAAAATAGAATTTTGAGAAAAAAATTTCAAAAGCTGTAAAAATTCAACTTTTGAGAAAAAATTTCGACTTCGAGTGAGAAAGATTTAATTATGAGAAAAAATTTCTATAGTTGAAAAATGAGAACTATGTATTTTTGGAAAAAATGCCAGAGTTGAAAAGTTTTTATACCTGAAAAAATTTTAGGAAAAAATTTCAGAGTTGGTAAAAATTTTGTTGTAGATGAAAAAATTTTAGAGTTGAAAAATATTTTTAGGAAAAATTTTTAGAGTTGAAAAATAGGTATCTGGAGAAGGGAAAATAAATAATTAAAACTATTCTGAGAATGAAAAAAAAAAATTGGTTGAAAAATTGTTGATCACGGTTTCAAAATTTCAAGTCAAAAGCTAAAAATAAATCTGTGAGAAAAAGTTTTCGACTAACTTTTAGCTTGCTATTTCTAAAACTTCTGAACTTTCGACTTTCGGTTATTTGTTGCTTAAATTTGATCGACTTTCAGCTTTTCGATTTAAACTTTTAGCATTTAACTAGCTCTTCATCCCTGCTAGCTTGGATAGGTTGCGAAGTTGCAATTCGAACGAACGATTTACATTTTGTTGTTCATTCCGTGGGAGCATAGACGGACCTTTCTTAAGGGAGATGAAGATGCCATTTTGAAGTCAAAAAGTATCTTTTATTATAGTTAATCGATTATTGAAAGAAAATCGAAAAAGAATCGTAGGCCAATATTTCACCTATCTCACCCTGTCAGAACTTTTTTCAAAACATTTTCATGAAATGCTGCCAACTGCATTTTTCGATTCTCGTAAAATTCATATTGTTCATTCAGTAGCTTGAAAAGTTGAATGACTTTTTTTGGCCATTAAAATAAATTCAAAATGAAGTTTTTGTAGCAGTACTACGAACTGAAATTATTTGAAAATTGCGTAAATCAAAATGCAGTTGGCAGCACTGTAATGAATTAATTTTTTTTTAAAATCATTAGAAATTATTCTATACGATCAAAAAAAAATTTGACTTGATTTTGAGGCGCTTGAGTGAGCAATTTAAAGATGTAAAAACCTAAAAATTTTATATTTGCGATTTTCAACATTTCAACCCCTTTTGGGGAGAGCAAAAAAAGGTATTCAATTTCGAGACCAATGGTTCAGAGGAATGTAAAAACTCAAATCGCAATTTTCAAGGGAATGACCGAAGTTTCTGACGCTGTCGAAAAGAGTAGTTAATTTTGATTAATTCAAATTTGAGGACAGAAAAGAAGTTCATTTCGAGGAGTAGGATTGAACAAAAAAGCTTCAACTTTGACAGGACAAGTTTAAAAATTGTTTATAAACGAAAAATATAATTTTTTCTTCTTCTGTTGTAATCGATCCTTCAATTTCTGAAACACCTCGAACCCTTCGTAAAGACACCATCGAACGAGAAATTTTCAAAACACTTTTCAACGATATCCATCATCATTCATCACACACATTCGCTCATAGCCAAAGCCATCAACCCAGACTCCATCTAACCTTTCCATCTTCACCACCTTGTTAATCAGCCACTGATTGTTTATGCAGTCGAAAAATGTTATTGAACTCTGTAGTCGCAATGTCAACAATCGATCACATACCTTAATCGATCCTAATTGAATGAATAAACACGACACGAAGCAATCACATCGTCTAAAAAGTTAATTAATTACCGGATAATATACTCGAGTCGAGCTAACGCCTCCCCGTGTTACCTATTCTCATTCACCTTCCAATATGATTGATGGGCTGAGGAAACGAAAAGACGCACACACGTCGCCGTATAGAGTAAACCTATTATAACTTCTTCGTAATTATACGAATTTCGTCGCCAGTTCCTGAGAGTGTGAATTCAAATCGCCAGGTATTCGCAGTAACTTGATAGCATGATTCGACGATTGTTCCTACATGCAGCATTTTCCCTTTCTTTCGTCTTTTTTTTTCTTATTAATTAACCAGCAGCCACTGTACAGGTAAAAGTATCGTGTGACCTGTTGAGATATATATGTGTTCGGTATTCACGCGAGTCATTCTTCTTATTCCTCTCTTCTTCGTCTCTCTATAGGTATATATTGTACATTTACTAATTATTTCTCATCGCCGTCGGTTAAAAGTCGCCTGTTTGCAGTATATTTGGCCAAGTTTTAAATTATCCCTTCGTCGTGTCTATGTCTTGCTTTGTAACGCACCACATCCACGTACGCGTATTGTACGTTAAATTGTATCAAATGAGTCAATGGTACGTTTTTAAAAAGTTTGCTCGTTTGTTCCTTGTTTATGGCCGAACACATTCTGGGCTATTTATTTGTCGCTCTAACCTCCATTATGAATAATTCCAATGTCAATCGTAGATATTTTTATGAGGTTTAAAGAACGACGTATTTTTGAAAATTTTTTCATTTCTGTACAATCGGTTCGAATTGATCAGGAAAAAATCAAATTCAAATTATGGAAAGTGCTTCTCACTTTTTTCCAGCTCAAAATGAACATTTTTCTAAAAAAAAATAATCATAATGTATTTGAAAACTTTCAGATTCAAATTTAATTTTTCCGATTAAAAATGAAATTTGGCATTTTAGGTGGTGGTTGGTGGTGGTGGGAGGGGGAAAATCGATCGAGGATCTTCCCTTGTTCAGGCATCATAGCGACATTTTTGAAGAAAAAAGGAACTTTCAGTAACTTTTTTTGAGCAAAGTGATCAAAAAACGACCAAAAAGTAACCAAAAATGCAATTTTTTACGGGGACAATAATTTTTTTTTACAGTTTTCTGGGGAGGGGGGCAATTTTTTGTAGTTTTCTGCAAAGATTTCAAAGATAAATCAACTGAAAAGACGTGAATAATTTCATTTATTAAATTCCCTTGTCAAAACAACAAACAAACTAGCAAAAATCAATTTAAAAAAAATTTTTTCTTGAAGAATTTTGAAAAATAGCAGTTTTTTAGTAAAAATTTGAATTTTTGCCTGGAAGTGCGAAGAAAAAGTGACTTTTGAGGAGAAAAAAGTAACCAAAGTGACCTTTTAGACGTGAAAAGTGACTCAAGTCGAAAAAAGTGACAAACACCCTAAAAAAGCGACGATGCCTGCTTGTTCGATCCAGTCCTATGTTTATTTCTGATTCAAACGAGAGTGAGGTTTTTAGAAAGAGCACGTTTTTAAACTCCAGCACTAAAATTTAAGCTGCCCAAGTTGATTTTTCGATTTTTGGCGAATTCGTACACTCTTTTTGCAGTAAAATTGATGAAAACCATATCTACACCTAATATCGACCTCTTGAAATCGAATTTCACAATTCGCAGCCATTCAGCAATCTCCAGCTCGATTTAGATTTTTTACGAGATTTTGGATTTTCTCTAGGGAGCTTGAAAATTTACATGGACATTTGAAAATCTTATTTTTCGTCTGAATCCATTTTTATCGCCATTTTTAAGCAGATATTTAAAGACGTAGGTATGTTTTGACCAAATGAAATTTTGAACTCTCAATTCTCAAGCGTCAAGTAAATTAGTTAAAAACGTATGCCTTTAGGTGTTCACTGGAAAATTGCAGCGAATTATCTGAAAATAGACGAGAACTTGAACTTTAGTTGTTCATTAATTATTCTAGCTCAAATTAGACACCGGACAACTCGAGGATATTCTAATAAGATTTCTAAAAAATTTCCCATGCATCTAAAGTTTGAACATTAAGCAGGAGGTGCTGAATACTGTAGAGATGTGAGAAAAGAGAGGATGATATTGCCTTTATTTTTTCAATTTCGATATTTTCTCAATTTTTTCAACATTACTGTCACTATTTTACAAAAATTATTTTCCCTGACTTTTCCAGGTTTTCAAGATCATTTTTTCAAGTATCCGCGCCTTGCTAATTTCTACCTTTCTACACATGCAGGGATGAAAGTGCATTTTTATTGTAATCGATATTAGATAATTAAAAAAGAGGGAAGGGAATGAAAGATTTTTCCTACTTTGAAATACTCTAAATATCCGGAAAAGAAAGGAGGACAATGGGGAGGGGGTAGGTTCAAAAAGTAAGTCTATATTCGAATTCTACGCCCTCAAATTAGAGAGAATCGATATGCCACACGCTATTTTTATTTCTTAACATATTTTTCCTTATAATGGGGGGGGGGGTGAGCTAGGGGGCACTTGAAGGGTAAAAAAAAACAAATACTCGAAATTTGTGCCCTCAAAAACCTAAAAAACGACAAGTCACACGTTATTTTTCATTTTTTTAAAAAAATTGACCTTATCAAGGGTATTTTTTTTGGGGGGGGGGGGGGGGTGTCAGAGGAGTCATATGAAAAATCTGAGTACATATTCGAACTCAGCGTCTTCGAATTAGTAGAAATCGATGTGTTACTTTACTTTTTCAATTTTTTAAGATTTTGGTCAAAATTGTGGACTTCTGTACACCCCCCCCCCGTGTAAAGATCCCATCTTGGAAATTTGTTGGTTGAAAAAAGGGTAAAAAAAGCTATTTGCTGCGATTTTTCAGATTTTTAAATGATAGCTTTAATCTTTTATTTTCATAATGAAACTTGAGCTTTCCATCACCAAAGTTCAACTTTGAGGTTTCAAAATGAGATTATCGCTTTTGAATCTCCTACCAGTTATCTTTCAAACCCCGCACACAGTTTTTCCCAAGTATAACCGATCTCGAGATATGAGCCTTCAAAGTTGGATAATTCGGCAAAAAAATCTCAATTGCATAAAAATTACGAGGCCCCACCCCCTGCCCCCATGAGGATTAGAAGGGAAATGATCGTGGTTATGTAAATCGACCGTCAAAGGGAACTCGTAAAAAAAATTTGAGTGAAATCGAAAGACTCGACTTCATTTTTGGTTCGAGTCGGTATGGAATAGCCCGATGGGAAGTTTTACATATAAGGAATTCAAAAAAGTTGGTTTGAGGGTCGCATCATGCCCGAAGTGCCCCAAAAAAGTCTCAAACTACAAAACTCTCGGTTTTATTTTTTGAGGTGAGATTTCTTTTGGGCACTTGGAGACTATAACCTATTTTTTCAGGTTCTCTGGGAAATTTTTAAACAAAAAAATTGAAATTTCTTTCTAAAATTTTTGGTTAAATTTTCTATTACAAACGGTCATAAAAAATTTGTAAACATTTTTTGACGAAATTTTCAGGGCACTTGGGGGTTACCGCAAATAATTTTTTGCATTTCACCACATTCTTGAATCGAAGTTACACATGTCTCAGAATCACATTCCTGAGCGAAACGAAGACTAAGATTTTAAAAATTTCAAGTTCAAGGGACAACATAATTCATTTTTCAATAGTTCATGAATGTGAAAAAAAAATTTCAAAACGACGCGACTTTTCTAGAAAATGGTAACAGAAAATACTATCATTACCACCATACTACAAATCCGAAGAAAAAAAATGGTAGAAAAGTAACCAAAAAAATTATAAATTTTTTGCGTTTCAAAGGGGTAAAATTTTCAAAATTTGATACATTTTTACTTTTTTTCACCTTCTTTTTTACCAAAAATGTACACTCTGATATGGCAACTTCGACTAATTCAAAGATATCACAAATGGAAACATTTAAAAAAACACAAAATTTAACAAAGAAAATACAGGCACCACAGAAAAAATTCCGTCAAGTTCCGAACATATTGCGATCGGACGTTAAACACTTCATATTCTTCCTTAAAAAGTCATCATCGATAGCTCGTCACAATAGATATGTTTCAAGAATTTCTGTATCATCATCCGAGTACGTAGTACGTTACGTACCTAGGCTACATAAAAACATCATACTTTTTCTACATACACGTAGGGAATGAAATTAATTCAAACCATGTAATGCAAAATATTGTCTCACTTCGAGGTAAAATTTTAATCATCGCGATAAATTTCTTTGAAATTTTACGAATTTAATAAACATCAAGGTCATAAGACCAATACCCTCGTCATTTATGAATTTAATAAGTCACCACAATGAAAAAGTTTAAAAAATTATTACCCACTTACAAAAATAGCAAAAACATCAACCTTGAACTCCCCTCCCCCCTTCCCATGCCACAAAAAATCGAAATAATGATAAAATTTCGCCAAAGTTACATTAAAGAGATAAAATTAATTAATTTTAGAAAGTTAGGTAATGTAATAAAGATCAACGATACAGACACGTGAATAAAAATATTTTTTTCAATCCAAAATTTACGTCAGGTAGATAGAGCTTGGTAAATTTTTCAATTTTCTCAAAAATGGTATAAAATCTAGTCATTTTTTCAAAATAATATTTGATATTCAATAAACGTTTTAATTTTCAAATTCCAGGCGAAAAAAATGCAATTGTTACTTTTTTATATTTCCAAAACTTGAAACTCTTACCTTTTACGTCTTAGTTTATCCCACTTGATACGTATTTTCATTTTCATAATTCGCAAAACGTTTTCGATTAACAAAATCTTACATCATAATACATCAACACCACCAAACCATCACATACTGAGACCATTTTCGATTTTGAACGATAACAATTATCGAAAAATTACAAACTATTACATCGTATTTTCCACCGATCTACATACGCTACATAGGTACGTGTTCGAATTAAAAAATTGCGATAAAAAATACCAGTTCGAGGGAAATCATAGGCACGATGATGAATGTTTTTCGCAGAAAAATCAAGTTCCTTATCTCGTTTTCTTTTTTCCATCGTTCAGAGTGCATAGCTCTGTACCCCCTCGTCATGAAATTTTCTAATAAAACGGTTGATAACCCAAATTTCATATTTTACAGGCATCCCACACAAAATTTGAAAAAAAAGTAACTTTAGGGACTTCTGATAGTCGAAAAAGTAACCAAAAAAGTTCAAAAAAGTAACCTTTTTTTTTATTTCAATTCATTATTTAGCCCAGAAAATGTAAAATTTGTGTACGTAATACATATACCTAGTATTATAAGGAACACCGAAACTATTTATTCTCATAATGAACATAACCAAAATAAAAATAAAAAAAACTAAAGGGCATAGCCGGATAAGGGGTGGTTTTGGCCCCAGCCCCGATTTCTGATCTAATGCTCCCAGATTGTGTACCTTGATGAAAAAAAATTCTGGAAAAAATTTTGGCCCCCAACCCCCTCCCTTTCGGAGCTATGGCCGTTTTATTGCGCCATTTTCAAGAATTTTTAATTCCAATGGAAGTGAATGAAATTTTCTGTTCTTTGGCACAAAGTTACATCTCGTAAAGGTCTATTCAAGATAATTTTTTCATCAATTTTGGTGCACTCCTTCATGAGGTTTTGGCCATTTGAAATTTTCAATTGTAAAAAAGATCTTAAAAGCGAAGTTGGACTAATTTTTGAAAATATCCTAAAAATGTGTTTTTTGACGTAGATTTACGTCACGTATTCAATTTTGGCGATTGAGGTGGCGCAAGGGCCAAAAATTTCGAAAAACCGTAAAAAATGTTGTTATTTTGGCAGATTTTTCAAATTTTGAGCGTTCTATATGGAAAGAAATGGCCAAATGAAAAAACTAATGTCGGATTCATGTTAAGCAGGTCAAAATACCCCGATAAACACCCTTTTCGCGATCATTTTACTTTAAATGTCGAAATTCACATTTTTCATTGATTTTTCATGACAATAAAATTAAAGGGTATAGACGGATAAGGGGTGAATTTGGCCCCCGGCGCTTTTGGGCTCCTAAACACTTCAAGTCGTGTATATTGAAGAGAAATCATTTTTCACAAAATTTTGGACCCCTACCCCCTCTCTTTCGGAGCTATGTCCATTTTATTGCATCATTTTCAAGAATTTTTAATTTCAACGGAAGTGAAGGAAATTTTCTGTTCTTTGGCACAAAGTTACATCTGGTAGAGGTGTATTCATGATAATTTTTTCAACAATTTTGGTGCACTCCTTCACGTTTTTTCGGTCATTTGAAGTTTTTAATCGTAAAAAATGCCATATAAGCGAAGAGCGACCACCCTGGAAAAATTCCTAAAAAATACGTTTTTTTATGTAGAATTTTACTATGTATTTGGTTTTGGCGATTTCTTTGAACTAAGGGCCGAAAATCGCGAAAAACCGTACAGAAATGTTGTAATTTTAGCAGATTTTTCAAAATTTGAGCGCTTTATACAGAAAGAAATAACCAAATAAGGAAACTAATTTCAAATTCGTGTTCAGCAGGTCAAAATACCCCGGTAAACACCCTTTTCGTAATAGTTTTGATTAAAATATCAAAATTCACCTTTCTCACTGATTTTTAATGAGAAAAAAAAGTGAATTTCGAGACTTCGAGTAAAACGATCGCGAAAAACGTATTTTTCGGGGTATTTTGACCTGCTGAACACGAATATGGATTGGTTTTTTCATTTCGTCATTTTTCCCTAAAACGTCCTCATTTTCAAGTTTGAATCGGGTTTCTCGAGCAAGAAAATTATTATACACAATAATTAATGTCATATTTGTGTTCTACGACCCAAAATTAATCGGAAACTAAAATTTTTCCATTTAAAATTTTTTGAGTCACATTTCAGCAACAGAAACCGTCCAAGAGGAAAGATGGTGAATTTATTTCCCACGTATCCTCCATGTCTTTGGCATTAAATCGTGCCAATGAGTTTCAATATTGCGCGCCCAGATCTCGAACAATAATTTTTTGAAATTTTTACACAAGAATCAACATAGCAATTCGAGATTGATAAAAGTTTCACGAAAACAGGAGCGGGGCATCGAAGATGCTTGATTTTTTTTCAAATATTCCTTATTGTCATTTTGCATCTCGTTATTGCGCTGTACAAAATTAATTCATTATTGATTTTCTAAGAGGGACATGGGGGGGGGGAGCATTGTTGGTCAAAAACACAAGAACACCTTTTTTCCAAAAATATAACCGCATTTAAGACCAATAACATCACTATTAATAGTATTAGGAAGTTGGAAATTTAAATGGGAGGATTTCAACTCTAGGACTACCATAAAATCAACGTACTAAAAAAGTGGCAAAAATTAAACCCTATCTGAAAAACTCTCAACTCTTATACGTCTTAACAGATGGATTTCGGCGAAGACGTTGAAATATACATAAATTAAAGGAAAAAGGTGTGAATGGGGGCTTGGGGATGAAGAAAGAGGTAGTACACATGAGAAAATGACAAAATGAAAAAACCAAATCCATATTCGTGTTCAGCAGGTCAAAATACCCCGAAAAATACGTTTTTCGCGATCGTTTTACTCGAAGTCTCGAAATTCACTTTTTTTTCTCATTAAAAATCAGCGAGAAAGGTGAATTTTGAAATTTTAATCAAAACTATTACGAAAAGGGTGTTTACCGGGGTATTTTGACCTGCTGAACACGAATTTGAAATTAGTTTCCTTATTTGGTTATTTCTTTCTGTATAAAGCGCTCAAATTTTGAAAAATCTGCTAAAATTACAACATTTCTGTACGGTTTTTCGCGATTTTCGGCCCTTAGTTCAAAGAAATCGCCAAAACCAAATACATAGTAAAATTCTACATAAAAAAACGTATTTTTTAAGAAATTTTTCCAGGGTGGTCGCTCTTCGCTTATATGGCATTTTTTACGATTAAAAACTTCAAATGACCGAAAAAACGTGAAGGAGTGCACCAAAATTGTTGAAAAAATTATCATGAATACACCTCTACCAGATGTAACTTTGTGCCAAAGAACAGAAAATTTCCTTCACTTCCGTTGAAATTAAAAATTCTTGAAAATGATGCAATAAAATGGACATAGCTCCGAAAGAGAGGGGGTAGGGGTCCAAAATTTTGTGAAAAATGATTTCTCTTCAATATACACGACTTGAAGTGTTTAGGAGCCCAAAAGCGCCGGGGGCTAAATTCACCCCTTATCCGTCTATACCCTTTAATTTTATTGTCATGAAAAATCAATGAAAAATGTGAATTTCGACATTTAAAGTAAAATGATCGCGAAAAGGGTGTTTATCGGGGTATTTTGACCTGCTTAACACGAATCCGACATTAGTTTTTTCATTTGGCCATTTCTTTCCATATAGAACGCTCAAAATTTGAAAAATCTGCCAAAATAACAACATTTTTTACGGTTTTTCGCAATTTTCGGCCCTTGCGCCACCTCAATCATACCAAGAGGGTTCGTAATACTAAAATGCCACTGGTGTACGAGATTTTTTTCAACTTTGAAATTTTTGAAAAAAAGTAACTTTTTTGAGAGAAAAGTAACAAATAGTAACTTTTGAGTGCAAAAAGTAACAAATAATGACTTTGCTTGAAAAAAGTAACCCCGTGGGATGCCTGTGTCTATGCTGTATTTTACTCAAAAATTATCCAAAATTACACGTACTAACCGTAGATAAAATCAACCCGGGGAACCCATCGAATAATCATTCAGGAAGTACGTCGCAAAAAAACGATGGAAAACAATACCCACCATTTTTGGTCTTTGCCGATACCAGCACCCAGATAACATTATCAGAATTATATATAACATTGGTAACAAACTTGACACACACAACATCCGTTACTCCGCGATAACACATCCTGTCACCACTGACACCACCACACCCTTAATCTCTTTGCCTGACCATATCAAGCCGCTCACCTCGATTTGAACGGATGAAACCGCCACGTTCTAGAAATATCGGCGAATCCGCCACCGGCTCCGAATTCCAGTCCGGGAGGGCTAATGGCTTTCTCATGGACCAGGGTCTGGTAAGCGTTCATTTGAGCAGCACAGTTCAACGACGAGAACAACTTCGAGGCTATTTGTTGAGCCGATGATTTGGCCGATGGAGGCCCATACTCGATTTTCTCCTCGGGTATAGTTTGCGGCAGCCTGGTCCCGTGGTAACTATAAGGACGTCTGGATTTACCCTGGGGCTGGGGTTTCTTCCTCGACTGAGATTTATGCTCGATTAACTTCTCGACTTCGGAATTCGAGGTGGTTTTGCCCAGGGGAGGTTTCCAGGGGCTCTGGACGTAGCACGATTTACGAGATGAGACCAAATCCAACATGGTGGGTTAATTTAACTCGGACACATTACGTAATTTCGATCCAGATTCCTTCGATTCGGAAACCTACGCGAATATGGCACCTTCGTAACGACGAAACCTCGTAAGTGGTTCGCGACACTGCACAATTCACCAAACACTGTAGGTGACCACGACCGATCGAAGAACTTCGATAACTAACCACAGATAACTGGAGAGTCGAGACGGCGATGCACCGGCTATGACGTTGATTCGCGCAGCATCGAGACAAATTGGAAAAATACGTGACTACCGAACCCAGCAGACTCTGGCGAGTAACTAGACAAAGATATGAGACAGGTTGTCAGGAGGAAACGATCGACACCCGCACGTTGCCGAAATTTCTCACACCGGCATCGAACTAGTCTAATTAATCGACGCAGCAGCGTCAGGCTTCGATCCGGTTGCTAATCCACAAAGGAAATCCTCATCGTTCGTCTCATCGACGCACCATCGCGACCCGCATCACTCTTAATTACTTGTACGACAAAAGCCGCCAAAATTCCACAATCCTGCCCGTCGACGTGCAATACTTCGAAAACGCGACGCAACGCACTTCACACACGAATACCGCGACCACTCGAATTAAACGTTCTTACTTCGCGTACTATAATGGCAAATAGGTAAAAAAATACTAATCTTGCCAGTTCAGTT
This sequence comes from Pseudococcus viburni, assembly GCA_033439095.1. Taxonomy (NCBI): domain Eukaryota; kingdom Metazoa; phylum Arthropoda; class Insecta; order Hemiptera; family Pseudococcidae; genus Pseudococcus; species Pseudococcus viburni. Next base: position 784,132 of record JAVBJF010000031.1, read on the forward strand.
TCGCCTCCCCGTCCCGCATCGTCTTTCCTACCATCGCATCGGCGACAAATGCGAGCGCGGAGTAACGCGGGCACCGCCAGCGTCACAGGGACCGGATCCGGATCCCCTACGTTGATTAGAGAGAACGTAACGACGCGACGACCACCAAACTGTAGCAAAGAGCAAAATTTAATAGTATTTCAAGTACATCTTCCCATAAGTCCTCGCAGCATCTCCAGCCTCGGTATTATTTTCCCATTTCGATGTTTGTAGTACGCAGCTTCGTGATGAGAAGGGGCAGGGGCTCCGGTACCGAAGCGATAATTAATATATGCGACGTGTTAAACGGTAATCGTGATTTTTTTTCTCCTTCTAGAATACTACGACGACGACGACGGTATTGTCGATGATATTTTACTCGTCAACTCCCACACAGTCGCACGTAAACCTATATCCAGAGACGGGCGATTTTAAAATTTATTGTCCGTATGTGCGATAGTCTTGATGGGTAATTTATGACGAATTATCACCCATTCGACTGTGTAAACGTGAAAGGGGTTTTAAATTAATTTTTAACCGTCGTTTTGTAACGAGTAATTATGCATTTTTTTCAGCATCGGCTACGCCATTATGATGTAAGTATTCAAATGATCCGATGTGACGGTGAAGTTCGAATGAAAATTTATGGGTAAATTTTTTCGGTTCTTTTTTGGTACGAGGATGAGAAAATTTATTCGACGTGAGAATTTTACCGATTTTGGCTATTATTTTTAGCAGTTTCGGCTTAAAAGGAGTACCCATGTAGTGAAATATGCTTTTTATGGCTATTGGTGAATGGTACTATGATCAGATCTCGCATAAACAAAATAAGCATAATGTAACTTACTCATTTTCATGTACCTGATACTTCTAAATTCAAACGGAGGAAATTCAATACTCACCTAAAACAGAAAATCAAAATAAAATTGATTATTAAATAACGAAAAAGATCTTTCAAGTTTTCATTAATCTGACAAAATATCAAAATTTACATAAAATATCAAAATTGGTGTAGAAAATTTATTCTCGCACTTTCACAAATTGACCATCACCAGCACTATAACACAACCATGTTGAAATACGTGCATTTTGTCAATCAAAGTTTGATTTAATTAACAATTTTTTTCCCCAATTTTGGGTTCAGAATACGAGGGATGAAAGTATGTAGTACTTAAGGGAGTGGAGGGGGGTAGGTAGGTCATAGGGTAAAAAAACCCTACCTGTGCTCCTTCTCCAAATTACAAGAAAAAAGTTGGATGAGGGGTGAGATTAGAGCATGTAGAGTAGGGTGGCTCGAAAAAAAAAAACATATCTTGGATTTCGACCAAATTTGGTGGAGTGGTTTACTTTGAGTGGGAGACTACCCAAAAAAAATTTGAGCCCTCCAGGTGCAAGGGGAGGGGAGCAGGGGTGCTCAAAGTGCGCCTCCTTTTGAAAAAAACGCAGTTTTTTGTGTTTTTTAGAAAATCAAAATCGTGCGAGAAGCCGTCACAGCACTCAAAAGTTGCGATTTGAGTTTCTACAACTCCCTGAACCATCGCCGTCCTCCTCCGATCAAAATTCATACTGCTACCAGGGGGTCCAAAAGTTGCAGATTGCAATATTTCAATAATATGAATTTTTCACTAAGCTGGAATGATTTTTTTCATCAAGTAATTGGGCAAAAAAAAATTCCCCAGCGCAGCCAACAGCGAATCGTAAAATTCCAAAATATAGAATTTATGGCAACTTTGAATTGATTACTTTTTCGCTTGAAAATATGTATTATGAATTTTTTTCACTCACCAGAAGTAAATTTCGGAAATTTTTAGGAAAATTTTGTATATCAGTGTAGCCAGTTGTAAATTCTACTCTATGGAATTTACGTTTATCTCGAATTAATTTTTTTATCGTTTGAAAAATTCACAGTATTATTTTTGTTTTCAATCAGATCAATAGCGGTATGTTTTGATTTTGAAGCCATTGTTGAGAAGCTAAGCTGGTAGGCTGTCAGCTCCATAAGAGAACGCTAGAAAATTGAAAAAAAAAACCAGAACTGGTATATTCTCTCGCAGGCATAAAAATAAATACAAGACAATTTTTTTGAAAATTTGAAGACAAATACCTACGTTTTTGGCGAATAACGTAAATTTCATAGAGTAGAATTTACAACTGGCTAAACTGATATACAAAATTTTCCTAAAAATTTCCGAAATTTACTTCTAGTGAGTGAAAAAAATTCATAATATTTTCAAGCGAAAAAGTAATCAATTCAAAGTTGCCATAAATTCTGTATTTTGGAATTTTACGATTCGCTGTTGGCTGCACTGGTGCATAAAATTTTCATATTTTTTTTTTAAAATTTACTTTCAGTGATCGAAAATTTTTTTTTTGTCCAATTACTTGATGAAAAAAATCATTCCAGCTTAGTGAAAAATTCATATTATTAAAATATTGCAATCTGCAACTTTTGGACCCCCTGGTAGCAGTCTGAATTTTGATCGGAGGAGGACGGCGATGGTTCAGGGAGTTGTAGAAACTCAAATCGCAACTTTTGAGTGCTGTGACGGCTTCTCGCACGATTTTGATTTTCTAAAAAACACAAAAAACTGCGTTTTTTTCAAAAGGAGGTGCACTTTGAGCACCCCTTGCTTCCCTCCCCTTGCACCTGGGGCTCAAATTTTTTTTGGGTAGTCTCCCACTCAAAGTAAACCACTCCACCAAATGTGGTCGAAATTCAAGATATGTTTTTTTTTTCGAGCCACCCTAATGTAGAGGGGCCAGATTTGAAAAATTGAGTTGATATTCGAACTGGGTGACCTCAAATTCGTGAGAATTGCTGTGCCACGCGCAATTTTAATTTTTTTTTGCATGTGTTTTGTCAAACCTGGAGGGCTAGGGAACACTGAAGGGTCGAATCCCAAAACATAAGCGAATATTTGAACTCAAATCTAACAAAAAAAAAGTGTTTCAGGAAAAAATTGGAGATACTCTTATTATAAAAATTTGCAACGACTTTCTCAAGGTGTCTAACGAAATTTTTCAAGCAAAAAGCTTGACTTAGCTTGACCTTGTAGAATGAATTTTTTGAGGACCTCCCAAACAAAAAAAATTCTAAGGGAAATTTGCCGATAAATTGTATTGGAACCAGAAAACAAAAATTCTTTTTTTTTTGAACTACTTTTATGACTTCTAAAAAAAAACTATATTAAATTCTTTAATAACTTTCTTCCCTGTAAAAAAAAATTTATTCGAGATCGCCTCCAAGTTCTCTAATAAATTAGAAGAACAAATTTTTTCCGTTTCGAAATATTCAATTTTCTAAGATGGAAGAGAAGAGTTCATACCATACATAGATGCATCCAGAAATTGTGTATGGTAGGGTCTTGGATTTTGAAAAAAATGGAGGGGGTCAAAATTCAATGAAAGAATGAGGTGACCTGTTATTTCAGTGGGACTGGAATAGTTGGAGTATTTCCAACAAAAAACTATATATACGTATAGATTTGTGTGAAAAAAATTGAAAAATGACGAGATTTAATGATTTTTTGGTCAAAATTACTGATTTTTTCTGATAAATGGGACATTGACTGAGAAATTAGTAATTTTTGACCGAAAACTTCGTGAAAAATCACTAATTTTCAATGAACATTATTTTACTAATTAAAAAAGACAGAATTTTTGCAAATTTAACTGATTCAAATTTAAAGAGTGGTATGTTTATTTAAGAAATGGTTACTAAAATACTGTCCAAGCGAAGCAAGAACGAATTTTTTTTAAAAATCATACTCTTATTTGACATTTTTATGATGAAAAAAAATCTCCTTGCCGAGCTTAAGGGGTGGTTCGAATCCCCTGAGCCTTTCGCCTCGGGTACGCATAAGAATTATGTAAATTCACCGAGCTCTAGCGAAGCAAGGGCGAAAATTTTTGAAAAAAGAGCATCCAGAATCTGAAATTCCTTCGTTAGGTAAAATTCGTGCTTTTTTTGTTATGTTTTGACTTCCAAAAAAACCGATATGTATGGACTCATCTCCTAATTTCCTTCCAAAAAAATCGAAACATTTTTGAAAATTCCAATCGAGATCGTTTTCGAGTTCTTTGATAAGTGAGAAGGACAATTTTTTCACTTGAAAATATTAATTGCCTAGGCTGGGAAAGAAAGAAGGTTCATACCATCATTTTGAAAATAAAAATTGTGTAAATTTACAGAGTTCGAGCGATAATTTTTGAGGAAAAAGGCATTCCAAAAGATTACATTTCTTCATTGTTCAATCAGTGTTATATTATTAAAAGATAGCCCAGGAGAAATGTACTTTGAAAAAAGAAAAAAATGTTAATCGGAATTTTATTGCGTCAAAAGCTTCTATATGATGTCCAGAGTCTGTGGTAAAGTCGCACCGCCCCCACCCCTATTGCTTTTTGAGGGGGTGGACCCCTTATGGGGGAGAAAATTGTTTTGCACCGATTTCGCTCAAATTCACGTGGAGGGTTATTTACGTGTAGAAGTACTCTCTGAAAAAATTTCAGCCCCCCTCGACCTCAGGGGGCTGAACCATCGCTTCCCAAAGTTGGACATTTTTGACTAAAATGACAAAAAACAGAGTTTTTCGATTAAAAAACCACCCCAAAATTTTAATTTTGAAAAATTTCGTATTTTCCGTATACATTTTGAGATGACGAATCCGACTAGCCTATCAATTTTTCGTTCGAAGTGTTTAACCCCCCCTACGGCCCCATTGAATGTGTGCAGATCGTGGTTTTTTCAGCAAAAAATGACCTCGTTACATAGCTGTCCCGAAAATGATATTTCGAGTGAAAGTGAAAATTTTGTGACTTGAAATGTTCCATATGACGTCCGCAGTGAGTGGTGAAAACGCACCGCCCCTACCCCTCGTGCTTTTTGCAGGGGGATGAAACGGAGGGGGCTCGTTCCAAAAAATTATTTTTTCGCATTAATTTCGGTCAAATTCACTAGGTAGGTTATTCGGATGAAGTAGTATTCCCCGAAAAAAATTCAGTCCCCCCACACATCAGGGGGCCGAGCCATTGTTTCCCAAAGTTGAGCAGTTTTGTGAAAAATTACAAATTTCGGGGAAAAATAAAAATTTTTTGCTATAAAATGTTCCGTATGATGTCTATAGTGTGTGGTGAAAACGCACCGCCCCTACCCCTCGGGCCCTCTGAAGGGGAGTGGGTTTATAGGGGGGCCAATTTCAAAAAATAATATTTTTGCACCGATTTCGCTCAAATTCACGTGGAGGGTTATTTAAGTGTAGAAGTACTCCCTAAAGAAATTTCAGCCCCTTTTGACCTCAGGAGGCTGAGACATCGCTTCCTAAAGTTGGACATTTTTGAATAAAATGACAAAAAACTGAGTTTTTCGATTATGAAAAATTTTGTATTTTCTGTAAACATTTTGAGATGAAGAATCCGACTAGCCCATCAACTTTTTTGTTCGAAGTGTTTAACGCCCTCCCCCTATGCCCCATAGAAAGTGTACAGATCGTGGGGTTTTCAGCAAAAAATGAACTCCTCGTTACATAGCTGTCCAAAAAAAGATATTTCGCGACAAAGTAAAAATTTTTTGGTATTTTGGGGCGGTTTTATAATCGAAAAACTCTGTTTTTTGTCATTTTATTCAAAAATGTCCAACTTTGGGAAGCGATGTCTCAGCCTCCTGAGGTCAAAAGGGGCTGAAATTTCTTTAGGGAGTACTTCTACACTTAAATAACCCTCCACGTGAATTTGAGCGAAATCGGTGCAAAAATATTATTTTTTGAAATTGGCCCCCCTATAAACCCACTCCCCTTCAGAGGGCCCGAGGGGTAGGGGCGGTGCGTTTTCACCACACACTATAGACATCATACGGAACATTTTATAGCAAAAAATTTTTATTTTTCCCCGAAATTTGTAATTTTTCACAAAACTGCTCAACTTTGGGAAACAATGGCTCGGCCCCCTGATGTGTGGGGGGACTGAATTTTTTTCGGGGAATACTACTTCATCCGAATAACCTACCTAGTGAATTTGACCGAAATTAATGCGAAAAAATAATTTTTTGGAACGAGCCCCCTCCGTTTCATCCCCCTGCAAAAAGCACGAGGGGTAGGGGCGGTGCGTTTTCACCACTCACTGCGGACGTCATATGGAACATTTCAAGTCACAAAATTTTCACTTTCACTCGAAATATCATTTTCGGGACAGCTATGTAACGAGGTCATTTTTTGCTGAAAAAACCACGATCTGCACACATTCAATGGGGCCGTAGGGGGGGTTAAACACTTCGAACGAAAAATTGATAGGCTAGTCGGATTCGTCATCTCAAAATGTATACGGAAAATACGAAATTTTTCAAAATTAAAATTTTGGGGTGGTTTTTTAATCGAAAAACTCTGTTTTTTGTCATTTTAGTCAAAAATGTCCAACTTTGGGAAGCGATGGTTCAGCCCCCTGAGGTCGAGGGGGGCTGAAATTTTTTCAGAGAGTACTTCTACACGTAAATAACCCTCCACGTGAATTTGAGCGAAATCGGTGCAAAACAATTTTCTCCCCCATAAGGGGTCCACCCCCCTCAAAAAGCAATAGGGGTGGGGGCGGTGCGACTTTACCACAGACTCTGGACATCATATAGAAGCTTTTGATGCAAAAAAATTTCGATTAACATTTTTTTCTTTTTCAACCACTTTTTTGATGCTATTACTCCTGGGCTAAGAGAGGCGAAATTTTCAAACCTCTATTTCTTATATGAATTTTAGATTTTATATGCCCGAGCGAAGCGAGGGCAAAGATTAGAAAAATTGATGATTTTCAAAAAAAAGAGCCCCAAAACAAATAAATTAACTGAAAAATTTGTTTTTTTTTTCACTTTAAAAAAAATTGTTTATTATAAGGATACTTCAATAGAAGTTTTTTTTTGATTTTTGAAAAAAAGCTTGACCTTTTGAGTAAATTGAAGTAAATTAGTAAAAAACTTGATTTTTCAGGACCTGCATGACCTTTTTGAAAAAATCTTGACTTATCATCAGAACGTTAGACACCCGACTTGAATTGTTATGTGATATTTTCACTTCGGAAATTCTATTGTTTCAAAGTTTTATTGCAGGCACAAAACACCGATTTTGGGGGAAAATAGTGACTTTAGTGACTTTTTATGAGGAAAAATGTGACCTATTTTTAGAAAAAAGTAACCAATTTTTCAATTTTTTTTCATAAATAAATACCCCTCCCCCACGTAAAAAAATCATAACTCAAACTGTATTTCTCTCTGCGATAGTGCTGAAAATACTTTTTTTCTGAATTTTTTTTTATTAAGGGTAAGAGTGCAATATTTCGACCACTTTTTTTTCGAACTTCCACCAATCAAAGACTTATTGAGGTAGAAACGTCAGAAATAGCTTAAAAAATACATTGATCCTTACTCCACCACCCCCTAAAATTTTGGGCCGATACGATCATTTTTTGTATTTTTTTCTGAGTGAATTCAATAATTGATTTTGAAATTTTGGGTTCTTGATTTCGACCACCAGCTGATTTCGTCCGCAATGAGCGGAATCTACCCGAAAAGAATTTTTTCATATTCTTCTTTCACAGATGAACAAAATGAGACCAAAACCACTACCCTACAGCTAAACCTCGCGGAGAAAATTAGAAAAAACAAAGTCGCTTTTTTTAGAAATTTAGTATTTTTTTCAATTTAATGCAAGAGAGGGAGGCCGTTTGAATGAAAAAAAGTGACTTTAGAGTGAAAAAAGGGACCAATAGTGACCTTTTGGCCAAAAAAGGGACTTTGAGTGACCAATCCTGAAAATAGGGGACAAGTCACTAAAAAAGGTGACTCTATTTCATGTCTGTTATTGTGGTATTCACTCTTTCAAAAATAATTATTTAGTGATAATGAGCCTCAATTTAAACTTATGAAACCAATTTTAAAAGCCTTGTACAAAAAAATTATATCGGATCAACAGGTCACAGAATTTTGTGTTAATCACAAGGTTGAATGGAAATTATTATCTGAATTTACCCTGTGGAAGGTAGTTTCTACAAACAAACAATACCATTTGTCAAATCTTCGTTCAAGATTATAAACTAAAATTTTGTTAAATCAATTGAGTGCCTACTATTTTATATGAAACTACATCAATATTATCTCTCTCGATATTATTTTGGGTAAAAATTGTACAAACAAGTAAAAATCGTTGAATTGTAGAAAATATCAACTACAATCTTTAATAAATCCTAAAATCAATGGAAGTTCTAATATCTCTCGAAGCTTCATGGTTATAAAAATTGTATAAAGAAACAAAAAAAATGCTATCAATGTCAAACCAAAGGTTAGAGATGTACTCTTTGAAAATGAAAGGATACTCCATAAGGATCAAGGAAATTCAGTAAAATCGTCGAAATTCATCGAAGTAAAGATATTGGTGTTCGCTCTTATATAATCGATATCGGAATCTCAGTCAAAATAAATAAACTGGTTAATAAACTGTAGGTATATCTGTTGAAAGCTTCAAAATACCTAATAATAGATCATTTTTGTTTCAGAAATTTTGATGAATTCAAATATTTTATTGATACCTATGTTAAATTTTTTTTGTTAAATGTTTATTTTTTCGTTTTTTTTTTTTTGGTAAATCACTTCCATTATTTTTTTGTCCTGTTGGGAATGTTGGGAATGCGATAATAATTTAATAATTTGTAATAATATTTGGCTAGTTATGGTAATTTTAAGAAGCTCAATTGTTTTTTCTTTGTAAACCCATTTGTAAAATGAAAGAGCCTACGATCTTGACTATTTCGAATCCGCCCTCCCCACCACTGAAGGGTCAAGATCGAAATTACTTCAATTTCTACATTACACCATTGAGAGGAACTCGTAAAAAAAATCAGGGAATAGGAGTCAGCCAAAAAGTCGACTTCTGACTCCGGCTTGACTCCGGAGTCAAAAAAGAAAGTTGACTTCTGACTCCAGCTTGATTCCGTAGTCAGGGGAAAAATCTGACTTCTGACTCCTGATTCCTGCTTAACTCCGGTGCCACTTTCAGACCTCGACTCCTGACTCCGGCTTGACTCCAGAGTCAATCTGTGACCGTGACTCCTGACTCCGGCTTGACTCTGGAGTCATTTGCCTTGACTCCCTGACTCCAGCTTGACTCCGGAATCACTTTCACACCTTGACTCTTGACTCCACCTCGACTCCGGAGTCGACTCCTATTCCCTGAAAAAATTTTAGTAAAATCGGAGGACCTGAAAAGAACCTGGTAATTTGACGTGGAATGAGCCATTTTTCCAAAAATCTGCTCCTTTTCAAAAAAATTGTCAATTTACAAAAAAATTTGCAGACTTTGAGAAAATTCACCGACTTTTTCAGAAAATACAAGTGGGACATGGGCACACCCAAATTGTTTTATCTCTGTTCACGCAAAACACGAAATCACTATTCGTACCGATTCTCACATTGATGTGAGAGCATTTCATCAAAAGAACCTTTTTCCTAACCTGACAACAAGCGGATTTGTAAACTCAACTTGTTTAATCAGCATGATCAAAAGACCAACGAACAGAAAAGCCCCAGAGTTGAAATAGCCGAGATACTTCGTCATACGCTCGATATAGAATTTCACGTAATTAACGGTGTGTCCTGTGTGTGTGTTATATGCGAAGCTTCGTACTCGTATGTCGTATACCTATTCGCCCACAGACGTACACATTTCTGCATTTCAACAATGCTACGTACAGATCGGCGGCCAGCCACTCGGACCTAGCGCACAAGAATGCAACTATTATAATCGACTTCTTTCATTATTTTCTCTCTTCTTATAAACATGAAAACTAGTCTCTTTTAAATTATTGTACGTACACGCATTATCAACAGTTGAAATATGCGACAAGGTCTTCGAGAATCTCTCGCTGTATTATGCGCTGCGAAGCTGCTGCGCGCAAATTATAATGAGTCACAATCGAACACACGTATGCTATTGCGCCGCGCCGATTTGCAGCACGAAACGGCGCGCTCATCGTCAAACCCACGATCGACGATCGTACAACGTCAAGTCCACGGACAGGGTTTCTCAAAAAAAAAATTTCCGACGACCTTCGCCATAGGTGGCCCAAGTGAAAAAAAACCGTCGTAAATTTGAATCAGATTTTGCGCTCTAGCTGGAGAACGGAGACCGCATCGGGACACCGGATAAGACCTCAGAAAGCGAAATGACGAATGGATTGCTTCTGCTTCACCATATAGCTCGGTTAATTAGTGGTGCACTTCATTTATGTGGTACGTGTGCGATATAGATTACTAAATTTAGACATTTTTAATGGTCCTACTAAAATCCCCTACCCCTGTTCGAAGGCCCGCATCTAATTAAAATAAAATGTATTATTATTTTATGAATAACGTGAGCGGGCTCCATCGACCCGCAATAATCGATAAATCTCGCGTAGTATTTGGAGAACGTCCAATCGATAAATTCGAATATGGTTGTAATAATGGTGCAGCGAACGCGAAACGAGACGTTACCTATGCGTTATGCTGTGTTATTCTTGCTGTTTTGCGTATGTTTGTACCTATTTGTAGTTGTCGTCGTACTGGTTGCCACAGTTGTTAGCGTACTTGTCGTTTTTAAATGATGCGAAACCGAATGAGCTGAGGGGAGATGTTCGTGAGAGAATTTGAACCTTTTTCTGTCAATTTTTTAAACGAGGTGTCGCAGTTGTAAACAATCAATAAAAATTGCCAAGTTGTGAAAAATTATTATTGTGTTCAAAATATTATGAAAGGAGCAACCAAAATAGGCTTTTTGGAGAGGAGGGGATCAAAAATTTCCAACTGAAATGAAATTGTCAATTTTTTCTTATTTTTTACTTCTTGCAGTACGATTTTTTCTACTCGAAATGAAAATTTTCCTGGAAAAGGTCATGACGTCGTGACTTCCAAAAATTTTCCATACAATTTAATATTTTGCTCGATGTTGATGGAAAATTGTGATTTTAGCCTCCAATTTCAGGAGCCCCAAAGGTCGCAGTTTTCGTTTAGGGAGTCGAAACGATCTCACGTCAGAAATAGATTCAGGGGATCAAAAAATAAATTTCGCCATCTCATTCAAAAATTTTTCAATTTTGATCCCCATTTCCACTCCCATTCTAATGGGTCCCCCTTTTGACATTTTTAGAAAAATGACACTCTCTCTCATTTTTGAATCATTGAAAATTAATTTTAAAAAAACACTGAAAAACATTCAGAATTGCAGCACAGTAATAAATCATTGAAAATTTTTTTACTGAAAGCAAGTCAGTGAAAGGAAATCACTGGAAATCAGTGAAAATTCACTGAAAATTCAGTAATATTAAATTTATGAAATTTGCTAAAAAATCTGTGAAATTCTTTAAATAATCAGTGAAAAATCTTTCACTGATTTTTCCTGTGCTGCAATTCTGACTGTACACAGTGACTATTCATTGATTCGGAATGAGTAAGCTGATAACAGGGTGTCCACTACATATATCTCAGAAATGATTTTCCCTGACTTTTCCAGGTTTTTCAGACCAATTTTTCGAAATTTTCCAGATCTTTTAGATATTTTATTCTTGAAGGATGGAGAATGGGTGGGTTTTTTGCGTGATGAAATTGTGCAGAAGAATGATTTAAATTGCATAATGTTCAACATTTTTTTTTTTAACATCATTACTTCTTATGCGATTTTTAGATGCTCCCTTTTCCGGTCACAAAAACGACCTAAATTCAATTCCGAAAATTTTTGACGCCACTTCCCTCTCAACTCGGCACAAAAACTTGAGACCTTCAATTTATAACAGAAAAAATTTCAAATAAAAAGGAAAAACTTTGGTGTCAACCAAATCGTGAGACTAAAAATACGGATATTTCCAGTCTGAAAATTCAAAAATTTCTTCAAAATTTTCCCCCTCCCCCCTCCAAGGAAAATTCCTGCCATCGACGTTCTTTTTTGAACGCCAATTTCTGAATTTCCGATCAAAATATTACGACCATTGATATAACCGACGTTTTGTTAGAGGTATAATTTTTTAAATTTTAATTCAAATACAAGTATTCTTCATTTGATTGTAAAAAATCTGAAAATTTTTTTTCGTTTCTTAAAATCGGACAAATATCGAAAAATTTAACAGAAATTTCAACAATCGATCATAATACATTTATAACTTTTCAATCTACTGAACATGAAAAAAAATTGATTTTCACAAATCTAACGAAGTGGTCCTTTTTGCTGCGAAACCTCACACGATATGTCTTCGTTATTTTCCATGATATTTTATCTTTAGTCATGATATCAATCTACCAAAAATTTTACAAGTTTTTTTTGAGTCTAACGAAATGTATTCGATATTTCGTCAGACCTCAGAAAACAAAAATATTTTCTTTTTTTTTTTAGCAATTTCATTAAATTGAAAAATAATAACAATCAAATTTGACATTTTCTGTAACTTTTTGATATTGTCATGTCATTATCTCAATCCGTCGGAATTTGCCATTCTTTTCAAGTCAAAAAAAAAGTAATTCAATCGATTGGTTTAAATTTTTCCAACTTTTTCCACATCTCAACATTAGGTCTGTGCGGGGGTCGTCTGGACCCCAAGTTTTTTTTATGGCGCCCGCGAGGTCTCGTTGATTCCCGGATTATTTCTGAACACAGTTACTGGAATGACCATTTTCCTGGAGAAATTTTTCCCGAATATAATTGTTTCATGGAATATCAATTTCCCAAATCATTGTTTTTACGGGCAAAAGACATTTGCGCTCACTTTTTGGCGAAGCCCCCTACAAACATAGCCCATTTGCGCGCAATTTCCTGTCCATTGTTTCCAAAATGACAGGAGGACATTTGCAAACACTTTTCTAAAATTGTTGCAGGGTTACCCAAACTATGGAATGTAAAATTGGAGGGGGGTTCAAGTTATATAGCATAAGCGGATTCTTCAATGGATCGTTGTAGTAGGATCTCTTTTTTTACAGAAGCAGGACACGAGGGAAGAAAAAAGAAAAGGATTTAATTTTTATGATTTTTTTCAATTCTCAATTTTCTTTGGGCAAAGATTCGTTCGACTGAAATTTCAAGAGGCATTACGTTATCTTGAAAAAAACGGAATGATAAAGATGATAAGGGCTCTCTCATTCCAAATCAGTGAAAAGTCACTTATAAATAGTCAGAATTGCAGCACAGGAAAAATGGGCAAAATTCGCTGATTGCTGATTTTTCAAAGATTTTTACCGATTTTTCAGCAAATTTCATAAATTTTACTGACTTTTCAGTGAATTTTCACTGATATTCCGGTGATTTTTCTCACTGATTTGTTTCCAGTAAAAAAAATTTCACTGATTTTCTCCTGTGCTGCAATCCTAACTATTTCTCAGTGATTTTCGATCATTTTCATTGATTTTTAATTGAGAGAGAACAAATTATAGGTAATTCAAGTTTTCTCAAAAAATTGACCTAAAACAGGTTTTTAGAAATTCGAACTGTTTTTCAAATTTTTTAAAACATTTCGGCTCGATCTAAACGACTATTTCTTTACAAGTGTTCACTTTTTCGATTTTTTCATGATATTTTCAAAAAAAAAAAAAAAAAAAACTTGGAAAATGATTAAATCTGGAAAATTTATTTTCGGATGTGAAATTGGGTACCTATTTTTTGGCCCTCAGGCATCGAAGCGATATTCCGCAAAAAAAATAGTAACTTTAAGAACTTGTTTTGAGCAAAATATGAACCAAATATGAACCAAAAATAACAATTTTTTCATCAATTTATCCCCCCCCCCCCCATTTTGAAAATTGAATTCGTCAAATTGAATTTTTTTCTCAGAAAACGAAAAAGGTTTTAAAAAAATCAAAAACAAAAATACAAGAAAAAATCAAGAAGAGAAAAATTAAGATACCTAAATTTATCTCGAGCTAGAAACAGAATTTTCACAGGTACGAATACAGCTATTCAAGGACTTTGTTAATTCGTCCTGAATTTCAGACGTTTCTCAGATGAGTTTTTTTCTTCGATTTTGAGTGACTCTGCAGACTTCAAAAGTTCCTAAGTACATAGGCGGATTTAGGGGAATGGATCTGGGAGGGCTAAACCCCAGGTCAGTGGCGTCACTAGCTTTTTTTTTTGGAAAGGTGCAAAGTTGGTACAAAAACTTGAAATACGAGACGTTCCTGGATTCAATGTTTCTGCAATTTTTTTTTTTCATTATCCTACAGATATTATTATTTTCAACCTGTTTAGAGTAAAGCTGATTAGTAAAACTTTTTGGTATTATCTTCGTTAATTACCTGACTATCTGAACAGAAATAAATGGAATTTAAAAGTCCAACTTTTACGTATTGCCAAATTTTAGGAACCACTGCAAGTAAAACGCTGATTTTGAAAAGTGTGCGCAAATGGGATATTTTTTTCAAAACATCATTAATCAATCACCTCTTTTGTTGAAAAAGGTGTGCCCATTTTTCCAAACACAAAATGAAAACCCTTCCTCTCCAACTCCAAAAAAAAAGGGTAATATGTTCTTTTTTAAATTTACCAATTCAAACCAGGTAATACCTACTGAAAACGCAGTACCTACCTAACTTTACCATTACTGAGAACAAATTATCCCCTCTGCCCCCTTCCTCCGTTCAGTCCAACCCTACTTATGACGAAATCTTAAAAGCTCCACTTCTGCGTACGTTTCTCAGAATACATTTCCCATTTTCCATCCAAATTGGCTAAACCATCAACATGGGAAACCGCTGCAATGAAAATATACACTTGCACACGTACAGATCTCCTTTACTGAGCTTGAGCTCGACCCCATAAGCACTCGTACTGTATACGAAGGCACTTGTGAAATGCACGCCATTAAGCGACATAAAAAATGGCGGCAAAAGTATCAAATTACCGGGTACATAGACTTAGACGCCACAGCAGAAGCGGAAACGTATTCTGTACGTACGCATATTTCGTTTACCTACTCTCAGCCGAGGGGATGTGACGCTGTATACATATCTCGTTGCATTATTTGCATTGTGCATTTAAAAGTACCACCAAGTACATACTCGTAGATATAACGTTAACGTGTTCTAAATTACTAATACTAATATTTGCCAATCTAAAATTCATATCCATACAAATACAAGAATCGAGCCGACGATTAGAAAATGCGTTGCGTTTTGTAGATACCACGTAAAATAAAGAAAAAAATCCGTAATGAGTAGGAAGTGTTTTTAAAAGACAAGTTTACCGTGAACTTGGACCGTTTGTGCTCGTACTTCGGTTAGATCATTACCAGCGTTATAATAAAATGCCAACATACAGAGTTGTGTTCGTTGATGGAGTCGCGTAAAAAAAAGAGTAAATCGTACTTGGGTGTGTGGAGTGGACTGCACAGTTTGTGTAATTCGCACATAATGAGTAATTTATATTAAAATGGATTCGCGATCGCGAGACATGATTTTTGGTATCTGAACAACCACCTCTTTAATGTTTGGCAGGTTCCTCACTCTTGGATCACAGTTTTTTGAGGGGGCGGGGGGAAGGGAGGGAAGTAAACTAGGATGGAATGATTTTCAAATTTTTTGAGTACGATGTCCAACGGATTTTTTAATCAAAAATCATTAATTTTCACAAAATTTTTAGAACCGTTCTCTCCGGTTTGGAAATCTGACTCAAGTCAATTCTGAAAGTTTTTGGAATCCTTTTCCCCTGCACAAATATTTGAGAGTTGAGAATTGAGAATTCGAATTTATTACAGAAGAAAAATTGCATAAAAAGAAATGCTTTATTTTAAAGCAAAACTATTGAAGAAGTTGAAAAATGAAAAAAAATATGTGAAGATGTCTAGAAATTCACAGAATGGAGATTGAAGATTAGGTCTTTTCAACTGAAAATTTTGAACCGCTCATAAAAACAGGTGTTTCAAACTGTTATAACTTCAAAGCAAATCTTTAAAAATTTTCCGACTTGCCTAATAGTCCAGGCATTTTAGGAGTTGACCCCCCAAAAATTAAAGCCTGATTTTTTTTTCGCGTTTTACGTTCGTAATGGTCCATCACACAACATACTAAAATGGACACTCCCACAACCCTCCGCTACCCCCAAGGGAGGGGTAAACGTCCGCTGAAAACCGGTTTTTCGTGAATATCTCCTCAAATAAGTCTCAAAATTGAAAAGTAATTATGAACAATCTTGTTCTACGCGTAATTTCCTATCGGAAGGGGTTTTTTTCTTTTTCAAAAACACTCACTTCCTAGACCAGAAATTGAGGGTAAAAAACACCTATTTTTCAACAATTTACAGCATTTTTGGAAAAAATCGAAACTTTTGGGAATATCTCCTCAAAAAAGCCTCAAAATGGAAAAATGGTTATGTACAATCATGTTCTACGTGTAATTTTCTATTAGACAGGTTCGGTTTTTTTCGGAAACATCCTCTTATTTGCCCAAAAATTAAGGGTGAAAAACGCCTATTTTTTCAATATTTACAGTATTTTTGGAAATGATGGAAATACGAAGCTGAAAATATCGTTTTTCAATCCTTACGACGCAAAAAAATGTTTCGTATCACCAATAATCAGCAATAACATCGCGTTTATATAGTACTTTTTATTTCTACAACGTCGATTTTTTAAATGCAGTATTCAATTTCAATAACCTCCCTTATAATTAACGGTAGGGGTTGAAATTTTTGCGGTGACTTTTTTTTGGAATACCCTACCACCATGTATAAAAAAAATACTCATTTTGGGTACTTTTAGCTTCGTATTTCCATAATTTCCAAAAATACTGTGAATATTGGAAAAATAGGTGTTTTTCATCCTTAATTTTTGGGCAAAGAATCTGGTGTTTTCGAAAAAAAAACGAACCTGTCTGATAGGAATAACCATTTTTCTATTTTGAGGCTTTTTTGAGGAGATATTCCCAAAAGTTTCGATTTTTTCCAAAAATGCTGTAAATTGTTGAAGAATATGTGTTTTTTTACCCTTAGTTTTTGGTCAAGGAAGTGAGTGTTTTCGAAAAAGAAAAAACCCCTTCCGATAGGAAATTACGCGTAGAACAAGATTGTTCATAACTACTTTTCAATTTTGAGGCTTATTTGAGGAGATATTCACGAAAAACCGGTTCTCAGCGGACGTTTACCCTCCCCTGGGGGTAGCGGAGGGTTGTGGGGTTGTCCATTTTAGTATGTTGTGTAGTGGACCATTACGAACGTAAAACGCGAAAAAAAAATCAGGCTTTAATTTTTGGGGGTTTGGTACATTTTTTCTCTTATTTGCCTGGACTATAACTAAATAGGGAATTGAATGATGAGTGTGTTTTTTTCGCGAAAGTTTTGAAAAACACAAATCCATTCATCAAGTTACTGAGCGTGAGCAAAGCGTGGGGTAATTTTTTTTCGTTACTTTCAGGTCAAAATTGCTAAAAAAAAAAACAAACATTTTTCACTACTTTAGAACGACTATTTTACAAATTGGAAAACGATCGTTTTTCGTCGTGTTTAGAAGGACGACCAGGAACGACTATAAATGAAACCTTGCAATGTAGGAAAATGATAGTTTTTCGTCAGTTTTAGAGGAACGACCAGAAACGACTATTTTATATCCTTGGAAAATAAAATTATAGTTTTTTGTTATTTTTGAAGAAATGATCAGAATGCAGAATCGGCGAAGAAATGGCAAATTTTTTTGGCAAATCGCTTCAAAATGACATGTTGAAATTTCATTCCTCGAAAATGATATTTACCCTTCTAAAAAATGAGCTTAAAGTTCCCAAATCTTGACCTTTATTCAACAATTTTTTTTAACATGGATGTGTTATAACACTGGAGGTCAATTCGTGAAAGGTGAGGTACCAAATTTTGGTCACCAAATTTTAGAGACTAAATCTCGACATTTTCTGCAACTTTTTGATATCTTGTCATCGTCAGACATTGGAAAACTAAAAAAAAATTGTTAATAGTTAATATGTAATTTTATTAGGCAAAGACGTGCAGAGAAAATCTGGACCCCTGGAGAAAAATGTAATAACAAAAAAAAAGTCTCTTGAACGTCGATTACAACATGGTTAAATCAAATTTTTCGTTTGAGGCCTCTCAGTGATGAGATGAAATTTTGTTAGTACTAGTGAGCTCTGTTTCCGGCCAATTTCTCAAAACTAGTTTCTCGAATAACCATTTTGCCTGAAACGTTCTTCCAGAATCCTTTTTCCTCTCTCCCCCCCAAAAAAAAATACAACGAATTTCAATGTTCCTTCTTCGAAGTTACCGCCAATAGAGTCGCAGAAAAAGAATTTTTCTTCGACCAACGTCGAGTTCGTTCAAAGATTTCGGATTTGAAGGCAAATCTTGATGATTTTTTTCTTAATGTCAGATGTTCAAGTTATTCATACACTGAGAAAAATGGAGAATGAAAAATGAATAGAAAGTGTTGCAAAAAATTATAAATTTTATTCAAAAAATTATAAATTTTATTCAAAAAATTATAAATTTTATTCAAAAAAAATAAATTTTATCCAAAAATAATAAATTTTATCAAAAAAAAATAAAGTTTATACAAAAAAAATAATAACGGGGCACCATTCGCAAAATTAGCAATTTTTATCAAAAAAAATAATAAAATTTATCACGAAATTTGGTAAAGTTTATTGCAAAGAAAATAAAGTTTCGTCAATTTTGCGATAGATATTATTATTTTGCAATAAATATTATTATTTTTTGAATAAATTTTACTAGTTTTGTGAATGGTGCCTTTTTATTATTACGTTTAATAAAATTTATTTTTTATTTTTTTGAGTGTACTACGCGATAGCTAATAAAATTCTAAAGAAAATGAGACCAAAAATGAAACTTCAAAAACCATAGTTTCGAGAAAAACGCGTTTTAAGTTTTGTAAACATTTTTTTCGCGTTTTTTCAGCATAAAAAACGAAATTGTGAGACAAAGAAGCATCCTAGGGAAAAAATGAATAGAACTAAATTTGTAGAGTGTGAAATTTCCTTTCAAAATACGGTATTTATTTTCATGAAAAGTGATTAGTTGGCATGTTATTGTTAAAAAACTGCAATTCATCAATGCCAAATTTTGATATTTTCTCATTTTTTGTTATAAAACTAGATTTTGCGAGGAAAGGAAGCGTTCTATCTAAAAAAATCATTACCATCAAAATTGTAGAGCATGAAATTCGCTTTCTGCTAAGAGCAGTTAGTTTTTCGCTAGGATGCTTCGTTTCAAAGATATTTCACTTTGAAATACTGGTGTTGCAATTTTTTTCACCCTGTTGCAATGGTAAAATATCAAATCACTCCTCGTCACAGAAAATCACATTTTTCTGTTACTTGCGAACTCGGTTGAAACTTTTTCAACATACTGGGTGAAAGAACATGAAATTTTCTAACGAAGTGGTCCCTTTTGCTGCGAAACCTCACAATTTGATTTAAAACCTTTTGTTCCAAAGTAAAACTCGCTCAATTCTTTACTTTCATTTTGGAACGCTTCCTATTCCTCCTAATTTATGTTCATTCCACCAAAAAAATGAATCTTACGAATATTTTAAATTAAAAAAATTAATTTAAAAAAAGACATTTTACAACAAGTTTCAATGCACTCGCCTCATTCACACATTTCAAAACAACCTCTCATTATGCCATACAATTTAGCACAGTTCAAACATGGCTTTCACAATTTCAGAATTTTTTGCTGCGCGTTGTCAACCCACACGTATTCTGAACCTGATCAACGACACGAATTTTTCGTTAAAATTCACGCGGAGAGGACAAATTATACGAGCAATACCTCCAGGATTATAGGCACGATTATAGCAATAAAATGTCAAATTTTCAAATCATGATTCGACTCAGTATGTAAATTCTTTCCACTTGGTCGATTAACATATCAACGAGCAACCTACCTAATTTTCTGTCACTGGACGTTCGACCGGTGGCAAAATTAATAAGAATTTCAAAATTATAATCTAACCTACCAACTCTGGAATACTCATTTACTCAGCGAATGTGTCAACTGCATGTCATGGTACTTACCTGAAAACAAACAAGAAAACAGAAAAAATTAATTAGACTGGCGACGCGAGTACCAATACAACTTGGGTTGGCGGTCGTATAAAATACTATTACGAGTAATTAAGTATCTCCGAGTCGAAATGACTCAACCATTATGTAAACTCGATTTGCGAATATTTCGCTCGTAGCGTACGCAATAAATTAAGCCGTCGGTTTTTCTAATTCAGGAAGCTTTTATAGCGCGAGTAATTAGTCAAAATGATTGTTTGACGTAGAACGAGCTCGATTATATCAATTTTTCAATACAACGATAAGCCATCACTATTGGTATGATGGATTTCCTGGTACTACGTACCGAACACCGACACATGAAAAACTATCATAAGAAAGGACACGATCAACGCGAGTAATAAATCCGATCGTGTTTGGAATCTTTAATTTGCACTTCTTCCAGGAGGGTCATCCGTTGTTCGAAGTAACAAAATTGGTTACTGCGAAGAATGAATGTGCAGTGGTCGCCGACACGTCGGAAATTCAATTTTCATACCTATTTCGTTTACTTTCTAAGCGGTTCAAGATTTGCCATCTTTTGTTTTATTTTTTCGTGTCGAATCGCATCCTCGTTATATACTCGAATTCTTCTGTAATCGTCGACATTTTTTCAAAGGTAATTTAGTCGCTTAATTAATAACGTCTCGTGCCCGGTTCTATTCTTTAACGATATATCCTCTTATGTGAAGAACATCTGCCAATTTGCAGATGGTTTTTTCACTATTTTCTCGCCAAAACCTGTATTTCATTTTATTTCGACGACTAGCACAAGACACAGAAGCGACAACTAGTTTTCTCAAGTGCGCGCGTAATTATTGTTTCGGGGTTTCTCTGTTGTTCCTTTCAGTTTTTTTCAGTTCATCCGACGTATATGTTATTACCTCGTTAAATAATTTCAATACGAAAACCATTACTTAAGGCTTAAAAAATGACAAATTGGAGCGCCCGCTCAATTTCACGTTATTTATAAAGTGTCGAAAATTATACAGGTGAACCAGTTGAAATGCACACCTGTGCAGTTGTGTCAAAATTATTTTATAGACTTTCCAAACATTTTTTATGAAAGCATTTTTTCAATATTCAAATTGAAGAGTTTAATTAGGAAGGGGCGAGGAAAGGAACGTATGAAAATCAAAAAAAAAATGTTCAAGTAAAGAGATACAACGAGACAACGGGGTAACCAAAATCTACATAGAAATTATTTAAAAAAATGCTTGAGAATCATTGAACCGGTTTCAAAAAATTATTATGATTGAAAGATGAAAGATTTCCACGTTCTGGTATGTATTTGGGGAATCTAATTTTTTCGTGATCCATTTTTTATGGAGTAATTATTGCTGGAAACTGGTTGGAAACCATTGAACTGGTTTCAAAAATACGTTCAATCTAAAAATAATGATTTTTCCATAATGAAATTTCTCTAAATTTTTCTGGTACTTCTATTTGAAGAAAAAACTGCTTATAAACCGGTTTAAAATGATTGAACCAGTTTCTAAAAATCATTTTAGCTGAAAATGAAAATTTTTCGAGATAGGTATACACCATACACCCAAGTTATCTAAATTTTTTCGTTCTTCTGTTCGAAAAAATGAATCTCAAATCGGTTAGGAACCCCTGAACCGGTTTTCAAAAAAATCGTTCCGTCTAAAAATGAAATATTTCTGAGCTATATAGGTTTCTAAGTATACAAACAAGTTTTTCCGATTTTTTTTTTCGTATTTCTAGTTCTTGGAATAAAATGATGAACTGGGTGGGAACCACTGAACCGGTTTCAAAAATACGTTCAATCTAAAAATAATAATTTTTCCATAATGAAATTTCTCTCAATTTTTTTGGTACTTTAATTTGAAGAAAAAACTCTCAATAAACCGGTTAAAAATTATTGAACCGGTTTCTAAAAATCATTCCAGCTGAAAATGAAAAATTTTCGAGATAGGAATACACCATACACTCAATTTATTAAGAATTTTTTGTTTTTCTGTTCGAAAAAATGAATCTCAAATCGGTTGGGAACCCCTGAACCGGTTTCCAAAAAATCTTTCCGTCTAAAAATGAAATATTTCTGATCTAGGTATATAGGTTTCGAAGTATACAAACAATTTTTTTCGTATTTCTAGTTCTTGGAATAAAATGATAAACTGGCTGGAAACCACTGAACCGGTTTCCAAAATACGTCCAATTTAAAAATAATAATTTTTCCATAATAAAATTTCTCTCAATTTTTTTGGTACTCTCATTTGAAGAAAATACTCTTTATAAACTGGTTTTAAATGATTGAACCGGTTTCTAAAAATCATTTTCCATGATAATGAAAAATTTCCGAGATAGGTATACACCATACACTCAATTTATTAAAAATTTTTCGTTCTTCTGTTCAAAAAAATGAATCTTAAATCAGTTGGGAACCCCTGAACCGGTTTCCAAAAAATCGTTTCGTCTAAAAATGAAATATTTCTGATCCAGGTATATAGGTTTCGAAGTATACAAACAAGTTCTTCCAATTTTTTTCATATTTATGATTCCTGGAATAAAATTTCAAACTGGTTGGGAACCACTAAACCGGTTTCCAAAATACGTTCAATTTAGAAATCATAATTTTTCCATAATGAAATTTTTCTAATTTTTTTTGTACTTCCATGTGAAAAAAGTACTTTGTATAAAGCGGTTCAAAATGACTGAACTAGTTTCGAAAAATCGTTTCACCTGAAAATGTAAGAATTTTTGGCTCTCAATTTTTTTCGTCTTTCCATTCGAAAAAAATGAATCAAAAATTGGTTGGGAACCCCTGAACCGGTTTCCAAAAAATGAAATATTTCTGAGCTATATAGGTTTCGAAGTGTACAAACAAGTTCTCCCATTTTTTTTTCGTATTTCTAGGTCTTCGAATAAAAGAATAAACTAGTTAGGAACCAATGAACCGGTTTCCAAAATTGTTTGATTTAAAAATGAAAAAATTTCAAAGATATAGGTACGATTAAACCAGTTTTCTGACGTTTCTGTTTGAAGAAACTGGTTAAGAAGCATCGAACCAGTTTCAAAAAATTATATCAGCTGAAAATGAAAAATTTTGAGCCACACGCACACATAAAACTTTCAACTTATTATTAGCATTCTACTCGAAAAAAAATGTAAACCGATTGGGAACCACTGAATCAGTTTCAAAAAATCGTTAAGTCTAAAAATAAAAAATTCATGAGCTATATTTTCGTATTTCCAATCGAAGAAAAATTTATAAACCGATTGGAAACCACTGAACCATTTTCAAAACATTCTGTGATCAATAAATGAAAGATTTTCGCATTTTGCAACTTTTATCGTGTAATCGAACAATATGGAAATTTTTTGAGCCACACAAAATCTGCATTATAAATTCATTTTTCAATTCATTTACAACATTTGGAGGGAACCCAGTTGGGAATCACTTGACTGTTTCAAAATTTTACAAAAATTTTGTATAATTTTTTTATTTGATAGATTTTCAGGTGCAAGTACATCGTTTGATTTTCATAAGTCAATTTAGAATTTTTTCTCATCACTTTTTACGACTTTTTATTATTTTCATGACCGCCTTGAAATTAATATTTTTATGACTTTTCATTTTCCATTGTATTCATGACATGCTTCGACTTTCATGAACTTTTTTTCGCATTTCATATTCCAAGATATCATATAAATAGATTAAGAACCACTGAACCACTTTGAAAATTATTTTTTAAAATGATCTTGTGAGTTCTACATACTGACCACACGTATGAAATACGTAATTTTTTATCCTGGTCTCTGACAGAAAAAAATTCGATATTAGTGTTCATCACTGAACCGGTTTCCAAAATGTTCTGCTCGTCAAAACTATAAAATGAAATTATTTTTTCACAATTTTTACTTAAAATTTGAATTCAATGAA
Organism: Pseudococcus viburni; assembly: GCA_033439095.1. NCBI lineage: Eukaryota > Metazoa > Arthropoda > Insecta > Hemiptera > Pseudococcidae > Pseudococcus > Pseudococcus viburni. Next base: position 808,098 of record JAVBJF010000031.1, read on the forward strand.
AGCAAAAATGTTTTGGTTTTGGTGATATTTTGAATACTTTGGTATTGAGCGCGGGGAGGGGGGGAAGGTCATAATTTTTTGATTTTGATGAATATTGAAAACTTTCGCACCATATTGTGAAAATAATACGATTCTGAGATGAAAATAGGGCCACAGATCACATCTAATTTCAAATTTCCTTTTTTTGAACCACTTTTCCAGTGAAAAATGGAGAAAACCGTCAAAAAACTTTCGAAACAACATAATCAACTGAAAATTCCAGGTATAAATTCATCGAAGTGATAAATATAACGCCTAGGAGCTAGAACATTGGAAACGGAAATTCCCCAACAATTGTACAATGTATCACGTCGTCACTTTTATCGAGTCAACTTCCTAGGTACGGACATATTTTTATACCATTTTATCAATCGTACGAACCACTATTCCAATCCGCAGATAAACCTACACAAACTGAAAACCTGCAAACCGCTACAACGATAACCACCCCACTCCTCTGATCTACCCAACTCGTATTCCTCGCGACCGCGAATTATCAAAGCGTCCCGACATGCGAATAGTTTTGCCTATGGCCGCCACTCGAAGGAACCTGTGCCACTTGCGAAAAACACACGACCACGACAAAATTACCTAAACGATACGCGAAGGGAAAAAAATCGTAAAAATTCAATTATCGTCGAAAAAATGGCCGTTTAAACCCGTAAATAAAACCGTTTAAAGTAACATAATTTTATATACGAGTACGCTTTTATATAGGTCATAAATTCGAATAAAAAATATAAAAACTACTAAAAAGAAGAGAGAAAGAATATTGCTTCACACATCGTCTTACTGGTACCGTCATCGTTGTCGATCGTATTACCACTTATGATCGAAAACTTGGTCGGAATTTACGAGAAATTCAAGGTTTTTGGACGGATTGACGTTCGCAAGTTGAAACATTATACAAGAGTACTAACATTGGCCCGGATACGCGCGACCAATTTTTTTCACTGATATTTGATTTACGAAGGAAAAAACAACGAAAAATTGCACGAGTATGTTCTCACGCAGGAAGTACATCGTACATACGCGGACGATATCGATATGCTGTACTTGTACAGTAAGTAACACTTCCACATATTCAAGGTAAAAGATACTCTACATTCTGTAAAAATCTTCAAAATAGCGTATAAATTTCGACGAAATGTTTTCTCTTCGTGCGAGTATTGATAACATTCTGAGCTGATTATGCGGTCTAGTTCTCGTATTATTAGCATTCACAATGCTGGCAAATTGCTGAGACTAGTAGGTTTAATTTTTCCAATCGTATGCAGGGACAGAGTGTCCCAAAAGTGATTGGCTGGTTGTTGATACGTCGGAGTGTCTACTGAACTACAAAAATTAAAATTGGTACCTTTTTGGACTAAAATTTTTTATTTTTCTTACAATTCATTCCCCTCCCCGAAAAAAACTTTTTATCGAATATTTAAAAATTTGAAAATCAAGTTTTGAGCCAAAATATAATAGGTACCCATTGTTGAAAAAAATTTTCTCTAAACGTGATGAAAATTACATAAATGTAATCGTGATTCGAACTGCTCGAAAAGAACTCGATTTTTTGGCTTTCCAAATTTATTTCCAGGCTTTTCGAAGGAATCCAAAGACACGAGAGAAAGTTCAAATTTAGCTGAAGGCAGTAGATACTTCAGAACGGCCGCAAAATTTAGAAATCTGATTTTTTTTTACTTGCATAAAAATGAATTTTTTTAAGAAAACCAATGAAACATTCTCACAAGGGGAGAATCCCAACTCAAAGTAAAATCTAAACTGAAACAAAAATAAATCGAAAATAAGAACTTATATCACAAAAGAACCACATATCGAAAAGTTCAGATGCTAAAGTTCATTTCTCGAATTTTGGAAAATTTTTGAAACTTCAAAATTACCTCATTGCCCTGCAAAATATAAAAATTTGATCCGATCAACGAAAAAGGCAAAAATTTGGTATAAATGCCCCATTTTTGACCTCCCGAATCGATTAGAAGCAGGTTTGAAACGTTTAGGAGCCTCTACAAAATTTTGAAATTTTCCAGCACTGGAGAGAAGTCCGTAAAAATGGTCCATATGAACTTCAGCATACTTATAATTGCGGATTCCTCATATTGGTGACCTATTTGATCGGCGAAAGCACAATTTTCCAAAATTCGTTACATGAGTTGAAATCTATATTTTATGGCAGAAAATTTTCCTGGAATTTTTTTGCATCAAGGGATACAATCTGAGAGGGGTTAGATCGAAAATCGAAGTGAGGGTCAAATTCACCTTTTATCCGGCCAGACCCTTCTGCCTTTTTCATTAATTAGATCAAATTTTCACATTTGCAGAGCAATAAGGTACCTAATTTTATAATTTTAAAAATAAACCAAAATTCGAGAAATCATGGTTTCTAGTCTACTGGATCTGTAAAATGAAAATTCATGCTGTTTTCAGATTTTCATGCTCTAAATTTTCCCAGAAAGACTCCCCTCGCGTGTACTCGTTTCAAAGAAAATTTCAAGCACTTTTTAGTTTACCCCCCCCCCCAATTCGTTTTATAGGAAATTTCAAGCAATTTTCTAGCATTCTATTTACGAGCAAAATGAGAACACTGAAGGTGCCTAAAGAGTTCTTGAAATCAACAGGAAGGATTTTAGCAGGATCCTTTCAAAGGAATTCCAGAGTTTGAAAAAACACATCCTCCTCCCCCAATATTTTTTCAATTGATGAATTTTCAATTAATTTCTAATTCCATCCTCTTCCTCTTCCTTCAAAGGTTGTATGGTGCATTTTGTATTCCAATTCGTCGATGAATTTTGCTCGAAACCATGAGACAAAAATTTAGAAAATAAAAATTTCCAATACCAAAAAAATTACTCTTGGGACGAATTTTATGTTTTTTTTTACTAATAAATTAAGAAATATCCCGTCGTGCAATTTTTCAAAGTTTTGCAACAAAAAATACAATATTGCACAAATTGTATTTTGTTGCACTTTTATTGCAAAATACGGATTGCATTCTGTCGCATTCATCCCAAAAATCATCCCAGCCTTAAAAACTCGAAAAAAGGTGGGATAAAGTTTGGAATTTATTGATTTAATCCCAGAATTAATCCCAGCCTTATAAAAACTCGGAAAAAACGTGAGATTAATCTGGAACTGATTTTTCATTCCAAAATTAATTCCAACCTTAAAAACTTGGAAAAAGCGTACGATTAATTTTGGGATTGATTCCCAGCCTTAAAAAAACTCTAAAAAACGTGGAATTAATTTGGGATTGATTTTCATCCCAAAAGATTAATCACAACCTAAAAACTCGAAAAACCCCTAGGAATAATTTTGGGATTGATTCCTAGCCTTAAAAACTCAGAAAAACGTGGGATTAATTTTTAACCCAAATGTCATCCCACGATCGGAAAAATCTTGGGATGACTTGCAAAAATGATTTTCATCCCAAAATTCATCTCAGCCTGAAATGCTCAGAAAAAGTGGGATAAAATGTGAAAATAATTTTCATCTCAAATATCATCCGAATTTTTCTAAACATTTTTTTCAACTCCGATATCTTTTTTGGAAGATATTTTTCCACTTCAAAATTTTGTCTCAGAAATATTCCCCAATTCAGAAAGTTTTTCAACTCAAATAGTGAGATTTTCACTGAGGAAGGTCGAATAGGTAATACTTCAAAGAAAAAGAAGATGGAAGTCCTTCATAAAAAAGCAAAGTTGGAAAATCAAAGGCAATACCTTGATTGAATGTTGAAAATTCATGCTTTTCGCAGTAAAGTTATCAAAATTCATGCTATTTTCATGTTTTCATGCCACTAAAGTAAAACTCATGCTATTTTTATGGAAATGCAACTTCAGCACCTGAACTTTTGGATACAGGATTTTTTATGATGTACTTTCCATTTTTATTTCGGCTCAAAATTGTACTTTGCATTGAGATGCCTCCTTTGTCAGGATTTTCTTTTTAAATTCGTACTTTTTTTGGACTTTTGTACTTTTCGTATCTAGTAGACACCTCGTACATATTTCAACGAACCCTAATATTAATCCTATGGAAAAATTTGATCAACTTGTGCCAACAGAACACCCATAAACAATCGGTTAATATTTACAAATTTAAAATCAACGTTGGAGTCGATTCTACGATTACCTTACTCTTGCGGTGGCGATTCGGCCGGAAACACGAGTCCAAAACGCGCCCGCCATCACAATTAAACCATTATATCCGCCACAGTAGTCAATTAAGATCGACACACACGTCCACAATTTTGGTTAAACAGTCAAAACATAGTGATTACTATGCATCGCGTCGTTTGTGCAGCTCGATGCGAAGCGGCGAGTTCTGCAGTTTCCCAACTTTGATTATTTTCCTCCAAATATACACATTGAAACGGTACTCTTCTAAATGTCAGGTACCCGGGTCCAAGATGGGGAGGGGTAAGGGTTACGGCAAATTATTCAATGCACACTATAGGCCTGGAATATTCGGAACATTCGATCGTCGTATTTGGACACCGTAGTCGATTCTGTCGTAGCTCGTATTCATCGGATACACAGATACACCGCTCGGGCTCTTCTTTCCCCATCTTTCTCATCGGTCTCTTTCTATGTGCGACTAATTGCGCGTGTAGATCAAAATAAAATCGGAAATACGAGAATTAAACGACTTCCCTAACATACAACAAAGACATGGTGCATTCGAGCGGGCGTCGATGGCTGTTCTGCTCCCTCTCCGCCTTAAATCAATTTATACACTGTTTGTGGGTAATGGGTATACAATGTACCGGCTTTCATAACAATTTGTATTATCATTGATACGACGATGCCGATGGTCCGATGGTAAATGTGGTTTTGTGGCCATCGCGATCAATTTCATACTTGTTGGATATTCTGGTTCGATGGTATCTGATCATGAGACGATTGCGAATTATTATTTTTGGTAGAATTACTCTCCTGTCGTTATTTTTTTTTTAGGAGATGGGTACAGTTGAGCGTTATACAGGGTGGCTCAGTTAAGGTGTGAAATATTGAAACCTCATATTCTACTTATCAATACGAACAAAAAATGTCATATTCAACATGGGCCCAAAACGCTTTCTTTCTGAGATATTGCCGAGTAAAGAACTGGAAATTCGGCAACGTTGCACATCCAGGGTGTCTACCAACTTTTTCGCGACCTTTTTTCAAGGTATCTAGTATTTAGCTATCTACCTCTCAATCTGACCCCCCCCCCCCCACCACCACCACCACCACCAACACCACCACCACCACCACCACCACCACCACCACCACCACCACCACCACCACCACCAAAAAATTAACGAGATTAAATTTATTATAGAAAAAATTTATACACTGAAGAAAATACGTCTTTAATTTTGAAAAAAGACAATTTTTCACTAAATTTTTCCAAAAGTGAGTTATTTTATGGTAAAGAAGAGAAGTAGTTACTGCCCGAACGAAGCGAGGGTGAAAATTTTACGAAAAATCATGTTAGAACGGATAAAATAGTTAAATGATTATTGAGAAATAAATTCATGGAAAGTTTGAAATATTAGCAAATTTGGCCCGAGCGAAGCGAGGGCGAAATTTTTTCGAAGAATTCATTTAAAAAACAGCAAAAAAGACATATTTCCAAATGGTTTTCTCCTTTAAAACATCCCTTAGAAAATTCCAAAATTCTCCAATTATTTTAGATTTTCCTGACAATGGACACAATATTACCTTTGAAATTCCCAATCGTGATCGCTACTTAGTCTCCCACAAGAACATATTTTTCCGCTTCAAAATATCTAATTGTCTGAAATAAAAGGGAAGAGGACGAAGAGGTTTATAATTTAAGAATGGGGTTTTAAAATTTATGAGGCCGAGCGAAGCGAGGGCGAAAATTTGTTGAAAAAGTGTTCAAAAAGGTGAAATTTTTTTACTTTTTCTGTTTTGTAAAAGGCGAAAAAAATGGAAGTCATTTCGGAAAAATTCGCGACTTTTGATGAATTTTGGGCCAATTTCGCGACTTCAGCGAGATAAAAATTTGAATTCATGACTTTTTCGCGACTTTCGCGACCGGTAGACACCCTGACATCGCGACGCCCGTAAAATGTTGCGTTTAACGAGACGAGCGTCGGGGTTACTTACGCGGAAGTTAATTACAGCGTTGCCACAAAATAAATTATGCTGAGATACCCTCCATTTTTTTGATTTTTTAGAAAAAAATTTTAGGCGAAATTTTTTTTATAATAATGAGGAATCATGAGAAATCATTAAATTTGATTTTTATTGTAATTTTGTGGAATGGTCGAAATTTGAGAAATTGATTACTCAGCATCCAATAAATAAAAAAAAAACAGAAATTTGGGTTAATAGGTGTTAAATAAATAGTACTACCCCTAAAAGTGAATAAAATTTCAAAAAAATGATTTCTTGTTCTTGTTCGACCATTTTTCTGGTACAGAAACACATTTTTTGTTTTAAAACACTTACTTATGAACCAAAAAAAATAAAAATTGGTATACGTTTCTATGGACCTCCTTTCACTTTTCCCACCACCTACCCCTCGAAAATTTTCACTGCTAGAGCAAAAATTGCCAATTTTGGGTGAAATCTGGGCCCCCTTTAAAGGCGAATAACTCAGTAATGAAGCGTTTATGACCCATCATGTATATAACATTTTTGACTCCAAATGATAAGTAGAATACGTGGTTTTAATATTTCACACCTTAACTGAGCCACCCTGTATAAGACGTAAGGAAGGATCAGATGAAAAAACCTTTCTTGATTTAAACCAAAAATAACAAAGTATTTCTAAAACAGGAAAACGTGAAACGTGAAAATCAGTAAAAATGATTACATAAACAATGCCGAGATAAGGAAAATCATTTAAAAAAATCTTTGAAAATATCACTCAGGAAAAGTCATGAAACATGGATTTAATACCTCACTCGATAATTTTGAAAAATTTCTCAATTTTGGGCCGTCTTCCATCCCATATGATTACTTTTCATTTTCTGAGAAAATTATTCCAGAAATGATTTAGGAGGTTAAAAAATACGCATTTCGATACTTTATTCGAAAATTTTTCAATTTTGGTCCCATACTCTCACCTCTGTGAGATCCTTTTGGAAAGAGCATTTCCTGATAAGATGATGAAATCGGCCCTTGAACCGATCGGGACAAAAATCACCTAAAATGTTGGTATTGATGTAAAACCACTCCAAAAAATTTTCAATCCCCTATCCCCACTCCACCCGAGTGACCGTGCCATATATGCTGGAAATTCGATATTTTCTATCTCCGAAAGAGAGGTCCAAAAATGTTTAAATTTTCATAGATTATAGGTACTTTGTAGAAGTATATTTGAGAATTTTTCAAAAAATGTTCAGAATTTTCCAAGGTTTTCCGCAATTTGAAAATTTCAAAAATTCGTCAAAAAAAGGGGGAGGGGGAGCCACGAAATTTTTTCGTTCCAAAATTTCGTTACATCCTTATATGTACCATATTTATATTTTGGGATGCCCAAAAATGGGTGAAACATGGTCAAAAAAAATGAAATTCATAAAAAACGACGTTTTTTCAATGTTTTTCCACCTTTCTGTAAAGAGTTTTCAGGTCGATATTTACAACAAAATAACAATTTTGGGCTGATTACGTCGAAAGACATTCAAATAAACATTTTAAATTCTCAGATATACCTACATTTACAAAGTACCTATAATCTACGAAAAATTTTTTTGGACCACCCCTTTCGGAGATATAAAATATTGAATTTCCAGCATATATGGCCTCGGGTAGGGTGGGGCAGGGGTTTGAAATTTTTTTGGAGTGGTTTTACACCAATACGAACATTTTAGGTAATTTTTGTCCCGATCGGTTCAAGGGACGATTTCATCATCTTATCTGGAAATGCTCTTTTTAGAAAAATTACCCAAAACTTAAAAATGAACTCGGAAGGTCAGAAAAATGAATTTCAATACCTCATTCGATGATGATAAAAAAATCTGAATTTTGAGCTACTCCCATCTCCATGGAGTCCTTTTTGGTTTTTTGGGAAAATTACTTATTCCAGAAATGAACTCAGCACGAGGTTAAAAAAATAAATCTCAATATCACACACGATATTGCCGGAACTTTCCCATCCCTTCACACCCATGTGGAGCGCGGTCTGGGACATTTCCAGATTTTCAAAATCTTTGAATTTTCCAGGTTTTCCAGAAAGTGAACACTATCTGTTAATAATTTATTGGCGTTGAAAATCAAACCATTTTCCAGATGTTCAACTTTTGCTAGTGATAGGGTTTCAAATTTGAAAAAAAAACAGGACTAAGGACTTTCAACTTAGAAACCATCAAAAGCAGGTTTTTTTGACCAGCAGGACTTTTCTGGACCAGCAGAATCTTTTAGCAAAAAGCAGGACATTTCAGGACTAGCAGAACCTGTTAAGGCATCTGGTAATCAGTTCTTTCATGCCGGAAATTCCTCTCTTTTTCCCCTGTTTCAATGTACGAATATCTGTGAGAACGCACTTGTTTTCACACTACAGGTACCTAGGTATTTTAAATTTAGCACTTTTAATGAGAGAAAAATACAAGCAAATACAAACAGTCGAAAAAAACATGCCGGACTACGGTCCGTTTAGCAAACGAACGAAATACGGTAGCTAAGGTAATTCACAAACCTTAGATTTTATTTTAATTAACTCTTTCATCCGGCGAATTATATCACACGATCAATTTTAATGGCAGAAGTTAGCCGAACGAGGATTTATACCGTTATGTGGACACTTCGTCGATACCTAGGTAAATAGATGGGCTATTAAATGGCATGGCGTGGCACACGATCCGCGTCATTTATCTATTACTACCTAATATACGCGTACAGGGAGATTAAGTTGGAAAAATTTTTAAAAATACCTATTTTCAAATGAAAACATTTTTATAGGTAAAAAAAATCGAAGAAAAATTTTAAAATTATTGGAAAATTTTTTAATAAATATGAAGTTGAAAATTTTTTTGAAGAAATCAAAGTTAGAAAAATTTTTATTATTACTGAATTTTTTTTCAATTTTGAAACGCTTTCTTACCGTAAAATTTTTTCAAACTAGAATTTTCTTTAAATTTTTCCAACTGTGATTTTTAAAATTATTTTCAACTTCATATTTTTTTAAATTTCCATTGGCTCAAAATTTTTTTTCAATAATTTCGAAATTTTCGTAAATTTTTTACAACTTTTAATGTTTTTCAAAATTCTTTCCGACTCAATAACACAGGGCACCATAAAAAATGCTGTTTGAAGTTGAATGTGTGATTTTATGGTATTTTTCGTGCTGATCACGAGAAAAATAGTAAAAAAATTCCATCACCCAAGAATTTTTCACAATTTGTTGAACTTTTTTTTACACTTTTTGATAACTTTTGACACTCAAGTCAATTTTTTTAGTAAAGGAAGGATTGAACGAAAAAAATGAACAGAACTTAAATTGTAGAGCAAAATTTCCTTTCTGTGGAGTACAAATTACTTTTTTCCTAGAAAGAAAAGTTCTCGAGATATTCAAGTCGAAAGGTCAAAGTTCAATTTTTTTTTAAAATTGAAAATATATCGAAAACTAAGCCTTTCAAGAAAAAAACAAATTGGGCTCTGCAGAAAAGAAATTTTACGCTCTACAATTTATGTTCTATTCATTTTTATCGTTCAACCCTTTATTTGCTCAGAAAATCGACTTTAAGGGTCAAAAGTTGAATAAAAACTGTAAAACAAATTCTCAACAAAAAATGAAAATTATGAAAAGTCGTGACGTGATGGAGTAAAACTGAAATCATATTCGAACTCGGTACTAAAAATTAGGTCAAAATCACCAATCAGAATCAATTATGCAGAAAAAAATTGCTGATTTGCCAGCCTTTGATATTTCGATTTTACAAATGAGAAATGTTGAAAATGTGGTTCATTACAAAAAATCGATTTTCTAAGAAAATCAAGCCTAAAAAAAATGAGTATAACATGAATTCTAGAGCGTAAAATTTTCTTTCTGTAGATAGTCCAGGCAAATAAGAGAAAAAGTGTACCAAACCTACCAAAAATTGAATCCTGATTTTTTTTTCACGTTTTATGTTCCTAATGGTCCACTACACAACATACTAAAATGGACACCCCACAACCCTCCACTACCACCAGGGAAGGGGTAAATGTCTGCTGAAAACCGGTTTTTCGTGAATATCTCCTCAAATAAGCCTCAAAATTTAAAAATAGTTATGAACAACCTTGTTCTACGTGTAATTTCCTATCAGAGGGTTTTTTTGTTTTTTCAAAAACACTCACTTCCTTAACCAAAAATTAAAGGGTAAAAACACCTATTTTTCAACAATTCACAGCATTTTTTGAAAAAATCGAAACTTTTGCGAATATCTCCTCAAATAAGCCTCAAAATGGAAAAATGGTTATGAACGGTAGGAGTTGAAATTCTTGTGGTGACTTTTTTGGAATACCCGACCAGAATGTATAAAAAATTACTCTTCACTGGTATAATTTTGGGTACTTTCAACTTCGCATTTCCATCATTTTCAAAAATACTGTAAATATTGGAAAAATAGGCGTTTTTACCCTTAATTTTTGGGCTAAGAAGTGAGCGTTTTCCAAAAAAAAACGAGCCTGTCCGATAGGAAATTACACGTAGAACATGATTGTTCATAACCATTTTTCCATTTCGAGGTTTATTTGAGGAGATATTCACAAAAGTTTCGATGTTTTCCAAAAATGCTGTAAATTGTTGAAAAATAGGTGTTTTTTACCCTTAACTTTTGGTCAAGGAAGTGGGTGTTTTCGAAAAAAAACGAACCTGTCTAGTAGGAAATTACACGTAGAACACGATTGTTCGTAACTATTTTTCAATTTCAAGGCTTATTTGAGGAGATATTCACGAAAAACCGGTTTTCAGCTGACATTTACTACTTCCCTGGTGGTAGCGGTGGGTTGCGGGGTGTCCATTTCACTACGTTGTGTAGTGGACCATTACGAACGTAAAACAAGAAAAAAAAAATCAGGATTCAATTTTTGGGGTCAACTCCTAAAATGACTGGACTAAGAGTGCAATTAGTTATTTTCTGGGAGGCTTGGTTTTTGAGATATTTTCAATAAAAAAATAAGTTGTACTTTGAACTTTCAACTGAAATATCTCGAAAGCTAAGCCCCGATAGAAAAAACTAATTGGAATCTACAGAAATGAAATTTTACGCTCTACAATTTATATTCTACTCATTTTTTTCGTTGAATACTTCGTTTGCTCAGAAAATCAAAAAGTGTATGAAAATGTTCAACAAAAAATTCAAATTGAGAAAAATAATTTAAAAATCACCCATTAAACTTCAAACAGCATTTTAAAAGTTTGAAAATGTCGATCTGTGTACTTACCTAATTGGAAAAAATATGAAGTGAGAAAAAACTTTTAAAAATCAAAATTGAACAAATTTTGAGAAAACTGAAGTTTAAAAAAATGTTACCGTTGGAAAAATTATAAAATTGGATACAATTTTGAAAAAAAAAATGAATCGAAAAAATTTGAACTTGGATCGCCAAAATTATTTAGGAGCTGGTCCCAATTCGACCCAAGAATTGCAATAGAGGCTCGTATTTATTACGTGGAGACCTCCGACATTCGTAACCAAGTTTCCCATTTCCCACGGTAATTTCGATTGTGGACGCGATGACGATGGCGATGCATTGCGCCGTTTTACACTTCCCTCAGTCCCCACATCTGCTCGGTATACGCTGTGAAAGTAATTACATTACTGTATAGAGTGAGGAGTGAATCCCTACACGTTCTAGTATTTTTTATTGTATTCGCAATACCGGCTAGGTTTTTTCTCTCTTTCATATTGACTCAAACAACAACAGCAGGGTCAATTATAACGGTACACTTATATGCGGCCTATTGACGACGTCCAGACTGCGAAATTCGTCCGGGTAGGGGCCAATTAACCATCGTGTACGTTTAATGTCGCGTAAAGTACGCTATTTTCTTTTACGTAGGTACATTTAAAAAAGAAAATGACTCGGGCCGCCGCTGATGGGGTTTCGAGAAAGCAGGAAGTTCGACACGACGCGACTAGAGGCTATTTTCGAATCGACTAATCCACGCGTATGTCGTTTTATACAATTTGGCACCATTTCTATGGTATTTTCATAAAGGACGGAAAATACGCGCAGGGTGGAAAAAAAATCTCGAAACGCACACGCCGCTGTACCGAGGCCACACGCACCTCCGTGTAATGAATTATCATATCGCGATATATCTACATTTATGAGTAAAAAACCGACGACCACATCAGCTTTTCTGGTCAGTTCGATAGCGACGATGCGAATATTCGAGATATTCTATTATATTTGCATAGCCGGAATGGTGCTGGCGTTCTTCGGGCCTAATCTGGCCGCGTTGAACATGCCGAATATCTTCGACCGATATAGATACCTGCTAAAGCACAGATTCGAATGTAACATTAGCATCAACGGTACCGACGAAGAGCCAACTACAGACGATGAAAATGCCACCGCAGAGACTCTCGGTAGCATAACGTCGTGTCGACCGAGCCCCGAAAACACCTCGATTTTCGCCAAACATCTCATCCGCACTTTGAAATCCGGCTCGTCCAGTCAGCAGAAGACACCGGGTGAAGAATCACTGCTGCAGGAAACGGTCGATAAGTTGTTCAAAAACAAGAGCTTGCAGAAATCGCTCAGCAAAGATTTTCGAAATTTAACCGAGCACGGTAATTTGAAATCGATCGTCGATAAGATCAGCGAAGTGGCCGCCAGCGGGCAAGGTCTTTCTAGTATGGAAGACGTGGCCAAAGCGGTGAATAATATTTTCAAAGATGTCGAAGGATTGGAAGACGAGAATTCCGATAACACCATGAAGGATATTTTCGAGCATTTGAATTCGGACGAATACAGCAGTAGCGAATAATTCGTTCCCTTTGTTCGTAGTTTTCTAGTACGTAATCGAATAATTTGGTGGTAATTTTATGATACCGGATTCCTTGTAAATATATGCGATTTATGGGACGAATTTTACCCAGAATTATGCTCATGGGTGATGAAAATAAGAGGGATTATTCGAAGAATCAATTTTTTCAAAATTGGAAAAGTTTCAACTTTCAATTTCTCCAATCAACGAAAAGCCAAAATAACTAAATAAGGGATAATTTACAAATCTGAAAAGTGAAAATTTTGCAGAAAAGTTTGAATAATAATAAAAACAAGCTGTGGGAGAATTATTGCGAAAATTTTTGTTGAATTTGCTAAAAATTTATAATTATTCTTAGATTTGATGTAACCGTTGAAAATAACAAATTTTATAACAGAAACAGATCACTGAAAATTGTTTTTGATTTGATTTTTATGAACATTTGAAAAAAATTTCGTAATATTTCAGCAATTTTTACAATATTTTAAAGAGGCTGGATGCAGTTTTCAAGATTTTGACATGGATATGTCTTTAGGCCTGGGGGTTAAAATTTTGAAAAGCGTTACGGTTACGTAACGGTTACGGTAGATCAAGACATAATGACATTATGTTGGACTTTAAAAAACTTGGAAATTAAATTAAATTCTAGATCCAGACATAATAATATTATGTTAGACATTATGTTTGTTATGTTTATGTAACGGTGAATGTAACTGTAACAGTTAAGGGTAGATCAAGACATAATGGCATTATGTTGGACTTTAAAAAACTTGGAAATTAAATTAAATTAAATTGTAGATCCAGACATAATAATATTATGTTAAACATTATGTTTGTTATGGTTATGTAACAGTTGCGGTACATTAGGACATAACGACGTAATGTTAGACTTGAAACAACTTTAAAATATTATGGTAGATTGAGACATAGCAATATTATGTTAGAAAGTTATATAAGAGGAAGCGGAAGATCTTCAACTAGGTGGATGGATGTAATATAAGACAACAAATATTATATCTCCTGAAAGGTATGTAGATAAGAAGAAGAGGAATATGTTTAACTGGATAGATGGATGTTATATCTTTTCATGGTTCTTGTCTTTGCATAGTTTTATAAGAGGAAGAGGACAATCTTTAACTAGGTGGATGGATGTAATATAAGATAACAAATATTATATCTCTGGAAAGGCATATAGATAAGAGGAAGAGGAATATGTTCAACTGGGTAGATGGATGTTATATCTGTCCATGGTTCTTGTCTTTGCAAAGTTGTACAAGAGGAAGAGGATGATCTTCAACTAGGTGGATGGATGTAATATCAGACAACAAATGTTATATCTCAGGAAAGGCATATAGTAGATAAGAGGAAGAGGAATATGTTTAATTGGGTAGATAGATGTTATATGTGTTTATGGTTTTGATAGTAAGAGGTGTAATAGAACTATAGCATCAGGGAATAATGGTTGCTGTTGATTGAGATTTTGTGATTTTTATATTGCCTAGTAAAAGAAGCAGTGTTATGATTATGAATGATTAAATTATAAATTCCTCAACTTAAAAGTTGAAAAAGAGATGAAAATTTTGTGGTTCTTGGCAACACCGTTTATTTTTTACTAAGCAATCTGAAATTATGTGGTAGATGTAGTAGTGGTGCAAAAAGTATCAATACCATTCGATACTATCGATACTTGGTAGGTATCGAAAGTATTGATACTTTCGATACTAGTATGTAACCTATGAAATGCTCAAAATCTGAACATTAATTCCCCATGTGACCCAAATTAACCTCATTTTTTTACAAAAATCTGGACATTAATTCCCCACGTGACCCAAATAAACCCTATTTTTTACAATTTGAAGTGTGCAAAGTGATTAAACATTTCAAACGGACGCTTCAAATGTGCCAGTTTTCATTTTCAAACCATGATTTAAATAGCAATAGCGCCCTGTAAAATGGCATCGATACCATTCGATACTATCAATACTTGATGAGAAAGTATTCGATACTATCGATACCAAATTTACTCGATACTTCGCATCACTAAGATATAGGTGTTGTTGAAGGTATGAGATAATTTCTATAACTGATTTACATTGAGTTTAAATGTATATACAGTGCCGTGCAAATTAACGTGGACAAGCTGTTTTGGCGCATATGCAGTCGCGACTTTAAACACTCGTTACTCCGGCCAAAATCAACGGTTTGGGTTCGTTTTGGTCTCATTCGATTCGTTTAACTCTCTACTACAAATTAAGACCAGAACGACCGCTCAACATTATTTTACTCCGGAGTAATTCGCGATCAAGTTGAAAAAAACGTGAAAATGAGTAGTTTCACGGAAATTCGTGTAGTTTTGAACGAAAATAAAATCGAGCGGTCGTTTTCACCTAGTTTTGTAGTAGACAGTCCAACGAATCGAATGAGACCAAAACGAGCCAAAACCGTTCATTTTGACCGGAGGTACACTCGCTAGAAGTTGGAGTAATATACGCTAATTAACATGAACAAACTGTTTTGGTGCATATACAGTCGCGACTTTAAACACTCGTTACTCCGGCCAAAATCAACGGTTTAGGCTCGTTTTGGTCTCATTCGATTCGTTGGACTCTCTACTACAAAATAAGACCAGAATGACCGCTCAATATTATTTTACTCCGGGAGTAATTCGTGATTAAGTTGAAAAAAACGCGAAAAAACTCACTATCTTGTCCACGTTAATTAGTGTATAGTAATATACATTACTCCAACTTCTAGCAAGTGTACCTCCGGTCAAAATGAACGGTTTTGGCTCGTTTTGATCTCATTCGATTCGTTGGACTGTCTACTACAAAACTAGGTGAAAACGACCGCTCGATTTTATTTTCGTTCAAAACTACACGAATTTCCGTGAAACTACTCATTTTCACGTTTTTTTCAACTTAATCGCGAATTACTCCGGAGTAAAATAATATTGAGCGGTCGTTCTGGTCTTATTTTGTAGTAGAGAGTCCAACGAATCGAATGAGACCAAAACGAGCCTAAACCGTTGATTTTGGCCGGAGTAACGAGTGTTTTAAGTCGCGACTGCATATGCGCCAAAACAGCTTGTCCACGTTAATTTGCACGGCACTGTATATGTGCATGATGTATTAGTTGGTTATGTTACTTTACACTTAAAAATTGTTAAAAAATTGTTGGTCGTGTTACTCTGCACATAAAAATGGACATATCCATGTTCTAAGGTTTTTACCCTAAAGGAAAAAGTGTGTTAATTTTTTTATAAAGTTTACGACGATTTTCCCCATTTTTTCAATTTTATTTACGTACATTTTTAGTTATTTTCCTGAAATATTCAAACAACTTTCAATTTTAGGATGAGAGTACTCTCTCGATTATAAATCAGTGAAAATTAACGAAAATCACTGAGAAACAGTCAGAATTGCAGCGCAGGAAAAAATCAGTGATTTTTTTAACTGAAAACAAATCGGTGAGAAAAATCACTGGAAAATCAGTGAATGTTCGCTGAAAGGTCAGTGAAATTTATGAAATTTGCCGAAGAATCATCGAAAATTCGCTGAAAATTGGTGAATTTTGCTGATGTTTCCTGTGCTGCAATTCTAACTATTTATCAGTGACTTTTAACTGATTCAGAAAGAGAGAGGGAAGAACGGGGGCAGAAGGGAATTATCCCTGCAATAATGGCAAAACTGGGATTTTAGTTTTGACTTTCAGTTGAAATAATCCTGACTATCACTACAAAAGATTTCACAGCAATGTCTCAAAAAAATAACTAAGATCTGGTAAAAATCGTCAACATGTACATCAAAAATTATTCAAAACTTCTAGAAAATTATCCGAAAGATCTTAAACGTTTAAAATTCGTCAAAATTTTGTGTTTCGAAATAATATATCAATATTGTTCATAATCATAATCATAACTTACTGATTTCCAAATATTCTCTATTATCGTTATGATGAAAATTCAACACTCACCTGAAACAAATAAACAAAATGAATCATTAATAACTTGCTTACAAATTATCTCGAAATACATACATATATTTTTTATGTTGAATTTATAGCTATTAGCTAAATCCTAATGATGGACCAGATAAGAAGGTAGGGGGAGCAGTTTGCTTTAAAAATTGTAAAACTGGACTAATTTGCAAATGTGATGAAATTTTTTTTTAATTTAAAAAAAATTTCCTTTCGAGCAGAAAAAATTGAAAAAAGTACATTCGAGATGGAAAAATCTAAAAATATTTGATGCATTGGAAAATGCTTCGACGTTCAACTTCTCGAATAATGCAAACTCTGATTTTTCTCTGATCGTACGTTTTATAAAAAGTAATAAAAGGACTTTTATCCTTTAATATTCTAGGATTGGTTTAAAATCATCAAAATGCACAAAAAAAATTGTGAAAATTTCACAAATTGACGAGCTCAGAATCAGAAGTAGCATTTGCCACCTTCAGGGATTTCGAGAAAAACAATGCAAAAAACTGTTTTAACATATTTTCCGATCACCAGGAATTCTGAAAACATTTTATAGTCAGGTAGGACCTGAAAATAGGATTTCTTGAAAAAACTGATTTTTTTCGATCATCTGCTCATCATAAAGTGGAGGAGGAAAGATGGTAAAAGTGAGTTTTGACTCCAACATGCATTTTTTTTATAGCTCCCAAAAATTTCGTAGAACCAAATGTGTAAAGGTCGAGCTTTGAAAAAGAAATATTTTTTGTCTCTTGAAATTTTTCATTTTGCCCTAGTTCAATCGTCTCCGAGTTATGAACCAGTTTCGAAATGCAGTAATCTTGAGATTGAATTTTTTGTCATTTTTATTGAATTTTTTGTCATTTTTATTAAATTTTTTGATACTTATTGAATTTTTTTTAGCATTTTCATACCTCGAAGACGATTGAACTAGGGCAAAAATGTCAAGAGACAAAAGATGTTACTTTTTTAAAGTTCTATATATGTACATTTCGTTCTACGACATTTTCTTGTAGTTGACAAATGTGAGTTTTGATTCCAATCCATGATTTTGACTGCGATTTTCTGCCTGAAAAAGGCGGTTCAGGAAAAAAATAACTATGCCAGGTTGTAGAGCGTGAAAAACTCCTTTAGAGAATCCGTTATAAAAACAAAAAAAAATTAAGGAAACAAGAGTTTTGATTCTGAACTCTTCATATTATACCAACTTACATTATACAAATTATAATTCACTTTCAGATTATTGAAAGAATAAGTTAGATTTTATGAAAATTATGCGAGTCAGAATGCAGTTTGCTGTCAACATTTTTGTACTAAAATTTTATGGAAAATATTTCAACAACTTTTGTTGCTGTTTGTTTTCCAAATTATGGCAAAACTGCATCTCGAGTACGAAAAATAAGTTCGAGTCGAAAAATTTTTTGAAAAAGATGAGAACATTTTTGAATAGTTTTTCGCGATTTTCGGCCCTTGGAGCATCGAAATCGCCAAAAGTGGATACGTGACGTGAATCTACGTTAAAAAACTCGTTTTTGGAATATTTTCAAAAAGTGGTCGCTCTTCGCTTATATGGTGTTTTTTACGATTGAAAACTTCAAATAGCCGAAAAAACTTGAAGGAGTGCACCAAAATTATTGAAAAAATTATCATAATACACCTCTACGAGATGTAACTTTGTCCCAAAAAACAGAAAATTTCCTTCACTTCCACTGAAATTAAAAATTCTTGAAAATAACGCAATAAAATGGCCATAACACCAAAAAGAGGGGGTTGGGAAGACAAAATTTTTCCAGAATTTTTTTACATCAAAGGACACCATGAGAGGAGGGGGGGGGGAAATCGAAAATCGGAGCTGAGGCTAAATTCACCTCTTATCTGGTCAGACGCTTTCTTTGAATAAAAGAACAAAAAACTTGAAACTTTGAGCTTTTCCTGAGGGGAGGAGAGAGGCAAAATTGTCTACCCAAAAAATTCCAAACTTCGTGTAGAAAATACGATGAAAACCGCTGACTTGGCGTGAGGAGCGTGAGATTCGATTGGGCGAAGTGATCGATAGATGAAAAACGCTTTTCCGAAATCGGAAAATTCTTCGAATTTTCCGAGACGTAGGGAAAGCGGTCGGAAAATTCTCGTGAAAATATAATCGCACGAAGCAGATATCGATATGGACAGCTCTGGAAAACCGGGTTGACCAATAGCAACGCGCCTACGATTGATTTCCCTAAATTTTCTTTTTAGGGAGACTTTCGACTGCGCTACAGATTTGAACAGTTTTCTCTGATTGGATCGGAATTTCGACGATTGTTGTTTCTTCGGAAACGATAGTTGTTCGATCGGACGATACCAAAACGATGAATAATTTTCAAAGAAAATTATTCTCAAAATTAAAAATGAATTATTTCGAATAGAAAAATTCAGACATTTCACGAAGAAAAAAAAGGAAAGGAAAAACTCGATTTAGTTTTTACCTTATATTAAACTGAATATAACATCGCGTGAGGCTATAAAAACTCGGTAGTTTTTAAGCCTAAATTATATTTAAGTACAATTCGACTATACGCGAGAACGGTTAAAACGATACAACGATCGCGGGTTAACGAACGACACGAATAAATAAACAAAAATAATTAGAGGCCGTAGCCAATAATTTTACAAAAAAAATAACCGCGTATAATTCGATTTCGGTACGGTAAAATTAACACTTCGCAACAATTTTTCGTATAAACAATTAAACATTTTAATTCAATTTACATTCCAAGTTTCTCGAGAAATGCTCTTGATTTATCGTTTAAATTAGAAATTCTTGAAAATAATGCAATAAAATGGCCATGTCACCAAAAAGAGGGGTGGGAGGGGGTCAACATTTATCCAGAATTTTTTTACACCAAGAGACACCATGGGGGAGGGGGTAAATCGAAAATCAGAGCCGAGGCCAAATTCATCTCTTATCTGGCCCGACTCTTCCTTTGAAAAACGAACAAAAAACTTGAAACTTTGAACTTTTCCTGGGGGGAGGGGGAGAGGGTGAGGGGGGAGGGGGGGGGGGGGTAAAATTGGCTATCCAAAAAATTTCAAACTTAGCAACATTTCTTCGTATCAACAATTCAACATTTTAATTTAATTTACATGCCAAGTTTCTCGAGAAATGCTCTCGATTTATCGTTTAAATTAGAAATTCTTGAAAATAATGCAATAAAATGGCCATGGTACCATAAAAAGGGGGTGGGGTGGGGGGGGGTCAACATTTTCCCAGAATTTTCTTACACCAAGAGACACCATGGGGGAGGGGGGGAAATCGAAAATCAGACCCGAGGCCAAATTCATCTCTTATCTAGTCAGACTCTTTCTTTGAAAAAAATAACAAAAAACTTGAAATTTTGAACTTTTCCTGGGTGGAGGGGGAGGGGATGAGGGGTAAAATTGGCTATCCAAAAAATTTCAAACTTAGCAACATTTTTTCGTATCAACAATTCAACATTTTAATTTAATTTACACGCCAAGTTTCTCGATAAATGCTCTCGATTCATTTAATGTATTTCCAAAATCCTCGCAGCTATTTCGAAAATCCCGTCAAAAAATTAATTGAAATAGCTCGTACTAGACCAGTCGAGCCTATCTCATTCAGAAAATAAAATCGCTCGTAATTTCTACAGAAAAATATCGCTATCTCGATCGTTAAAAAAAGGGACACGCTTTTAAAATTTCAGCATCGGTGGTTCAATTACTCGTACACTACAGACGACAGCGACGATGCCAGAAAGAAGTTTTTATTATCTTAAAACTCATACGTACTAATAGCAAGATAACCGTCGAAATGTTTCCGGATAAAGTGAAGATAATGTGTAATAGAAAGAGCGTTTCATTTTTATCTTTCTGTCTTCTGTCCCCTGTACAGCGTAACGTCATTCATATCCAGAACACAACAACAAGATGGAAAATTTTTTTCAAAATATGTTTCGTGAAAGGAGAACAGAATAACCTAACTTTATCGGTATTTGCCATTTGACCGGATTCCAATTCGTAATTACCTACTATACGAAGTACAAATATGTAAAATATCTTCGAAAATAACTTCGCTCGTAGCATCTTTGAGAAGAAAGGTACGGAAAAAAATCTCGCACTAGATCAAATACAAACATTGCATATTTACAAGCGAGCGAGAATATTTAACAGAAAATACATATATTAAGGTACCTTTTTTAACGATCAAATAATCGGTTATTACCTTACGTCTGCATGTATTCAAATTAGTATTACGTTCGATCGTGCTGCGTGTGTTAATTTTCACGTTTATTTTATTTTTTCTTCTTAGTACACCTATTACTTTTATAAACGTTAAAATTAGGACGAACGGGGTATATTTGAGAAATATGACGAAAGGCGTGACTTTTTCGAAATAGTAAACCGTATTTATTTTTAAGTATAGTTATCTGTAACGAGCAATTTTACGAAACCCTTGATATATCTACGGATACTTCGATGATAAAACGGTAAAGTATGCGATATACTTTCATCGCACCGGTAGCCTTACCACCGTATATAGCGGAAGGGATAAGGATGATTACACAGATATGAAGGAGAATCGTGAACTGAACTATACCATCAAAATGATCATTGAACCGAAGCTGATTTTTATGGTGCGACGATGTTCTCAACACATACGAGTATAATGTAATATTTGTTTATGGAGAATGACCCCCACCGCCGCAATAACAAGCCATGGTATGTATTTTTAGATATACCACACGATATACGATGAAGATGATGGTCAACGTCGTATTATACACAAAACGAGTACACAATTGAGATAAATTGATTGAAAAGAGCAGCCGACGAATTCGCGACTCGGTTTAAAAATTCCTCGAGTTGGAAGAAACGGCGGTGTGAGGAGGGGGCGGGGGATTTGGTGATATCGAAAAATTTATGACATGTTGTTTTTCTCTCTTCATAATTCACAAACAATAACAAGGCACATTTCTTGCTAAGTGTGCATTAGATGTTAAATAATTTTGATGCAAATGGGATTTCGATGATTCAAGCTCGAATGTTTCAAATTTCAAATTTTTTCAACTCTAAATTTTTTCGATTTCTACAATTCTAAATATTTTTGAAATCTGTATCCAATTTAAAAAATTTTCCATCGGTTAAATTTTTTTTAATTAAAATTTTCTCAAGATTTTTCCAACTTTGAAGTTCTATTTTAATTTCAGATTTTTATTACTTTTTGAAATTTCTTCTAATTACTTGTTGAGTTGAAAGAAATTTTGACAAACGAGCTATTCCATATCAACTCAAACAAAAAATGAAGCAGGGTCTTCCGATTTCGTTCAATTTTTTTATGAGTTCCCCTTGATGGTTTATTCACATAATCACGATCATTTCTCTTCTGATCCTCAAGAAGGCGGGGGAGGGGTGGTCCTCGTCATTTTTATGCAATTACGATTTCTTGTCAAATTACCAAACTTTGAAGGCTCATAGCTCGAGATCGGTTGTACTCGGAGGAAAACTGTTTGGAGGATTTAAAAGAGAATTGATAGGAGATTCAAAAAATAATCACATTTTAAAAAGCTCCAAGTTGAACTTTGGTGGTGAAAGCTCAACTTTCATGATATAAGTACAACAGATGAAAGCAACCACTTGAAAATCTGAATAATTGCAGTGAGTAGCCCTTTTTCCTCTTTTTTTTTAACCAACAAATTACCCTTAACTAAAACAGTGAGCCAAAGATTTTATCACGCTAAAACTTACCAACTTGGGGCGGAACTTTGTGGTAAGGTGTTTTTTTGTGTCGAGTTGACACGATTTCAACCTTTTTTTTTTATTATTGAAATAAAAACGAAAAATGAAGTACAAATATAAAATGGGAAAAAGTTCAATGAACAAAAATGTGAAAAATCACATTGAAATAAAAAAAAATGTCGGGCAGAAAACAGGTGAAAAAAGAACGCGATCTTACACTCATTTCAAAATATTATTGACGGTAAAATTTTCTCAAAATTTTTCCAACTTAGATTATTGAAGTATTTTTTTAATTTCATATTTTTAAAAAGTTTTCAAATGACTGAGTTAGAAGAAAAAAATATTGAAAAAAACGAAGATGAATTTTTTTTAAGGGTATGCTCGTATGCTCCAGCTTGTTATCAGAGGAAAAATTTAGGATCGGGATATCTTAGGCATTATTGAATAAAATGTTCTGAAAATTTAATATATGCTTTTGAACAACATTATCTTCTGAGGACTTTTGAGATATTTTCAAAATTTCTCTTCCATTTTTGAAAAAAAGAAATGTTTGGAAAAAATTGGAAAAACAATAACAACATTTTTTATCCAAAGTATTTTTTGTGATTTTTGAAAATTCCTTTTTTTTTTTAATTGAAGAAAAATTTTGAAAATATCTCAAAAGTCTTCAAAAGATAATGTTGTTCCGAAGCACATATTAAATTTTCAGACCATTTTATTCAATAATGCTTAAGATATCCCGATCCTAAATTTTTAAATTTTTACTGATAACAAGGTAGAGCTACCCTTGAATTCAAAGATGAAAAACCGAAAACAGAATTGCGGGGAAAATTTTAAAAGTTGAAAATTAAATTTTTTTCGATTTTATGGTTTTTAAAATTTCTTTCAACTCGAAAATTGGATCCAATAATTTAGAAAATTTTCTTCAATTTTTTTTCAACCAAACAATTTTTTCCATTGAAAATTTCGTCAACATTTTTCCAACTGAATTTTCAAATTAAAAGTTTTTAACTTTTCAAAATCTCTTTCAATTTAATAGAAAACTAGAATGAATTTTCAAAAGTAATAAAAATATGAAATTTAAAAAAATCAATGGGAAAATTTGGAAAATTGGATATGCAGCTTTGAAAAAAAAATTATCGTAGAAACTGAAAAAATAGAGTTGAAAAATTTTGAACTTCGGAAAATCAAATTATTATTAAACGAAAGAAAAGAAATGAAAAAAAATTACAAGTGATACGATAGAACACGGAAAGCAACGAATGATGCCGAAAACACTGGCTCGCGGTTTCGGTCAAGGGCAAGTAACCGCTAGACTTTCAAAATGGGATCTCTACAGGCTATACTCCTGGGGGTACAGGGGTCCACAATGTTGACCAGCATTTTAAAAAATCGAAAAAATAGAGTAATACAACGATTTCTACTAATTCAAAGTCGCTGATTTCGATCATAACCTCAATTTTTCATGCGACCCTTCTAGACCCCCTATTCGCCCCCTTGATAAAGTCAAAATGAAAAAAAATGAAAAAAAACATCTGATCTGTCATTTGTTGGGTTTTTGAGGGCACTGAGTTCTAATCTTCGCTTATTTTTCGGATTTGGGCCTTCAGTGTCTCCTGGTCTCTCCCTCCTTCATTTTGGGAAAAAATGTATGTTAAGAAATGAAAATAGCGTGGGCATATCGATTCTCACTAACTTGAAGGCATAGATTTCAAATATCGACGTACTTTTTCATCCTACCTCCTAACTCGTGCTCTAACCGACCTCTCCCCCAAAAAATCGTATTTTTCACTAATTGGCTCATTTTCTTAAAATTTAGATTTTCTCAAAAAATTTTCAACTTTCGATTTTTAAACTTTTTTCCTAATTCAATAATTGGAGGAAATTTCAAAAAACTTGATACAGAAAATTTTTTAAAATAAAAATTGTAAAAACGTTGAGAAAAATGAGGTTAAAAATGTTTACTATTAAAAACATTTCAAAATTGGATGCAATTTCAAAAAAAAGTATGGTATGATAAAATTGAAAAAATTTATAGTTTAAAAATTAGAATAACCAACAATAAATATAAAAAAATTCAAATTGAAAAAAATTTATTGAAGAAAAAAATTGAAAATTCGATTTGAAAAAAATTTTAAATTGAAGAAATTAGGAAAATCTATAGTAGAAGAAAGTAATTGAATTTGGATAAATTTGAACTTGGATCGTCGAAATCCCATTTGCGTCAAAATTATTTAGGAGATAGTAAGTGACTCTTCTTTTGATCTCGGTTCAAAAACTGCCTATTTCCACCCCTCTCCTGCATTTGAAACAAATGTCCGTGCGAATGTCTAACATGTGTCGTAATCGAGCACTAAAATCATACGACACGTAGTCGTACAGCAAATTTACAAGATAACTCGGCCAAGTTTTTTTACCATTTTACGTGAGTCAGTTCTCGAAAATGTGTAGTATGGAATATGGATACTAGGGTGGCCCTTATTTATACTTGGTGGAAAAAAAATGTTGGAATTGTTTTCGGGACCCCCCCTAGTTTGGTGCCACTACATGAGAAAATGACGTACAAAAAATTTCAGCCCAATCGATGCATGTTAAGCCGTCCCTCAAAGCCCATTTTGAAAAATTGATGGAGCGCGCCCGAGCTGATAATATTCCACTACGGCCACGCGGAAACGAAACGCTAAAAATACCCCTAGTGACCCGGCGACTTAAAATTCACGCCAAAGGCATGGAAATGAAGATAGAATGTTCTGGTTTGCGGCATTCGATTCCTTATAAAATTTGGAACCGGAAAAGCTAATTTTCAATTTTTTTGCGCCCCCGGGAGGAAAAGCGCTAGGGGTTTACAAAGTGCGACTGAACAGAAAAAATCAAATTATTTGATAAAAATTTTTCAAACACATTTTTCGAGGGGAAAGAATGAAAATTTAATTCTAGGGGTTATTCAGAGCATCCGAACCCAGTTTTGGGGTCATTTTGACTTCGAAATACCACTAGTACCCAAAGTGAGGGGGGGATGAAAAAATATTTCGAAAAATTGAGTGTGGTATCAAAATCCATATTTTTTACTCGCGAAATCCGCTTCCGATTTTACTTTATCAAAACCCCCAAAATGGGCCCATGGGGGGGCAGGGAAACACCAAAATAAAAACTTTTCATAAGAATCGAGTGTGGTATCAAAATTCACGTTTTTTTTCTACCCAGAGAGTTAGTTTCTGATATTACTTCATCAAATGCCCCAAAATGGGCCCATTGGGGAGGTGTCAGAGAAAGGCCAAATCAAAAACTTTTCATAAGAATCGAGTGTGGTATCAAAATTTACGTTTTTACTGAGAGAATCCGTTTCCGATTTTACTTTCATCAAAATCCCTAAAATAGGCCCATTGGGGAGGTGTTGAGGAGGACCCAAATTGAAAATTTTACATAAATATGAAGTGGGGTGTCGAAATAAAAGGTGAATTTTGATACCACACTCGATTCTTATGAAAAGTTTTCGATTTGGCCTTTCCCTGACACCTCCCCAATGGCCCCAATTTGGGGCATTTGATAAAGTAACATCAGAAACGGACTCTCTGGGTAAAAAAAACGTGAATTTTGATACCACACTCGATTCATATGAAAAGTTTTTGATTTGGCCTTTCCCTGACACCTCCCCAATGGGCCCAATGCTCATTTTGGGGGTTCTGATGAAGAAAATCGGAAATTAACTCACTAGGTAAAAAAAAACGTGAATTTTGATACCACACTCGAAAAAGTTTTTATTTTAGTGTTTCCCTGCAACCCCCCCCCCCCCCATGGATCTATTTTGGGGGTTTTGATAAAGTAAAATCGGAAGCGGATTTCGTGAGTAAAAAATAATATGGATTTTGATACCACACTCAATTTTTCGAAATATTTTTTCATCCCCCTATCCCTTCCCTCACTTTGGGTACTAGTGGTAGTTCGAAGTCAAAATGACCCCAAAACTGGGTTCGGATGCTCTGAATAACCTCTAGAATTAAATTTTCATTCTTTCCCCTCAAAAAATGTGTTTGAAAAATTTTTATCAAATAATTTGATTTTTTCTGTTCAGTCGCACTTTGTAAACCCCTAGCGCTTTTCCTCCCGGGGGCGCAAAAAAATTGAAAATTAGCTTTTCCGGTTCCAAATTTTATAAGGAATCGAATGCCGCAAACCAGAACATTCTATCTTCATTTCCATGCCTTTGGCGTGAATTTTAAGTCGCCGGGTCACTAGGGGTATTTTTAGCGTTTCGTTTCCGCGTGGCCGTAGTGGAATATTATCAGCTCGGGCGCGCTCCATCAATTTTTCAAAATGGGCTTTGAGGGACGGCTTAACATGCATCGATTGGGCTGAAATTTTTTGTACATCATTTTCTCATGTAGTGGCACCAAACTAGGGGGGGTCCCGAAAAAAATTCCTACTTTTTTTTTAAGGGCCACCCTAATGGATACAGTGTAGAATTAAAATAGTATAGGAATTAATGGGCCATTAAATATTGGGTAACAAAATAAGACAATGTGTCTATATCAAGATTATTATTAGTCATCACAAACGCAAACAAACCATACAAGTGATAATGTTACAGAATATGGTCAATAAACCTATACATACGTATCATCAAACGATATCAATACGCACCTTAGGTACATTGTACGTATGCTACGTAAAACGCAAACCTTGTTACATGCGTAGCTCGATAAAAATAAGTAAAAGGAAGGGAAATTACAGAATACGTCCGAGTTCAACTGATAGGCGATAATAAATTACGAGTTAATTTCGCATTCAAGTAATCATCGCCCGATTGCATACGATAAGCTTGTTTGCATTGTAAAAAGCTTCTTCGATCAACGTACACGAACGACAAACGTGCTTCGTATCGGGTTCGAGGTGCGTACAGTACGATTGCTCTGAGATAGGATGTGGTGTCTAAGGGAGGAGATGGGAAATGTATCGGAACGATGGTCGAGCAGATTCAAAATGAGGATACGAGATGGTCTTTCCGGCCAGAGGTAAAGAGGATATCCTCAGGTAGCGAATCAATTACGATCGATGCGAACGAAAAGGAAAAAATCGCTGAATATTTTAAATCTGAGGGTAAAAATAACAGAAAAGGAAAGTAAAGTATCGAAAAAGATGTTTCGAAGCGACGAAAATTATCACAAAATTCAACAATACCTCGTTAAAATCGACTGAAATCGTAATCGTGAACAGAAATCGTAAAATTTTGAGGTGAAATAAAAATAAATCGAAAATACATTTATGTAGATCATAAAAAAACTCCCTATCCAAAATTCAGGCACCAAAAACACAGATTTTGGGAAAAAATAGTGACTTAAGTGACTTTTCATGAGGTAAAAGTGACCTATTTTTCGAAAAAAGTGACCTATTTTTCGAAAAAAGTGACCAATTATTTTTCAATTTTTTTCTCATAAATAAATCTAAATAAATACACCCCCCTCCCCCCCTATTTTTTAAATAGCTCAAACTGTATTTATCTCTGCAATAGAGCTGAAAGAACTTTTTTCTCTGAACAATTTTTTTATTAATAAATCTTTGTCAAGGTATCAATCAACAAGGCTGGTGAACTAATAAGCACATAAGTAAAAAAAGATTTGATAGGACTTATTTTTTTAGAAATATCAGCATTTTTTTAAATTTTATGCAGGAGCGGTAGGCCGTTTGAACGAAAAAAGTGACTTCAGAATGAAAAAAGTGACCAATAGTGACCTTTTTGGCAAAAAAAGTGACTTTTAGTGACCAACCTTGAAAATAGGGGACAAGTCACTAAAAACCGTGACTCTGTTTAATGCCTGAAAATTTCACGAGCTGAAGTTCATTTTCGACCTTCTGAATTGATTGGAAGCGGTTTCAAGACGTTTTGGGGGCTTTAGAAAATTTTTCTAGATTTTTTGAATTTTTTTCAATCTTCTAGGATCTGAATAATGAAAATTTTTGCTATTTTCTGGATTTTTTAACCATTTTTGCGTTACTTTTTCTTGCTTTGGTTTTTCTCAAAAAAGAACCAACCCCTTTTTTATTCTTCTATTAAAAAACTAAAGAAAAGAGGAAGATGTTGAAAATTCTTGCTTTTTGCAGTAAAATTATTAAAATTCTTGCTATTTTCTGGGGATTTTCTTGTTTTTTTTGCCAGTAGAAACCATGGGATATTTCATTCGAATTGTTGAAACAACAAAAATCATTCTAAACTTCATGAAAACAATAGAATTCGTTAAAATGTTGAAAATTTTGGTAATTTTTTTTTTAATTTTACTAAAACCTTCCAAAATGAATTAAAATTGCATAAGATAGTAAAACTTGATCAATATGCCTAATGTAATATTCAAAATATTTTAATCGTCGAACAAAATTAGTTTAAAATTATCAGAATAAGTATTAAAAAAATGGTAGAATTTCATAAATTTTCTCAAAATTTAATGAAAATTAATTTAAATAGGGGTCTTTAAAAAATACACAAGTTTTGCTATAGAGGAAAAGCTTTTCAATCATGGGCTGCGTTCAGAAATTAGTCAACAGAACAACAGATCAACAGAAACAAATTTCATTTTCAAAAATTAAATTAAATGTAAATCTTGAATAAAAGAAAGAGCATTTCTTCAATCACATAATGATTTTTCATTTCAATTAGAATGAATTTCTCAAACATCAAAGACCAATAACTGTTTCAATTTTTGAAAATTAAATTTGTCTCTGTTGATCTGTTGTTCTGTTGACCATTTTCTGAACGCAGCCATGGACACGTTTTAGGAATTTTTTCCTCAAGCATTTTTATAAATCGAAAAATACTGTTACCTACATAGAATAATTTTAACTTCGGTATGAAAATGAATTTTTGTTAAAATGTGAGATTTTAAAACTTTTTCTGGAGGCTCTAGGCCGCCTCGAAAATGACTGTAATCGATTTGGGCTCGTTTCAGCAGAAATTCGCCATTTTGAAATTTTAGAACACTGTCGGATATCCAACTTGTAAGTATAAAAAATATACTTTTCAACTCGTCCGCACAGATTCGCAGTTCATCTGCACTATTCGACTAAAAATGCTGAACTTGCAACACGAACAAAGGCTTTGGTGTGGTTTGGGGTCATTTGGCCCTAGGTCAAACTTTGACAAAATTTTTATGCCATTCGACTTGCCTACGTAAAAGATGATTTTAGAGCCAAAAAACGAATTTTTACCACACCCCCGGGGTCGAGGGCCTCAAAATACGTGATTTTCAAGCTAAAAATTCTATCTCCGCGAGTTCGAATTCGACCAGGCCATCAAATTCATCATCTCAAAATGTACACAGAAAATAGGTACCAAGTTTTTCAAAATTAGAATTAAAATCAAAAAACCCGTATTTTTGTCATTTTAACCAAAAATGTCCAATTTTGGGAAGCGATGGCTCAGCCTCCTGAGGTCCAGGGGGCCTAAAATTTTTTGGGGGAGTACTTTTACACCTACAGAACCCTTTAGGTGAATTTGAGCGAAATGGGTGCAAAACAGTTTTTTCTCTCATAAAGGCCCTCTCCCCCCCCCCCCCCAGGCAATAGGAGTTGAGGTGGTGCGAATTTATCACTGACTTTGGACATCATACAGAAACTTTTCCAGCAATAAAATTGCGATTAACGTATTTGTATTTTTCCAAAGTGAATTTCTTAAGTAGGTACTAGGTAAAAAACGACCGATTTATCGGTTTTTCGAACGTCACGTATAGACCATCACTCGAAAATATCTGAAAAAATTCTCAGCTGTGTGAAATAAAGAGAGAAGCAGAAAAATAATTTTTTTTTCATACCACCCGCCAAAACGGTGCCTGCAGGGCGATTTGAAATTTTCAAGGTCAAATTTAAGGTCATTATAGTAGTCGAAAAAATCTGAAAAAATTTCAGGGTACTTTTCTTTAGCACCTCTACCTACATGTCAAGTTTGGAAAAAATCAGTTGAGAACTCGCAGAGATAGAATTTTCAGCTTGAAAATCACGTATTTTGAGGCCCCTGACCTGGTAAAAATTCGTTTTTGCGCTCTAAAATCATCTTCTACATGGGCAAGTCGAATGACATAAAAATTTTGTCAAAGTTCCACCAAGGGCCCAATGACCTCCAAACCCCACCAGAGCCTTTCAGCTTCCGAAGTTAATTACTGCGCTTTTTAGAGCAATTTCAGTACACTGGAGAAAAATCAACTTGCTGGAAGCTCCAGATCGACTTGGAAATGGTAGAAATCTGTTCGGGGTTCAATTTTAGTATATAAACCCATTTTCAGATTTTTACTGTATGATTTACCATTTTCATGAAAAATTGAACAATCAACAGACAATTTTTGCAATTTTAAAAAAATTTGTCAAAAATCGAGAAATCAACTTTGGCAGCTAAAAAATTGGTTCTGAGGTGTGAGCAATATGATCTTTCAGTGAGCCAAATTTCAACTCAATCGGCGAAGACGCGTCGTAAAAGTTCTCTCATAAGCTCAATCACACATCGATGAGAACCTCGAACGATATTATCCAGCTCTCCAACATTTGGCCACCACATGCTTATCAGAAGAGGAAAAAAATTACAAAATTACAGCATCATCGTATCAAAACAAGAACAATATCGTACGTCGAGCAGACTACATATGCACAAAATATTAATGTAAAGTATCTTCTCATCTAATTTCTTTTCAAGCAGCATATGCATCAATGCATGGAAAAAGTACAGCATAAAAATTAACTTTTATATAAGTATACGAAGACGTACTCGTACGTCTACGTATTCGATCATTCGTGCGAATAGAACGTAACGAGATTAAAAACATGTATTCGGTATTATATTCGTTTATCATCTAACATCATTGTTATTGGATAGGTCCAACTATACATAGAAGGCTCGTAATACAAACATATAGATAGTTTCTTTTAATCTGCTCACAAATAATTTCAGATAACAATGTTTTGTTCTAACCTAAGTAATACGATATACGGGCGAGATTCGAGAGTGCATATACTTTTTTAAAACATTTCAGTGCGTCATTCATGCTTTCGCTAAACATACGAAAACCAACAACGAAACGATTTTTAGTACACACTACACACAGTACACATACAAAATATAAAAGTAAAAAGAGTAAAAGGAGAATATCAACAAACGTAAACACATGTTGACTTATGAATCTATGCCATTGTTGTGTAATGTGTGTATTATGCACAGCCGACGTATAAATGCATCATGCATCACTTTGTAACGCATTAATTACTGCCTAGACGTCCATTTATCTTGGAATTTTTCTTTCTTTTTGGTGGGCATAGGCTCCTCCGTGGTAATTAGTCGAAACGAAGATGAAACGAAAAAACTTACGAGGCCAATATACCGCACTTAAATACTAAATAGCGCATAAAAATGCTGTCAAAACGTACATATTGCTATGAAGCAGTGATGGAAAACTGAAATGATAATAATTCTAAATCCAGTTCTAGTTCTAGTTCTAGTTCCAGTTTCAGTTTCAGCTTCAGCTTTTAGTAATGACAAGTGAGTAGCAGTTCTAGTTCCATTTTCAGATCTTTTTTGATTTTTTGTAACAAAATAAACATAGAACGTTCAAAACTTTGAAAAAATATCAAAATATGAAAAATTTCATGTTACGCAAATAAAATTGAAATTTGAGAGCTTTTGGTAAAACTCACACATTGCAGTTCTAGTTTTAGTTCCATTTTTTTTCCAATTTTCGGTTCTACTTCCAGTTGAAGTCTTCCATCACTGCTATACCAGGGTGTCTAACAAAATCTCAAACCCCAAAATAAGGACATTAGAAGGACTTTCAGCATGACCTTTTCAAAATTAATATTGTACCCCCCCCCCCAAAAAAAAAAAAATCAAACTCATTTTAGGAGGACAATTTTTTTCTGTTTCAAAATATTTCATTGTTTAAGATGGAAGAGAAGAGTTTTTACCATGATTTCGGAAAAAAAAAAGTAAATTCACTGAGCCTACGCGAAGTGAAGGCGAAATTTTTGAAAAAAAGGGCATCCAGAATCTAAAAATTTCTTCATTAGGTAAAATTTGTGCTTTTTCCCGTGTTTTGTTTAGCCTTTTAAAAAAAACAATATCTATGGACCCGTTCCTGATTTCCTTCCCAAAAAATCAAAACATTTTTGAAAATTGCAATAGGGATCGTTACCTCCTTTGAAAAGTGAGAAGGACAATTTTTTCACTTAAAAATATTAATTGCCTAGGCTGGGAAAGGAAGAAGTTTCATACCATTATTTTGAAAATAAAATCGTGTAAATTTACTGAGCCCGGGCGAAGCGAGGGCGAAGTTTTTTGGAGAAAAAAGCATTCAAAAGCTGAACTTTTTTTAGGCACCCATATCATCTTTCATCATCTCACACAAAGTTGCCACTAGCGACATTTCAAATATTAGTGATTTATTTTAGCTTTTGGCGGGTGAGTCTCAAAATTTGAAATGGAAAGGACTTTTTACTCAATATAAGGACTTCGGAAGGACCGGAAGGACCCTTCAGCCAATATAAGGACAGGAAGGACTTGTTAGACACCCTGTATACAGACTACACAGGTCTGCAGAGAAAATGCTGCACTGAAATAACAAATAAACAAATTCTATCCAAAATAATAATAACGGTACACCATTCACAAAATTGGCAAAATGCAATAAATTTTACCAAATTTCGCGATAAATATTATTTTTTTAGAATAAATTCCATCAATTTTGTGAATGGTGCTCCGTTATTATTTTTTTGGGTAAAATTTATTTTTTGGGGGTAAAATTTTTTTGGGGGGATAAAATTTCATCATTTTTTTGGATAAAATTCGTTTTTTGGGGTAATTTTTTTTTTTGGATAAACCTTATCATTTTTTAAACACTTTTTATTTATTTTTCATTTCTCATTTTTTTCAGTGTGTTTAAAAATTAATGGGTGATTTTAATAGTATGTGAAAATTTCCAGCAAATCAGAATTTTTCACAACTTGAATTTCTTGTTGAAATTTTTTTGCACTTTTTGATAAATTTTGACACTTGGTCAATTTTCTGCACAAAGGAAGAGTTCTACGGAAAAAATGAACATAACTTAAATTGTACAGCGTAAAATTTCCTGTCCGTACAGTAAAATTAGCTTTTCCTGGAAAACGAAGTTTTTGAGATATTTCAGTCGAAAGTTCAAAGTCCAACTTTTACCTCTGATTGAAAATGTCTCGAAAAGTAAGCTTCCTAGAGAAAAACTAATTGAACTTTACTGATAGGAAATTTCACCCTCTACAATTTATGATCAATACATTTTTTTCGTAGGATATTTCCTATGCTCATTAAAACTGACTCTAGGGTGTAAAAAAATTTCAACAAAAGATTCAAATTAGAAGACGTCCCGAAAACTGAAAATATATTCGAACTCAGTACTATAAAGTAGGTCAAAATCAACAATAAGAAGCGAATACGCCGGGAAAAATTGTTGAATTGTCACTTGAATTGTAAAACGTAAAATTTTCTTTCCGTACTCTCTCATCCTGAATCAGTGAAAAGTCACTGATAAACAGTCAGAATTGCAGCACAGGAAAAAATCAGCAAAATTCACTGATTTTCAGCGAATTTTTGCTGATTTTTCTGACAATTTCATAAATTTTACTGACTTTTCAGTGAATTTTCACTGATTTTCTAGTGATTTTTTCCACTGATTTGTTTCCATTGAAATTTTTTCACTGATTTTCTACTGTGCTGGAATTCTGACTATTTCTCAGTGATTATCAATAATTTTCACTAATTTATAAATGAGAGAGTAGAGCACAATAAGTTAGCTTTCAAGGAAAAAACTATCTGAACTTCGCAGAAAGGAAATTTTATGCTTTATAATTCATGTTCTATTCATTTTTTTGTAAGACCTTTTTTTTACCCATGAAAATCGACTCTATAACAATGGGAAGGAGATATTCCAGCTCAAAGTAAAATTTTGATCCCAATCAAAAATTGAAAGTAGGTACATCATAAAAGAACCCCTTATCCAAAATTTCAGATGCTGAAGTTCATTTATCAAATTTTGGAATATTTTTGAAATTTCAAAACTACCTCATCGCCCTGAAAAATATGAAAATTTGATTCAATCAACAAAAAAACTTAAAATTTGGTATATATCCTTTTTTCGACTTGCCGAATTGATTGGAAGCGGTTTCAAGACGTTACGAAGCCTCCAGAAAATTTTGGAATTTTCCAGCGCTGGAGAAAAGCCCATAAAAATGATCCATATGAGCTTGAGCATCTATAATTGCGAATTACCAATATTGGTGACCTATTTAATGGATTATAGCAGAATTTTCCGAAAATCGCAACTTCGTGTTGAAATTCATATTTTTTGACAAAAAATTTAATTTTTTCCAGAAAAATTTTCAGCAAAAATATAAATTTGAACTCAAATCTGCGAATTTCGGTAAATTCTGCCTTCTTCGATCGAATAGGTCATCAATATTGATTATTTGAGATTTTAGGTGCTGAAGTTCATATGGAATTTTTTATGGGCTTTTCTCCAGCACTGGAAAATTCCAAAAGTTTTTGGAGGCTTCGAAACGTCTTGCAAAAAAAGGATATATGTATACCAAATTTCAGTTTTTTTTGTTGATTAGATCAAATTTTCATATTTTTCAAAGCGATGAGGTATTTTTGAAATTTCAAAAATTCGCCAAAATTCGAGAAATGAACTTCAGCTTTTGAAATTTTGGAAAAGGGGTTATTTTAGACAAATTCTCAACAAAAAATTCAAATTATAAAAATTTTCACGTGATGGAGAAAAATTAAATTCATATTCGCACTCAAATAATTCAGAATCATCGATCATCGTTGATTACGTAGAAAAAGTTTTAAAAAGGCAGTCCTGTGCAATTATTTTGCCGAGTAAATTTGGAATTCGTGTAAGGACATATGTCCGTTTCACTCTCCTTACAAAAATATATCACCTTGACAGAGAACTTGGTCATTTATACAATAATTCTCACATCAAAGGAAACCCTTTAATCAACGAATTCGTTCGTGTCGAACAATCATTACACCAGATCACGAATATACGATCGAGAGGGTAAGCAGTCGGAGACGTCTAGTACAAAGTACCGCAGATGTGCGCCAAACAAAACTGGTTACATTGAAATTGTAGCGTAATTATGCAATTGAAAAATACGTTACGAAAAATGCCAAGTACACCGAACATTGGCGCACACGCACGATTCCATATCGTCTGAGTGAAATATCGTACCTTACCTACCCTTCTCGGTTTGTATCAATTATAACACGAAAACCAGAAAAAGTAAAGAGGAAAAAGGGTGTGTCATTTAATATGTACACCGTACGACCAGGCGAGCCGAGTCGATCACCGTATCACAATGGGGTTTTTGTTTGAGAAAAAATTATCCTAAGGGTGTGATATACAAGTACTTGTATACCAAAGGTAGGTCTAGGTATGTAGATGTACAATGATATTTATTTCACAATCTTTTCGATTCGCTGGTCCTAAGCAAGCGGTCCGACGAGGTTATGCCCAAAACGGATTACCCTGCAGATTTCATTGTTCCGAAAAGCAATGATCGATTTGTGATGCGTGAACATTAATCAGCTACAGGGGTTAACTGTAGTTATCGTTATTGATATTTTAGGCGCAATGAGATGGCGCTATTTTTACCTACTTTTAAGCCGATTCATATTTAAGGATGGTTAAGGGGAAGGAAGGGAGAAAAATTGAGAGTTGGTTAAGCAGATTTTCTTCTTCTAGTGTAAATGCCCAAAAATTGGTAAAATTAATTACCCAAAAAACAAGATAAATGTACTAACTGAAAACCACAAACATTTATAAATAATGTACAAATTTCCAAAAAGTTGAAAAAAAAACATTAAATATATTTCTCCCCCTCCCCCTGGAAAAAACCATCGAAGCACTAAATCAAAAGTAAACTCATTCAGAGTTGACTTAATAACATTGTAAAAAAAAAATAGAAAATTCCAGCAATCGCGTTAAATTTAAAAAATCAGTAACCCTTTTCTCATCTTGAGCAATTAAAAAGATAATCAAAACATGAAATCAAATGCAAACTCATTCAAATAAAAAAAAAATGAAATTCTTAAGAAATAGGAATGTTGTAAAACAATTGATTTAAGAAAATTTTTGCGAAAAAAGACTTTTAATAGTTGAAAATCCATCACCTTTCCCTTTGTGAAATTTTCCAAAACGTGACTAATAATTTTGAATTCTCTTCTATTCCCTTCCCTTTTTTTTCAACATCGTGATCAAGTGCATCATGTTATGAAGACCTCAATTCCAAAAATTACTTGGTCCAATTTTTTTTGGGGGGGGGGAGAGAAGGGGAATTGAAAAAAGTTTCGCAAATCCATAAATTTTTGAAAAATACTATGAATCCGATCTTAACTTATAGCAGTGGAGTTCTAAGTGATCCCATTTTTAAAAAAAATTTTATTGAGACTCCGTATAGGCGTGAGAGGCTGATGAAGTTTGGACTAGGAACTTTTTGGAATGATAACGATTTTTTTTTCCAAAATATTTATAGCAAAATCAAGACCAAAACGTAATGTAGTGTTGTTATTTTTCTGTGAACTAAGCACCTTTTGAAACGGTCATGATTTTTTCACATTTTTATGGTAAAATTCCAGACCTATATAATCTTTTCTAATTATATTTGTCTTTTTTTGTCGATCGTTTGTAAAAAAAGAAGTGTTCAACACAGAAAAAAATGTTCAAATCAGGTTTTTTTCAAATATAAAGTTTTTTTTTTAAAATTGTATCCAATTTCAAAAAAAAATTTCCAATAGTAAAATTTTTTCAAACTTCAATTTTTTCAAAATTATTCCAATTTTTATTTTTGTCAACTCTTTTCCAATTTCGTAATTTTTAAAATTTCTCCTCATTGCTTTATCAAAAAAAAAGAAAAAATGAAAAACATGAAGTTGAAATTCATGGACGAAGCCATGGACAAAGCACTTTTTAATGGGAGAAAAAAGTGAATTTTAAAATGTACCGGATACCGGATGGTGCGTTTTTTCGTTTTTTGGCTGTGTGATGTCCTATACTTGTGAAGAACGACCTACCTGCCCGATTGCCGTCACTAACTCATTTTTCGTTTTTTGGACTGAGCACATTTTGGAAATGAGGTCTTCATATCATGGCATTTAAAAAAAAAATTATCTCAATGAATTCTGTAGCAAGAAAAAGTGTAAATTACCTCCGAGTGTAGTGAGGGAATTTTTTTTAAATTCATAATTTAGTCGACAAAGACATTTTATTTAAAAAAATTTTCTGTGCATCAAAATCAACAAAAAATGATGAATAAAAAAATCAGTGAAGAGATATAACCAATTGACTCGAGCGAAAGCAAGGATGGAATTTTTTGAAAAATTTATATTAAAATGAGCAAAAAACACTTTTCTAGACGATTTATCCTTCTTTTGGATTTTTACAAAACTCCAGCGAAAATTTCAAAATTCCTTGATTTTTCCAGGGTTTCCAGAAAGTAAACACCCAGTAAATGGATTTTTTTTCAATTTTTGAAAAAAGCTTGACCTTTGAGTCAAATGCGTCAAAAAGCTTGAATTTGCATGACTAGTTTGACCTTTTAGTCAAAAGCTTGACTTTTCTTGCCCAGCCAGACTTTTCATGACTGTAGAGACACCCTGTAAATTTTGTTGAAAATTTCACTTCATTTGAAAATTTTTCAGTTTTTTTTTGCCAAAAATCATTTTGACCTGTTTGAAATATTTTCGTTTTAGAAACAAAGACAATAAGGCAAGCTTTATTTTTAAAATGTTAAGTTCTAAGTTCAAGTTTTAGTTTTATTTTTTTAGCTTATAACTTGAAAATGTTTGGTCCATCTTTCCATTTTCATTCAATTTTTTAATTTTTTTTTGAACTATCAAACTTTTTCCTTCTCTTCCTAACCTTGAAATTTTTTCAAATTGAAATTATTCATCGATTGTTCTTAAAAAAATGTTCTCAATTTCTTTCGAACATGAAATTATTTCCAATTTTAGAATTTTTCCCATTTTTTTCTCACCTTGAAATAAAACAGTTTATTCAAACTCAAATTATTTCCAGCCCTGAAATTTTTCTTGAAACATTTTTCTACATTCTTGAAATTTTTTCGATCTGAAATTCCCTTAGATCTTTTATCAACTTGTTTTCCAATCGCTTTTCAACTCAAAATTTATTCCAGTTTACAATTTGTTGACATCTTTCATAAATCTGATTTTTTCACATAGGTACTTATCATATTTTCATTCCCCAAAAAATGTCAATAAATGAGAAACAATTTCATGATGTGACTAGGGTAGGTGTGCAACAGGAGACATTACAGGGCGTCTAACAAAATTTCAAAACCCCAAAACAGGACAAACGGGACCTTCAACAGGACCTTTAAAAAATCGGTTCTGATCGATTTTGTACCCCCCCCCCCCCCCAAAAATCCTATTCTGGCAAAAAAAATTGAAACGAATTTTTTCAATAATTGTTAGAAATGAGCAAAAAATTTATTTTAAAAATTCAAGGACAAGGAAAAAAGTTCCAAAAAAATTAGATGTTTTTTAATTTTTTAAAATTTTTTTTCAATTACGATCATTTATTGAATTTTTTTTTCTATTTTGGCGGGTGGAATTTCAAAATTGTTACAAAACAGGACTTTTCACTGAAAAAGCCCCAAAACAGTACAAAAACAGGACAAACAGGACCACTCAGCCCAAAACAGTACAAACAGGACGAACAGGAGTTGTTAGACACTCTGCATTATTTTACATGATACTTTTGAATTCCAGAATTCAGAGTGAAAAAATATTAGGATTGGATACAAAAATTGAGTTGAAAAAATGTTGAAAAGAAGCTTAAAACTTTGAAGTTTTGGTTTAAAAAAATTTTGTGAAAAAATCGGAGTTGAAAAAATTTTAAGATAAGAAATCGAGTTTGAAAAAGTTTCAGAATTCAGAAGCAATTTTGGGTTTTAAAATATTTTAGGGGAAATTTTTTTTTTGAAAACATTTCGAGAAGAAAATTTAGCAGCTTGAAAAAATTTAGAGAAAAAAACTTGAATTTCTATTTCTTCTTCATCTTTAAGTCAAAGTACAATGAATTTTCTAAGCACAAAAAAAAAGTGAAAAATCGATCTTGTTTTGAACTTTCCTCACCACAACCCCCTCCCCGCCTCCCCCTCCTCCTCCTCACAAGAAAAATTATAAAAATGGATTTAAGCTTTAAGCCTTAAGCTTTAAGCAGTAAACCAATGATTTTTGGCTGTTCAGCTTCAAGTTTAAGTTGAAGCTTTGAAAACATTAGCTTTAAGTTTTAAGCGTAAGTTTAAGTTTTATTTTTAAAAATTCATTTCAAGTTGTATTGATTGACTTACCATGCCCTGTAATGAGGTATAATAATTTGAAATTTGAAAAAACCTATTTTTATAGCAGACTCAAAATACAAAGATTTTTTTAAATTTATAAAATTTTCAAAAAATTTCCATCGATTTGAAAAAAAAAATGAAAAAGAATTTCAATAGGAAACTAATTCACCTAAGAGGAGATGAAGGGAGCACTATCTTTCAGGCCAGTATTTGATACATCAATCAAATATTGACAGAAAATAAAACATAAATACTCGTAAGGCTTCGCACTTCGAATTTGAAACCTCATAATCTCCCGGTCACATTCCTTCTATCACCGTTCTGTTATAAAATCACCCCTTCTTCGCCTCTCTTTTCCTACACCATTACTCATTACAGTTCGACTTACTTTGTTTCTAAATATTGAAAATATCTATAGATCGGTCTCCGATATAGGAACATGAGGTCATCGCAGCGTTCCACCATCGTACCAAATTCTCGTTCATAAACGAACACTTCCAATACGTACAAGTACCTCTTATGAAAAGGGCACTCGAACACGATACAAATTAATCACTCGATAGCCACAATTCGCGTCATTTCACAAATAATTTTTCATCGCACGATCTAAACGTAGTAAAAAATAAACAGCTCGATCAGACACACAAATCACAACACATCTGATACCGATCGATCTACATTGATGGCGATACTCCGAGCACACGAACTGAAAATCTCATCTTATACTCGCACACATAGGTCTATATGTGTTACGAGTATATTCGTGAGAAAATATGGCAAAAGCTCTACGAATATCTGTTTAATTGCTCGTTAACCTGTTGTACGCGAGTCGTAATACTTGGACGGAAATACCTAATGAACGTATCGTGTTAAACAGAGGTTTCCGTTCTACGCGATACCGCAGAAGAGCTTAACACATAAACCGAATAAAGTTGACGGGCTTTATGAAAAACACGCCATATCCGCATACCTTACACCGCCAAAGGTTCAACAAGGAGGGGCCGGAGAAGGCGAAAAAATGCGAAAAAAATTTTCATTCGAAAACAACCGAGGCAATCGCGATTTCTTCCTTGTATTTTGAAAAAATATCCGAGGAAATCGATAAACAAAGTCGAATACGACGAATTCGAGTAGCTATAAATTACGACAACCACGACCACGTGATCTCGCCTCGACTACTGATAATCATCTATCTCTTATACACGAATGTACGCCTGTCTATGACATTTCGCCTTTTTTCAATATTTTTTTCTCAAGTCTTCGATTACCGGGCACATGAAAAAGCTCACGTTTGATCGCCCACACGAACGAGCGTCATTGAACAGATATTCTATAGCACTGTCGAATGCCAAATTCCAAATTTCTAAGCCAAATTTTACCAAATCTCGGACTCGGAGAATTCGCACACAACGTACTCGAGCACAAATCACTCGAATACCTACCGAAAAAATAAGCACGAAATTTTCTCAAAACTCGCGACGATTTAAACACAACAATCGAAAATGCTGAGCCGGCTTGACGAGTAAATATGACTGATTGAACTCATTGACTGCGGTAGTCATCAGTATCACATTGTAAACAAGCTCGCGGCCGCGAGATCGGCCACTACCAGTGTTACCATAAGTAAGCATATTAACCGCGTGGCCACATTGCTACCGTATTACACGGTATAAACATGAATAATACTCGTGTACATGTACAACGGTCTATGCGGAGAGGAAAAATTATTTCTCTTCCGATACCCCAACTCGGCACATCCTCTTTCGACGTCCTTCCGTATTCCGAGTGCCGCCAGCGCTAGCAAAACGATGCTGGCTCGGGTAAAAATGCAACTAAGTATACGCTCAAGTAGATTGACCAAAATAATCCACCCTATAAGGGCATATTTATCGTCTCTCCTGGAGGCTTACCGACCAGGGAGGAAGGGGGGGGGTCATCACGGTAAGCGTTGTAGAGTTGGAAAAATTGGGTGGAAGTTGGCAAAAGAAGAAAAAATTGAAAGAAGTTATGAAATATTAAAATTAGAAACACGAAGTAAAATTCCAAAATGAGTACGAAATGTTTACAATTTGAAAATATACATGCATGGCGTCTCCTACTCTGTACAGGCTCATTCCATGTCAACTCGACCAGGTTTTAACCTTGGGTCTTCCAATTTCGCTCAACATTTTTTTACGAGTTCTCCTCGATGGTCTAATGAAGGAATCAGCGTCATTCCGATCCTAATCCTTCGGGGGGGGGGGGGGGGTTGTAATTTTAGGAGCATATGTCGAGATTGGTTAGGTCTAAGATGAATCTTTTTATGCGGTTTTGTAGAGAATTGAAAGGAGATTCAAAATTGATAATCACTTTTTGAAAAGTTCAAAGTTGAGCTTTTGTAATGGAAGCTCAACTTTCATAAGTACAAAAGATGAAGGGCCCCATTTAAAAATCTGAAAAAATTACTACGAAGAGAACTTTTCATGTATTTTTCAACTAATTACTTTTCAAGATGGGATCTCAGTACCCCTGGGGAGCACAGGGGTCCTAAATTTTGGTCAAAATTTAAAAAAATGGAAAAAGTGAAGTGATACATCGACTTCTACTAACTCGAAGGTGCTGAGTTCGAATATGTGCTTAGTTTTTTCATTCAGTCCCTCTGAACCCACCTATCAGCTCCCTAATGAGGTTAAAATCCAAAAAAATGAAAAATAACGTATGAGGTGTCGTTAGTTGGGTATTTGAGAGCGCTGAGTTCGAATATTTGCTTATTTTTGGGATTCGACCCTTTAGTGCCCCCTACCCCTCAATTTTGGAAAAACACATACAAAAAAATGGAAATAGCATGTGTCATATCGATTTCTACTAATTCGAGGGTGCTAACCTCGATTATCAACTTACTTTCTCGATCCGCCTCCTCCGTTCCCCACGCTGACTCCCAAATTACTAAAAAAAATTTAAAAAATCAATGTGTTTTTACATAATTGAGGGCTAGGGGGGCACTAAAGGGTCAAATTCCAAAAATAAGTAATTATTCGAACTCAGCGCTCTCAAATACCCAACGAACGACGCCTCATACGTTATTTTTAATTTTTTCGAATTTTGACCTCATTACGGGGGCTGATAGGGGCGTTCAGAGGGACCGAATGAAAAAAATAAGCATATATTCGAACTCAGCGCCTTCGAATTAGTAGAAGTCGATGTATTATTTCACTTTTTCCATTTTTTTGAATTTTGACCAAAATTTAGGACCCCTGTGCCCCCCCAGGGGTACTGAGATCCCATCTTGAAAAGTAATTAGTTAAAAGATACATGAAAAGTTCTCTTCATAGTAATTTTTTTAGATTTTTAAATGAGGCCCTTCATCTTTTGTACTTATCATGAAAGTTGAGCTTCCATCACAAAAGTTCTACTTTGAACTTTTCAAAAAGTAATTATCAATTTTGAATCTCCTTTCAGTTTTCTACAAAACCGCATAAACAGATTCATTTTAGATCTAACCAATCTCGAGATATGCTCCTAAAATTACAAGCCCCCCACCCCCGAAGAATTAGGATCGGAATGACGCTGATTCCTTCATTAGACCATCGAGGAGAACTCGTAAATTTTTTTAGCGAAATCGGAAGACCCAAGGTCAAAACCTGGTTGAGTTGACATAGAATGAGCATACAAAAAAAACATGAAAAGCACAAAAAAGGCACGAAATTCGAAAATGAATGTAAAAGGTACGAAAAACTGTCAAAATAGTACGAAAATGACAAAATCCGTTAACTTTTCAAGAAAGGAAATTATTAACCAAAAATACAGTTTTTTCAGTCGAAATTGCTATTTTTTCAAGAAATTCTCCTTCGCCGTGCTCGGGTTCCGAAAATCTTTGGAAAGGAGTACATTTCATGGTTTGATCATCTAATTTAGAAAACATTTTCGCTCTCACCTCGTTCAGACTTAATAAATTTAGTACATTCATAAAAAACTTCAATTTTTATAATGTCAAACTTTTCTGATGTGTAAAAATCAGGAATAAAAAGCTGTAAAATAAAACTTCTGATTTTGGCTTTTAGCTGAAAATTTAAAAAATAAAACTTTTGGGTTTAGCTTTTAGCTTTTTGATTCATACAGCTAGCTTTCAGCTTTCTCTCGTTTCAGCCTTCAGGTATATTCTCACTAAACTTTCTTCCTCAAAATTATAGCTCTTAAAATTTTTTTTAATTTCTTCGATTTTCATTTACTTATATTTAGGTACCTCCTACCTATCTCAATTATCAACTGTAAAATCCCATTTGATCTTAAAATTTTTAAAAACTTGACATTCTTTTGAATTTTTTCCACCTTGAATTTCTTAAAAACTTTTCCCAACTCGAATTTATTCAAAAAAAATTTATTCTAAAAATTTCAGAGCTGGAAAATGATTCGAGAAAAAAATTTGAGCTGCAAAAATTGAACTTCTGAGAAAAAATTTCAAGAGCAAAAAAATTTGAGAAAGATTTTATTTTTGAGAAAAAATTTCTAAAGTTGAAAAATATGTATTTTTGAAAACATCTCCGAGTTGAAAAAATTTTAGACCTGAAAAAAAATTGCGAGGAAGGAATTTCAGAGAAGGTAAAAATTTTATTCCACATAGATGAAAAAATTTCAGAGTTGAAAAATATTTTGAAGTTGAAAAATACCTAAAGAAGAGGAAATTAAGAGTTGAAAAATATTCAGAGGATTGAGAAAAATTTTTTGATTGAAAAATGGAGAAAACGTTAGCGACCGCAAAACTTCTACCAATAAGAAATCGCGTGCGTACGTACGCGTA
Source organism: Pseudococcus viburni (assembly GCA_033439095.1). NCBI lineage: Eukaryota > Metazoa > Arthropoda > Insecta > Hemiptera > Pseudococcidae > Pseudococcus > Pseudococcus viburni. The sequence continues at coordinate 852,928 of JAVBJF010000031.1, forward strand.
TACGTGTACGCGCGCATGGGGGGGGTAGTTTTCGGTAGTTAAGGTTCATGTATAGCGTTGTCAAACGCATTTCAGCAAGCAGCACCGGTAGCTGCATGATTAGAGCAGCGGACTGTGGAACGGAAGGTCTCGAGTTCGAATCTCGCTGGTGGAAAAATTTTTTCCAAATTTTTTTCCACCAAAAATTTATTTTAAGTCATTTTTATGTAAAATTTTAATTTTTTTTCACTCCTATACTTTTTTTTTGCGAAATAAAGTGTAATAAATTAGGAATTAGTATTATAATATTTTGTAACGATACAGTTGTGAGGTGAGGTGAAGAATGGTGAGGTGAGGTTAAGTTTAGGTGACGAATGGTGAGGTGAGGTCAAGTTTAGGTGACGAATGGTGAGGTGAGTGTGTCATGGTGAGGTGAGGTTAAGTTTAGGTTAGGTTGGAACAGCTTTTTTTTCGGAACGAGCCGAAGGCGAGTGACTCTGCACGAGCCGAAGGCGAGTGAATCCACGAGCCGAAGGCGAGTGGTAAGTAGAGATATCGAAAATGAGGCACGAGCCGAAGGCGAGTGACTCCAACACCAAAAGATTTATATTATTTTGCAACCTCATGGTTTTGTACTCCCGATCCTGCAAAATGCTGTGATTGGTCGAGTTTTGCGGTCGCTAACGCTTAGTGAAAAATGGTTGATTTCACCTCAAATTTCCAAGTCAAAAGCTAAAAAATAAATCTGTAAGAAAACGCTTTCGACTAGCTTTTAGCTTGCTATTTTTAAAACTTTTAAACTTTCGACTTTCGGTTTGTTGCCTAAATTTGGTAGACTTTCAGCTTTTCGCTTTAAACTTTTAGCTAGTTTTTTATCCCTGGTAAAAATATGATCTTTTCTAAATTTTTAGTTTTACAATCAAAGGGCAAACTTATTTTTTTTAATAAAAATAGTGTTCATAATGTTTTAAAACTGGATTTCCCCAGATTTTTCCAGACTAATTTTTCGAAGTTTTTGAGACCTTTTACATGGAGAAAATTTCAGTTTTTTGGCATGATGTCTAACGATTTTTTTTAAAATCACTATACTTTTTGTTTTTACGATATTTTTAAACGCCTTTTTCCGACCACAAAAACAATTCAATTCAATCTTGAAAATTTCTGACCACCCTCGACATTTCCAGATTATCAAATATTCTTGACTTTTCTAGGTTTTCCAGAAAGTAGACACCGGGTTTTGAAATTCTAAATTTTGCTTTTCGGATTCCAGTAGATATCCTGATAAGACATCGTAAATGGGTGGGAAATGTATTCGAGTTCAATATAATACCTAAAAGAAAATTGCAACTTTTTTTATCTTCATTTTTAAAAATTAGTTGGTTAATTTGGAAATTTAGTTGACAAATTTAAAGTTCACCCCCTCCCCTTCCTCGAGCACATCGCTTCAAAGGGCCTCTGATCTCTTCGTTTTCAAGTCCTTACATTTTATTCTCTTTTTTTTTCAAACGTGTCCATCGAATGAATCATTCATAAAAAGCAAAATAATAAAACTGGGTAAGAAGTAGGAGGTGGGTTGGGGATGCGGATAATCAACAGCATCATAACCTGACCAATATACGCACCTATATCAGCATCTAATGGTAAAAATAATAAATATAGATAAGAAATCCGCGATAATTTAATTACTTTTCGTCAAAGTTCGAAAAACACATCATCGTAAAATGAAAAAAATTACCATCATAAAAACGCTGATCGAGATAAATTTCCACTGACGTGTGATCGATTAAATCCCCAACATTAATAAACTATTTTTAATATTTAAAAAAAACCTGCATCTTTACTACGAAATTTTCACAGTCATATCGAATTAAAATAGAATTCCAAGATGAAAAGGAAATATTTCATCATTTTACCAAAAATCCACCCAGTTCAGAATTCGACCAACGAGTTGACGAGAGGATGCATCGTACACGAAATAAGTTCTTATCAGTTCGGTTAACGAGAAATTTAGCAAAACCTAACTCGTGATATCATTTCTGGGCAATCGCAAGTTTCATTCATACTGTTCTTGTTGTTCATTTCGTAGATTTTTCCTATCTTTTACTCGAAAATTAGTGCATCTCTTTAACGAAAAAATATTAGATTTTTTGAAAGAAAGGGGGGGGGGGAGAACGAGAATAGTAAATTTTCCAATTATTTTGCACTTAGTGATTTAGTGAGTAATGGTATCAAAAAGATAATTCTGGTGCTTGAATGATTCAATTTTCACTTAAATACAATAAAAATCCCTCTCCCCCTTATAAGTCAAAAACAAATACATAAATGAAAAATTGTCTTCCTTTTTAAAATCAAAAAAGGATTTACAAAAAATTGGTACGTTTAGAAGACCTTGAGGTAGAAATAGAAATATAGGAATAAAGCTAAAAAATTGTATTTTCTTTATTTTCAAAATTTATTCACAAGGTCAGCCTCCATAAAATGGTGAAATCGGATTTTAATCTAAAAGTTCGGTAATTTTAGGTCTGAATCTCAGAAAAATTGGGAGAAAGCTAAATTTCACATATTTGTCTAAAATGACTTTCTAAACAACATACAAAAACTTACGTCCCAAAAGTTTCCGGAAACCCTCACAAGAGAGTAAAAAACCACCCTCATTAAGAATTTATATTTTCTATGCCCAAATTCTTTAATTTTTCATCACAAAAATTTATTTTTACCGGGGGCAACACTGAAATTAAAAATTTTCAATTTTTTACATGTTATTTTAGCATATTTTTTAAATTTTGAACGTTCTACACAGAAAGAAATGACCAAAAGAAGAAATCAAATCCATATTCGTTTTTAACAGATCAAAATACCTCGATAAACACCCTTTTCGCGATAATTGAGCTTTAATCATCAAAATCCACTTTTTTCACTGATTTTTCATGATGAAAAAGTGAATTTCGAGACTTCAAGCAAAACGATCCCGAAAAATTTTTCAATCGGGATATTGTGAGTGACCTGCAGAACATGAACGATGAGTTTGGTTTTTTCATTCGGTCATTTTTTTCTGTATTTAACGTTTAGAATTTGAAAAATCTGCTGAAATGACAACACTTCTGTAGTTTTTTGCGATTTTAGGCCCTTAGTTCAAAAAAATGGTCAAAACCGAATAAACAGCAAAATTCTGCATTTAAAAAAAACGTATTTTTAAATAATTTTTTCAGGGTGGTCGCTCTTCGCTTATATCGAGTTTTTTACGATTGAAAATTCAAATAGCCAAAAAACTGTGAAAGAGTGCACTAAAATTGTTGAAAAAATTATCATGGGAGATGTAACTTTGTGCCAAAGAAAAGAAAATTTCCTTCACTTTCGTTGAAATTATTTTTTTTTGAAAATAATGCAATAAAATGACCATAACTTCGAAAGGCGGCAGGGGGGGGGGTGTAGAGGTCCAAAATTTTTATGAGCATTTTTTTGCTAGTCAATCTACACCACCTGGGGAATTTAGGAGCCCAAAAACGCCAGGGCCTAAATTCACCCTTTATTCGGCCATACCCTTTCACAAAATTTTTAAAATCATCCACTTTTAAAAATTTCATCAAAGAAATGAAATCATTTTTTCGTATCAAATTTTTAGTTTGTGCCCAATCTGCACATACTTCTTCCTGCCCATGCCCCTTTACAGTTTTTTGTTGTCCTCGATTTTTTTCTTCCTGCCATTACAGATTAAGGAGGGGAGAAGGGGGGGAAAGGGTTAAAGCAAAAAAACTAAACAAGAATTATTAAGATGTTTGAAATTTATTCACTTATATTTGGTCAATTAATTTTTTTGTAAAATTCTCAATTTTAGATTGGCAGCACTGACAATGAGACAAAAAAAAATTAAAAAGAAACATCATCCGAGGTTCAAATTTCAAATTTCCTCTCAGTACATCACAATACGATCCGATTCACTTGAAAATTCCTTGATTTTGAGATAACTCTGATAAAGGGTGAGAAAGATAATATTTCTCCAAAATCCGCAGAATACGTCAGTACAGTACACTTGAGTAATTTAAAAATTGGAAAAAAAATCGATCTAATTTCCTAATTTATCTTAGAATATCTCAACATACATCGAAAAACGATGAAAGCAGAGGGGAGGGGGAGAAAATTTCTCTAAACGCGAGATACACTTATCTTGTACATAGATAAAGCTGACTTACATGAATGCTGAGGATGATAATCGTTCTCAGGTCACATTTTGGCCAAACCATCGATTCCTGTAACAAAATAGAAAAAAACGCTCGATTAATCGTCTTGGAAAAAATTCATCCAAACGAGCTCGCATCTCTTATCCAACTTAAAATTAAATCGCGACCTTGGTTAAATCGGCTCGATTAAAATAAAACGCTTTTATCGCGTTAACACCAAATCTAAACTGGATTCTATTGTTTTTAATCATTCGTTGAAATAAATCGTGCATTTTATCTAAATTAACTTTTTCAACTTCAAAGAATCATTAGCTATCGAAAAGGGAGAATTATCAGTCGTTAACAGTTCATTGGTATAGTTTCGAGTTTTCGAGGAAAAAAAACACGTTAAAACGTTTCAAATCAGACAGCCCGGCACCGATATGCAAATAAACTCCGAACCGGGTATGCAGGAGGTGTAGACGCACCCACGGGGAATAAAAAATCTCTTATAGACTCGTCACAGCATCGGTGACATTTTTAGGTCATCGAATAGAAGAGTTTTTAATTTTCGGACGCTTATTGTACGAAAATAATACGTCGAATTTATTGTCAAAATGTCGGTCGTGATTCGCTAACGGTCTCAAGTGACAATTTTTCTCCAATATGCCCCACGCTCGAGACGAAATTAACGGTTAAAAGAAGCATCGGCATCCGGGCGAATTAGTGAAATCTCACGAAGCGATAACAAGACCGCGGGATATTTTATAAACGGTCCAGGTACATAAACGCAGGTGTCAGATATCGGAATAATTATTACGGTTTTCTTCGGGTAGCGTTGTTTCGCCAAGGAGCAATTACTTCTTCGAGGATATATCGTAATCGTTCGATTAAAAAGCATTATCTGAGCTATCGTATCGACTCGGCGAATTACCCAGAGTATAAAATTACTTCGGCGCTGATCGTTATTATAGCAATTACCAAACATATTGTTCGATTCCGTATCGATATAATGGCACAGCACAGGAATCTCGTACGAGGCTGCGAGCAATTTGAAAAAGCACTACGCAGAACCATCTTCGAAATTATTTCATCAATTACGAGCTCGTCTCGCGTGTGCGTACGTTTTTATCGAGTATTTTTACGAGCTTCGTATAGTAATTAATTCATTAACGCTGGTTCGCCAGTTACGCTCCAATTTGCACTTGTTTAGTCATACGAACGTATCAACTTCCATGTCAAGTCACGTATCAGCAGAATGACTTTCCATTTAGGAAAAATACATCGAAAACGCCGAAATCTTCGTCTTTTCCGTATTCGGCCTCCATAAATAAAGGTGTTGTTTACATTCGATAAGATCCAACTGCACATAGCGGAACAACCAAAACACCGTTCCCTTCGAGTCGTTTATTTCGATGCGGATCTTGAAATTCATCATCGTTTCATCGTTCGACTCAGCGACGATAACGTCATTTTAAACGAGCACTTCAACTGATATCGTTTCCAGGAGCGATTACGGCCATCGTAATGACTAATGAGGATCTTGAATTGTATTCGCCATTTGGGCCATTTGAGTATCCCACGGTTGGGCGGATTCGTCAGGAAGTCTTCTGCGATTAAGAATATACGAAATTAGGGTTATATCGATTCGTTAACTTACTTTTCCAGTATTTACGAAGATTTCATTTCATCGCAGACTGAACCATGGCACAAGAAAACTTCCGATTTTGAATGACTCGGGCGATAATCACGACATCGAATCGAACAATCGACACTAAAAATAAATAAAATTACGTTAGAATTAATTAACTAGATAAATCGCGAATAAAAACACTTCAACTAGATGATGTTTTTGATAATTCGCTAAAATTAAAACAAGCAGTAATTAAATTTATCAATGAACTCGACGTTCGACGAGTTACGCGAGTAACTGGATGACGACGCAAACTGAGTAATAGCGTTAGATAGGTAGGCTACCTATCTTTTACGTTTTTCACTTTTTTATTTTTAAATTTTTTTGTTTTTTATGGAATAAAAATAAAGTTTCTTCGATTTTTTATACGCGAAACGTTATTAAATTTAATAAATTGAAAAGGCAGTTTGATAAATTACAAATGATTGAATTTTGACGTACGAAAAAGAAAAATATGAAAAAGGAAATGTGTTTCAAATTTTCAAAATGAAAAAAAAATACCTACACATTTTTCGAAACTGATTTTAGAAAGAAGGGATGATTTGGAATAAAATCATTCTCCAGCGATCATCCTAAACCAGGGCTGCGAGAACGAACGAAGAACAAGAACAAAGAACAGAAGAACAGAGCTTTTTCTCAAAGAACGAACGAAAGAACGAACATTAAAAAAAAAGATTTAAAAGAACAGAGAACAAAAGAAAGAACAGAAATTTCAGTTGTGGTTCGCGAACAAAAGAACGAGAACTGTTCTCTCTGATCTTCAGGATCATTCTCGTTCTTGTAAATTTTTGTTAAAATTCCGAATTTTTCATGTTTTTTTTTTACTTTAAAATTTTTTTTTAAAATTTTATTGGTTTGAAGTTGATTTTACGCAACTCTACCTACAAAATTATTGAAAAAACATCAAAAGAACGGGAACGGGAACAAGAACAGAAGAACAAGCTTTTTGAAAAGAACAAGAACGAGAACGGAGAACCAGTAGAACATTTAGGAAGAACGAACGAACGAACGAACATATGATTTTTTTTTGATTTTGGGAACGAAAGAACTGAGAACGAGAACAGATTTTCCTTGTTCTCGCAGCCCTGTCCTAAACTAATAAAAAAGCAGGGTTTCAAAAACTTTATGAAAACGAAAAGTTTTTTCTTTTTTCCCAACATTTTTAATAAAACGAAAAAAACGAAAATAAAATTTTACAAAATAACGTTAAACGAAAAGAAACAATGTCTTTTCGTTTTTTTTGTTTTAAATTTTTTTTCGACATTTTGGTAGTGAAAAGGTGATTTTAATTGATTTTCGAATCTATACAGACCTGTAGTTGGATGGTGGGGTGTAAATTTTTGAAATGAAATATTTAGAATACAAAAAGCTCAAGATTTCTAAATACCCACTCTCAAAAATCAAGTGAAAAGTTGTTAAAAGTCAATTTACGAAGCGAAAACTTAAAAAATTGGATTTTTCAATCATAAAAAAAACTGAGATTTTATAGAGAAAGGAGAACCCTTTTAAAAAAATGAAAAATGACCGGTCTTTCTATTTTTCGTTTCACGGGATAATGACTTGATGGAATAATGGCTGTTCATTTTTTATTCCAGTTTATGAGGAAATTCATTGAAAAACACATTTTGCCCATTTTCTTGCTCTTTTGATAAATTTTCCGACTTATTAGTTTTTATCGTTATAATTTGATTACTACGTATTCACAAAAAAAATGTTTTTAGAAAACGAAAGTTTTTTAATTTTATTAAAAACGAAAACAGAAATGAAAGCCAAAAATTTTTCCGTTTTTAAAACACTGAAAAAAAGTACTTAAAAAAAGAAGTAGGGAAGTAGGTAATATTTTATGATTATTACAATGCATTTTTTTTCAGATCAAGAGGAGAGAAATTTCTGCAATGACCGAAAGAAAATGGTTTGTAGGCTGAGAAAAAAATGGCCATAGACGTGTAAAAATGTAGTAAGTATTCAAATTTAAAATTCTAATGAACTAAAAATTGATCTTTTAAAAAAAATTGTTTCAATACATACAACAAAGAATGAAAATAAAGCTCAGGCATACTTCATAACTGTATTAGAAAATACCACAGAATTTCACTTTGGAAAAACATGTAGGTAAACAAAATTTATCGAGTTGAGGCTTAAAAGAAAGTTTTAGGTGCCATTTAGTCACCGATACTTTTTCTTTTTTATTAAATATTAAGTATCTCAATTCAATCTATAAATCTTTTCCAACTCTCAAATTATAATCAAAAACTCAAAAAGTACCTGTTTCAAATCAATGCTGTTTTTTTTTTGTTTTTTTTTTTAATACTTAGAACAACATACTTAATATGAACCAGCAGATATTTTTTTCGCTCGAATTTACCGGTGGATTTAGCAGTATGCTCATTGTGCTGTAGCAAAGCTATTCATTCTCAAAGAAATTTCGTCAATTATTGATGATTCCAAAAAATACAAACTTTAGAAAAAAAAAACATACACACACGCACCCAATAAGGACGACTTTAGTGACCTAGGATTAGGTAATGAGTGATTAAAAATCTACAAAAATGTAACAAGCCAGACACTAAATAATGGCAAGTAATGAAATTACAAATTCAACAGTGTTTTAAAATATACATAATATGTTAGAATCTTTGTTCCTTTTGAAACGGTTACACTTTTTAAAAAAAGTAAGTATGTATTTCAAAATTTAAACAAGCTCTAAGTAAATTACTTTTTCATTTTTCCACTTTATTACTAACAAATTCTAATACCCCCACAGAAATTTTGAAAGACACCTCCCAACATATTCAAAAAATTTTAACATTCCTCTCTAATACAAATCTAAAATCCCTACTCTGACGTAACCCCCTTTCCCACACGCCTCTAGCCTTAGTTGCTGTATATGGCGTTATAAAAAAAAAAAAAAAAAAAATCATAGAAAATGGGTTTTTTTGAATAGTAAAATTTTGAACAGAATGTTCAACTTTTAAAGTTTTTTTTTAATTTATTGAAAATTGCTTGTGTTCTGTAATATTTTGTTTCAGTTTTTTGAATTAGATAACTAAAGCTTTAAAAGTGTTGTGCATTCTTTGAAAAACTGTTCAATTTGAGAAAAACGTTTCCAAGTATTGAAAATTGTATAATTCTTAGAAGAACATTCCAGTTTTAAAGAAGTGTTAGTCCAAATTTTGGAAAATGTTTTTCGAGGTTAGAAAATTGTCCCAATTTTGAGAAATTCTTCAATTTTAAATTTCTGAAATATTTTTCAATTTTAGATAATTGCACAAGTTTAATGAAATTTTTCAGGTTTTGCTAATAATCGTCAAAACCAAACGACTGCGTTTGAAAAAAATTGACACAGTTATTCAAGTGGCCTAAGTCCAGCAATGCTCGAATCATTATCTTTAAACTTCGTTGACAAAAATTACATTTTCATTTATATTTATATAGAATTTCACAAGGCTCGCCAGCCTATCAGACAAACGTAAAAAAACCCTCCAAATATAAACTGAAGGCATTCTCCATCTCTCAAAGAACATCAATTAAAATTGCAAATTAAGGCGAATTTCTCGAGAAAGCAACAACAGCCAAATAATTTCGTAAAGGAAGAACGCTTTTAGCGTTTAATTTAATTTCCACGCCTTACAATACGTAAGTATTATTTTACGAATCTATACCAACACCTCTTCAACACCCAAAAGGCCAAATTAATGTCTGGTGATATTTTTCATTTCGAGTCTATCGCATGGAAAATGTAACAAGTCAGAATGCTCGAATTCGAATAATGCCTTAAAGCAGTGATAAATTACGATTAGAAATTTAATTATTGCGAAACGAACGTATGAAAAATTATTTAGAAAATCAACGGAGTACCTACTTACTAAAAATTGTATGCACTTATTTTTTTATTAGGTGATGCTGAAAAAATGTGAACATTTATTAAATTAGGTGTTAATTGTTTTCGTCAAACTGCATTGGCAAAGAGTTGAGGAAATCCGTTTTCCATGGGCTACTACATTTCAACATAAATCTTTATCCTGCGTACCTATGTGATGAGCGACCTATTTCACGAGAGTTAATAAAATTGCATAACTGGTTTGCCGTAAATATGAAATTATGTTTATTAGGTATCTACCCATCTACCACTTATCTTTGACTTGATAAGTACTTGCCTCTCACCTAGCAACTACCACTCACCTTCAAAAAGTTTTAAAAATTCACCTCGATGGTTCCAAAAATGTTCGGAATTTAGCACTCCGAAAACCCACACACCTCAAAATTTTTTTTTGGAAGAACTAAAAACTGATTCGTTGAGAAAAAGAAAAATATAAAAAATCAATATTGAGAAAGGAAAATGATAAATCGATAATTGAGGGGCTTAGTTCCAAAACTCACTTTTGCCAAAAAAAATCGATGTCGTTTTTTTTGCAGATTTCGATTCAGTATGAAAAACTGAACCAGAATCCGCAAAAAAAACGACATCGATTTTTTTTGGCAAAAGTGAGTTTTGGAACTAAGCCCCTCAATTATTTTAAAAAATTACAAAAAAAAATGAAATGAAAATATTTTAGTAGAAGAACAAAAAACAGAAATTTTATTTTGTAGGATTTAAAACTTTTAACAAAAAAATTGAATAATTTTAGAAAAAACCAATGAAATTTATAAAAATACTTATGTATTCAATGTCAATTTTTGATTTAAAAATAATCTTTCAAAATATCAAATCGATTTTTAGAAAAAAATTGTAAAATTAAAAACACCTCTTAAATGGGAGGTATCCTCACTCAAAGTAAAATTTTGAGTCGAAACAAAAATAAATCGAAAGTACATCATAAAAGAACCCCATATTCGAAATTCAAGGTGCCAAAGTTCACTTCTTGAACTTTGATGAATTTTTGAAATTTCAAAATTACCTCATATCGCCCTGCAAAATATAAAAATTTGATCTAATCAACGAAAAAAGCTGAAATTTGGTACCTATGTAACCAATTTTCGACCTCCCGAATTGATTAGAAGCGGTTTCGAGACGGTTCGAAGCCTCCGGAAAATTTTGGAATTTTCCAGCACTGGAGAAAATCCCAGAAAAATGGTCCAAATGAATTTCAGCACCTATAATTGCGAATTATTCATATTGGTCACTCATTTGACCGAGTGAAACTCAATTTTTCAAAATTTTGTAACTTCGAGTTGAAATTTACATTTTTCGACAGAAAATTTTCCCGAACAAAATATGAATTTTATTCGATGTTATGAATTTTGGAAAATTGTACTTTAATTGATCAAATAGGTCACCAATGTGGATAATCCGCGGTTATAGGTTAGGTACTAAAATTCATATGGACCACTTTTCTGAGCGTTTCAGCAGTGCTGGAAAATTCCAAATTTTTCCAAAGGCTCCGAAACGTCTCTAAACCTCTTTCGATCGATTTGAGAAGTCGAAAATGAGATATTGTACTGAATTTCAGTTTTTTTCGTTGATTAGATCAAACTTTCATATTTTGCAGAACGATGAGATAATTTTAAAATTTTAAAAACTCGCCAAAATTCGAGAAACGAACTTTGGCACTTGAAATTTTGGGTATAGGGTTCTTTTATTACGTACTTTTAACTTGAGTACTGTTTTTTCGGAGTCAATTCCCAACGAAATTTGCATGAAAAAAGATAGGCAAATTGATCCTCATTTTTTTTCGATATATGACTCATTACTTCCCATTTTTTTCGAGGTATGTACAAGTTGATTCCCATTTTTTTTTTCGGGGTATGTACAAGTTGATTCCCACTTTTTTTTGAAGTAGGTACATACAAATTGAATAAAAAGGTAAATATTAGGTATTGAAATTCAGAAAAAAATGGAAATTTAAACTCGAAAATCGAAAATTAAAAATCGAAATTCGAATATCTGAGATTAAAAATCAAATAGGTTAGTACCTTGGTACTCCAGGTGATTGTTTTATACTTTCTTTTTGAAAGCTGAAGAGAATAGACAGCAAAAAAATTATGACCGCAGACCCCGGACTTCAAAACGACGAGGTAAAAATTCCTCCCCCTAACTTCGCATTACCTCTCCCTATGAATGTCTTTACCCAAAAATACCATTAGCATAAATTTTTCATCAGGGATCCTAAGAGAATATTATTTTTTCATTTTTTTCAACATTTTAGTAAAAAAAATGAAAAAAATGGGGAAATTTTCCCTAATATGATATAAAACGAATATTTTAATATTAACGCCCATTTTCCTTGCTTTTTCCTAAAGGGTTAAATTAAAATATTCATACTCTCGACATTTCGAAGAAATATTTTTCAATTTTTTCCTGAATATTGAAAAAATTATATTTTTAAGGAGCTCTGAAAAATAGGATTATGATTAAAAATGGGGGCCAATGGTATTTCTGGGTAACAGAAGAAAAAACATTCATCATTTAAGTCAATCTTCTCGTGGCATCTCCTGGATAACGCTACTTGACTGCAAGAAATTCGGAATCAAAACTTGTACATACCCCCCCCCCCCCCATTGTAATCAATTCGTGCATGCTTACACTGAAAATAAAATGGGAATCAATTCGTACATACCCCAAAAAATGTGGGAATCAATTCACACATTCTGAATTCAAGGAATCAACTCACCAACTCCTCTTTAGGCTAGAAGTGCGTGAAAAAAAAATAAACATGAAAAGTAATTCTTTCCGAGCACCTGTCACAAAAAATTGGATGCAAGTAAAAAGTGAGCACCAATAGTATTTTTTGGCAAAAAATCTCCATTATCAGGGTGTCCATTTCAGAAATTATTTTCTCTGACTTTTCCAGGTTTTCCAAACCAATTTTTCAAAAATTTCCAGACCTCTTGAGTATGATATTCGTAAACCAAGGAGAAGGGGATTGGGGGGGAGGGGGATTTTTCACGTGATGTACTTACATTCCGAAATTTTGCATCGGTAAGAATGAACGACTTTTTTTTCAAAATCACTATTAGATACTTTTTACGAGATCTTTAGATGCCCCTCTTCGGGTCAAAAAAAGATTTAAGTTCAATACTGAAAATTTTTGAGCCCACTCAACTCCCGCTCATCGCAAAAATTTGAAAATTTGGATTTAATAGAAAAATTGTCAAATAAAAAGGAAAAACTAAGTATTCCAACACGAAATTAAGACAGTTCTGAAAAATGAAACAAATTATGCCAGGGTGTCTACCATATCAAGAGAATGAAAATTCGGATTTTTCGGGCTAAAAATTCAAAAATTTCTTCACATTTCATTTCCCCTCCCCCCGCTCCTCCCAAATGATAAACACATGCCTAAAATTCATAAATTCACGCAATCCTTGCAATTTTTTAGTTAGTGCCAATAAATAAAAAAATCAATGAGGAGGTGAAATATATATCATTTTATAGAACCATATAAACTTTTGAGAAAAAATATCTTAAAAAGATGAAAATTCACCACTTTATCCTCATACATGTTTCAGGCATCATAGCAAAATTCCGAAGAAAAAGGTGACTTTTAGTGACCTTTTTTGAGAAATCAAAAAGTGACCAAAAAGTAACCAAAAGTAACCAAAAATTCGATTCTTTCGGGAGATTTTTTTTTAGAGTTAAAAGAGGGCCGAAAATTCAAGAAAAAATGAGGAGAGGGGGTCAAAATTCAATGAAAAAATTAGGTAATCTAGAAATCTAATTTTTTTTAGTGTCACTTTAGGAGCCAGATATACATAATTAATTTAATTATACAGATTTGGGCAAAGAAAAATTGAAAAATGACGAGATTTTGGGAGCAAACAATTAATATATGACCTATATCTACTCTCTAAATCTAAATCAGTTAATTTTCGTGAAACTGTGTCTTTTTGAATCAGTGAAATGAATTTATTTGAAAATATGTTATATTTAAAATGTTTGATTGATTTATTTTAGTCAAAATTATTGATTTATTCTGTCAAATGGGGAATTGATTAAAAAATCAATCATTTTACTGATTTAGAAAAAGAATTATTGAAATACTGCCCGAGTGAAGCGAGGGCAATTTTTTTTTGAAAAATCATCAACTTTTAATTTTTTTTCTTAAAGAATTTTAAAAAATAACAATTTTTACTTGAAAATTTGAATTTTTTCTTGAAAATGCGAAAAAAAGTGACTTTTAGTGACCTTTGGATGAAAAAAGTGACTTTTAATGACCTTTGGATGAAAAAAGTGACTTTTAATGACCTTTGGATGAAAAAAGTGACTTTTAGTGACCAAAGCCGAAAAAAGTGACAAACACCTTAAAACAGTGACCTGCTATGATGCCTGAGTTTTCCAAAACATGACTACTAATTTCAAATTCTGTTCTATTCCCTCCCCTTTCTTTTCAGCATCGTGGTCAAGAGTATCATGGCATTCCTTTTGTCATCACAGCTCATTAAAAAGTAATTTTTCAAAAACTTCGGAATTTAGATAAATTCTGTAGAAAGACAGCGTGTAAATTACTCCGAGCGTAGCGATAGATTTTTTTTTTTGAATAATTCATAATTTAATGGACAAAAAACATGCATTTTGAATAAATTATGAATAAAAAAAATCAGATAAAAGATGTAATAATTTTGCTAGAGCGGAGCGAGAGTGAAATTTTTTGGAAAATTTATAATAAAATAAGCAAAGAAACACTTTCTAAATTATTTATCCTTTTTTTTTGAATTTTCGAAAAATTCCAGAGAAAATTCCAAAATTTCCTGATTTTTCCAGACCACCAAAATTCCCTGACTTTTCCCTGTTTTCCATAGAATGGACACCATGATTATCAATAGTTCTGGTGAAAGGGTACCGGCGGTTAAGATAGGCGAATCTGCCCCCGACCGATGGAATTTGGTTCTTAGGGTCTGAAAACCACGTGGTAAAAATTTTGGCCCCCAACTCCACTCCTAGCCACAGTTATTGAACAAAACGTTACTTTTTTCAGGCTTTCCATTAAAAATTTTTATTTCTGCGAGTTTTTCACCAAATTTTTTCAAATTTTCGTGAAGTGTACCCTATACTGAGGGGTATCAGTGGGTGGTTTGAAAAAATTTTTTTGATGATTTTTTCAAACCTAAAATTGCGTTTGAAAATTTCAATTCGAGTTTTCTACACGATGTTTCAGAGGTGCAATTTTGAAAAAAATATATTTTATGTACCTAGTCCCATATGTACATCATAATATTTTTTCAGAATTTTTTAGGTGGTGGAACACCTTGAAAAATGAGAAAAACCACTTTTTCACAGCGTTTTTCACCCATAAAATGGTCATTTTTGGCCGAAAAATTTTTCTTGTAATTATATTCCAAAATACGTATTTATACACGACTTGTCAGATTTTCACTTCATTTCATCTCTTTTTCGCGATTTTTGTAATTTCAAGTCCAAATAAGTACAGCACAAGGCTCGAAGTTGAATATCTCACTTTATTTTCCGTACGAAATTGTCATACGAAAAAAATTGCAACAGATTTATGTTCAGCAGCTCAAACTACTTCAGTGAACTCCATTTGTATGGTCAAGGCATTCAAATTTTGAAATTTTTCAAAATTCTTTACATAGGTAGAGGTACATTCTGCTAAAAATATTGAGGACGTTTGGGAATAGGTATGGGTTATGAGTTGAGTAAGGGGATGAAAATTCTACTAAGTTTTTTGAAGTCTAAATGCAATTTCCTGGCACTCTCTCTCCCCATCCAATTTTCAAAAAAAATCAAACCACCTCCCCTCTCTCTTATCACAATTTTCACAAAATTTTCGATCCAATCCAAATTTTCCAATTTTCCCAATGATTTTTCATCCAAACGACCAACAAATTACCTAGAAAAACTTATTAGTTATCAATTAGCGTCCTCGAATGACTATTAACATTTTCCTCTCACGGGAATACTTTCCTTAATATTTCACAACAAAACCACGATTATAAAGAAAATCGTCGCTCATTAAGATCAACATGCGGAAGTGAGCAGACGCGAAAGGATGAAAAATAAGGAAAATTGATCTTATTAAAGCGCCTATAAGGAAAACAAACCCATTCACCTTGGCGTTCACGTCACCATCGTATCGCAAGTATGGAAAACGGAAACGGATTCGATTAAGACGATGCTACGTTATTTTCGATGACGAAATTCAATTCGTTGTCGTTGGAAAATGAATTCATAATGCACACGCGATAATATGTAACCCAGGCACAAAACCCAGAAAGGAAGAAGCAGGAAGGTAATGAATAGGCTAAAATTAATGGTAAATTTTCATCTCATCTATTTGTACAAAATAAATACCTATTCCTTCAGTTCTCAATCCGAATATCGTACTCGGAAAGAATACATACGAGGACTGATTCTCCTTCTACATTAGGATATTTAGGGGCGGTGGGGTGGGGGTGGGGGTGGGAGGAATACATGGCGTGATGAAAAATTCTCGAGCATACGAATTTATTCGTAATAAATCAGCCTTTAGGCCACGTTTGCGAACCAGCGAGAGGATCGAATCGGTAAATTAAAATTGGAAAAACACATTAGACACGACGTCGGACGTCTGCGTCTACGGTCCACTTGGACTATTTATATTCATAATGATGGCTGTTTATTACGACCGACGACCGGCATCGGCGTGGCCGCAGACGGCGTGATAATCAAGCGTGCTTCGTTCGTCGGCCGTCGTGCGAAATCGTAAAATTTCGGAATACCATTTATTTCGGCGGGGTTTTTACCGTGGTGCTTATTTAAACATAAGTGAACAACCCTGTATACCTACCGAAGCTTTTATTATCAAAGTTTTATTGCTTTACACCCTTTCGCTTGTCTGTTGCCATTTGTGATTTGACTTCTTTTTTCGCGTATCTCGCTCATCGTTTTCGTCGCCGTTGCTACCGCCGGTTCTCTGTCGTACTTTTTTTCCTCTTCGCCACTCCGTTATCATTTCTTTTTTCGCACGTGGTACTGGCGGCAGGTTTTCGTTCGATTTTATGCCTGATTAGTCGCGTGTAAATAATTCTACGTAGATACGTATTCGTAGCACTTTTTACGTCAATTTTTATCGTATTTCGATCTTCTGCTCGTCGCAGGTGAGTTTTTAGTCAATTTCAGTAGCTTTTTTCCATCCTGAAATAAATATTTTTCTGGAAAACCCAATTTCGATTATTTTTTCGCCAATAATTATCAAAAATATTGTACACTTGAATTGCCATCCTGGCTGGTTTTTTCGATTAAGAAATAATAATTTCCAGTTTCATTTCCACACGAAAACCCACCCTGTTTCGTATCTTGTTTCGGGTTAATCGAAGATATAAATTAGATACTTTCTAGATTACCTTTTCGTCAAAACCCAGCTGGCTTTTTAATTTACGTACGGGACCCGGGTCGCAAAACGAAATTTTCCCGGTCACGTGATATCAGCGCCATTTTAAAAATCACTCGCCGTGAGATTATTAATCTCGAGCGCGAATTCCAGATGCCGGTAATACTTGAATTTTTCCAGCACCCGAAAAAAAGCCCGCCGCTATTCATCTTTCGAAATATTTTTTAATTACGATTCTCGCTCCTCTCGCCGAATACTGTGATAAAAAGTTATTTCGTGTTTTTTTTTCTGCCATTCGCTATTCTCGCGCATCCCCGACTTATTTATTTTATTAAAATGTTAATTTTACCGTTCGCGGAGATGAATAATTAACGGATTATTTCATTTTTTTATTTTATTTTTTACTTCCAATTAAGGCGATAATAATTGCGTAGCTTTTTTCTCCGCCGCCCAGAACAAGAAAAATATTTGGAGAATTTTAATTGGCGACTTATTGCGAAGCTCGATCGCGAGGTGCAGCGAGGCGACGGCGCATGATTATCAACAGGTGTGTTGACTCGGGTTGGTGGGGTGGGAAGAAGGGGGTTGGTCGAGAGTGCATGCGATAAAGTGCGGTTTTGCTAGGGAAGGTTCACGATCCATATTATATGATGAGCGGATGAATGATCGAAATTAATGATTTGGATCAATTGAATCGCGATAGTTTAGCAAATAGAAAAAAATAAGGGCGGATGGTTGTAATTAAAAAGAATTACCAAAGGCCATTATAATTCGAATACATAAAATTCGATACAAAATCATAAATTGTTTTCACAAAAATCTCCCCCCCCCCCCCAATAAAAATTAATCGGTCTCACACTTGATTTTTTTTCATATACTTAGATCATAAGAAATCTGAAACCAAAAATTTTCACGAAATACAATATACAGGGTGTTCCATGAATCGTCTGCCAAACATATTTTTTTGGATATAACCGGGTACCACTAAAAAAAAACTTGAGATGAACATGTTGCCTATCTTAAGAATTTAAGGGGCAAATGCTGCTTCTAAAAAAATCACGTCAAAAATTTTTTTTGACCATGGGAATGGATAGTATTTTGAAAACTGAACAAATTTTCACTATATGACTTTTTGCCTAACTCAAAAATTGAAGGGGCTACAAAAACTTTTTTTCAAAAACAATTTTAAAAAAATTAACTAATCAAGGGAATGGATAGTACGTTGAAAACTGAAGAAATTTTGTTCTGTGCACTTTATGCCTAACGTCGAAAATGAAGGGGCTACAGCTCGCGCAAAATACGTGAGCTTCAATTTTTTTTCGAATTTTACCAATTTTGAATGACCCTTGGCCCCTTCATTTTTGACGTTAGGCAAAAAGTGTACAGAACAAAATTTTTCTGTTTTCAACGTACTATCCATTCCCTTAATTAGTTTATCAGAAAAAAAATTTGTAGCCCCTTCAATTTTCAAGTTAGGCAACAAGTCATAATAGTAAAAATTTGTTCAGTTTTTAAAGTACCATTCCCATGGTTAAAAAAATTTTGACGTATTTTTTTTAGAAGTAGCATTTGCCCCTTAAATCCTCAAGTTAGGCAACATGTTCATCTCAAGTTTTTTTTTAGTGGTATCAGGTTATATCCAAAAAAATATGTTTGGCAGACGATTCATGGAACACCCTGTATTTTGGAGAAATATTTTTTGGTATCTAAATACTATTCAGAATTATACTGAAATCCAATTCAATGTGTCTACCTACTGGATCTGGAAAATTGAAAATATTTTTAAATTCTTCGCGTTTTTATGTAATTTTTCAGACTCCAAATTTGTCAAAAAATGCCCATTTTTCTTCAGGATATCATACTTTTTAAGGAATTTTATGATATTTTTTTGACAATTTCATAAATCAGGGAACATTATTAAAAGTTTGATAGCAAATTGTTAGGTAAAACACTGAATGCACATGCAAATTTTTTTTTATCGCCAATTAAAAAAATTCAGGCGAAAAATGTTGAAAATTCCATCTTTCACATTAACTGTTGAAAATCTTACCTTTTTTTTTTTGTTTCGCTTGTTAGTCCAGTCATTTTAGGAGTTGGCCCCCAAAAATTAAATCCTGATTTTTTTTGCGTTTTACGTTCGTAATGGTCCACTACACAACATACTAAAATGGACACCCCACAATCCTCCGCTAGCCCTCCCCCCCGAGAGGGGTAAATGTCTGCTAAAAACCGGTTTTTCGTAAATATCTCCTCAAATATGCCTCAAAATTGAAAAATAGTTATGAACAATCTTGTTCTACGTGTAATTTCCTATCAGAAAGATTTTTTGTTTTTTCAAAAACACTCACTTCCTTGACCAAAAATTAAAGGTAAAAACATCTATTTTTCAACAATTTACCGCATTTTTTGAAAAACCCGATACTTTTGTGAATATCTCCTAAAATAAGCCTCAAAATGGAAAAATGGTTATGAACAATCATGTTCTACGTGTAATTTCCTATCAGACAGATTCGCTTTTGTTCGAAAACACCCACTTTTTTTAACCAAAAATGAAGGGTAAAAAACACCTATTTTTCCAATATTTACAGTATTTTTGGAAATTGGAAAAATATACGTTTTTTACCCTTAATTTTTGGGCAAAGAAGTGAGCGTTTTCGAAAAAAAACGAACCTGTCTGATGGGAAATTACACGTAGAACATGATTGTTCATAACTATTTTTCAATTTTGAGGCGTATTTGAGAAGATATTCACGAAAACCCGGTGTTATAAATTTTACAAAGAATTTTTCATCATAAAAATTGATAATTATTATGTGAATAAACGTCTTAAAAATTAATAAAATCGATAAAATTTTATAAAATAAAATTACTCGTAAATAATGAAGAAGGAGAGGCGATAAGGCCTATTTTTGGACCCGTCCTCCCACAACCCTACGTGCGACCGCTCAAAATTTGTTGGATTTAATGCCCTGAACGAGATTCTAGCGTTAGTTTACCCAAATAGCCCCTTTTTGGGGCAGGGGTTCCAAAAGTTGGCAATTTCATAGAATCATGGTAACCACTGCGTAAATGTTTTTCTCAATTTTTTTCTTGCAATGAATATTTATTAGAGGTAGCGAAATGTTAAGTGGAATAATTTCGTGGCATTGAACCCTCAACGATCAAAAATGGAGGGAGGGGCAGGTTTTTGGACATTTTATACCGTCATTTTGTGTCTTAGTTGTTGAGCTTCACTGAAACACTTTTTATGGTTTATTAGCATTCGAAAAACCACCAACCTGTAAAATTTTGAGCACAATTTTTTTTTTGCATTGGTGCTTAAAAATTCAATTTTTGACATTTTTTAATTTCTGTGATTTTGAGAACCCCTGAAAAGCTAGAAAGTTGCGATTTTTATGTATAATCACTAATCCTGGTGACAAATATCAATTGAACTCACCTTATATTTGTCACTCTAAAAGATAATTTTGGGACCCCTACTTTAGAAACCCCTCAAAAACAGACTGAGAAATAGTTCGAAAAAAATTAATAATTTTACATTAAAAATACAGTAGTGATCGTTGGAAAATTTTTCACACAGTTGCAATGGTAACCTTTTTCTTAAATCTAACAAATATTTAAATTCAAAAAAATTTTGGGGAAAAATTGCAAAAAGTACTCGGAGAAAAAATTGTAAAAAGTATGAAATTTTGATAAAATTTGATCAATGAAAATAATTGTTCTCAGCCATCGAGAAACTATTACTTAGATGTAGAAAAGTACGAAAAAGTACGAATTTTTGGTTCTTATTTTGGTATACAAACCCCATTTTGTAAAGTCGAAATCCATACCAAAAATTGACAAAATTGAAGAACTTTTCATATTTTTTTTTAGCTCACTTTAATACTAATATCGAATTTTGACGATTAAATCTCGTGACTGGGAGGCCGAAATTGAATAATTTTAAATACTAAATGAGTTGTCCCAATTCATGTTTTTTGACTCCTTGGACAGGGTGTCTACCGATTTTTCAAAATCAAATTTCGCGACTTTTTTCTAAGGTATCTAGTATTTACCTCTCAATTTACCCCCCCCCCCCCCAAATCAACAAGATCAAATTTATTACCGTAAAAATTTCATACATGGAAAGAAATACGTCTTAAATTTAAAAAAAAAAATGCAATTTTTCACAAAAAATTTACAACAGTGAATTATTTTATGTTAAAGAAGACAAATACCTAGCTACTGCCCAAGCGAAGCGAGGGCGAAATTTTTTTGAAGAATTTATTTAAAAAACAGCAAAAAAGTGTCATATTTCCAAATTATTTCTCCTTCTAAATTTCTAAAAATCCCACTGAAAATTCCAAAATTCTCCGATTTTTTTAGATTTTCCCGAGAATGGACACGATACTCCCTTTGAAAATCCCAATCGTGACCGCTACTAAATCTCCCACAAGAAATTATTTTTTTCGCTTCAAAATATTCAATTGTCTGAAATAGAAGGGAAGAAGTCTTATAATTTAAGAATGGGGTTCGAAAATTTTTAGAAAAAATGTTCAAAAAGGTAAAATTTCTTTATTTTTTTTTGTTTCGTACAAAGTGAAAAAAAATTCAAGTAATTTCGGAAAAATTCGCGACTTTTGATGAATTTTGAGTCAATTTTGCAACTTTTTTGCAACTTTTGCCACCGGTAGACAGTTAGACACCCTGTTGGACCTATTTTGGATTATTTTTTGACTCTAAACGCAGAAGTAGACATTCGGGGAGGTGAGATGGGTCTGAAATTGAAAAATTTTCAATCGAGTATCAAAATCTATGTTTTTTGACTCCTTGAACCCATTTTTAGGGTCATTTTTATAATATATGTACTAGGTAAAAGGAATGACTAATGGGTGAGAATAGGGTCACTAAAACTTTGCACTGAATAATTTTCCAATGTGAACCCTTCTCCTTCGTCTCACTCCACAGGGTCATTTTTTTAGTTTGTAGTTAAATGACTTTAAAAATGGATTCTGGAATCTAAAAACATGGATTTATGGATTTCAATACTCACTCGAAAAAATTTTCATTTTATTCACACCTCACCTCCCCGACAGTCCACATTTCAGGGACCAAGTTTGGACTGTCTTGAAGAAATTAGGAATTGAATCGAAAAATTAAATTTCAATCGAATTCAACGTCTCAAAAAACATAATCAACCTGATAATTGTAATTATGCCATATCTCACTCAGTTTTCGATTTTTTTAAAAAATTTTGTCCCAAATTTTGGGCTCTTTCTACCCTGTTTAGGGGCTGGAGGAAAATTATGTCGGTGTTGCATGTTATAAAGTTACCGAAAAATGTAGAAAAAATTTGAGAAAATTCAAAAAATGAGAATTTAAACCTAGATTAATTGTAACAGAATGACTCAAACAGAAAAACTTCATCTAAAAAAATAAAATTGAAAAAATAATCATGATTCCACTTACAAATATTTTTTTGTGGATAATAAATCATAAAAAAGCCACTTAACAAATAAATGTGATGATTTAAAAAAAAAAGGGTTGATTTTGATTCAAAGCTCGTCAAATTGAAAGCAGAAGCAATTTTTTATTCAATAGTTGGAAAGTTAAACTGATAAAGAAGTCACGATTTCAGTTCAGATGATCTGCGTAATAATTTTCAGGTCAAAATTGTAATTTTTAAAATTCAATTTTTTTTGTCAAAATCATGATTTTCTTATCAAGATTTCAGATCTCACGAGTTTTTAATGACCAGAAGTCGATTTCAAATCGTGACCCTCAATTTAGAATTTAAAAAATCGTTTTATTACGTTTAAAAAAGACCCAATTTCGGTCCGGGGTACGAAAAAAATTAGGAAAAAATCTTCGTTAGTCGTGATTGAAGGGGACATGGCAAGGCTTCGTCGAAGGCCGGTAATTAAAACAACGCCGGCGCCGTCGTTCCCTTCTTCCAGCACCCATCCAGACGTAAAACGATAACGAACAAATGCAAACATGGTCGATTAATTATTCAAATTACGTAAAATCTACGCGTTGATTTTCGATTTCGATGTTGCGGCGAAACGTCTCCTGAAATATTTCAATTCGGCCGCAAACCGCTCTCGTCGTATTCGTATAATCTGCAGGATGCATACTTTTCAACGTTCCTCGTGTACCACCTCTACTCTTCGCCCCGATCGTAGCATTTTGGGCATCTGCCGGACAAATAAATTGCCTATTTTTTTTTACGGCCGTCAAGTTTTCGACCGTGTCGTGGTTGGTAAAGCGTTAAAAAACGTGGTGTAATTTTTTCACATTGTGTGGTTGCACGAGTCAGCGAAAAAAATCGCTATGTTTTGAATGGGGCCAAAGTGTAATTAGCCAGCAAAGCCGAATGAACTTTGGGCTCGTTTCATATTCCGTCGTCGCTCGCAGCGAAATAAAAATAATAATAACGACGATACACGATGAAAATTAATTCCCCTTATCAAATTGGATCGGACAGAAGTCATTTGAATTTCCTTTCGTTTGTAAATGATTTCTTCTTCGGATGGCGAAAATAATTGGCTTTTTATTTACCGTCAGTATTTTAATCTAATATTAACCCTTTTTTTCATATTTTTAGAAAATTTACATAATTAAGAGGGATGTTTTTTCGCGGAAAGGACTCGCTCGAATATTTTCTGTCGTGTTTGTTCCGTTCATCTTAATAATTTTATGTCGAGCGGTGGCGCAGACAATGGCGGGCCGGGCTCATTTTGAAAAAAGCTTAGCCCGACTAGTTATTTTTAAACAACTTTCGATTTTTTCTCAAAAAGAATTCAAAAGAAGTAGACAAATTACAAGTTTTTTTGTACTGATGAGCCAAATTTTGTTTCTCGATGAATCCCTAATTCAAAATAAGAAAGAATATAGGAAAAATTACAGCTTTTTTAATGAACTGTATACAGAAAGTTTTAACATGTGCACTAAAAATGAAATCAAAATTGAAAAACTTGAAAAACATGTTCGAAAAATTCCGAAAAAATTTGGAAATTTTGTAGCAGAAGCTCGTTTAGAATTTGATGAAGTAGAGTAAAAAGATGATTTTTTATATTCTGTTTTAAATTAATTCCAAGTTCAAACTTTTTCAACTTTAGATTTTTTAAATATCTGTGATTCCAATTTTTTCAAAATTGTACCTAATTTTAACATTTTTCCAATCAGTAAAATTTTTTTAAACTTGAATTATCTAAAAAAAAGTTCCAACTGTATAGTTTTATGAAGGGCTTCATTTTAGACGCCCCGCCCATTCAAGGGAGGAGGATGAGAGTGGGTTCAAACGATTGTGGGTTTGTCAAATTTTTAGATCTGATCAGATCTGATGATTTAAATCTGGGCAGATCAAAAAAGGGGTCAAAATGTGATATTTTTCAAAATTAAAAAATTGCACAAACCTTTCTGTGAGTAGCACAAACGATTGGTACTGTTATAGTTTTTATCAAGATTACTTTTCAAGTTTTACAGAAATCATTTCTGACGCCCCGTTCATAGAAGGGAGGGAGCACAAATGAAATTAATGCCAGCACAAAAGAGCACAAATGATTGACCTCACCCCTCAATCTTTAATGGGCGGGGCACCATTTTTGATGCTCCGCCCATAGAAGGAAAGGGGATACAAACAAAAATGTAAGCACAAAAGAGCACAAACCGAACACACTCAATTGACCCCACTCTCATCTCTCATCTTGAATGGGCGGGGCACCATTTCTAACGCCCCGCCCTGACCAATATTCATTTTCAGGGGAAGAGGGCGAGCACAAACGAAAATAATGCCAGCACATGAGAGCACAGATCGAGCACAATCGATTAGGACTTCTCTCCCCCCCTTGAATGGGCGGGGCGTCTGAAATGGAGCTTTTATCAAGATATTTTCAAAACTGTTTAAAAATTATTTATTGTATTGGAAGAAATTTTGAAAAACATGAAGTCGATTTTTTTTTCAATTCAAAATTGGAAAAAGTGCTAAGAAATTTTCAATTAAAAAATTTGAGGAAAAATTTGAAAAATTTTGAAAAATTTTTCTAGTCAAGTAAAAGAAATTATTATTAAAAATATGAAATTAAAAAAATTCCCCAATTTCAAAATTTTTTCCAACTGTAAGTAACATTTCTTAAAATTGAATTTTTTTTAGAATTTTTTCCCACTTTTATTTTTCAATTTTTTTCCAACTTTATATTTTTTCTTGAAAAATTTCTTCCAAATCGAAAATTGTTTCCAATGATTTAAATTTTTTTCATCTTCGAATTTTTTGAAATTTTTTCCCCTTATGTTTTTCTGACGTCGACTAAAAATTATTCAAGAAATTCGAACGTTTAAGCGATGAATTTGGACTAAATAATTGAAAAATTTGCTACACTTGCCAAAAACAGCCGAATTGTTTTATACCTAGCAATTAAACTTGATTATAAAAAATTAATTATATTTTCATTTTTTCCCTCGATAATCGTTTTTGAATAGAGAGCATTTTATGCGAATGGTAATTTTCTATTCAGGTGTATGTCAGGCCCGTAGTCAGGATGGTTTGGAAGAGGGGGGGGGGGGCAAATGACATCCCGGGAGGCAATAAAAAATGAGAAAAATTAAATGATACACCCTTCATTTCACAAAAATTTACATTCATCTTTCAAGCAACAAGAATTTCTTTTCAAAAAATTCATATTAGTTACTCACTCAAAATCTTCAAAATCGAAGTAAATTTTTTTGATCATTAAGACAATTTTTTGATGAAATTTTTCAACAAATTTTAGTAGGAATATTGCTAAGAACCTTTTCAAAAAATAATTTTAATCCATGTTGATGAAAAAATTTTGTGATTTATTTTTTAAACCATTGAATGAAAACCGTGAATTTTTTGAAAATTGCGGAAATCAAAATCCAGTTGGCAGAACTGTCGTGAAAATTTTTGAAAAAATTTCATCAAAAATTATATTACCCGACCAAAAAAACTTTGGATTCGTAATTTTTCAACCAGCTTGTAAAGGCCAAAAAATGGATCCAATTTCGAAGTCACTTGTGCGTGGAGTGTATAGAAACTCAAATCGCATATTTTAAAGGATGATCAATGTTTTCAGCAGGTGGTACTATCCAAAAGTTTATAAAACTGTGAATGTTTTTTTTTTTTAAATGACAAAACTTTGAGGTCTCCCAACTCCTAGTTTTGTTTTTCTCGGAGTAGGAAGAAGAAAGGGCTTGAAAAATTTTTGAGAAAGTCTCATACGGTACTCAACGTAAACTATCATATCAATTTTCATCAAAATTCAAGATCAGTTTTTTTTTTTCATCCACTCTAATTCATATTCTTTACATTCTAAGAATCGAACAGCATTTTTGATCAATTTTCCAATTTTTATCATTTTGTTTTACAAAGATAAGAAATTTGAAAAATGTATAAGGTCATGGTAGGCATAGTATTACTGTTTGCTGCCCAAAATCACGCTATGCTGGTTCAGAATTTTATAAATTTTCCAACCTTATTAATTTTTTTATTTTCTTAATGTGAGTTAAAAAAAAACTATTGAAATATCACCCAACCTGGATCAAAATTGTAAAAATTAATCTCAAAATTTATTAAAGTGCCACAACATTGCAAAAAAAATATTTTGTTTTGAATAATTTCTGAGAATTATTGAGTATTTGTTAGGATTTCTAAAAATTCTGACTTTATTCACAAACTTGGTATTTTAATGAGAAATTTATTAGAATTAAAGAATTTAAAGCGAGTAGAATTTTTAACATTTTGAAAGGGAATTGATTCTGATCGAAATTTTGAGCTTATGGAATCAGATGACCACATGGAAGGATGCTATAGAGGCAGCTTTTCCATATTTTGGTTTTTTACAAGAGGTTTTTAAAAAATTTCTCCAGGGGGACAAAAGACTGCTCCAGGGAGGCAATGCCCCCCCCCGTAGCTACGAGCCTGGTGTATGTTCACGTAAAATATTACCTGAGACCTTATTTCTCACCCCTCCCCCACCCTCGATGAATGTAAAAAATATTTTTCTCCCTGGTAAATTCCCCATCCCCCCATATGCTTGAGCCCTTCTGTGTTTCAAAAATTTGCCTAGATCCGCCACTGATATCGAGCTGAATGTCAAGGCTTTGCAAATATACACTTTCAATCATTTCTTCGGGTGCTTTTCCCAAAAGGGTGAATTCTATTCAACAGATTTGGGAGGTCATTACATATCAAAAGAGGAGGGGACCGAGTTGATACGCGAACAAGCAGAATAAACTTTCAATTCGAACCTATGTACAAAAAGGCTTTTTCGAGCAATACGACGAATTTTACGCCAACAACAGGATAAAATATCGCTGGACAGGCTCGAGGTATACGTATGCGTGTGAATGCTTTCATTCGACTTTAAACTATCACACTCGACATGATTGATTTTTCTTTACCCAGCATATACCTACAGCATGACTGTACCAATGCGTATGTAAAATTGCGATTGTGATTACTTCATACGGTTTGAAATTGTAAAATGACATTTGCTTGATTGAGAAAATATCAAATCGAACGACAATCGCGGAAATGTTGGTTATTCGAGTTGTTTTTGTTTTCGACGCGAAGGCGAATTCGTCGACGTTCTCGCAACGTGTAAACAAGAATTTCCGTCCTTTTACTATATTATTTTTGCACTTTTGTCGAGCTTTGTTGGACGAAATTTTAATTCGGTTATTTCCGTTCGAATTATTGCAGATGACGGATTTCGACTCGGAACGACGAGCTCTATTATTGCAAATTTTCTGTATTCGTCGAATAGCATTTGTTTTTAATACGTATTGCCAACGGGTTTCTTTTTGTTCGAAACGAATTTCATGGAAAAGTTGATATTCCTTTTAGGTAATTAGAAAATCGGTATAAAATTACGACTTAAATTTTCTCAATTTATAAAGCAGCGAGGTACGAACGTCGATAGGTAAAATTTGTAAAAAAAAATTCATGTTTTGTTTCTTTCCATTTCTCGCTTTTTCGATACGATTTTCATTTAAGAGGTAAAAGTTGCTTAGATATTGTTGAAAAAGGTCGCAAACATTGTTTAAATATTATTTGAAAAACTATAAAAATCGCTCAGATATGCTTTTGAGCTGAAAATGTTGAAAAAATTGTTACAAATTGTAGAAATGACGTCGAAAGTTTTTGAAATGTTGTGAATACGGTTCAAATATTCGTAAAAAGTACGAAAATCACTGGAATTTTTTTTTAAAGTGAAAATTTATTTGAAATATTCTGTGAAAATTGTTAAAATGACATTGAAATTGTTCAAAGCGTTGCACAGTGGGATCAATTGCGATTTTAGGTGGACAAAAATCGAAAAATCGAAGTTTTCCAATTGAAACGAAAATTATGCCAAAATGTGGTTTTGAGTGGGTATCATTTCACATTATTTTCAGCCTTTAAATTCATATTTGAAATTTAGTTTGCCCTTATGTGGTTGAAAATCCTCCTTTCTGTCGGGGAAAGTGCAAAAAAGCAAATTTATGACATTTTCGAGCGAGGTATTGTTGTTTGGCATGTATTTCAAGCTTCTAAGCTCGTATCAGAAGATGAAGAATCCTCCCCACCTAATCTTATTTATCATTTTCAGTATGTATTTAGAAGTTCAAAATACATAAAACTGTCCCTTGCACTGCCTCCAGGTGCTCAATTTTCAAATTAGGGTAAAACTAACTTCAGATATGAATTTAGAAGCCCAAAATACATGTAAAACGACACCCCACTCGAAAATTTCACAAAGTTGCCCCCTGCACCCCCCCCTCCGGGGCTCAATTATCAAATTAGGGAGAAATTGACTTCAGATATGAATTTGGAAGCCCAAAATACATGTAAAACGACACCCTACTCAGAAATTTCAAAAATTTGCCCCCTGCACTCCCCTCAGGGGCTCAATTATCAAATTAGGGTAAAATTAACTTCAGATATGAGGGGCTTGGTTCCAAAACTCACTTTTGCCACGAAAATTTACTACGTTTTCTTTGCGGATTTGGGTTCCGTTCTTAATGCTTCACGACTCTACAATCTCCATTTTCATGTTAACGCTTCGACTTTGCTATAATAGACGTAAGAAAAGTAACTTTGGTGTCGAAACTCACTTTTGTCTAATCGTTTACCGTTGTTTTCTCAAAAAGTATATTTTTGGCAAAAGTGAGTTTTGGAACCAAGCCCCTCATATGAATTTGGAAGCCCAAAATACATGTAAAACGACTCCCCACTCAAAAATTTCAAAAATTTGTACCCCTGCACCCCCTCCCCTAAGGGGCTCAATTATCAAATTAGGGTAAAATTGACTTCAGATATGAATTTGGAAGCCTAAAATACATGTAAAACGACACCCCACTTGAAAATTTCAAAAATTTGCCCCCTTGCTCCCTCCCCCCTCCCCTTCAACTTGAGGCTTAATTTTCAATTTAGGGCCGAACCAGCATGAAAAACGGGATCAGCGCTTCGAAATACCCTAAATTCGGTACACTTTAGACCGGTAGCGGCCGTAATGACAAACGTATAGATTTTTGTCCACCTAAAATCGCAATTGATCCCACTGTGCGTTGTAAATAAAGCTTCATTTTAATAAAAATGGAAAAATGACGAAAAATGTGGTAAAATCTTTAAAATTGTTTGAAAATTGTTCGAAATGTAAGTAAACATGATTAAAACTAGATACTTTTCATGACATTTCAAACTACAATTTTTTAATATTTTGAACAAATTATTCGAATTTGGTCTCGTTTTTACATAATTTTCCTGAGATTGAATGGTTATTGATCAAATTGAGGGGCTTGGTTCCAAAACTCACTTTTGCCATCAAGGTACATTTTGAGAAAACCACGAAAAACGATTACACAGTGCGCGTTTTATGTTTCGATGCCAGTTATGGTCTAGATTGATGAAGTTGGTGTATATGAAGAGGCTTAGGTAAAAAAAAAAAAAAGTAGTCCGCCATTGTGCTTTAAAGTTACAATTACCTATGGCAAAAGTGAGTTTTGATTCCAACTCATGATTTTTGCAAATTTTCATTACATTACGACGTTGAAAATTGGTTTTCATGACCTAAGAACAAAGTTTGACCCTAAACAACAATGACTTACCGGTTCATTTTAACAATGTTTTTTTCCCACTCATTCGGATTTCGAAGTCTTTTTGTAGTATTTCTTCGCCCGTTTGCCATTAGAATACCGTTAAGATCATTGCAACTTTGTTAACCACATATTATTTGATGTTATCAATCATTGTGCCGCTCAAAAATACGTTAAAAAAAAGTTGGCATCAAAACTCACTTTTGCCAATGGCAAAAGTGAGTTTTGGAACTGAAGTCACTTTTCGTTCGCGGATTCTCGCGGAATCGAGACATTAACGTGAAAACGGAGATCGTAGGGTTGTAGAGCATGAACAACTGAATCAGAATCCGCAAAAAAAACGAAATCGATTTTTTTGGCAAAAGTGAGTTTTGGAACCAAGCCCCTCAATTGTCTCTTATAAGGATACAAATTTTGTTATGTAAAATTAAAATTAAACAATTTTTGAAAATCTTTTCCTCAGTTTTCCTCACTTATGAAAAATTTTATGAAAATATTGTTTTTCCATACTTAGGTAGGTAAGTACCTACTTAAAAAAAAACTAATTGTATTGCTAAATTTGAGCCTATTCTTGAAATGATTTCTTTTTTAATTTTAAGGCAATTTCTTCAATATTTTTCCTTTTTTTTAAAAAACATTTTCATAAAAATTTATCAACTTTTCTCATATTTAAAATATTTTTTGCAAAAATGGAGTCGATTTCAATAATATTTGATCGAATTTACCTTATTTTTGCGAGAAAGGGGATCAGTGAATATTTTCAACATTTTCTCTCTTTTCCAACTTACTTTTTTTGTGAAAGTTCACCTGTTTTGACTCACTCATTGTGACATTTTCTTAATTCAACATTCATCACTTTCTTTTTTTTCAAAACATTTTGAAAATCTATCGATTTTTCTCATATCTTCAGCATATAATTTTTTTTCAAAGCTTTCGTAGAAACTTACCAATTTTTTTCATGGCACTAATAGTTTTTGAAGAATTTTAGCCAATTTTAACGATAACAATGGGCTTTAAAAAGTTTTAAACAAAATCGAAAAATATGGTAATGTTGGAATAACTCTTCTGATACCTAGAAGAAAAATGACTGAGGAGAAAAAGAGAGAAGGAAAGAAGGTAAATAAATTGGACAGGGACATAAGAATTTTAATGCAAATTTTTCGAATTCCATCTTATTTTTAAAACGTTATTCTCACATTTCGAAGAAACATTATTACATTTTATTCAACATCGCTGTAATAACACGTGAAATTTCTATTAATTTTGCTGAAATAACACAGATATGTTGACAATTTCTAATATTAATATTTTCCAATTTACTTTTCCAAGCTCCATTTCGCCCCTATTTCATCCCTCAACGAGTTTTCATCATTTTTCCCACGTTCAATACTTATTCATCATTAAAATCTCGAATAGAAAGGTATTCATCTCAAGTTATACAGTTATTCATACAGAAAAAAAAAAGGTGATCAAATGTATTCCGCACAAAGACGTCAAAAAACAATACCGCTATCGGCGATATTTTCGCCGACTACGTAAACGCGAATCGAAAGCAAGAGCTTAAATTGGTTATTTTTTTTGCAGAAAATTCATTTTTTTGTCGAGATTTCAATTCGCCGTTTTATCGTTGTCTCCTTGAAAATAACGACGCGATCGAATGACGAAAACTATACGAAATTCTTAGGATTTTTTCAAGTCTTCCTCTTGCAATTGATATACTCTCGAACGAGGTAAAATACCTTCTTTTCAATTTTTCATTCTCTTTATTGCGTACACTCTTCGTTTACGCGAAGAATAAGATGGAAAAAAGCGAAATTATTCACTTGAAAGAGTTCTAAATGCTGCCGGTTCTTGAGTGGGTTTTTATATTGAAAAGTCGCGCAACGCAAAATTTTCGCCGGCTAGTTCGGAAATATTTTTTTACCCCATCGGATAAGTATAGTACCAGCACATTGTGCCACTGTTGTGGACAAATTTCACGGTCGAACGTGCGCACTTACATAGGTTTTCCGACGTTACGTCAAACATATGGTTAGTTTGTTACAACATTTTATTCGCTAGGGTTTTCCGAATGATTTTATAACGAATAGACCCCTATATCCGTGGAAAATAAATCGCGTAAGGCAATGCGACTTGTTAGAACGTACATATATCATGTTTTTTCAACACACCATTTTCATTACACGAATACAATTTCTAATCCAGCAATTTGCCATGTTGCCGAGTTGTGTTGACAGTGGAATTTTCGATGAGATGTTGCAATAATCTTGCGTAAAGTTGACGTTAAAACGGTGTTGACTTTATGTTGAGGCAATACTGTTGAAATATTCTGACAATGTTTTTATTTAATTCGTGTGATAAAAATGTTGAAATTTCAACAACGTTAATGCAACATTGTTACATCAACTTTTTAAAACATTGCCACAATATGTTGAAATATTACAACATTCTGTGTGATGATTCAACATTTTGACAACATTAAAACAACATTTTGACAACCTTTTAGCAACATTTTGACAACGTTTTAGCAACATTTTGACAACGTTTTAGCAACATTTTGACAACGTTTTAGCAAGATTTTGACAACGTTTTAGCAAGATTTTGACAACGTTTTAGCAACATTTTGACAATGTTTTAGCAACATTTTGACAATGTTTTAGCAATGTTTTAGCAACATTTTGATAATGTTTTAGCTATATTTTGAAAATGTTTTAGCAACATTTCAGCAATTTCTTGACAATGTTTTAGCAACATTTTGACAATGTTTTAGCAACATTTTGACAATGTTTTAGCAACATTTTGACAATGTTTTAGCAACATTTTGACAATGTTTTAGCAACATTTTGACAATGTTTTAGCAACATTTTGACAATGTTTTAGCAACATTTTGACAATGTTTTAGCAACATTTTGACAATGTTTTAGCAACATATCAGCAATTTCTTGACAATGTTTTAGCAACATTTTGACAGTGTTTTAGCAACATTTTGAAAATGTTTTAGCTATATTTTGACAATGTTTTTAGGAAAAAAAGAGAGAGGAAAGCAACAACAATTTTTGACAATGTTTTAGCAACATTTTTGACAATGGTTTTTTAACAACATTTTTGACATGTTTTTAGCAACCATTTTGATAATGTTTTAGCTATATTTTGACAATGGTTTTAGCAACATTTCAGCATTTCTTGACAATTGTTTTAGCAACATTTTTGACAATGTTTAGCAACATTTTGACAATGTTTTAGCAACATTTTGACAATGTTTTAGCAAACATTTGACAATGTTTTTAAGCAACATTTTGACCAAAATGTTTTAGCAACATTTTTGAGCATGTTTTAAGCAACATTTTGACAATGTTTTAGCAACATTTTGACAATGTTTTAAGCTATTTTTGACAATGTTTTAGCAACATTTTGACAATGTTTTAGCAAAAATTTTTGACAATGTTTTAGCAACATTTTGACAATTGGTTTTAGCACATTTTCACGCAATTTTCTTGACAATGTTTTAAGCAACATTTTGACAATGTTTTAGCAACATTTTGACAATGTTTTAGCTATTTGACAATGTTTTAGCAACATTTTGACGATGTTTTAGCAACATTTTGACAATGTTTTAGCAACATTTTGACAATGTTTTAGCAACATTTTGACAATGTTTTAGCAACATTTTGACAATGTTTTAGCAACATTTTGACAATGTTTTAGCAACATTTCAGCAATTTCTTGACAATGTTTTAGCAACATTTTCAGCAAT
Source organism: Pseudococcus viburni (assembly GCA_033439095.1). Taxonomy (NCBI): domain Eukaryota; kingdom Metazoa; phylum Arthropoda; class Insecta; order Hemiptera; family Pseudococcidae; genus Pseudococcus; species Pseudococcus viburni. The sequence goes on from JAVBJF010000031.1 coordinate 886,855, forward strand.
TTCTTGACAATGTTTTAGCAACATTTTGACAATGTTTTAGCAACATTTTGACAATGTTTTAGCAACATTTTGACAATGTTTTAGCAACATTTTGACAATGTTTTAGCAACATTTTGACAATGTTTTAGCAACATTTTGACAATGTTTTAACAACATTTTGACAATGTTTTAGTAACATTTTGACATTTAGCAACATTTCGACAATGCTTTCACAACATGGAAACAATGTTTTAACAACATGGAAACAATATTTTAACAACAAAGAAACAATGTTTTCGCAACATTTTGACAATGTTTCAGTAACATGTTGGCAACTGTAGTATATATGAGGAGCTTGGTATCAAAGTGAGACACACTCCAGTGACACTCTAAGACAAAATGGACCTTATGTGTCAGAATTTTTCTTCTATTTCTTGTTCTCTAACTGTTGGAGAACAAAATCATTTAAGAAAATTAGAAAATTTTTTCTGACACATAAGGTCCATTTTGTCGTAGAGTGTCACTGGCGTATGTCTCACTTTGATACCAAGCTCCTCATATACACTTATGGGATTAGGCCACACACCCTGTAAGACCCACTACTTTCCCCACCTCCTGGCCTCACCCCATTTACCCCGCCCTTCCTCACCTCCACCTCTATCCCCTCCACCGGATAAGGAGGTAGCTGATCTTCTGTAAGAAATAAAATAAAATTACAGTTGGTACAACAAACGAATGTAGTTTTTTCTACATTCTCCCACCAAAAAAATTTGAGAAAGTTGAGTTGCCATTGGACAAAGTTTGAAATCAACGTGTGTTGTTGGTTTCCATGTTACGAGTCAAGTAGGAAAAATGTAAATTCTTTCATTGTACGTACTATAGTCTTACTGATAAAATTTGAAAATAAAAACTTACTCGTCAATTTCATCAGCAAAGTACCCCCAAATTCGTCACCAAGGTAAAATCTGAAAAAGTGGTAGAAAAAAATCACATTAAAAAAGTTGTAAAATTAAATTTAAAATGTAGTAGAAATAATAATAATATACTTACATTTCAAATGGGGCTCCCTCCCCAGGAGGGGGAACAACCCCAGTAGCGTAACTGGACTCCCTTCTGGGGGGGGGGGGGGGTCTGAGATATAGTGGCGTCGGGAGCTTTTTTTGGGGAGGGTAAAAATTGGTATGGAGATTTGGAATACCAGAAGGATTGGGGGGGGGTAAAAAGGGGGCCTTTTTTTCGCACGTCGTCTTAAATAGATGATATAATTGTGATTCTGATATGCCCGAGCGAAGCGAGGGCCAAGCTTTGAAAAAATTTGGTTTTTAATGTCCAAAAAAAGACATTTATTCGCGTTTTTAATGCTTTGAAAATCCCTACGTGATGTAATTTGGAGGAGGAAGTACATTTGATATTTTGTACCCTGGTCGCGATTTCGGGAGTACAACGTACTCCTCTAACTCCATTTTCCGACGCCACAGGTACATTTTTCAACGTTCAATTATCAGTTTTTATTACATAACAAAGAAAGTCAAAAGGGAGAGGGTTGTGAAAACTGACATGAAAAGTTTTTTTTTACGTTGAATTCAAAAATTGTTGTGAGAAAATGTTTCAAAAGTAGATAAAATTGAGGTGATTTTGATTTTTGAATGAAGTTATAGGAAAGCAGCAAACTCAGCCGAGCGAAGCGAGGGCAAAATTTTTTTGTAGAATATTACGTTTATTGCTATCGAAAAAAATATGGTTTTAAGAACACAAACACTTCGAATAAAAAATTCATTTTTGAAGGGCTTCTTGGGGGGGGTTTTGTCCCCAACCCCCCCCCCCCCCGTTATTTACGCCACTGGAACACCCAATTCATATGGTAAAAAGGTGGAGGGGGCCCCCCTCCCCTATTATGTCGTCCTCTTCGCCGTGTCTTTTGGCATCAGGAAAAAGGGAAAAAATACAAAAAATAGCCCATTGAAATATTTAAAAAATTTCCCAAATAAAATTGAAAAGGGAAAAAATTAATAATTGTTTTAGGGGGGACACAATGGGATAAAGGGTGGGAAGGGAAAACAATTGCTGGGGTGGGGGAATGAATGGCCTCATAATGTAGACAACATCATCATCATCATCATCATCATCATCATCATTGCCTTCAGGTCTAGAGAGAAAAAAGAAAGAATATAATTAACAGACTATTTAGAATTTAAAATAAATTTATTAATTAAAGAAATGAAATACTCACATATTTCCTTGTTGTTGCTGTTGCTGTTGTAGCAACCATCAGTGTTGCTCATGCTGCATTCAACACTGTTGCAATTAATGTAATTGATCATTACTGAAACAAAAAAATGTTATAATATTTTTATCACATTTTGACAATGTTTTGGAATCATTTTGGACTATGTTTTGGTAACATTTTGACAACATTAGAACAACATTTTGACAATAGTTTACACCATTTTCACAATATTTCAGCATCATTTTTGACAATATTTCAACAACATTTCAACAATTTTCTAGTGACATTTTTTGCAATGTTTTGGCTACATTTTGGACACAATGTTTTGGCAACGTTTTGGACACAATGTTTTGGCAAAGTTTTGGACACAATGTTTTGGCAAAGTTTTGGACACAATGTTTTGGTAACATTTTGGACACAATGTTTTGGCAACGTTTTGGACACAATGTTTTGGCAACGTTTTGGACACAATGTTTTGGCAAAGTTTTGGACACAATGTTTTGGTAACATTTTGGACACAATGTTTTGGCAACGTTTTGGACACAATGTTTTGGCAACGTTTTGGACACAATGTTTTGGCAACATTTTGACAACATTATAACAACATTTTGACCATATTTCTACACCATTTTCACAATGTTTCAGCATTATTTTTGACAATATTTCAACAACATTTCAACAATGTTTTAGCAACATTTCAACAATTTTCTAGCGACATTTCTGTAATGTTTTAGCAACATTTTTTCAATTTTTTGGCACCATTTTTGCAATGTTTTGGCAACATTTTGGACACAATGTTTCAGGAACATTTTGGACACAATAGTTTGGTAACATTTTGAACACAATATTTTGGACAACATTTCGACAACATTAGAACAACATTTTTACCATATTTCTAAACCATTTCCACAATGTTTCAGCATCATTTTTGACAATGTTTCAACAGCATTTTCACAATATTTCAGCAACATTTCGACAATTTTTTAGTAACATTTTTGCAATGTTTTGGCAACATTTTGACAAGGTTTTAGCAACATGCTATCAATGGATTAAAAACACTTCATTATTAATTCTTCTGACCAGCCCATCAAAACTTATGTAGTTTGGAATTCAGTAATTTTCCCGGTACCCAATTTATGGCATTAAATTTTCAATTTTTCAAAATTCTCCCAATCTTTCCAACTAATTTTTGGTAATTAAAAAATTCTTTTGTAGTCCTCCAAAGCTGAATTCCGAAAATTGATTTTTTTTTCTGAATTTCCCTCTCACGCTTAGTTTTGAATTTTTCAAACTTTTCCTGTATTCCCCTCTGAAAATGAACTTGGGTGGCTAAAATTCTCTAATTTTTCCCTCCAGTTCTGAATTCTGATTCTGAAACTGAAAGATTCTTCTAATCCCTCATCCTGAACCTAATTTTGAATTTCTGGAATTTTTCCTGTACCTCTTTCCAGAGCTGAAAATTGGAAATTTACCTGAATTCTCTATGGAATTGAATTTTGAACGCTTCAGAAATTTTTAACCCCTAATTTTTCTGATCGAGAGGTAAACATCGTTCCCAACCAGTTTTTAACACACGCCCTTCAATTTTATCCAACATTTTTTTCTTTGGTTATATTGTAAAAGCCATCATATCTGACTCAAATAACTTCAAGGAATCGAATGCCCTAAACTAGAAACGCCAGAAAGCCATTGAAAAAGTCCACCCTGTATTTTTTTTTTATGATTGGCAACATCTCAACAAAACTGACGTATTCGAGCTCTTTTTCAATTATGAATGTGGGCAAATTTGTATACGCATGTTTAGTTTAGATTGCTGCTATGTCTGGCAAAATATTTGTTAAGACTCTTCAAGGGAACACCCAGTATGATCCAATGCATCACTGGATTAAATGTTGAGTGTATGATCATCCTGACATATTGAAAGATTCTCACGATATTTTTATTGTACAAAATGCCCTCGTATTTTTAAGTATGAAGCCCTCATTTATATTTATCAACTTTCTTACTCGCATCTTGGCTTCAGCTGTCTACACTAAATCACGACTTCATTTTATCTACATTACGTTGAAAACTGTAAGTAAGTATCGTCGAAACGAAAACACAGATACCGACGAAAATTTCACATTAGGAGAAAAAACGCAGATAGCTTTTTCATTCGAAATTGTAAAAAGAAAATAAATTAATAATGTGGCGGACGTATAAAACATTATTAGCGACGTCAGCAGCAACGAACGAAGTCCTTGATCGGCGTATGTGTGTAGTGTAGAATATACGCAACACTGTATGGTACGGTGGAGCGACAGAACGGCCCCAGGTGCCCACATGATGAATTATTTTTCCAGTATAAACTAACTTCGATTAAGTACCATGCGTTTATCTCGTTCTACATACGTATATGGTCGTAACATATGTCAGAAGAGGTTTGAGTAAATGCACACATCGAATAAGGTGAGGTGTACCTTGCTACCTACTCATTATACTTACTCGGGTTCGGGTAGCTTTTTTTCTACGACATTACCCTTATTTTTTCACTTTTTATGTAGAATCCAGCTATGGTACGGTTGAAAAAAATATTCGCTTTAAATTTGCTCGATTGTACGTGGCGTGTTCGAACGTAAGAGTACGAAGTACGCGATATGTCTGCGAAGAAATTGTATAGAAAAATGCGATTTTAAGTTGTTACTATATTTTTAAGCAGTCTCGCGCCCGATTACCGCGTGGATACGCGAAACGTGTGATTTATTAGCCCGATAAATTCTCGTTTTACGTATAACAAGTTGAAAAGAAATGCCATTTTAGAATTCTCTCTCGTTTTTCCACTCGCAGCTACGCTCTTTTTCGTTTGATACGAAAGTTTTTGTTGTAAGGTGACTTGGCATGGACAAATATATCTCGTTTTTGTAAAAGGGTGTGATTTTTTCCACAAGCTGCAAGAGTTCGGCAATTGGGTTGTATTGAGGGAGAAACATTTGAGCCTGGATGCTAAAACCACCCTTAGGGGTTAAAAACTGGTTTTTCAGTTGACACTGGTTTTGGGCTCTTCAGGAGAAGTAGAATCAGAAAGGAATCTCGAACAACCCAAATTCAGATAATTTTTCGATTGCAACGTTTGAAGTGTGGGCGCAGCTTAAAAATTACCTGAAATATTAAAAGCTGAAAAGATTTGTAAAAATTATTTTTTGGGGAATACTACTTCCCCTAAATAACCTAACTTGTGAATTTGAACGAAATCGATGATTTTTTTTGAAACAGGCCCCCAAGCCTCATCCCCCTCCGTCAAGAAAGCACAAGGGGTGAGGCGATGTGTTTTCATCACACTCTCTGGACATCATAAATGGAACATTTTAAATGAAAAAATTTCAACTTTCTCGCGCAGTGGCGGTTCGAACACAAATGGGGGGGATGAGGTTCAAAAATTCTGGGTAAAAAATTCAAAATTGCCGAAAATCATTGCAAAAAATTCTCCATAACATAAGCTTGAAAAGTAACATCGTGTTCAAGATAAGGTCAATTTTTAATCTTGCTCACGTCTGGAAATTATTCCTTGGGGTTTCGAATATATTTCCATTGTTAAATAAAAGCCATTACTGCTCATCCTAGCTCATGAACAGCAAAATTTCTTGCATGAAAAAATGAATGACTCAGTCCTGCTCGTGCCTGAATTTTTCTCTCGGTAATTTCATTGCACGTGGTTGAAAAAACCTTTGAAATTTTCTCAGGGCCAGTTGTACAATCAATAGTTAAATCACTGGTTAGCTATAAAAAACAAAACCAGCAGTTGTAAGTTAAATGATGATTGGTTTGTACATTCATCAAATCATGATTAGTTAGTTAACCAGCCGTGATCAAACGTGAGTATCCTCACACGTCTATACAACAACGAATGAAATTGTTAGCTGATGACAAATGGATAAAAAATTACTGGCCACTTGTGAATTCAGCTGAAAATTTTGTTGATTTCTACAGGGTGTTCCATGAATCGTCTGCCAAACATATTTTTTTTGGATATAATCCAGTACCACCAAAAAAAAAACTTTGGATGAACATGTTGCCTATTTTGAAAATTGAAGGGGCAAATGCTGCTTCTAAAAAATCACGTCAAATTTTTTTTTTCAACCGTAGGGATGGATAGTACTTTGAAAATTGAACAAATTTTTATTCTATGACTTTCTGTCTATCTTTAAAATTGAAGGGGCTACAAAAAATTGTTCAAAAAAATTCTCAAAAAATTACCTGATCAAGGGAATGGATAATACGTTAAAAACTGAAGAAATTTTGTTCTGTAGACTTTTTGCCTAACATCGAAAATGAAGGAGCTACGGATCACTCAAAATAAATGGGCTTCAAGAAATTTTCAAATTTTCTCAATTTTTAATGACCCTTAGCCCCTTTATTTTTGATGTTAGGCAAAAAGTCTACAGAACAAAATTTTTCAGTTTTTAACATACTGTCCATTCCCTGGATCAGTTCATTTTTTTCAGAATTTTTTTTGAACAATTTTTTTTGTAGCCCCCTCAATTTTAAAGATAGGCAAAAAGTCATACAAAAAAAATTTGTTCAGTTTTCATAGTACTATCCATTACCACAGTTGAAAAAAATTTTTGAAGTGATTTTTATAGAAGTAGCATTGGCCTTTAAATTTTGAAAATAGGCAACATGTTCATCCCAAGTTTTTTATAGTGGTACCCGGTTATATCCAAAAAAATATGTTTGGCAGACGATTCATGGAACACCCTGTATTTTAAAAACAAACTGAGTCATCAGTTATCACATGAAAATTTTTTAAATACATTAATTTTATGTTGATGAGCTTACAAAAAAAAATTAATATTAAATTAGCAGTATTTTTAAAATCGAATAAATTTTGTTTTGTTAATTTTTTTGAAATCCAAAATCCAAAATGAAGGTACTATAACAATTTAGGTATGAAATTTCTTATTGATATTGTTCCAAATTTAAAAAATATATTCTTTAAAAAAAAATTTAAACAAATTATTCCCTTCAATTGATGAAAATTTTACACATTATAAAATAGTGGTGTTGGTGTAATTGGTTAACCCCTCGAATTTGGTGGGTTAAAAAAAGTACAGGTTAGCTCTTTGTTTAACGCTAAATGGCTGATGTACAACTCATAACTGCTCATAACAAGCAGTTAAGTAATAGCCAAAGGTTAACTATTGATTGTACAACTGGCCCTTAGTCTGCTTAATTTGGAAGATTATAGTTTCTATGTGAACGTGAGAGAAATAAATTTGACCCGAGATATGTATGAGAATTTTTTTAAATTTTCTGTCATCATTTTCTCATGTTAAAATTTTCAAACAAAAATTCAAACAAAATTTTTGGGGGCACACAACGGCAAATTTAAGGATTTGAGAGAGCAAAACTCGAATTTGCGACATGTTCCAATAAACCATCAAATAAGGGATTTTTCGATGTGCTGAATTCATTTTTGAATTTATTTTGACCCTAGACCATGAGCACCTCCCCCCTCCCCCAGGGCAGAATCTGATATTTTGTAAAATGTAGTGTTGGGTGTTGAAATAAATGTTTTTTGATATGCTAATTTCATATTTGAAAATATTTTGACACTAGCTCATTAGAAACCTCCCCCCAGGGATCCGGAACGGAATTTTTTTTCCGTTCCCATTCCAGTTCCCGTTCCAGTCATAAATTTGATTTTTGTACTGTTCCGGTTATCGTTCCAGCCATGGTTTTAAAAATTTCAATGGTATAGTTCCCATTTTGGTCATGAATTACCAGTTTTTGCCGGTTACCATTCCAAATACCGTTCCATTCCACATTTGTGCTTCAGTTTTTGTAAAAAAATGATGAAATATGTTAGATTTCATCAAATTTTTCGAGGTTTGGAACGGTAAATTGGAACACCAATTTCCTTTGTCAACCGTTCTGGTCGCGTTCCGGTCACATGATTACTGTTCCCGTTCCTGTTCCGAATTCCATTCAGTTCCGGATCCCTGCCTCCCCCGAGGAGGGAAACCCCAAAAATTTTGAAAAATATCATGTTGGAAGTCAAAATATATATTTTAGATGCGTTTGACCCCAGCTTGTAATATGAAAACAGGGACGTTAGGGGAAACGTTACCTATTCTAGGTTGAAACCAGATATATTACAATTTTATTGCCGCTAGAACCAGTTTGGAAAAGAAACTTATGGACCATAATATAAAACAAATTAACATGAAAATTGTACATGGTTTATTTTCATTTCATTCAAAAACACTATATAAAATTGCAAAACCAAACACACCATGTGAAAGGCCATGAAATTCTCTTTCTAATGATGTGTTTAAAAACCACATTCAACAAAACACAAGCGATCCAACATGCATTCAACTAACGCACAGTGGCAGCCGTTTTACCAAGCAGCGCGTAATGTAATTTTTATCGTGTTGCCAGAAGGACCAAATAATTTTTCAAGGTCACAAAATTGTTCGGGGTTATATTTGGAGAATTTTTGAATTTATTTTGACCCTAGACCATGAGCACCTCCCCCCTCCCCCAGGGCAGAATCTGATATTTTGTAAAATGTAGTGTTGGGTGTTGAAATAAATGTTTTTTGATATGCTAATTTCATATTTGAAAATATTTTGACACTAGCTCATTAGAAACCTCCCCCCCAGGGATCCGGAACGGAATTTTTTTTCCGTTCCCATTCCAGTTCCCGTTCCAGTCATAAATTTGATTTTTGTACTGTTCCGGTTTATCGTTCCAGCCATGGTTTTAAAAATTTCAGTGGTATAGTTCCCATTCTGGTCATGAATTACCAGTTTTTGCCGGTTACAATTCCAAATACCGTTCCGTTCCACATTTCTGCTTCAGTTTTTGTAAAAAAATGATGAAATATGTTAGATTTCATCAAATTTTTCGAGGTTTGGAACGGTAAATTGGAACACCAATTTCCTTTGTCAACCGTTCTGGTCGCGTTCCGGTCACATGATTACTGTTCCCGTTCCTGTTCCGAATTCCATTCAGTTCCGGATCCCTGGCTCCCCCGAGGAGGGAAACCCCAAAAATTTTGAAAAATATCATGTTGGGAGTCAAAATATATATTTCAGATGCGTTTGACCCCAGCTTGTAATATGAAAACAGGGACGTTAGGGGAAACGTTACCTATTCTAGGTTGAAACCAGATATATTACAATTTTATTGCCGCTAGAACCAGTTTGGAAAAGTTTGGAAAAGAAACTTATGGACCATAATATAAAACAAATTAACATGAAAATTGTACATGGTTTATTTTCATTTCATTCAAAAACACTATATAAAATTGCAAAACCAAACACACCATGTGAAAGGCCAAAAAATTCTCTTTTTAATGATGTGTTTAAAAACCACATTCAACAAAAACACAAGCGATCCCAACATGCATTCAACTAACGCACAGTGGCAGCCGCTTTACCAAGCAGCGCGTAATGTAACTTTTATCGTGTTGCCAGAAGGACCAAATAATTTTTCAAGGTCACAAAATTGTTCGGGGTTATATTTGGAGTGTTAACTAACCCCCGCTACATTTTTCGCATCATTCGAAGAAAAACTAAATTTTTGACTTTTGAACACTCAAATTCTCAAATATTCCACTGTGGGGCACCATGGCTGGAATTTTTTTTAATTAATTCTGTCGAGTAGTCACACATCACACATATTTTTTTCGGATTCCAAAATTGGGGGCATGGGGGCAACATGATCAAAAAAAATTAAAACCAAACAAAAACATGCATTTTTTCCTATTTTAGAAACTCCTAAAAAGGGAGATATCCCGATTCAAAGTAAAATTTTAAGCCGAAACAAAAATAAACTGGAAGTACATCATAAAAAAAAATCATTTCTAAAATTTCAGGTGTTGAAGTGTATTTCTGGAATTTTGGCGAATTTTTGAAATTTAAAAATTATCTCATGGTTCTGCAAAACATGAAAATTTGATCTAATCAACAAAAAAAACTGAAATTTGGTATATACCCTATTTTTGACCTACTTAATTAATTGGAAGAGGTTTCGAGACATTTTTGAGCCTCCAGGAAATTTTAAATTTTTTTTCGCGGAAGAAAAGCCCATAAAAATGGTCCATATGAACCTCAGCACATATAATCGCAAATTACTCATATTGGTGACCTTTTTGATTGATACCAGAAAAATTTTCCGAAATTCATGAAAAATCTATATTTTTTTCTGGAAAAATTTTCAGCCAAAAAGAAGGTTCTTAGCTCAAGGATATGAATTTCAGAAAATTTTACTTTAATTGATCAAAAGTAGGTCACCAATATGGGTATTTCGCGATTATAGATGCTGAAGTCCATATGGGCTATTTGTATGAGGTTTTCTCTGGCGCAGCGCTGGAAAATTATAAAATTTCCTGAAAGCTCCGAAACGTCCCGAAATCACTTCCAATCAATTTGGGAAGTCGAAAATAGGATATCTACCAACGTTCAGTTTTTTACCTCGATGTGTTCGTAGTGGGCATATTTTTAAATTTTTTCCTGGAAAATTTGTCGTCAAAAATATTGATTTTAACTAAAAGTTACATATTTCGTAATTTTATTTAATCAGATATAATCAGGCTCTTTTCAGTTCCAAGATATTGAGAAGTGTTTCAAGTGGACACGACTTCTGCGTCATACTGTATAATCTCGGAAAGAACACATCGCGTCGTTTCGCCCCCCAAAAAAAAGGAAAAAGAAAGGATCCGCGATTCTCGTAATAGATTATTGCACTTTAAGGCGAAAAAATTTCCAACCCGAATACAGTTATGTAAATTGTAAGTAGTATTTTTTTTCTTTAAACGCCCGAAAGCACTTTGACACGCCGATACTCGAGTAAATCCGAGCCATTATTATTCACAATTCAAAAGCTAGGTACCTGTCTCGACGTTGCCCCAGCTTTGGCGTTCTCTATTGGGAGAATAGCTGCGAAATCAGCTCGCAGTAAACCGTTTGCGATGAAAATGCGAAATTTTTCATTACTTCTTAATATTTTCTTGCTCGTCTCGACGGTATATTGAAAATAAGTATGTTAAAGCGATTATAAAACTCGGCAGGCAATAAAGCCGAGCGAATTTCAAATGTACCTGTGTATAGGGTATACCAAAGCGACGAAAACATTAAATTGAAAAGCTTATATTCTTCGGAATGAATCCGCCCGAGCTTTGTGAAAAGAGGAAAAAAAAACGTTACGCCGTCGTCTCTTAATGGCAATTAGTTTTATGGTAGTTTTTTACTCAAAAAACGTGAGAATGTTGAATACTACGGCGAAAAGGCCCGACGTGGTGGTTTTCTCCCTCCATTTCACAAGGGGATCGTACATATTGTCGAATATTACAATGTCGGAAAAAAATAATCCTGGTTTGCTTCCATTCGACGAATATCTCAAGGTATTCGAGGTATATCGAGTGTAAAAACGAGAATTGCGAAATTTTTCAACTTTATTCTCACTTAATCCGTATTTACCACTTTGGGGAAACGAACAAAAATAAATACAAATTAAAACGAAAATTTTACTTATTTTAGCCATTTTCAGATTATATAACGTGTTAGGGATAAGGTTGGGTTTCTTCGTTCGCCTTTACTCGACTTTTCTCGATTCGATATTAAATTTTTACCTGCTGCGAATTCTTCGTCGTGGCGAAATTATTTTTCGTCGTTGGATTCCCGAAATTTATATTACGAGACGAGATACTTACACGTGTGTGGCTTATTATATCGGAATTATCATGCAAACATTTTCCAAATTATTGTTCACGTATCTGTATAGTATCTGATGTAGGTGAGGATAGAGTCGTTGACTTGGTGTACGAATTTGGCACGGTTGTAGAATTTTAATAAGATGGATATTTCAGCGTATGTAAGTGTGAACGATTTTTTCGAAGTTGAACGAAATAGTTGAAATTGGAAAATTCACGAGATAATAAAAATGTCGTGACGGTTGCTCAAAATATTGTCAGATTATTTAGCGTGTGTGATTAGCAAATTTGTAGAAAATTTGATAAAATTTGTTACGAAATTATAGGAGAAATTCTCCATTATGCAATTAAAATTGCTCGCATTTTTGGGCAAGAAATTTTCCTGGGAAAAATTTAAAAATTCGCCTAATACGCATATATTGAGGTAAAAAGTTGAAACTTGGTAGATACCCTATTTTCGACATTCCAAATCGAATGGAAGCGGTTTCGAGACGTTTCGGAGCCACCAGAAAATTTTGGAATTTTTCAGTGCTGGAAAAAAGCTCATAAAAATGGTTCATATGAACATCAGCATCTTTAATCGCGAGTAACCAATATTGGTGACCCATTTGATCGAATAAAGTAAAATTTTCCGAAATTCGCAACTTTGAGTTCAAATTATAGGCGTGACTGCCGGGTGTGCCTTGGCACACCCTACTTATCCCAGATTTTACAATTTTTTTTTCTCCAGAGACAATTTTTTTTGTTAAAATTTGCTAATGTGTCCTGGTGGCAATATCCTTTTTTCAAGAACATTTTTAATACCTGCTGAAAACTATTTTGAGAAAAATTTCAGAAAAGTACATTTTTTTAAACATGGAAAAATCTGAGAAAATTTTAGGTTAAAGAAAATTCTGGTGTTGAAAATACTTGAAAAAAATTAAGAGTTGAGAATAGGTAATTTAAAAAAAATTGAGAGTTAGAATTTGAAAAAAATTCAGAGTTGAAATAAATTTTTGAGAAAAAATGAGATTCAACTCGTACCTACCCCGAAAAAAATGGGAATCTATTCGCCCATTCTTTCACATGGGTATTTCGTCGGGAATAAACTCACCTACAGTCCAATTTCTTGAAAAATTATTATTTTTTTGGAAAAACTTTTAAAAATTTTTGATTTGTAAAGAATCTTTCTTTTTAAGAAAATTGTTCAAGTTTTGGAAGATTCCTCAATTTTTGGAAAATCGTTCAGGCTGTGGAAAAAAGTCACTCTACTTTAGGAAAATTATGCAAAGTTTTGAATAATTTCCCAGTTTTTGCAAAATCATTGCAAGTTATGGAAAAATCATTCAAACTCGAGTACACAATCTCTGAAAGTTTAGATAACGTTGAATGCACTAATTTACATTCTTCTAATGGGATATTTTCTATCACGTTGTGAAAAAGTCCTCGAGTCATATTTTTCGATGAAAAGTCACTCGCTCAATTTTTATTTCAAAAATTCGCCAAAATTTGAAAAATAAACTTCAGCATCTGAAATTTTGCATATGAGGTTCTTTTATGATGTACTTTTGATTTATTTTTGTTTGGGCTCAAAATTTTATTTTGAGTTGGAATATCTAAAATTTCTGGAGCTAAAATTCATTTCTCGAATTTTGGATAATTTTTGAAATTTCAAAATTACCTCATCGTCCATCAAAAGATGAAAATTTGACCCATTCAATGAAAAAAAACTTAATTTTAATTCCGATTTTAATTCAATATTATTTATTATTTTGATTAAAATTTTTTGGACATAGGTAGACATTTTTTTTTTGATTTTATTGGAGAGCTCAAAAGTTTTGGCACATCCCACTCAGAAGGTCCAGTCACGCCTATGGTTCAAATTTATATTTTTTGGTTGACAATTTTACTGGAAAAAATTAATTTTCTGAAAACAATATAAATTTCAACTCAAAAGTTGCGAATTTTATAAAATTTTACTTCGGATAATCCGCGATTATAGGTGCTGAAGTGCATAGGGGCCATTTTTATGAACTTTTCTCCAGCGCACAGTGGGCCAGGAAACCTTATAAAACGCTTGTTTTGCACAAAAGCCCCGAAAGTCGTTCAAAAAGTGGTTACCTTATATTTTTGAGGTCGTAGATTTCAAATTTTGAGGTGAAAATTTTTTTTGAGTGAGTGGTGGGGCAGGAGAGGGGGGTCAAAATCAAAATTTCACTTCAATATCGTGTAATATGTTAAAATATATGTTTTCGAGGTCGTAGATTACGAATTTCGTACTCAAAAATTTTTTGGAGTGGAGGGTGGGGCAGGAGAGGGGGTTAAAATCAAAATTTCACTTCAATATTGTGTAATATGTCAAAATATATGTTTTCGAGGTCGTAGATTACAAATTTCGTACTCAAAAAATTTTTGGAGTGTGGGGTGGGGCAGGAGAGGGGGTAAAAATTGAAATTTCACAATAATGTCGTTTAACATGTTAAATGATTCAGAAAAATTCAAAAATTGGACCAAATTTCAGCTTTTTTCGTTCATTAGATAAAATTTTCATACTTCGCAGGGCGCGGAGGTAATTTTGAAATTTCAAAAATTCGCCAAAAATTGAGAAATTAACTTCAGCACCTGAAATTTTGGATACGGGGACCTGTTAAGATGTACTTTCGATTTTTTTTATTTGGGCTCAAAATTTTACTTCGAGTTGGGATACCTCCCTTGTTAGATTTCCATCCAATTTCTTCTCAATTCTGACATTAATGATTGCAAGTAGCAGTTTCAATATGTTCGTTAAAAGACTAACATTATTTTCAAAATTTATATTTTTCCGAAAGCCCTAGCTTCCCCCCCCCCTATGACATCCTAGAGAAAAATTATAAATAACAAAATTGTTTGTTTTTTAATGCTGTACAACTTTTGTTCCAACTTTTTTTTTCGTAAGTGCGTAATTTCGAAAGTTATAGCCGAAAAACCTAAATTAGAACCCCTCACTTCCAAGAGGGGGTCAAAATATTCAACAATTTTAGGGAAGTTCGGGAATATACTGAGCTTATAATATACGAATCTTCTTTTTCTGCTAATTTTTTTGGAGTTAGGGCCCTTTTTAAAAGATAAAACGTCCCCATTAAATGTAAATCCCAAATCTCAGTAATTCGTAATCTCACATTTCCCTTTTCAATCTCAAATTGTCATACGTACTCTCAGCCATTTCCTTGTTTCTTCGAGGAAACTGCGAAGATGAACCTTTTTAGTTTTCAATTTTTCAGTTATTTAGCAAGATTTTGAAAGTTTCAAGTGGACAAGACTTCTGTGTCACACTGTATTTCGTCTACAAGTGTGTAAATGCCGATGCATCGTGGTGAGGAGGTCGTTCACGTCTTCGCGAAATTTTCAAAACACGCCCGCGGTCCAGACCATTTTCTTCAGCTCGCTCGGTCCAGCCGAAAATAACAATAAAATGGTCGATAGAAGATTAAAATGTTACGTTGCGTTGGCTACATGTGAAAAATGAATTTTTACGTCGTGTAATCTTTTCTCTCGGCAAACATTCCAACCTACGTATAACTCGAGAGTGTAAATGCTACGTCGTATAAACCTCTTCATCCCCCTTTTTTTTTATCAATTGCAAATATACCGTAACATCGTCGAGTAAATTTCGCTTCGATAACGAGAGAGGCGTTAATTGTGTCATCATTAGAAAAGCATCTGCGCCGGTATTATATGAAACTTGTTATCGAGTTTTCAAAAATTACCGCCAATATATCACGTAAACTTGTTATTTAATACTTTTCTCGAGCGAGCGAGGGAAAAAAATAACACAGAGGAGGAAAGCGAAGCGAAACTAAAAGCTGGAACATTTCCTAATACTCAAAGCAATTACTTTACTCTGTTACTAGACACGTTCAATCTTTTATTGACTCGGACGAGTTAAACATCTTGCTCATTTTACTCATCCTTTCTCAATATTTCGCGCTTGTACATGGAAAACGGCGTCAGAAACTTTTTTCATTTGTTTATTTGATACGTAGACTTGCGGATGGGTAATGTTTTAAATGCATCGGAGCTCTTGCAATAAGCTCACCACGAGCTTTTACGAGTTGGTTTTAAAAAAGCCTAGTAATGTGAAAAATAACTCGAGTTTATTATCAGAATTCCGTAAGAATTATTTTTATATCAACTCCGGAGATGATTTAAACAAATGGAATAGAAAAAGGAAATATTGCAAAATAAGCAACGAAATAGGTACGTAGTACACCCTTTTAGGACTGGGCGCCCTCAAAAAAAAAAAAGTATACATTATACTAGGTGGTAAAGTACAGATTGAGAGGCGATTTTTATTGATTTTAATTTTAGGAATAAAGAAAAAAAATGTATTTCATTTTAATTTGTCTCTCAATGAGTGGCTTACTCAAGTTTTACATCTGCCTCCGAGCTGAAATTTAAAACTAACTGATGGAATTTGGTTCTTATGGTCGGAAAACCTTGTGGTAAAAATTTTGACCCCTACTCCTCACCTATCATTAGTTATGGGCCAAAACTTTCTTTTTTTCAGTCTCTTCATTAAGAATTTTTATTTTCGCGAGTTTTTAACCAATTTTTTTCCTATTTTCGTAGGTGGTACATCATACTGAGGGGTATTAGTGGGTGATTTTAAAATTTTTTTCGATGATTTCTTCTAGCTGAAATTCGTGTTTGAAAACTTCAAATCGAGTTTTCTACATGATGGTTCAGAGGTGCAATTCTGAAAAAAAAATATTTTATGTACTTAGTCCTTATGTACAACGTGATATTTTTTCTAGAATTTTCCAGGCGGTAGAACATCTTGAAAAATGCAAAAACCACTTTTTCACAGCGTTTTTCACTCATAAAGCGGTTATTTTTGGTCAAAATTTTTTTTTGTGTAATTATACTCCAAGATACGTTCTAAATTCTGATTCTAGGCATCAAAATACACCAACACACCCATTCGTGGCTTTCAAAATTTTTTCTGACGGAAAGGGGAGGGGAAGGGTCAAAAAATGAGGTTTTTAAAGAACAATAAACACACTCTCGAGAATTTTTTTTAAATTGTTTTTGGCTTGGGCTTATAGGAAATTTTACAGGGAATCGAATGGAACACACCGCAGACCTCTATCTTATTTAGAAAAAAAGTTATGCCTTCACTTTCCTAAATTCTGCGAAAAAATCTCATTTTTTTTTGCCTTGCCGATCAAAAAGTGACATTTGTGAGCAAACTAGGCATCCTATGACAAAAATTATGAGAACCAAAATTTTAGAAAATAAAATTTCCCTTCTGCTAGAAGCGGTTAAATTTTTCTTGGAGGCATAGTTTTCACGATATTTTTGAGTAAAGTTTAACATTAGTGGAGACAATTAAGAAAAAATGAATAAATAAAATAGTTTATGGCTGCCAGAAATCTTATTGCGAAAAATATAGAGGTTAATCGAGGGAGCACCTGAGTCACTCCACGTCAGTTCGTTCACGAAGTGGAAAATGGGGTCGGCGATTTTTTTTATTTTTTTCACGCGGGTAGAGCTCGATGAGAGATGACGAATGGCGCAAACCAGAGCTCCCGAAATATTTTTGGAGGGCAGCCATGGGCACTCAAAGTTTTGAGGTAAAATTGGATATGGTAAATTTCGAGCGTGGATAACTCGAAAGCTATGATGGGTAGAAAGTTGAAACTTTTTGTAATGTCCGGGCCTTTGAATAGCTTTTTGGCGATTTTTTCTTAGACCATATAGTATTAACATAGACCGCGCTACGGTCCATAAGACGTATGTTGTTACGGTGTTCCAACATTACACTGGGTCCACGGCGGAAAACGCGGAAAATGATCTAAAAACGAACTCGCGTCATTTGATTTCGCTCTAATTGTTTCTATGAGTCTCCATTGATAGTACAAATTGTTTGACTACCGATTTTCCGAATTTCGTTTGCAGCAATGGTCCCAATTCACGCGAATAAATACTGGGTCCACGCCGGAAAATACGATCAAAGCACCGAACTCGAACCAAAAATGAAGTATCCTCTCATTTCGCTGCAATTTTTTTTTTTATGATTGGTGCAAATTGTCTGACTGCTGATGTGGTATAATTTCTCTTGATTTTTCCCGCAGAAATGGGCCCAATTTATGCAAAATAATTAAAAAAATATTGTTGGAACTCGCCGCTTATCAGTAGCGCGGTCTATGTTAATACTATATGGTCTAAGATTTTTTTGGAAATCAGTGTTGCCACTTTTTTTAATACCAAAAATTAGCTAGAAAAGTTGAAAAGCGGTATTTTTGTATGAAGGACACTCTTCAAAAATGAGCTTTTGCAAGGGTGGGGGAGAGAAGATGAAACGTCGACCAAAATATCGTAAATTTTTAATAATTATTTTTAAGGTAATTTTACAACTGAAAATTTTATGAGGGAAAGCACGAAATTTTTTTGACCAATTTTTTTTAATTCTTCGAAGATGAGTCAAAATACATATGAAAAAAAACGAGGTTTGTATGATAAAAAATCCCAAAACGACGTGGTTTTTGAAAGAATTTCTCAAAAACCGAGATATTATGCAAATGAACATGAAAATTGTCATTTTTTTTCAACATTTTCAAGAGCCATTTCCAACTATTCAGCTTTTTTCATCTCTAAGAGGCAATTCTACCCTAAATCACCCCCTAAAATCAACCTCGAATCAACTTTGTTAAAAACACTTCAAAAATTTTCACACCAAATGACAAGTAATCAGCGATCGATGAAGCGAATGGGAGGATAAAGGTGACTGACTACTACCGATGAAGTTTTACCCTTTTTTTTTTTTCGAAATTTGAAGAAGTGCACAACAGTTGTGCCTAGACCTCAAAATGACCTGGTAAAAATTTCATTTCCAATTTTAAACAGTCTTTTCATGAACTTTCGAAAATTTTTCTTTCATGCTTTCCAACTTGAAAAATTGCAAAATTTTTCCTGAAGTGATGTCGGACAGTAGGTATGAACATTTTAACCTATAAAAAGCAACTGCAGCGATTTTCCATTATCCCCCTTCCCCGTTCAGGTCATTTTTTCAAAAAAAAAATATATTTTTTTTCGATAGTTTTTTTGAGTTGAACTAACATTTATCTATGGAAATTTTCTTCTGATTATTCACTTAATATGTACTAATCTAATTAATATGAAAAAAATGATATTTCTCGAGAAACCCTGCGAAAATGGAGTGACGATGAAAATTTTTAAACATAGGTAGTCAATTGAGGGTGTAATCAGGGGATGAAACTTACTTCTGTTCCATCTTCCATTCAAATTTTGAAAAAAAAGCAAAACGATCAGATCATTGTATCTCTTTTCTTCAGTAGCACATAAAAATTAACAAATTCTTCAAACAATTTCCAAAAATTGAAAATTGGTTAAGAGAAAAAAATATTTATAAATTGAACTGATTCACCCATAAACTTTAAAGTTGACAAAAGTACCCCCCGCAAATGACAGAAATACAGCATACTCGTATAAAAATGTTCGATTTTTTTTTTTTTGAAAAACAGTTTGCAAGATTTTTTAACCGGAATATAGGGAACTCGATAGTACAGATGTTAAACTGATTGTAGGCAATCTTTTTAATTTTTTTTTCTTTTTTAATATACTTAACAAAAAAACATAAAAAACAAATTTTAAAAATCATACGTGTATTACACGAAAATTAAAATGGAAAAATGGCACTTACAAATGGTTTTCAAAGAATGAGACTATTTTACTTTTACTCTATAATTTTAAAATTTCAAACAGAGTTCGAATCACCAGTATATCTTCTTACGGTTCCACCCGTCAAACCATGATTACCTTGAGTAACCCTGAGGGTATCGACTGCAATTACTTCACTGCTACTAACTGCAATTCCACAATGGCCAGTGGTATCACTTTCACTATTACCTATCTTTATTGCAATCACGTCTCCTGGTTGCCACGATTCCCCAGTTCCTTTGTATTCCCAATTTTCAATGATCATGGAACTTGCCCATTCCTCAGGAGTAAGTGGACCCTGCGAATTACGAGGAGCTGTTCCCACAACTTCATAAATCACGTCGTAGACAAACAAACTGGAAGTACGTTTTCCGGATTCGAATATGAATTCACCATCGATGGACATTTTATACATATCTCGAGCCCAAGTCGAAGATCCTATCATACGTGCCGCTCTGTTAGCAATACTTATTTGTCTCGTCTCGCGTGAGCTTGACATTTTCACAATCTCAAATACCTAGTCAAATAACTTCAGATATACGAAAAAAAATATGCGTTAAGAAAAATCTACGAATAAACGAAATTTGCACTTCGTTGCCGAACACGATCACTATCACGCACAAAAATAAATATGTACAAAATACCGTAAACCAATCAGATCTTAAAAAATGATGACACAATTTTGCCGAATTAATCAAGCCAGCAGAGAAAATTCACTGTACCGACGTAAAAATTTGAAAATGGCAATATTTAAAATTTATAAACGTGACCACATTATCCGAACCATCAACAACTCTAGACTGAACCGTACATTCAGAATCAGATCAACTCAAATAGAAAACATTGAATGATTCAGTATCGAGAATAATATGTCCTCATGCCGGAGAATAAGCAATTAAGCATTCTGCTTTACCGATAAAGATTATCATTCAATTTTAGGAAATTGACAAACTAAGTATGTAAAACATCTGCCACAATCACTAATCAGCAATAAACGCAACGCTTTCCGCTTGGACTCAGTCGAACCTCGCGATTCGTGATACGAAGTACGTAGAAATATCGAAGTAGAATGTTGTGTCTTCTTACGTCATGTCATTGTCATAAGTGGAAAAAATAGATCTCGACGAGAACCATTCAGTGGTGCCATCCTAAATTTTTTCCGGGTTTAGCAAAACCAAGATTTTTGGAGGGGAAAAACCTGGGATTTTCCGGCTGTAGCAAAAATTTTCAAGATTTAGTTATAAGAAAAAACTTCTTGAAAAAACACGTTTAAAGTTTTGTCTATCTTTTTCCCTGCTTAAAAATGAAAAAAATCGTTTTTTTTTTCACCCTGGCGATGGCGGCCTAAAATCATATCTTGGATTTTGACCTTTGGTGGAGTGATTTACTTTGAATGGAAGACTTCACAAACAAATTTTGAGCCCCGAGGGGCAAGGGGAGGGGAGCAGGAGATGTTCAAAGTGCACCTCCTTTTGAAAAAAACACGGTTTTTTGCGCTTTTTAACCAATCAAAATTGTGTGAGAAGCTTTCGTAGCACTTAAAATATGCGATTTGAGTCTCTACATCTCCCTAAACCATCGCCATCCTTCTCCGATCAATACAGACTGCTACCATGGGGTTGAAAAGTTGCAGATTTCAATATTTCAATAGATATGAAATTTTCACCAAGCTGGAATGATTTTTTTTTCATCGAGTAAGTGAACAATAAATTTTTTCAACCATCGAAAGTGAATTCGACTTGGATTGATTATTTTTTCGCCTGAAAATAATATGTATTTTTTTTTCAATCACTAAAAGTATATTTCGAAAATTTTTTTCGAAAATTTTGTATGTCAGAGCAGCCAGTTACAAATCGTCACATGCTACACAATGGAATTTACGTTGACCTCGAATTAATTTTTTTATCGTATGAAAAATTCACAATAATTTTGTTTTCAATCATCAGAAATAAAAAATGAAAAATTTTTCTTTGAAAATTTTGTACGTCAGTGCAATCAGTTGCTAATTGTGATATCCTGATATTATGAACTAGAAGGCATTATTTTTTCGTAAAGTAATTGGACCAATTTTTTTCTCCAATCAATAGAAGTATGTTTTGAATTTGAAGAAATTTTTGAGAGGTTACGCAGCAAAGCAGTCAGCCGCGTAAGAGAACGCTAGAAAATTGAAAAGACGCGTTGTAACTGGCTGCTCTGACATACAAAATTTTCGAAATATACTTTCAGTGATTGAAAAAAAAATACATAATATTTTCAAGCGAAAAAATAATCAATTCAAAGTCGATATAAATTCCGTATTTTGGAATTTTATGATTTGCTGTTGGTTGCACTGGTGCATAAAATTTTCACTTTTTTTTCAAAATTCACTTTCAGTGGTTAAAAATTTTTTTATTCACTTATTCGATGAAAAAAAAAATCATTCCTCATTCTAGCTTAGTGAAAATTTCATATCTATTATTGAAATATTGCGGTTTTTTTTTCAAAAGTAGGTGCACTTTGAGAACCTCCTGCTCCCCTCCCCTTGCCCCTCGGGGGCTCGAAATTTGTTTGTGAAGTCTCCCACTCAAAGTAAACCATCCCACCAAATTTGGTCAAAATCCAAGATATGTTTTAGATATTATAACTACGAGTATAATATTACAGAATTCGGGGACGAAACTTTGGCAAAAATCTCGGGGTGGTGGAAGGGGGTGAAAATTAAAAATTTACCGACTAATATGTATTATCAAAAAAGGAGAAATTTACCGACTCATAGTTTCCAAAAAAAAAGGTGAATTTTCCGACCACACGAATTGAAAATAAGAAAAAAAATCGTACATTTTTCGTGCCACTTTTTTAACCTATAAAAAAACTCTACTCTCTAATAACCTCCCTTCTAAAAATTCGAAAATTTTTTAAAAATTCCATTCAAAATCGCTACTAAGTTCCTTGATAAATGAGAAAAACAAATTTTTTCCATTTCAAACCATCATTTTGAGAATAAATTATGTAAATTTATCGAGCCCGAGCGAAACGAGGACTAAAATTTATGAAGAAAAATGCACTCAGAAGCTAAAATTTCTTCATTAAAATTCATACTTTTTTTGGTGCTACTTTTTTGACTTGCAAAAAACACGATATTCTTCAATAAACTCCTCTTCTTCCAAAAAAATCAAAAAATTTTGAAAATTCCATTCGAGATTGTCACCAAGTCCCTTAATAAATGAGAAGGACAAATTGTTTTCACTTGTAAATATTCAATTGTCTGGGCTGGAAGGGAATAAGTTTCGTACCAGTATTTTGAAAATGAATTGCGTAAACTCATTCAGCCCGGACGAAGCGAAGTCTATAATTTTTCAACAAAATGCATCCTAAAGCTGTTTATACATTTTTTAAATCAATATTTTAGTATTGAAACTTTGAAAGAGAAGCGAAATCCTCAACCCCTATCTGATACATATGTATAGGTATATTTTGGACATTATATGCTCGAGTAAAGCGAGAGTTAAAATTTTAAAAATTAATTAAGTATTCTCAAGAAGAAAAAAACCTAGTTCGTTTTTTAATGGTTTATTGTCTAAAAAAATTCCATAACTTGGAATAAAAATTTCATGCTCTTCAAAGATTTTTTAAACTAAATTTCGTGCTTTTTCGTGAATTTTTGCATAAAAATTTGCTTGACTTCATGAGAAAATGTCTGAAAAAAAGTTGTCAAATTTCATTCTAAATCTGCAAATTTTCTCAAAAAGTTCGCAAATTTCGTTTAAATTCATCAAATTTTGTTATAAATTAGAGAATTTTCTCAAAAAGTCAGCATTTTTTGTTATAAATCTATACATTTTTGAAAATTTACCAATTTTTAACAAAATTTAACTGAAAATCGGTACACATATTATTTTAGATCTCTTAGATCTCTCTAATCGAATAAATGTTAAAAAAGTACACATGTATTACGAAAATTAAAACACAAAAATGAAATATTTACAAATGGTTTTTTAAAAATGAGACTATTTACTGAATAATTTTAAAATTCATGGCAGTGTTCATTCAATAACCGGTGTATCTTCTTACGATTCCACCTGTCAAGCCATGATTACCTTTAGTTACCCTGAGGGTATCGACTGCAATTACTTCACTGCTACTAACAGCAATTCCGCAATGTCCGGTGGAATCATTTTCACTATTATCTATCTTAATTGCAATCACGTCTCCTGGTTGCCACGAATCCCCAGTTCCTCTGTACTCCCAATCTTCAATTTTTATTGGGCTGGCCCACTCCTCAGGAGTGAGTGGACCGCACGGATTATGTGGAGCTGTTCCCAAAACAGCATGAATCACGTCGTAAATAAACAAACTGCAGGTGCGTTTTCCGGGTTCGAATAAAAATGTACCATCGATGGACATTTTATGCATGTCTCGAGCCCAAGCCGAAGAACCTATCAGTCTTGCGGCTTGGTCAGCAATATTTATTCGGCTCCTCTCACGTGAACTCAGCATTTTTCACAATTTCAAATAGTTAAATACCTTCAGATACGGGGGAAAAAAATGCTTACGCCGAATCTATAAATGAACGAAATTTGCACATTGTTTTTCTATATCGAAACATACGAACATCCTACACGATCACATACTGCGCATCCAAGAAAATGAATACAAAACATCGTAAACCAATCACATCACCAGAAATTTATCCATTATTGCCAAAGTTGTCAAACGTTGAAATTTTTTTTGAAAATCTGTGGTGCGATTTTGCCAAGGTAATAAAACTTTACTCGGTAAAATGAAGAAGCCAGTAATTTGTCAGTAGAAAAAATAAATTGCATCGACGTAAACATTTATTTACCTAAAATTTAGGCGAAGTATAAAAATTTGATCGAACCAACGAAAAAAAAAAACGAAAGGTATAATACCCTATTTTCGACCTACCGAAATAGGTAATTGAAAGTAGTTTCAAAATATTCTGGAGCCTTCAAAAAATTTGGGAATTTTCCAGCACCAAAAAAAGAAAAAAAAGAAAAGAAATCCAACACTCAAGGACCCGCATCTCCAGTATTGATGACCTATTTGATGAAATAAAATGAAAATTTTCAAAATTTACCATGGTCGGTCGGTTCAAATTCATATATTTTTTTGGCAGCAAATTATTTCGAAAAAAACTGAAAAATACGCCGAAGACTACAACATACGCATTTAGATGGGAGGTATTCTGAAGCCTCTAGGAAATACCTTGGTACGGATAATCTAATCGACTCAAGGTTTGAGCGACAGTTACGAATTTTTAAAAATTTATGTAGCTACTTTAAATGATCAAGTAGATCACTAATGTCTATGGGTGATCCGCGCTTTCAGAAGCTAAAGTTCATAGGATCATTTTTATGGACTTCTCCTGGGCGCTGGAAATTTCCAAAATTTTCTGGAGGGTCCAACACTTCTCGAAACCGCTTTCAATCAATTCGGGTGGCCAAAAGGTATTATTCCAAATTTTAGATTTTTTCGTTGGTTAAATCAAATTTTCATATTTTTCATGGCGAAAGCAAAATTTTAGATTTTCAAAAATTCGACAAAATTAGAGATATGAACTTTAGCACCCGAAATTATGGATATGGGTTTTGGTGTCATTTTATGTTGTCCTTTCGATATATGTACTTTTGTTTTGGCCCAAAATTTTATTGCTGGTTGAGATACTTTCCTTGTAAGAAGTAGATTTTAGTGCATGAGATTATCGAAAAAACTTTAAAACCCGTAGCCATTTATAATGAACAATTTTTTTCAACTACTCCAAAAATTACAGTTTTTAATTCAGATAACAATTTGAAACAATTTATTTTTTTCAAAAAAATTTTATATTTAATCATTTTTATGGAAATTAAAAAAAAATTTTGTACTTATATTAATTTTTGGAACATGTTTTACTTTTCTTAATTTCCCTTCTTTTTCCAGGTCTTCCAGGCCAATTTTTCGAAATTTTTCAGACTTTTCACATATGATATTCATGAACCATGGAGGGGGGGGGAGGTAATTTTTTGGTGATGTATTTCAATCTAACGAATTTCTTTTTTCAAAATCACTACTTTATACGAAATTCTTAGATGCTTCTTTTTGTGCCAAAAAAAAGATTCAAACTCAACTCTGAAAATTGTTGAACCAGCCTCACCACAAAAACTTGAAAATTTGAATTTATTACAGAAAAAAATCTCAAAAAAAAATAATAAAACCATTTTAAAGCAAAATTACAAAGTTTTGAAAAATGAAATAAATTATGTCGGGGTGTCTACCAAATCATACGAATAAAAATTCGAATTTTTCCGGGCTGAAAATTCAAAAAAAAATTACAATTCACAACTCCTAAAACAAGAAGATTTGAGACCATGATAATATATACCAAGTAGAGCCAAGGGCAGCCAGCCCTTTCCTATAATATTGAAAAATTGCACTTTCAGTAAGAAATTTAAGATTCAAATTCATAAAAACTTTTTTTTTGGAAAAATAGCAACATTAGGAGAAATATTTACCTACCATTTCTACCGATACAGTGAGAATTTTTCAAATTTTAGATTCCTCCGCAATGAAACCAACATTTTTCTTTAATCCCGGCAAATAAGAGAAAATATGTACCGAACCACCCAAAAATTTAATCCTGATTTTTTTTTGCGTTATACGTTCGTAATGGTCCACTACACCACATACTAAAATAGACACATCCCATAACTCTCTGCTATCCCCAGGGGAGGGGTAAATGTCTGCTGAAAACCGATTTTTCGTGAATATCTCCTTAAATTAGCCTCAAAATTGAAATTTAGTTATAAACCATCTTGTTCTACGAGTAATTTCCTATCAGAAGGTTTTTTTGTTTTCTCAAAAACACTCACTTCCTTGACCAAAAATTAAGGTTAAAAACACCTATTTTTCAACAATTTACAGCATTCTTTGAAAAAATCGAAACTTTTGTGAATATCTCCTCAAATAAGTCTCAAAATGGAAAAATGGTTACGAACAATCATGTTCTACGTGTAATTTCCTATATGACAGGTTCGTTTTTTTTTTTTTTTTTTTTTTCGAAAACACCCACTTCTTTGACCAAAAATTAAGGGTGAAAAACGCCTATTTTTCCAATATTTACATATTTACAGTATTTTTGGAAATGATGGAAATACGAAGCTGATAATATTGTTTTTGAATCCTTACGACGCAAAGAAATGTTTCGTATCACCAATAATAAGCAATAACATCACGTTTAAAGGACTTTTTCTTTCCACAACCTCGATTTTTTAAATGCGGTATTCAATAGCCCCCTTATAATTAACGGTAGGGGTTGAAAGTCTTGCGGTGAATTTTTTTGGAATACCTTACCAGCATGTATAAAAAAATTATTCTTCACTAGGAAAAATTTGGGTACTTTCAGCTTCGTATTTCCATCATTTCCAAAAATACTGTAAATATTGGAAAAATAGGCGTTTTCTACCCTTAATTTTTGGACAAATAAGTGGGTGTTTTTGAAAAAAAACGAGCCTGTCTGATAGGAAATTACACGTAGAACATGATTGTTCATGACCATTTTTTCATTTTGTGGCTTATTTGAGGAGATATTCATAAAAGTTTCGATTTTTTCAAAGAATGCTGTAAATTGTTGAAAAATATGTTTTTTACCCTTGATTTTTGGTAAAGGAAGTGAGTGTTTTTGAAAAAACAAAAAACCCCTCTGACAGGAAATTACACGTAGAACATGATTGTTCATAACCATTTTTTCATTTTGTGGCTTATTTGAGGAGATATTCACGAAAAACCGATTTTCACCAGACATTTACCCCTTTTCTGGGGGTAGCGGAGGGTTATGGGGGGGGGGGTGTCCATTTTAGTATGTTGTGTAGTGGACCATTACGAACTTAAAATGCGAAAAAAAATCAGGATAAAATTTTTAGGGGTTAAATCCTAAAATGACTGGACTACTTCCTTAACGAGATCATTTGAATTAATTTCAAGACGATTTTTTTAAGGTAATATTTCTTTAAAAAATTTAAAATTCAGTAAATTCAAAATCAAGTTTAAACATTTTGAACCCAATATTTGAATTTTCCAAAAAAATTTAATGCTTTCAACATCTCGTTTGCAATTTTTCGTCGAGTTCATTGGAAAAGTAAGGGTGGGGTGGAGGGGGTGAAGCTTTCAAAAATTCTCTCGTTAAATTATGCTCGTCAGCGTTCTCTTGCTACCTCGTCAGAAAATCCTATGGGCGTCCATGCACACTTGGCTGAAAAAATTCAAAAATAACCTCATACTAAGTTTTGGACAGAAGACGAGTTAAAAGAGCATCGCAGTAATTTATGACATTCTCAGCTCATAAATTTGAAAAAATCCCAAAAAAATCGAAATAGACCGAAAACATATTTTTTTATTCCTCATATTGAACTCCAAACATCTTAAACTTTTTCAAAAAATCCATCTTAAAAATTAATCAAATCACGTCTTCGAAAATTCTACTCTATTGATTGGAACCTTCGAGATGGATAATCGAGCTAACAAAAATGACTGAAAAAATTCACTACAGACTCGTCGCGAGCTCGTTAAATTAACGAATTTTCCGAAAATACCTTCGATTAGAAAAATTAACGAGATTATATTAAGGCGTGTTTACACATAACGCGAACGTTTTAGCTTGATTAATTTAAAGCAGCTCGAAATATGGGCGTTGAATTAATTAGCGATATGATAAGGATCTAGTTTCACGTACAGGTATATGTTTCACGTGGAACAGCGAGCTTCTTTTTTTCCACATTATCACACGATCGGCACGAAAGGTGGAATTATTTTATAATTGATTTCGTATATGGTTCAACGTTAAACGACGAGCAAAGTAATAGGGAAACCTCTCGAGTTTTCGCGAAACTTTAAAATACTCGGGAGTAAATTTTGGTAAAACTTGTTCTTAACTTTTTGCCGCTAGCTTATAAGCGCATTTATTACTATCAAACTCTCTCATACTTATATCGTAGGTATCTTTACCACATACTCAAACTTAGGTATATTTTTAATCCCAACTACATCGATTAAATATACCCCCATTGACACAAATTTTCAATTTTTATTCCCCAGTATTTACATTTCCATGTTGGAAAAATAAGCTGAATCGCTAGGCCCAGAAATTCACCAACGTTGACACGAATTGCAATTGAAATTGATAAATTACCCTTACGGTTGACGACGATATGGAAAAATTAGAAAGCATAGAAGAAGGCAAATCGGAATTAGATATAGCCAAAGTACCAGCCAGCGGAACCGCTAATCCTATACCCGAATGCGAGATGGATGCTTTGCTTCTAGGACGAATCGGGGTAAGTGAATTTTTTTCCACTAATCAGTGTTACCAAAGATACGGTTGAAAAATTACACCCGAAAGGGCACCGAATTGCGGTATTTTTCATCTCGACAGATTAATTGTATTGTCATCAGCACGCGTACGCTGTTTCGTCTTTTAATTTATTGATATTTTTGTTTCACCTCTCATTTCGACGACTCGATTTACGCACCCAAATTGTCGATGGTTTTCGCACGAATCCGGCCTCGAAAAGTTTCACGGGCGTCGAATCGAGTCCTCCTTCGCAGAATACTCGAGTAATTTTCAGATTAATAATGCATCGAGATGCGACGGCGAAGTTCAAGACGAAAAGTCGAGCTAGACTGCTTCGATTGAGAATACGAGAAGAAATTAACTTCGCTAATCGAATACCGCAGGGAAATTTGATACTTGGTTCGTCTAGCCGGTGACTTAGTCTTCGAGCCTAGAATTTCATCCCTTTTTTACATCCAACACCTTCGGCATGTTGGCGAAATTTTCCACCATAGGGTATCCATACGTAATTCGACGCTTGTATAATTTTGTCACGATCTTTTTAGCGAATTTCACCAGACAGCGGAGCTATTTTTGTAGAAATGAGACACCCCGGGCGGGTCTGTCTATTCGCACATGGAATGAAAAACAAAATGTAAATCGTGCGCTCGAATCGCAACTTCGCAACCTGTCTCGTAAGATAGCAGGAATGAAGAGATTGCTAAATAAAATTCGATTAAATTTTTAGCTTTTGATTTGAAAATTTAAAACCGAAATCAACCATTTTTCAACCCAAAATGGTTTTTTCGATTCTCAAAATAGTTTCAATTCTTAATTTCCTTTTCTCCAGATATTTTTAACTCTAAAAATTTTTCCTCAAAATAATTATTTTTCAACTCCAAAATTTTTTCATCTGGAATAAAATTTTTACCAACTCTGAAATTTTTTACTCCAATTTTTTTCAGGTATAGGTATAACAATTTTTCAACTCCGGCATTTTTTTTCAAAAATACATAGTTTTCATTTTTCAACTCTTGAAATTCTATCTGAAAATGAAATCTTTCTCAAATTTTTTTGCTCTCGAAATTTTTTCTCAAAGTTCAATTTTTACAGCTTTTGAATTTAATTTCTCAAAATTATATTTTTGGGTTCGAATGGTTTTTTCAAATTATTTTCCAGTTTTAAAATTTTTAGAATAAAAAAATTTCAAAAAATTTGGGTTGAAAAACATTCTAAGAAATTTAATGTGAGAAAAAATCGAGAGAATGTCAAGTTTTTAAAAATTTTAAGATCAACGAATAGGATTTTATAGTTAATAATTTAAATGAATATTAGTAAAATAAGAAAATTTTAGCAAAAATAAAAATCGAAGAAATTGAAAAAAATCTTGGAGCCAAAAAAATTTTGAGGAAGAAACTTTAGTGGAAGAAAAAATTATTGGAGTTGAAAAAATTGATGTTCTGAGAAAAAATTTTGAAAGCTGAAAAAAATTAAAATTTTGAGAACAAGGTAGCAGGGGTTTGAAAAACAAGACAATTCAAAAAGATGAATAATTATTTAATTCGGACTATTCCATGTACTAATTCGAACCAAAAATGAAGTCGGGTTTTCCGATATCGCTTATTTTTTTTACGAGTTCCCTTTGATGGTCTATTCACAAAACCACCAACATTTTCCTTCTAACCCTCGAGGGGGCTGGATAGGATGGAGCATAGCTTTGGGGGGGGGCTTGAGCCCCAGGTAAAAAAAACACATAACAGAAATGTTGATTTTTGACCCTCCGAAAGTTTTTCTACCCTAACCATTTCACATCATTTTTACTCAACTTTTCATAAATATGAAGAATCGATGAAAAGAAAGAAGGTAGTCATACCTACCGTCATTTCGAGAATGAATTGTTTAAAATTGAGCCCGAGCGAAGCGAGTGCAAAAAAATGTTGAAGAAAGATGAATCCAAAAGCTAAATATTTCTTCACTTTTTTGAATCAATATTTTGGTATTGAAATGGAGGCGGAATCTTCAACCCTTTATTCCTGAATATATTTTAATCTTGATCTACCCGAGCGAAGCGAGGGCAAAGATTTGAAATATTGGCGATTTTTGAAAAAAAAATAATAAGTTTTTTAATAAGTGTGTTGTTTGAAAAAATCCCATTACTTTGGCGTGAAAATGTCATGATTTTCGAAGTTTTTCACAAAATTTTGGTTTCTTTTCGTGTTTTTATGCTATATGGTAAAAATTTGTATTTTTTTGTGCAGGAAAATTTTGAAAACAAGTCAGCAAATTTCGTTATAAATCGGTATACACGGTATCATCAGCCAACTCCTTTAGTTGCTTGAAAAAAAGAAATTCGTCACGAAAAGAGACCAAAATTTTGTGAAAAACTTCGAAAATCATGACATTTTCACGCCAAAGTAATGGGATTTTTTCAAACAACACACTTATTAAAAAACTTATTATTTCTCTTAAAAATTAAGTTTTTGCAGATTTTTTTTAGAGTGAAATGTATGTACCTATACACACGAAAATGATTTGGGGCTAATTCAACATTGGGGGGGGGCTCCCCCCTTATCTCCGCCTATGGGGATCTGGAGGGTGGGTCGTGTAATTTTTATGTAATTACAATAATTTGCCAAATACCCAAATTTGAAGGCTCATATCTCGAGATAGGTTGTACTTACTTGACGGGAAAACTGTTTGCGGAGTCTGAAAGAAAATTGATACACTGAAAAAACAAATAAGGAAATAAATTTTATCCAAAAAAATAATAACGGGGCATCATTCACAAAATTGGCAAAATTTATTCTGAAAATTTTTTTATCAATTTTGCGAATGGTCTTATTTTTTTGGATAAAATTTATCATTTTTCAACACTTTTCATTTATTTTTCGTTTATCATTTTTTCAGTGTGGGAGATTCAAAAACGATAATTGTATTTTGAAAAGCTCAAAGTTGAACTTTGGTGGTGAAAGCTCAAAATTCATGATAAGTGCAAAAGATGAAAGCTGCCATTTAAAAATCTAAAAAACTTATAGTGAGTAGTCCTTTTTATTTTTTTTTTCAACCAACAAATTTTAAAAATGGGATCTCTACACCTCTGAGGGTACAGGGGTCCACAATTTTGACCAAAATTCAAAAAAATCGAAAAAGTAAAGTAACACATAGATTTCTACTAATTTGAAGGTATGAGTCGGTTAGAGCAAGGGGGAGGGGGTTGGGTCAAAAAGTAAATCGATATTCGAATTCTACGCCCTCAAATAAGTGAGAATCGATATGCCACGCGCTATTTTCATTTCTTAACATATTTTTCCCAAAAAATGGGGATTAAGGGGGGCACTGAAGGGGTAAGTACAAAAAATAAGCAGAATTCGAACTCAGTTCCCTCGAAAACCAAACAAATGACAGGCCACACGTTATTCTTCATTTTTTTGAATTCTGACTTTATCAAGCGGGCTAATAGGGGGTTCAGGGGGGTCAGATGAAAAACTGAGTGCATATTCGAACTCAGCACCTTCAAATTAGTAGAAATCGATGTGTTACTTTACTTTTTCGATTTTTTTGAATTTTGGTCAAAATTGTGGACCCCTGTACCCTCAGAGGTGTAGAGATCCCATTTTGAAAATTTGTTTGTTGAAAAAAAAATAAAAAGGACTACTTACTATAAGTTTTTCAGATTTTTAAATGGTAGCTTTCATCTTTTGCACTTATCATGAATGTTGAGCTTTCACCAGCAAAGTTCAACTTTGAGCTTTTCAAAATGTGATTATCGTTTTTAAATCTCCCATCAATTTTCTCAGACTCCGCAAACAGTTTTCCCCTCAAGTACAACGTATCCCGAAATATGAGCCTTCAAATCTGGGTACATATTTGGCAAATTATCGTAATTGCATAAAAATTGTACGACCTACCCTTCAGCCCCCTCGAGGGCCAGAAGAAAAATAGTGGTGGTTTTGTGAATAGACCATCAAGGAGAACTCGTATAAAAAAATTAGAGCGAAATCGAAAGACTTGACTTCATTTTTGGTTCGAATTACTATGAAATAGCCCAGATTCGAATTGAATCATTGCTTCATCGTATAAATTCACAACCCTGGTTTCCACTCGGCCAAGGCCACAGATAGTTAATCAAGAAAAAATTTCATTTAAAAGAAAATTCGACGTCCCTCGAGACTCGGCACATGGCCAAAATACCTTCATAACGATTCAACACAGATAAATTCGCCTACAGCATCCAACCAATTTCTAATTCCATCCAATTAACCATCCGAGGCGACAAATGCGAAAAGTACCATAAAAATTATAAATACGTATGGAAAAAAAATCTCCCAACGTTTTTCTCCCCTAATTCCAAAATCTTTCCACGTCAACAGGTTTACATAAAAATATAGCTCTTAAGTACTTACATCGAGGGAAAAAATTACACGGGGCAATTAACAAACGCAGACGTTATCGCGGACTATTCACCAAATTTACCCGAAAGCTTCTCCTTTAATGACTTTATCAATATTATTTTATTAATTCAACATCATTCATTCTAAGGTTGAAACTTCAAGTTCTCTCGCTACGAAACGTGACTAAATGAAAATTTTTCTTTTCGCGGTGAAATTCTAGTAAGTAGTAAATTTCATTACAAACGTGTCTTCTCTGGTTATGCCGAAAACTTTTTTTTTCATGATCCATCATTCCTTAAAACTAAATGTATAAAGCTGGAGGAAAAAAAGTTGCTGGATTTTACAACAATATCGACTTTTCGATTACATTTTTTGTATAGCTGCTTCGTTTAGTAAAAAAATTTCAGCGATGAGGTAAAATGATATTTTTCATGAGAAAGGGGGAGAAAGGAGAGCGGAGGTCGTACTGAAATCAAAAAAAAATAATTCGTGCATTTTGAGATTTTTTTGTGCCACTTTTTCAAGAACTTTCAAAAAAAAAAAATCAAAATTGATGGTTATCCAAAAAAAATAAAAACTTTTTTTGTCGTGAAAAATCAGGAGAAAAAACTGATTTTTGAAACTTTTTGCAAAACTGTCGCGAAAAAGGTGTTTATTGGGGTATTTTGACCTTCTGAACACGAATATGGAATTTCTTTTTTTATTTGGTCATTTCTTTCTGTATTAAAGGCTCAAAATTTGAAAAATCAGCTAAAATAACAACATTTCTGTATAGTTTTTCGCGATTTTTGGCCCTTAGTTCAATTAAATGGCCAAAACCAAATGCACAAAAAAATTCCGCATAAAAGAACATATTTTTCAGTAATTTTTCCAGGGTGGTCGGAGGAGGCAGGGTCCAAATTTTGGGAAAAATTTTTCCTAGTCAATATACACTAGGGTGGAGCGCGAAAAAAAAACATACCTCGGATTTTGACCAAACTCGGTAGGGTTGTTGGGTCACCATCAGAGACTACCCAAAAAAATTTGAGCCCAATAGGTGGAGGTGGAGGGGAGCTGGGGGTTCCCAAAGGGCACCTCCTTTTGAAAAGAACGTGGTTTTTTGTGTTTTTTAGCTGCTTAAAGTGGCTGGAGAATTATGGAACAGCACTAAAAAGGTGCGATTTGAGTTTCTACATCTCCCTAAACCATTGCCATCCTTCTCGGATCAAAACTCAGACTGCTACCAGGGGGTCGAAAAGTTGCAGATCGCGAAATTTCAATATTACGAAATTTTTGCTGACTTTGAATTCTTTATTTTTGCGCCGGATAATTTTACTTTTTTTTTTGGAATAAATTTTTGAAGAAAATTTTCAAAATTTCCTCGATCAGTGTAGCCAATTGCAAATTGTGATAGTCAAATTAATGGAATTCGCGTTGATCTGAACATGTAGTATCTAACTATATCTTATCCCTGGAAAATTTCACATTTTTTTTGTTTTTTTCAATAATTTGAAAACAAATTGAGAAGAAAAGTTTTCGTACCAGTGCAGTCACTTGTAAACCACGAAACTCCGGATTTTTCATTAAGAAAAAATGAATTTTGAGGCAGTACTGCCTAATGCAATAATTTTGATTCCTGAGTAATTCTAAGGATTTTAGGCTGGATTTAGAATTTTTCAAGGGTTGTACTTAAAAATTGATAGTTCATTTTTATTCAAACTTTCCAGTTATGTAATCAAACCAATTCCCAATTGGCTACGCTGAGTGAGGAATCAACAATTTCCTTCAAAAATTAAAAAAAAATAATAATAATCACCCGGCGCAAAAATAATTAATTCAGGGCCAGAAAAAATTTTACACATTGAAAATTGCGAAAAACCATACAGAAATGTCCTTATTTCAGCACAATTTTCAAATTTTGAGCGTTTTATGCAGATAGGCAATACTAAATCACGAAACTAACGGGAGATTTGTGTTCAGCGAACCAAAATACCTCGATAAACACTCTTTTCGCGATCATTTTACTTCAAGCCTCAAAATTCATTTTTTCGTAATGAAAAATCCGGAGTTTCGTGGTTTACAAGTGACTGCACTGGTACGAAAAATTTTCTCCTCAATTTGTTTTCAAATTATTGAAGAAAACAAAAAAAATTGTGAAATTTTCCAGGGATAAGATATAATTAGATACTACATGTTCAGATCAACGCGAATTCCATTAATTTGACTATCACAATTTGCAATTGGCTACACTGATCGAGGAAATTTTGAAAATTTTCTTCAAAAATTTATTCCAAAAAAAATAAATTAAATTATCCGGCGCAAAAATAAAGAATTCAAAGCCAGCAAAAATTTCGCAATATTGAAATTTCGCGATCTGCAACTTTTCAACCCCCTGGTAGCAGTCTGAGTTTTGATCCGAGAAGGATGGCAATGGTTCAGGGAGATGTAGAAACTCAAATCGCACCTTTTTAGTGCTGTTCCATAATTCTCCAGCCACTTTAAGTAGCTAAAAAACACAAAAAACCACGTTTTTTTCAAAAGGAGGTGCCCTTTGGGAACCCCCAGCTCCCCTCCACCTCCACCTAGGGGGCTCAAATTTTTTTTGGGTAGTCTCCGATGGTGACTCAACAACCCTACCGAGTTTGGTCAAAATCTGAGATATGTTTTTTTTTCGCGCTCCACCCTAATATACACTCCTCGAGGTGTTTAGGGGCCCAAAAGATCTAAGGGCCAAATCTATCTCTTATCCAGCCATACCCTTTCGAATGGTTTCATAATAAATTTTTGAAAAATTTTACGTTTTGAAACCAACATTTGAGACGCCTGTACATTTTTCACACATCTTCAAAAAAAAATACCATTTTCTCAATAAAGTTATCATTTTGAACAAAAATTATGTTTCCGAGTATAATTTTAATTTCCTGAATTTTTTGTTCAAAAATGAATCATTTTATAAAAGTACAAAAATTCAGGAAAAGGGCCACCGTATTTTCAATCTTTTTGGCCTCCGCTACCCCATCGATGCCTTTTTGGCTAACTGTTCGAAGACTTGTCTTCTTTAGGGCCATGCACAGAAAATCGGGATCCTGGGAGAAAAATTTCTGTACAAAAAAAAAGTCTTTCAAACGTCAATATGACGTGATTAAGCTCAATTTTTTTTGTTTTCGGGCCCTCGCAGTGAAGGAACGGACAATATTTCTTTATCCCTAGGAAGCCCCCTAAAAAACACGGGCCCGGGGAGAAACCCCTCCCCCTCCGCACAAGCCTGGTCTTTTTACACCTTGAAGTTCTCTGGTGAATTTTCTAGAATTTTTATTATTGTCCAAAAATGACCATTCATTACTTGAAAAAATTATCATTTTGGGTAAAAATGATAATTTTTAGTGAAAACATTCATTTTCTGAACTTTTTGTCCACCATTGTCCACAAAAATGATCATTTTTGAAATTGAAAAAATCTGAGAAAAGCGCCGCCGTATTTTGGCAAATTTCCTAGCTTATTTTTACCGTTACTCAAGGGGAAAAACATACTCTGGATCGAGGTAAAAACTTCAGAATAAAGAAAATAGATGTAGGTTGCAATAATCATATTTTTGGTAAAATTAAAAATTCAGGCATGCAACACAGATTTTGGGGGGGAAATAGTGACTTCAGTGACTTTTATGAGGCAAAAAGTGCCCTATTTTTCGAAAAAAGTGACCAATTTTTCAATTTTTTTTCATAAATAAATACACCCTCCCCCCCTAAAAAATCATGACACAAACTGTATTTCTCTCTGCAATAGTGCTGAAAATACCTTTTTTTTCTGAAAATTTTTTTTATCAAGGGTGAGGATGCCATATTTCGACCGATTTTTTTCAAACCTCCACCAATCAAAGACTTATTGAGGTAGAAACGTCAGAAATGGCTAAAAAATTCATTGATCCTTCCCCCACCACTCCCTAAAATTCTGAGCCGATACGATCATTATTTGTATTTTTTGTGATTTTTTTCTGAGGGTATTCAAAAATTGATTATCGAAATTTTGGGTTCCTAATTTCGACCACCAGCTGATTTCGTCCGCAATGAATGGAATCTACCCGAAAATAATTTTTTCATAAAATTTAATTAAGTGATTTTTTAAAGCGAATTAAAAAAAATTCAAGCATCAAGTTCATGTTTTTTTTGAGCTCACTCCAGCTCCTTTAATTTAGACTTCCAATAAAAAATTGGAAAAAAATCCAATATCATTTTGGCTCAAGAGATTGATAGGGTGTTCATACGAGACCAATTATAAATCTGCTCATTTTGAGACACCCTGTGCACAAAATTCTCACAAAGCTAACAATTTTATAGGCATTTTAATTGATACTTTTGGAAATTTCAAACTACCTCGCTATCTCGCTCACTTATAATTTTTCACTTTCACTAAAATATTTCTCATCACCTTTTTCCATTTTTGAATGAAAAATTCCCAATAACGACCTCCATTCCACAATATTCTCACCCTCGACGCAAAAAAATCACCAACTTATTTCAATACGCGACTAGCCAGAAAAATGAAAATTTAATAAAACTTCACGTCCGGCGGGCCAAAATTCGGTTTATTGTAGCAAAACCCTTAATTCGAGCTTATTTGCAACGTATAAAATTACGTGATACAGTCGATGCGAATTAACCCCATTCAACGTTATATCTTTTCATTGAGAATCGGTTTATTTTCGGCATCGCGATTCCCGGCCGAAATTTTATAAAAGAGGGATGAAAATTCATCTACAAACCCAGAATCTGGACCGCGTTAAAAGTTGATTATAGTGGCGCGAAAGAAAAAATCGTACCGAAAATGTATCCTTGATGATATGTTTTCGCGAATTCTTTTTCCTGCCTCTTTTCCTCTCGTCGTTTCGTTATCGAAAGCCCGGCCTCTGATTATGGACGTGGAAAATCGTTAGCGACCGGCCAGAATGGAGCGTTTAATGAAAGATAATTCTATTAATAGGTCGGTTTTGGTCGAAACTCGACCCAGAAGGCATTTCGTAATTTATACAATTTTTTAGCCTGTTATTCTTGTCGAAAAAGAAGCTCGTGTAAAAGATCGACGCGCATTTATTATCATTTATACGGATAAAAGTCTAGATATCTTGGCTTTTCGTTTATAAGACCGATTCGATCCACATTTGAAGAACGCGAAGCGCCGAAACTCGTATACGAAGCGTAGGCAGTTTATTCTCAGCTGGATTCGATGTATCACTCAAGTCGGTAGAAAAGCGCCAGCCAGCGATGATTTCATTAGAAGTAAATTGCGAGAAACCCTGAGCCGAAAACAGTGGTGGGATTTCGGCGTGGAAACGACGAGCATCCTCGACATTGTGTAGGTTTTTGTCAATAGCACGTGAACTGATGGGTAGTATACTTTCCAAGTGGAAAAAAAAATCCAGCTTCATAGTTCGATAAACCTGGCGCTTTGCATAGGTTGAAAATGTGTATGAAAATTTGCCAACCTTTTACAACGTACGAGTCCTGATGGGCTAGGTTAGCTTGGTACATAAAGGTATTTCTCATCGTTAGATATAATACGTTCTCTTGTGGAAATTACGGTGTTCGGCGAAACATCATCGGACGCTTTCGCTATACATAGGAAACGAATGCATTTTAAATGTAATACGCGGAAGTAAATAAATGAAACATTGCTCCAGGGAGAAGTATTTTCAAACGTCAAAAGATGAAAGTTCGCCATAAAACTGCAAAACTGCTGCGAATGTACTGATTATAAATGTACGTTCGAAATAATGACGAATAAAACGTGGAAAAAAGTGTTACTTGTTGAATAATTAAGGCGTCGTTTCGAGGCGAATCGTCTGCCGGTGTTTAAAATAAAAGCGTGTTCGATTTGTCGTCGTTCAATTTTCCATCGCGATTTATAGCCCATTAAAAAGGGATAATTCATTTGGCAGAATTTATACCGACGACCTTGTCATTTTCGAATATGGCGGGCCAGGGGAGGGCACGAGACAAACGATATTTTCTTCGTTTTCGTGAAAAATCATTCCGTTTCGAGAGAATTACAATTTACACGCGAACGCTGGCGGAGAATCAACAAAAACGTTGCGAAAGTCACAAAGCGATAACTTTTTATTACTTCGATCGCGCAAAGTTTCGAATGCGAACGAAGCTCGTGAAAATAAGGAATTTCGAGATATTCCACGTTCGAGTTGGAAATTATAACGAAATAATGCGAAATTGATTCGAATCAACAATATTGTAGCAATGTTGCAGCGAATATTAATACAAACAATATTTTGAAGAAAATGTTGCACATTATTTTTAATGTAAAATCTTTATACGAAATTGCAAATTCTCACAACATTTGAGAGAGTATTGCAGCAACATTTTTCAACATTGAAACAATATTGCAGCAAAAAAAAATTATCTATTGTAATACTAATGCAAAAAGATTTTTACAACACGGGATTTCAACAATGCTTTAGGAATATTTTGTACAACATGCCAGCAATGTTGCAAAAATAATTTTACATTTCTACAACATTTCGGTAACATCACAGCAACATTTTTATAACATTTCGGCAATGTTGCAGCAACATTTTTACAATATCGCGGAGATGTCGCAGAAATATTTATACAACATTTGTACAACATCCAGCAACATTTTAATAACATTTCGGCAATGTTGCTGAAAAATATTATTACAACATGTTCGCAATGTTGCAGCAACATTTTTCAACACTTAAGAAATATAGCAGCAGTATTTTTACAACATTTTGGCAACATCGCAGCAACATTTTTACAACACTTGGTCAATATCGCAGCAGCATTTTTACAACGTTTCGGTAATGTTGATGAAAAATAATTTTACAACATTTCGGCAATGTTGCAGCAACATTTTTATAACATTTTGGCAACATCACAGCAACATTTTTGTAACATTGCGGTGATGTTGCAGAAATAATTTGGCAACATTTGTTCAACATTTCGTCAATATTGCTGAAAAATATTTTTACAACATGTTGGCAATGTTGCAGCAACATTTTTCAACACTTGAGCGATATAGCAGCAGTATTTCTGCAACATTTCGGCGATGTTGCAGAGATAGATTTACAATACTTGGGGAATATCACATTCACAGCAACATTTTTACAACATCGCAGCAACATCGCAGCAACATTTTTTACAACGTTTCGGTAATGTTGCTGAATTCTTTTTTTACATTTCGGCAATGTTGCAGCAACATTTTTACAACACTTGGTCAATATCGTAGCAACATGTTTACAACATTTTGGCAATACCGCAGCAACATTTTTACAACGTTTCGGTAATGTTGATGAAAAATAATTTTGCAACATTTCGGCAATGTTGCAGCAACATTTTTACAGCGTTTCGGTAATGTTGTTGAAAACAATTTTACAACATGTCGGAAACGTTGCAGCAACATTATTCAACACTTGAGCAATTTAGCAGCAGTATTTTTACAACATTTCGGCGATTTTGCAGAAATAATTTTACAATATTTGGGCAATATCACAGCAACATTTATACAACATTTTAGCAACATGTTGGCAACATTTAACAACGTTTCGGTAATGTTGCTGAAAAATATTTTTACAACATTTCGGCAATGTTGCAACAACATTTTTACAGCGTTTCGGTAATGTTGTTGAAAACAATTTTACAACATGTCGGAAACGTTGCAGCAACATTATTCAACACTTGATCAATTTAGCAGTAGTATTTTTACAACATTTCGGCGATTTTGCAGAAATAATTTTACAATATTTGGGCAATATAACAGCAACATTTTTACAACATTTTAGCAACATTTTGGCAACATTTTTACAACGTTTCGGTAATGTTGCTGAAAAATATTTTTGCAACATTTCGGCAATGTTGCAACAACATTTTTACAACACTTGGTCAATATCGCAACAACATTTTTACAACATTTTGGCAACATTTTCACAGCATTTTGGCATAATTTTTTTTTACATTTCGGTAATGTTGCAGCAACATTTTTACAACACTTGGTCAATACCGCAGCAACATTTTTACAACGTTTTGGTAATGTTGTTGAAAAAAAATTTACAACATGTCGACAACGTTGCAGCAACATTTTTTAACACTTGAGCAATTTAGCAGCAGTATTTTTACAACATTTCGAAGATTTTGCAGAAATAATTTTACAATATTTGGGAATATCACAGCAACATTTTTACAACATTTTAGCAACATTTTGGCAACATTTTTACAACGTTTCGGTAATGTTGCTGAAAAATATTTTTACAACATTTCGGCAATATTGCAACAACATTTTTACAAAACTGGGTCAATATCGCAGCAACATTTTTACAACATTTTGGCAACATTGTAGCAACATTTTTACAACATTTTGGCAATGTTGCAGCAATATTTTTCGAGACTTCTTTGGTAGGGCCCTTCTGATGCATTTTCTCTCTAATATCACAAGCTTGCAAAACGAAAATGCAAAGAAATAATTGAAAGAGAACAAATTCAGACTGAGTCATACCAGATAAAGATGTCCATATTCGTACTCAATGAACGGACCAAAAAACATATCACATGATGTTTTCACGAATAAATAATTTAAATGTGGTGGGAGAGCGGGAGACGGGAAAGGGGGGAGAAGGTCGAAACTAAAAAAATGGCAGTTTTTGAGCTAATCAGCATCATCGAGAACAAAATAAACAACATGCAACGCGAATTTCTTCATTTTTTTGACCCAATTTGAGTCATTGTGGAATAGATTAGGAAAATCAAATCTATAAACTAAGTTGATATTCGGGACTGAACGTCTCAAAAAACAAGAGAAATATGAGACAAAAGTAATTTCCACTTTTTCTTAATTTTTCCTAAATGTTTAGGGCGTTGCGTCGCGTCGTGTCCTTCTAAGGGATGAAGGTCCTATCACAAACTTCACCATAGGTACATATTTGAATACTATTTTAAAACCCTATTCGCAAGATTTTTTCAGATTTTAAAATTAGACCCTGAACTTTGGCATACCATTGCAAATTAAGCTTTCTGCTGAAAAGCTCAATTTAAAACTTTGAAAAATTTTATAAACGATTCAGAGTCTCCTTTCATCACTAGTTTTGTGATAAAATACATCAGAATTAGCTATTTCTGTGAAAACTTGCAGAGATAAAATAACAGAGCTCCCTCGGATCCTGATCCTCCAAGGGGCTGGAACCAAAAAAACGCTGGTTTAGAAAATTTAGAATGAAAGAACCTCGTCGTATAAAATTTTCAGCAGAATCTGAAACGTCAAGTTCAAAAGGTGATTGCATTTATATGAAATGATTCTGAAATGCAATTAATCTTATTATTTAAAATAGGAAACTGTTTTATTTTTTAAAATAAAACCTGCCAATAATTTTAAATTAGAAAATGAGAAGGTTGACGAAATTGTGCCAATAATCCAACAGGGCAGAAAAAAATTTGAATTGTGAAGAAAATTGGTGTTCTGGTTAGTTTTATTTGACTGGGAGTCCTCCAAAAAAAATTTGAGACCTTTAGCTCAAAGGAGAGCAGATTTAGGAGACTCCAAAGTATGGTGACTTTGTGAGAAAAAAAAACTCAGTTTGTTCACCATTTTTAAGGAGTGCCACTTTCTCGGAACCTTGGTCACTTAAAAAGGTATGGTCTTGAACTCGAAATTAGATATCTGTTTGTCTTTTTACCGGGGGGGGGGGGGGTGAAATGGTGGGAATCGTGAATTTGACTATTTTTTGATTTTTACCAAATTTTAGTCGTTGCTCATCCAATAAACTCAAAACCGAGCAAAAAAATTCATTTGATTATCTACAATAATTTTTTAACAAAATTTAAAAAATTTCTGCCAGTGCTACCAACTATGCTTTTATGAACACAATTTCCGTAAAAATTCAGTAGGTAGCACTGTTAAAACAATTTTTTGGCTTACTTTTTAAAAAAATTTCTAGGTGACCAAAAAAATTTTTTTGACTCGATTTTAAATTTTTTGAATAAGCAATGTGAATTTGGTAAAAATTTAAAAACCTTCAAATTTACAATCTGCAACTTTTCATATTAACTCTTCTGTAGAGAGCAAAATGAGGGATCATTTTCGAAAACAACGGTTCAACTTTTCAGGGAGTTGAGTACTCAGGTCTCCGCCGATGACACTACTCAAAAGTGGCAAAAAAACGCGTTTTCTCCAAAGTGATTATATGTACTTTGAAGTCCGCTAGTTTCATCTCTGTTGGGATTGGGACTCTCAAAATTTTCTAGAGAGCTCTCTCACTCAAAGTAAACAATTTAACCAATTTTCATTAAAATCTGAAAATCAAGAACATGTTTTTTTTTTCATCCTAATAATTCAACTAATTCGAGTCCAAAACTCTCGTAGCCATTTTCAATCCCAATTATGTAAGTGGTTTAAAAATTCGCAATTTTCTGCACAGTCGTACCAAAATTTTTCGAAAAAATCAGCTAATTCAACTCAGTAGGCACGAAAATTCTCCCCACAAGTTAATCGAATTGTCTCTTAGGTATTATTCTTTCAATCACGCAACGAACTTGACATCCACGACTTTGACTGCCTACTCCACGTACCGAGCCTTTTAAGATTCGTACAAATCCAT
Organism: Pseudococcus viburni; assembly: GCA_033439095.1. Taxonomy (NCBI): domain Eukaryota; kingdom Metazoa; phylum Arthropoda; class Insecta; order Hemiptera; family Pseudococcidae; genus Pseudococcus; species Pseudococcus viburni. Next base: position 930,742 of record JAVBJF010000031.1, read on the forward strand.
TAGGAAAAAAATATGATTCGTACTTACGTATAAAACAGATCCGAGCAAGCACGTAATCGTTCTTTGCACGATGGAAGTTTCATCGTAACGGGTCCACGACTAGTGAAGTGAGGTAAACTATTAGCTATATGGTGGCAGTCTGTCGTACTGCAAATTCCATTAAGTCTCCACTTCGTTACGGTTTGAAAACTTTCGCAGTTGAAAGCCGGATAAAACACGGCTCGGTGCTCGGTATGCCTCCGTCAAAGTCGCGCCAAGTGCACCTTAAAAAAACCAACCTGTAAAAACAAACTCGTCAAAAATTTTCTCGTCTATGAAAAAGTTGTTGGATTTTATTGATTAAACCCTCACGCAGCCATTCGCCGATTTAGCCGGCCAGACCGTGCAAACAATTCCAATTTAATGAAATCGCCTGGCGTTTGTTTGATTGTGCCGAAGCCGGGCTCGGGCGCCACGAAAAACAGCAAATCATCACTGGCGGGGGAAAACTTTTACCAAAGTTCAAAAGCTCGACGAGTATGCGAACGTTTGACGTCGGATTAAAATTAAATTATAACCTTATCAGGTGTTCGCCGCGAATTCTCATTTGTTCGTTTAGTAATTTAGCCAAAAACAAAGTTCCATGCAGGGTTTGAAAAAATACTCGATATGCGGGTATATCTATACGAGGACAATTTCGATTTATTTTTTATAAATCGATACCCTTTTCGATACACCAAGGTATGCTTCGTTTACTGGGATATTTCGTGCCAACTCGAACCAAAAATGAAGTCGGGTCTTCCGATTTTGCTCAATTTTTTTCATGAGTTCTCATTGATGGTTTATTCACATAACCATCATTTACCTTCTAACCTTCAATGAAGAGAGGGGGGGCTTATTATTTCTGCAATTGCGATTTTTTGTCAAATTACTTGACTTTTAAGGCTCATATCTCGAGATTGGTTGTACTTGAGAGAAAACTGTTTGCGGGATCTGAAAAAAAATGAATAGTAGATTCAAAAAAAAAAAAGGTAATCAAATTTTGAAAAGTCCCAAGTTGAACTTTGATGGCGAAAGCTCAAATTTGACGAAAAGTACAAAAAATGAAAGCTACCATTTAGAAATCTGAAAAAACTACAGTAAGTAGCCCTTATTACTTTTTTTCAACCAACAAATTTTCAAGATGTGATCTCCACACTTTTAGGGGGTGCGGGGGTGCACAATTTTAACCAAAATTCAAAAAAATCGAAAAAGTAAAGCAACACATCAATTTCTACTAATTAGAATGCGTTTGGTTTGAATATGTACTCCGTTTTTTCACTCAACCCCTCCGAACGCCCTTACTTATTAGCCTACTTAATAAATTCAAAATTCGAAAAAATGAAAAACAACGTGTGACCTGTCATTTATTAGGTTTTTAAGTGCACTGAATTCGATTATTTGCATATTTTTTGGATTTGACCCTTTAGTCTGTATTTTGGAATTTTACGATTCGCTGTTGGCTGCACTGGTGCATAAAATTTTCATTTTTTTTTTCAAAATTTACTTTCAGTGATCCAAAAAATTTTTTTGCTCAATTACTTGATGAAAAAAATCATTCCAGCTTAGTGAAAAATTCATATTATTGAAATATTGCAATCTGCAACTTTTGGACCCCCTGGTAGCAGTCTGAATTTTGATCGGAAGAGGACGGCGCGGCCATGGTTCAGGGAGTTGTAGAAACTCAAATCGCAACTTTTGAGTGCTGTGACGGCTTCTCGCACGATTTTGATTTTCTAAAAAACACAAAAAACTGCGTTTTTTTCAAAAGGAGGGGCACTTTGAGCACCCCCTGCTCCCCATCCCTTGCACCTGGGGGGCTCAAATTTTTTTTGGGTAGTCTCCCACTCAAAGTAAACCACCCCACCAAATTTGGTCGAAATCCAAGATGTTTTTTTTTCACTTTTGGGAGCCCGTAGGGGCTCAAGAGGGTCCCTTGGAACTGAAAAACATTTTTTACCACGGAGCCCTCTCAAACAAAAAATTGGGCTTAGCAAGTACACTTCACACGAGTACATAAAATTTGGTTCAAATTGTTTTATAATCATTTTAGTTCTGTAATACGATGAGCTAAAAAACCAAAATTTTTCATTTTTGAGTTCCAATACTACGCAAAAGACAAGAGCTAGAGCGACTAGAAAATTATAATTTGAAAAATTCAAAATCGATTAATTTATGTTTCCATTGCGCAAAATGCCTTTAATTCTATAAAAATAATTGTCAAAAATCCAATACTGTATTTTCAAAAAATTCAAAAGTCATCAAAATCAATTTTAGAGATTATTTAGCGACTGGATAGACCAAAAGAATTTTTTTTCGAGAAAATCGCCATTTTATAGCCTTTAAAAATGTATATAAAGTGAATATGTAATACTTAGGAGAAAGTAAAAAAGATTTTTGCAAAAAATTGTGATTTTTGATCTACGCAGTAACCAGTTACTAAATAATCTCTGAAATTGATTTAATCAATTTTGAATTTTCTGGGAATTTTTAGAAAATGATTTTCGAAAATTCCTACTCACTGAATAAATTGAAGGCTCTTGCGTGATCGGAAGGTATTAATCGATGTTTTTATATGGTTTCTAGACTCCACAGCCTCCTTCTTTTTCGGATTATTGGAGTTCAAAATCAAAATTTTTGATTTTGCCTCCCCCCCTCCTTATTGTGGAAGACCCTTTTTTGCTCTTCAAATTTCCCCCCGGGCCTGGATCAAAGAAATTCGAAGGTATAAAAGTTCGCGTAGTAGAAAGTTGGACTCAATGCGACACAAAACTGATTTTACGTACAAAATTAGAACAAATTTTCAACTCAAACATTGCATAAAAAATGATTTATTTCACTTTTTTTCCAAAGAAATTATTTTTTTTTCAAATATCGATGTTACTGTTTTCGTTTGACACACTCTCTCATGCATAAATCAGTGAAAATTATCAAAAATCACTGGAAAACAGTCAAAATTGGAGCACAATAATAAATAAGTAAAAAATTTCACTACAAGTAAACAATGAAAAAATTTCTGAAAAATCATTGAAAATTCACTGGAAACTCAGTAAAATTCCTAAAATTTGCTAAAAAATCGATGAAATTCTAAAAATGCGCGAAAAATCAAATAATTTCGCTCATCAGTAACTTTTTACTGATTGGAAATGAGAAAGTAATATTTTTTTTAGATTTTGTCGAAGTATTTTTCATTTATACCAATATCGAAGTAATTTTTATACAATTTACGTTTTGCAGTGCTGTTTATGTACGTACTTTTTTTTTCATTTTTAAAAATTTTGAGGTGATTTTTTTCTGAATTTTTTGTTTTGAAGTTTTTTTTTTTCAATTCAGGGCTTTAAATTCTTTTTTATCAATAATATGTGTAGGTTTCGGCCTACTATATAAAGTCGTGGCTCTGGTGGAACGGATGGGCCGCAGGAAGTACCATGGCTGTTCGTCCGTGGCGGCAGGCGTCGCGGCGTCCAGATGACGTGACCCGTTCGCGATCTTTTGAGAGACTCCCTTGATGGCGACTTGTCCGGATTATGGAACCCGGACAAAAGGGCACGGATTATGGAACCCGCGCCTAGCCAACCGGATTAGACAACCCGACAGGGTGAATAGGATCGCGAAGTAGCTAGGTACCTATCTGCCCGGATAATGGTACCCGTGCGAAGTGTGATTGATCCGGATAATGGTACCCGTTCCAATCACAGACCAGACTAACGAAAAGAGAAGCCAGAGCAAACAGCAAGATAGATGTTTATTCTAACTCGAAGGCGACAAGAATGAATTTTACCACTGCGCTGCTGCTCATTTTATACTTTTTCAGGCAGCGCAGGGTTGAAAAAATATACATACATCTTAGAACTATGTAGCTTAGGTAGGGGTGTCGCGTATATGCGAGAGGCGCGGCTTGTATCTCACATGTGGTAGCATGTGAGAGAGATAGCCGAAAATCTCGCGAGGTAGCGGAAACCCCTACAGTACTCCCCCCTTAACGGCGGAGCCGATCAGGGAAAAGAAAATTTTGAAGAAAAACTGGCCAAAAAAATGCTTATAAATACATACGAATTGATAAGAATTGAGTAATATACCACTTATGAGGAAAAAAATTGAAAAAAAATTGGGGTGAGTAAATGTAATAGTGACTTATTGATGAGTTGAAAATGAGTTAAATAATGTTTTGTAAATGTAATGAAATGTTGAAAATAAATTACAAGAAAATTGCAAAATGTAGGTATCTCTTGAGAGAATTCATTGAAAATTTGCATGCTTGTTGAGTTGAGTATTGAGTGTTGGGTTGAATTAGTCTATGTTAGGCTTAGGTAATGTTAATGTAATTGAAATTAAATTTGATGAGTGGTAATCCAAGTAGAAATATGATGAAGGCTCACTACTACTGCGCAGATTGTGCGTCTTACAATTCGGATACTTGCCATCATGGAGAATGATTTTTCAGAAAATACCTGGAGGGAACTCAAGTTAAGAAAAATTAATTATGTTGACTGGTTTTAATTATTGCTGGGTAGATTGTACATCTTTTGTGAGTTGCCGTTGAGTGGAGCAGTGTGAGTGTGACTGCAAATGCTTTTTGTATGTAGTTTGATTGAGGGATATTGAATTCCAGCATGGAGCTCACTACTACTAAGACGCCTCGGATACTTGCTGCCATGGGAACTCCTTGATGAGTAGGTTATTCCTTGAATGAAAATGTTGAGTTGATGTGTGTTGAAAGTTGATGACGTATCGTTGAGAGCAAAATGTCCTTATGTGTGAAGGCTGATTGGCTGATTGGTGCTGGTGATAATTGAATTTGCATTGATTAAAATTATCATTGTTGTGGGAGAGACTGGTTCTTTTTTTTAAAATGAGTTTCGGCACCACTTTGTAGGTTTCTGCCTACTATATAAAGTCGTGGCTCTGGTGGAACGGATGGGCCGCAGGAAGTACCATGGCTGTTCGTCCGTGGCGGCAGGCGTCGCGGCGTCCAGATGACGTGACCCGTTCGCGATCTTTTGAGAGACTCCCTTGATGGCGACTTGTCCGGATTATGGAACCCGGACAAAAGGGCACGGATTATGGAACCCGCGCCTAGCCAACCGGATTAGACAACCCGACAGGGTGAATAGGATCGCGAAGTAGCTAGGTACCTATCTGCCCGGATAATGGTACCCGTGCGAAGTGTGATTGATCCGGATAATGGTACCCGTTCCAATCACAGACCAGACTAACGAAAAGAGAAGCCAGAGCAAACAGCAAGATAGATGTTTATTCTAACTCGAAGGCGACAAGAATGAATTTTACCACTGCGCTGCTGCTCATTTTATACTTTTTCAGGCAGCGCAGGGTTGAAAAAATATACATACATCTTAGAACTATGTAGCTTAGGTAGGGGTGTCGCGTATATGCGAGAGGCGCGGCTTGTATCTCACATGTGGTAGCATGTGAGAGAGATAGCCGAAAATCTCGCGAGGTAGCGGAAACCCCTACATATGCGTGCTAACAATGGTTTTTCAATTTTCAAGAACTGATTTATGACATTTTTTTCCAAAAAAAACAAACTTTTAAACCATTATCTGACTTTTTGACGTATCCGACATTTTCCCGCCCCAATTATTGTCGGATAATCGAGGTTCTACTGTACTTGCACGGATCAGTATTTAAAAGCAAATGAATGAAAAAATACGATTTTTGAGGAGGGGGCCAGTTAAAGTATGGGGAGGGGTTCGGATCAAAAAGGAAGTTGATATACGAATTCTACGGCCACAAATTAGTGAGAATCGATATGCCACACGCTATTTTCAGTTCTTTATATACTTTTCCCCAAAATTGGAGGGGGCTAGGGCGTACTGAAGGGTTAAATAAAAAAAAAAATATATTCGAACTCAGTACATTTAAAACCCTAACAAATGACAGGTCACACGTTATTTTTTATTTTTTTTGAATTTTGACTTTATCAAGGGGACTAATACGGGAGTTCAGAGGCATTGGATGAAAAAACTGAGTACATATTCGAACTCAGCACCTCCAAATTAGTAAAAATCGATGTGCTACTTCACTTTTTCGATTTTTTTGAATTTTGGTCAAAATTGTGGACCCCCTGTACTCTCCAGGGATGTAGATATTCCATCTTGAAAATTTGTTGGTTGAAAATAGGTAAAAAGGACTACCTACTGTAATTTTTCAGATTTTTAAATGGTAACTTTCATTTTTTGTACTTTTTGTAAAAGTTGAGCTTTCACCACCAAAGTTCGTGATTATCGTTTTATCTCCTGTCAATTCTCTTTTAAATCCCGCAAACAGTTTTCCCCCAAACACAGCCAATCTCGAGATATGAGCCTTCAAAGTTGGGTAATTTGGCAAAAAAATCGCAATCGCATAAAAATCGCGATGGAGTACAGTCAAATAAGCTCAAACCTAGCCAAAATTCCCAAAAAGCTGAATTTTGGTTTATACGTGTATAATGATGTCAGTAACAACATACAAAAAGTTCCGCCCCCAAAGGTGTAAGAAACCCCAAGAGGGGGCAAAACACCCCGAAAAATGATTTTTCCTCCCTACCGTCTCAGGAAAGCCCCCAATCGAAAAAAACAAGTGTGAAAAAAAATTCTACGTCAAATTTTCTATCAAATGGATGTTTCATTTTTTGAAATAACCTCACCCTGACCTCAGTTAGGGGTGCTCAAAGTTGACCCTTTTTTACAATTTTTAATTTTTTTTCAATCCAATAAATGATTTTTCATGTTTTCTCCCCCCACTTGGAGGTCGGTAGACCTATTACATATATTCGTATTCAACGCTAGAAATTTCATACTTTGGCACCAATTAGAACCATCGGTTTCTTAAGATAAGAGTTCATGAAAAATTGCATACTTTTGAGCTTGCTTTTTCAATATGTTTGTGTTCTCCACCCCCCCCCCCACCTCATTTGAAATAAAATTTTGACTAGTTCACAGAGAGGACACTTATACCATTTAGAACATACCCAAAGCCAATGAAATAAGTAACTTGTAGGATACAAACTTTCAAATTTGAATTTCAGCTCCTCCCCATTTTGGACCAATTTTGGAGATTTTTGAAAAACATGATCGCTCTTTCGAATGTAGAATTGAACGAGGAACACTTTTAGTTCTTACCAATTTTTACGTAGAATGCATTTTAACCAATAATTAGTATCTTTTCAGGCCAAAATTAAAAAATTGTAAAAAGGGGCCAACTTTGAGTACCCCTAACTGAGGTCAGAATGGGGTTATTTCAAAAAGTGAAACATCCATTTGATAGGAAATTTGACGTAGAATTTTTTTTTACACTTCTTTTTTTCGATTGGGGGCTTCCCTGAGGCGGTAGGGAGAAAACTCCACTTTTGGATGTGTTTTTGCCCCCTACTGGGGTTTCCTCCACACTTGGGAGGGGGGCGGAACTTTTTGTATGTTGTTACTGACATCACTATACACGTATAAACCAAAATTCTGCTTTTTGGGAATTTTGGCTAGGTTTGAGCTTATTTGACTGTACTACGAGGCCAATCCCCAGCTCCTTTGAATGTTAGAAGGGAAATGATCGTAGTTATGTGAATAGACCATCAAGGAGAACCCGTAAAAATTTTTGAGGGAATCGGAAGCCCCAGCTTCATTTTTGGTTCAAGTAAGTATGGAATCTCTACGTAAATATCCAATACCTTATACCAGGGTGTAATTTTTAGAGTATTTTAATGGCTCGCCAGCGGCTGACCTTCGAACCCGAAGTAGCCCTTCGACCCTTCGACCCTCACTTCGTCTAGAAAATCCTATTCTGTACGGCAACGAGACCAAAAATTACACCCCGAAGTGAGATGAAAGCCGGTACAGAAAATTCGACACCGCGACCATAAATTTCAACTTGGAAATCCGAGAATCGCGAAATCGCATCTTGCTTAATTGGTGTGGTAAAATTTTACCGATTTTTCAAACGAATGACGCGGAAACTAGCTTTGAACTCGTTATCGTCGTCGTTACTTCCAGCCGGTAATTTGATACCTGCGTGAATTTTTTAAAAGCCATAAGTCCGGCTTAAATGAAAAATTCATCCTCAGCTTAGCTATCTCGTAGCTTTATTGGTAATTGGCCCAATTTTGCCAAGATAATCATCGCCCGAGTAGAGAGATTTTATTTTCTCGACTCGTTGATTTGTTTTCATTTCGAAGACACTTTGCAAGGTACAGCGTTTTTCAACATTGCGTTCGGTAGGTTGATGTGACATTTGTCAGTATCAATCTGTATCACGTTTCGTTTAAATAAATAGCGAAATAAAAATGCATTGTATTACTCAAACGACGGACGTGCGACGTAAAGAGACGTGCCGCGCAAACATATTACTCTTTTTTTTATTCATTTTACACCAAAGCGAAAGAAATATTTAGTCGTTTTATTTGCCCCTGTTGTGCACTGCGAAGATGTTACCATTTAGTCTTGAAAAAAAAGTAAAAAAAAAAGTATTACGGTGTCCTACCGTACAAATGTACCATCGCTCGTTAAGAATAACGTTACATCTAACTACGTTCACAGTACTAACTGATAAGAAGACTCGAATTTTTCTCAGGAAAAAAAAATACGCCACCAAAAGCGGATTCCCCATTCAAAAAATCGCTCCGACCGACAATTTTGTTTCGAATTTATACGCGAACTACGCTTAGATAAACACGTTGATTCGACAACAAAACAGCAACGTTGTTACTTCTATCGCGATTCGAGTTATTTACTCGAATGATGTACTTATTCAGCGTCGAGAAGGATGACTGGGGCAGGGGTAGTTTCCGCGAAAGATACCACGTTTTTACCGCCGCAGCTACGAGCATAATTCAAAAGTAGCCCGAGTCCTTCAAAAGGCTAAATAAACCGCCTTTTATCGTCTCTAAGTACTGGTAGATCGATAAGAAGCAACACTTTTGGCAATTACGTCGATTAAACTTTCTCCTCGTCTGTGTCTCGAGTAATAGGCGTCAGATGGGAGTATTTTACCAGTAACCAGCGGAGCGAAATTGTTCACTGGTCAGTAATCAATTTATGAATAGTCGAAGAAATATTGGTCGGTGTAGGAATGAGAGTAATAGCAGGATGATTTTGTTCAGAATGAAAGAATCTTTCGGAATTTTATTTTCAACACAAAAATTTTAAAAATTAGATAAGGTATCTATATTGATTTCAATCACTGCCCAATTTTGTTGTAAAAATTGTAAGATTCGATTCTAGGAAATAAAAATATAAGGTACTTAAAATCTGTAAAAAATTCTTTACCTAATTATTTAAAAAAAAAAAAAAAATGATACAGAAATTTATTCAATTTTCGGAATTCAGCTCTTGAGGGAGAATGAGAAATTCTAAATTATCATCAGGTTTTGAGAGAAATGCACCAAACGTTTTTAAAATATCAAAATTCTGCTCTGGAGTCGGAAATCAAAAATTTAGCGTTGAAAATCGCAATAAATGCCAAAAATCGAAATTGGAAAATTATATTTCAAAAATCAAAAGCTCAAAAATTTAACGTTGAAAATCAGAAATTGCCCGTAGAGCATTGAATATGGGGGTTCAAAAATCCATAATTTAATACGAAATATCAAAAATTGAAAATTTATAGTTGAAAGTCAAAAATTTAGCTCTGTAAGGGTAGAGGATTAACGAAATATTTTCAATTTTCGGAATTCTGCTCGGGAAGAGGTACAGGAGAACTTTCAATCATTGAAATTCAGCTTCAAATCAGTAAATCAGCTCTGGAGGGGTTACGGGAATATTTTCAAATTTGGAGTGGTGCAGAAGACATTCTAAATTACCCAAAATAGTTCTGGAAATAAAAATCAACGATCAATCAAAAATTTTATTTCAAAAGCGAAAAAGTCAAATCAGGGTTGTCATTTTACAAGCATAGATATCATTTCAATAAAAAGTTATGAAGTTTGATTTGAAAAAACGTGTTTTAAATTACAAAAAAAAGTTTGAATTTCGAATTATTATTGGTAACAATGTTTTTCTAAATTGTAAAAGCTCGGGCTTCATTATCAAGCTCGGACATAAGCGCACCCAGAGGGGCTCAGGGGGCTCGAGCCCCCTCCCCTAAGCTTGGAAAGGAGATTTTTTATCACAAAAATGTAAAAAGTGCATTTTTTAGCTCTTCAAACATGATTTTTCTAAAAAAATCGCCCTCGCTTCGCTCGAGCAGTATTTAGTCATTTTATTTCTTAAATAAACATATATATACGTCCACGTCCATAGGATCCACTTTGTGGATTCAGGATTTAAAGATATAGCCATTTTTCTGAAAAATCGTAAAAAAATGATTTTTTTCGCGTTTTGTATACCTGAAGTCGTGGTCTATCAGCAGGCTTTGAAATTTTTTCGATTCCACGGTCTTATCGCGAGATATTGAGCAAAAAATCGTGGATGAGAAGGGGGCCACTTTGTCGATACCTAGTTTTTAACGCTTTCTCCCTTCGTACGGTTCGTGCGGTTGAAATCACAAATTTTAAAGGGCACATTTTATCGATATTCACTTTACTTCATTAAAAAAAAAATCGCTTCAATTTTATAACTTTCTCTGAAGACAACGTTACTAAAAAAGAAAAATTCTGGATTCTCTAGAACGAATGGTGACAAAAAAAAACTTCGAATACGATAAATCTTTTTTTATGATTTTTTTGAAATTGAGATATTATTTACTTTTTTTTGAAATAACGCTATTATCATGAAATAAATATGCTTTATAATTTTTAGTCAAGTGAATCCATTTTTTTTTTCATATTTTGGTAATTTTTATAAAAGGGCCCACTTTGTCTTGCACTTGTTGATGAACTTTAATAACTGCACTTCGGTGCATTTTTTGAGTAAACACCTTCTCTGGACCACTTCACATCGAAATCAGCCCAAAACTTTCATTAAAAACTCAAAATGTCGTTTTTTTCAAAAAAAAAACTCCAACAACTTTAAACGTGTTTTTCTCAAAATTTTGATTTTTCAAAGTTCGATTTCAAAAATTTTCAAAAATTTATAAAAATTGAAGATTTTGACTTTGGGACCTCGGGTTTGGCTCATTGTGACCGGAATTCATCCTACTATCACCCCTCGGCCACAACCCTATACGAACAAGATAGACCCTTTCGACGCGGCCGTACTCATATAGCTCATTAAATCTGAATCAGTCTTTGAATTCTGCATTTGAGAAGGAGTGCAATGATTTTTCACTAATCTTTCAGTCAAAAATTATTGATTTCTTAATCATCTCCTCTGTTGAAAAAAAACAATAATCCTGAAGTTAAATTCATTTCAATTTCACTGAATTTATTTTTAAGATTTTTCAAGTCCAACAAAATATCATTACCAATGTCAAAAGTGAACATTACGTTACACAGAAACGTTACATTTTTCAAGTTTTTACCCCCCCCCCCCCCGCCCCCCCAAGAAAAGATATAACCATGTCCTGTCCAAAAAATAGGGTATGTTTTGAGAAAAAATAAATAAAAGTATAACATCGTTAATTTTTTAAAATTGCAGTAGTCGAGGGATACGGGGGAAAAGAAAATTCATCATCTGACTCCAATTCCAAGATGGTCAGGTCTCAATTGAACAAAAAAAGGCTTTCGCGCGGGATCCTTGTTAAAATTGATTTTATGATTGATTCTTGTTTTAGACACTAAAACAAATAAATTTAGCTTAGATACCTATTTTTCCCCCTCCCCTTTTTCCCAGGGTCCACCCCTCAACATTTCAAACGCGTGTACCGCCCAATCTATGGGTCGTAAGTAAAAAATTTTCAAGCAAAAGTTGTTCCTCAACACGTTCCGTACATTTTCATTTCTCATAAAAATCCATTTTGGAGCAACTCCTGCCCCCCAAATTTGAAAATAAAACAGTTTTCAGAAAACTTCAAAATCGCGTTTTCTTCATTTTAAGCGATAAGTTTCAGAAATACGGCAAAATTTATAACTACAAAAAGTGTTCATAATTGAATTTCCTTTCCAACAAGCTCTATCACGACCATTTTCACCAACTTTTCCCGACAGGGTGGATCTCTCCCCCTCCCCCTTATCTCAAAAGTTGGACCCATGAAAAAAATTGAACGATTTTTGTTCTTCAATATCTAATGCATAATTTAATTTGTTATCGGGATTCATTTTGGAGCAAATTTTGTTTGTGGGTCCAACTTTTGTGAAAACGAGGAAGGGGGAGGGGTCCACTCTGTCGAGAAAAGTTGGTAAAAATGGCCGTGATAGAGCTAATTAGAAAGGAAATTCAATTCTGAATACTTTTTGTGATTACAAATTTTGTCGTATCTCCGAAACTATTCGTTTAAAATGAAGAAAACGTGATTTTGAGGTTTTTTCAAAAACATGTTTTGTTTTCAAATTTGGGGGGCAGGAGTTGCTCCAAAATGGATTTTTATGAGAAATGAAAATGTACGGGAAATGTTGAGGAACAACTTTTGTTTGAAAATTTTTTCATTACGATCCATAGATTGGGCGGTACACGCGTTTGAAATGTTGGGGGGGGGGGGTGGACCCTGGGAAAAAGAGGAGGGGGAAAATAAGCATTTAAGCTAAATTTATTTGTTTTAGTGTCTAAAACAAGAATCAATCATAAAATCAATTTTAACAAGAATCCCGCGCGGATGTTCAATTGAGACCTGACTAAGACGTGAGAACCCCACCAAAATTTTTTGTAGACTTCTGTCTCTAAGAATATGCTTTTTCAGCATCTGTAGAATTAATGAAACTTCATAAGCACGAATAATCAGTCAAATATAATTTATTATAAATAATCGGTCGATTATTCGATTGTAAATAATCGACTCGACTATTTTACGAAAGAAAATTTTCGATCATTCCAAAAAAATAATTTACTAAAATCGGCAGATCCGGTGTACGAAAAGTCAATACACGGCTCCATTGGGTCGTTTAATTGGTATCGCGTTAATAAAATTGCCTAACTGATTTGCCGTAAATACGCGATACTCACGTGTCGCGTATTTACGGCGAATCAGTTAGGCAATTTTATTAACGTGTTTTTTTCTTCAGTTCCAATCTAACACCTGTTCATTATGTAATTTTCAACAGATTCCGAAGCTTCCTGCGAGATTCAATTTTTTCTAGTGGACTTGAATTTTATCAAAAAACATGGAAATGATTTACTCGTAGTTATGTAAATAATTTGAAGAGAAAATCAATCCTCTGCTGTGATTTCCAGATGGACTTGTAATGTTCTCAAATTTTAAGACAGAACCTCATTTTCGAACATTTTTCTGAATCAAAGTACATATTTCTTTTAAAAATTAGTATTATATATCACATTTCTGTTAAAAATTTACGATTTTTAATATTTTCAAAAATTCTCCCAAAATGAAAAATCGATTTAGGCTGTTAAAATTATGCTCACGAAGGATATAAAACTTGATCTTTCTAAAAATTACACTATTTCATACCCTAAAAATTCTTAAAGAAAAAAATTAAACACCGAATTGACTCCTCAAAAAAATTCTCTCTCACTTATCATTACAACAGATCAATAAAATACTATGAAAAAAGGATCAAATATACTTCAGTAAGTAAAAATACCAAAGCACTAACGAAACTTATGAGAATTCAGGAGGCTTTGGCACACACACATCGTCTGGCCTAATTATGTTTATACGTATCATGTTTAAAATTACATTCTTTCTTTTAACGTTAGTAAGCGGTTGAAAAAGCTCGTTATAGAGTTGAAAAATTAACTCGGTTCGTATTCGGAAGAATCGTCCGGTTCGGATGGTTTTTTGTTCGGTTTGATGCCTTCTGCTTTTACTCGGTTTTGTGGAGAATTTACGAATAATTATGAAGAAGGAAAACCCCCTCGGCGGGGTTTTTTATTCGCACTGTGCAGTGTGCAATGTGAGAGATAACCGAAAAGCGATGCTGCTGGGGTTTGGGCCGAACAAAAAATATCTACGTATTTCTCATAGAATAAAGGTAGTAGTCTGCGATGGTATTACTCGGTTTTCAAATAAATAGGTACTCGCGCGTCTAAAGTTGGTCTTTGAAATGAACTAGACGAATATATATTCTTCATTTTACCTATTTTATCAACTCTGCGGTATGCTCGTTTTTTTTTTGAAACGGTTGCTTGATTTTGAATCCCTTCTACCCCAGAAAACGCAGGATGAAATTTTATTTCATTTTCAATTATTTACGTAATGAATGGGAAACCTTAGATTTCAAACGCGAATAAATGAATTTCGATTCTTAACTCATCTCGTGTTACGAATTCGTAGAAAATCCCCGATAACTTCTCTTCTTCTGGCTATCGAGGGAAATTACACATTTCACATCTCGTTGCTGAGCTTATAATACGCAAAATAATCATCAATTTTGCCGCAATCGCCAAGGCACTACGAATGAATTTTTCACCATTTTGCATTCATCGCAAATCAAGTTAGCTGACACTTTTTCCAACCGATGACGATGAGCTGCGAGATAAAAATCAACCACCTCTGGTGGTTTTTCGATTGTTTCGTTATTGTAATCGTAACTTTATACTGATAATCCCATGTATTAGCTTTGGATACTCATTTTAATCACCTTCGTTCGAGCACGTGTAATATTCCCAAATGCTAACGAGGTCGGTCAATATTTGCGAATTGCGTTGCAACTTGCATGGTCGTATATAATTTTTATGGTTTTGTTTTTTTCCATAATTTTCTGTCTTGATTAGTAATTTTTACAACTTGGCTATTAAAATTACCAATTTTATAGATTTTTCAACTAAATGAGAATTGAAAACTTTACTTTGGTAATTAAATAAATGAATATGAGCTTTTTAATAATTAGAATTTCTTCCATTCTTCCTCCCTAGAGCGAAATTCTGAAATTTAAAAATATTTCTATCCTTCCTCCTCCGAAGCTGAACTTTTGCTTCTCAAATATAAATTATTAATTTTTGATTTCTGGCATTAAAATTTTCAAATTTTGTATTTTACATTTTTACGGCCATTGGTGCTCGAACGAAACCAGAACAGAACAAAAAAATAATATATGCCTGAACAAAACACCACAACGATTTATTCATTTTAAAAATGATTTGTTTCTGAATGGAACAGAACAAATTGACGTTCTATTTCACCAGCCCTGTAGAAAACACGATGAGAAAAAAAATACAGTTTGTTATTATTTTGGACTTTCTGAATGTTTTTTCGAGTCATCACTTTTTAAAAAATGATGAAAAACAAGTTGAATAAAATGTTATCATGTCAGCGGTAGTACATAATCAGGTCTCGATTTCATACCCCCTCAACTGAGCTGTAAAAAGCAATTTTATGATTGATTGGTGTTCTAGACGTTACAACAAACAAATTTAGTCAAGATGCCTTTTTTCACCCCCCCCCCCTTTTCGAGGGTCCAATCCCTTTTTTAAAAACGCGTGTAGCGCCCCTCCTATAGGTTATAGGAAAAAAAATTCCCACAAAAGTTGTTCCCCAACATCTCAGCTACAAATTACTTTCTATGGAAAATCGAATTCGGGGCCACCGGTGCCCCTCAAATTTGAAAAAAGTGTTTCAAAAAATCATCAAAATCGCGTTTTTTTCATTTTTACAGAAAAGTTTCAGAGATGAGTAAAATTTGTAAATACCCAAAAGTATTCAGAATTAAATTTCCTATTCGGTTAGTTATATCACGACTATTTCTGCCCTGCTCCCCTTTACAAACGGACCCACCCCTCCCTCGTGTCAAAAATTTTGGTTTTCTAGAAAAATTTTCCAGGAAAAAATATTCTTCACCATCCAATCTACAATTTCGGCCATTATAAAAATTAATTTTTGAGCAACCCCTACCCCTCGAATTTGAAAAAAAAAACTTAAAAAAATATAAAAATACGCTTTTTTACACTTTCAACGAAAAGCTTAAAAGATAGATAGAAATCAGGTATACTCATTAATTGCTTTTTCATACAAAATTGGGGAAAAAATTGAAAAATACGATTTTTAGATATTTTCCCGCCTACCATATCAATTTCAGCTAAAAAAATGCATCTAGGCTAAATTTGTTTGTTGTAATGTCTAGAACACGAATCAATCATAAAATTGCTTTTTACAGCTCAGTCGAGTGGACACGTTTTTTCGTGAAATTGAGACCCTACTATAGGTAAAATTGTTATGTTAGGTTACACTTATCAAAAATCAACTCCCAGGCCTAAAACAAATTTTTGTCAAAAAATAAAATTTTTCGATGTGAATACCTAAAATTTCCTATGCGAAAGAAATTGGGAAGACGATTTTATCAAATGTGTCATTCCGCTAGCAAAGGGCCCATATGGTCGAAATGGAGTTATTGCCATGGGGCAATACTAGAGACTCTAAGTAGTCGAATAAAACCGATCCCAGCCCAAAAGGCCCAAAATTCGCTAAGATATTGCATTTTGAATTTCGAAAATGTGAGTAGTCCAAATTTTAAAAAGTCGAGAAAATTGAGTTTAAAGTTTTTCGAAGTGAAAAAGTGAAATATTTTTTCCGCATATGAACCGATCGTCTTGAGGTTTGGAACTATTGTTCTTCATGTCATTTCTCATCATTTAGCTGAAAAAGAGATGCCCCCCCTTCAGGGCCTGTGCACAGCCTACGATAATATGGGCCCTTTATAAAAAATTGTTTCAATTCATGAGAGAACATCTAGAAAAACGTGCAGAATTGTTCTTCATGTCATTTCTTATCATTTGGCTGAGGGAACGATGTCCCCCCCCCCTTCAGAGCCCGTACACAGCCTACGGCCATATGGGCTCTTTATAAAAACGGTTTCAATTCATGAGAGAACATCAATGTTTAAGTTAGAAAAACGTACACTCGAATTCGCAATTTCCCATCTTCTCAACCCGATACCTTGAACTAATCGTTGTATGAAACCATTTTCAGACGTAATTCGAACCCCCTGAACACGATTTTTTGATTAGTATCCCGATTGGAAGTAGAGAATTCTCTCAATCGTGAAATTAGTGTAGCGTAAAACGCCCAATTTTTGCTAAAATCGACTCGAATTCGTTATTTCCCATCTTCTCAACCCAATACCTCGAACCAATCCTCGTATGAAACCATTTTCAGACAAAATTCGAACCTCCTGAACACAATTTTTTGATTAGTTTCCCCAATTATTGAAAAAAATTAAAACTGACCACTCGTCGTATTTAACCCGTGCAGATGGGTCAAATTTTCCACGACGCTCTCGTGGAAAGTACGGCGTTCGAGGGTCAATGGATTTTACCTATGGAAAATACAAAAAAAAAGTTCCACTTTCGTTAAAACTAAAGAAAGTTGTAACTTAGTACGGACGATTTAGATTAAAAAAAGCCAAAAGCCAAAAAAAATTACCGGAAACAGGAAAGTTCGAATATAAGCTTTGTAGAGAGTGTATTTCAAAATACCCGACTTTCCCGAAAATCTGTGAATATTTTGACCCCCTTTTGGGGGGGTGAGGGGGTTCAAATTTTCGTTTTTCTGCTATAACTTTCAAAATTACGTATTTACAAAAAAATAGTTGGAACAAAAATTGTAGAGAATAAAAAAACAAACAATTTTATTGGTTACAATTTTTTCCTAGGACGTCATGGGAGGGAGCTAGGGGCTTCAGAAAAAAATCAATTTTGAAAATTTTCCATTATCAGAAAAAATCACCAAAAATCGGGTTAATCGACTTTTAGGAGCGGCTCTTTTGCATAGTACATCCTATTACTATGTAGAATAAGAAAAATGAACAACCGACCCCTCATCTCAAAGTGAGGGGGTGGACCCCCTATAGAAAAAGTTGTATTTTCCCCCTGGGGTATCTAAGCTACAGTGAAAAATTCGAAAAATTGGTTTAAACAAACGTTGTAGAGCGTTAAAAAACGAACATTTTCCTTTTTGTACATTTTTTTCTACGTGGTCTTGGGGCCGAGCTAATGCAAAAAGAAAAAAGATCGACGAAGCGTTCGAAAATTTCTCACAAAATTTTAAAATTTAAACCCCCTCTTTTGGGGTCCAATTTGGGTCCAGGGGTTAGATGATTATAAAAATCGACTTTAGTGACCACGAAAACCCCAGAAACCCACTTGTTGGGCTATTGGTTCGCTAGATTTTATACCAGACCTATTTATTGAGTTGATGAAAAATTTTCAAACCCTTCGTCGATCTTTTTTCATTTTGCATTAGCTCGGCCCCAAGATCTCGTAGAAAAAATGTAAAAAAATGAAAATGTTCGTCTTTTAACGCTCTACAACGTTTGTTTGAACCAATTTTTTGAATTTTTCACAGTAGCTGAGATATTCCAGGGGGAAAATACAACTTTTTCTACAGGGGGTCCACCCCCTCACTTTGAGATGAGGGGTCGGTTGTTCATTTTTCTTATTCTACTTAGTAATAGGATGTACTATGCAAAAGAGCCGCTCCTAAAAGTCGATTAACCCGATTTTTGGTGATTTTTTCTGATAATGGAAAATTTTCAAAATTGATTTTTTTCTGAAGCCCCTAGCTCCCTCCCATGACGTCCTAGGAAAAAATTGTAACCAATAAAATTGTTTGTTTTTTTATTCTCTACAATTTTTGTTCCAACTATTTTTTTTGTAAATACGTAATTTTGAAAGTTATAGCAGAAAAACGAAAATTTGCACCCCCTCACCCCCAAAAGGAGGTCAAAATATTCACAGATTTTAGGGAAAGTCGGGTATGTTGAAATACACCCTCTACAAAGTATATATACGAACTTTCCCGTTTCCGGGAATTTTTTTTGGGTCAAAACCTAAAATGACCGTACTAACTGACTAGCTGAGAATGTTCCAAAAAATTTTTTAGCTCCATGCGACTTGAACGGGCCGAATCATTTTTTTAAAAAGAAGTCCCTACTTTTAGAAGCCATGTCTCAGCCTCTTGGAGTCCCAAGAAGCTAAAAATTTTGTTGGTGCTTTCTCTGGATCCAAAAAGCTCGAATTAAACAAAAAAATGATCTTATATCACAATTAGTACGACGTGTAGTGTTTGAAAAAATTGAAAATCGCAATTTCATGCCAGTTTTGGCGAAAATGGGGCATTTTACACTACACTAATTTCACGATTGAGATAATTCTCTACTTCCAATCGAGAAGAACTAATCATAATTTCGTGTTTAGGAAGTTCGAATTACGTTTTAAAATGGTTTTTTCATACCAGGATTGGTTCGAGGTATTGGATTGAGAAGAAGGAAAATTGCGAATTCGAGTCAATTTTAGAGAAAATTGGCTGTTTTTCACTACCAAAAAGCGACGATCAGGAAGCTATTTCACTTCCTACGAGGAAACCAATAACAAATTCGAATTCAGAAGGTTCGAATCATATAAAAATGGTTTCAAATCTTACTTGAACCACATAACTCGTCTCAAGATGAAAAAAATCGCAATTTAACCCCTTTTTCCTCAAAATTGACCTCTTTTCGCGTCACAAATCATACGATTGTGTGAATTCTACGCTTCAGATCGGAAAACTAATCGCAGATTCGAGTTCAGGGGGGTCGAATTATATGAAAATGACACCAAATTTACCCCAATCCCTTCATGTGAAAAAATAAGGGTAAAACCCCCCCTAAAACTCCCCCTCCCTCCGCTCCTAAGGGAAATTTTTGACGTCTCCACTTCTCGAAAATTTTCTTTTGGGTCATACTAAAATAAAAACCACATTTCAACCCGTGTTCAAAAAGTGCAGTATGCCCGTGCTAACCGCAGGGACTACAAAAATAACTGATGATGATGAAATTCGGTTTTAGAAAGACGGTATGTAAAGACCAATTTTTTTCAGTACAAGTACTTTTTTTTTTAAATATTGCGTTAATTTTTAAAAAAAATTACCAAAAATGAATATGAGCGTCCAAAATTTGGGTTACAGAGATTTTAAAACACGCTCATTGAAAAAATCTTACTTTTGTTCAAATTAGAAACAAATACCTCGAGAGGTTCTCTGTTTAGATGGATGAAAATCGAAACTCTAGACTGATTAAAGTCCTCTCTCCGGAATATATAAAATCATAAAATATCATTCATCAAAGCAGGTCGATGATATGCAGAAAATCAAGAAAAGAAGTCTAATAAGATTAGAATCCCTTCTGCCTTCTCCATTGGCATCTTTAAACCAAAAAATGTACGTATGAAAGCCTCAAGCTTCCATTTCCCTTCGGGAAATCCGACTAAAAACAAGCGACACGATGATTCGAATGGTATATACTCGTAATACATACAACGATGAATGAATCAATAAAGACGTCGCTCCGGGACACTCATTACATAAAGCCAACGCAGGTTCGTCAAGGTTGTATTTACTCGAGCACAAAAAAAGAGGAAAAATCATATATACCGATGGTCAAATGAATTTGGCTCATTTTCTCCAACATTTAAGTACCATTTTTACTCAATACAAAGGCGAACTTTTGATACTACGTTGAATAAAAACGTGCTCGGTGAAAATGTTCAATTGAGACGAAATTCCATTCCGACTTCACAAAATAACATATATAGATGTTTTTTTCCACCTCTCTGTACCTCTTCGTTCCTCGTCCATTGCAAACGAGAGTACCTATCGTTTCAAGTATATCTACCATTGTGTGTTGAAAAATGTCGTCAAAATTTATCAGGCATTTTGCTTATTTTCAGATTTGTATCGGAATTTTATTCAGTTTGACGATTTCGGTTCACGACGGAATGAAAAAACCTTCGAAATGAATTTCGTGCCACGAGCTCGATTGTGTAATTACGTTAAAACGAACGCGACTCGTTCGAATACAAGTAAATATTCAATTTTAAGGAACAAATTTGATTTTCGAGTAAAATGCGCCTATCACCGACCGTATCAGATACTTGCAAAAATTCGTTTGATCATCGACTCGGTTATATGGTTTTCTCTCCACCTATTCTCGAGGGGTTTCAGTGCGAGACGAGGACATTGTTGTCTAGACATTTCGTATCAGAGCTCGTTATTTGAATAAGAGTCGTGAAAGCGCATATGTACTTGTCGTGTTATTTTTTTCATATTTGTATAGAAGTTTTTTTAGCTGAAAAATTTCTAATCGATTCCCAGCCCTAAAAGATATCCTGATTTCAATCTGAGGTTAGTTTTTCAATTAGGTTATTTCGTTCTTGGGAATTCATTGGTTAAAATTTAAATCGAGCCTCAGTGGCAAAAAAATTACCATAGACAAAAATTAGGGCCGAATTTGTGTTCTACGACCCCAAATTAGAGCTCCATTTCAAACGTCCAGCCAATAAAGTTCAAATTTCTGTAAATTTGACAAATTTTGATTAAATTTTTTTTTTCAATTCCATATTTTTAAAATTTTCTTCCAATTATCGAGTTGAAATAAATTTTAAAGAACATAAAGTTGAAATTTTTTTAAAAATTCAATATTGAAAAAAAAAATTAGGACAAAAGTACTTAATCACAGTAAAAAAAAGGGTGAATTTGGCACCGCTCCGATTCTCGATTTCTCCAGCCCCCGATTGTGTCCCTCGATGCGAAAAATTCTGGAAAAATTTTTGATATCCCCACCCCTCCTTTTTTCTACTAGGTGAAACTTTGTGCCAAAGAACAGAAAATTTCCTTCACTTCCGTTGAAATTAAAAACTCTTGAGAATGATGCAATAAAATTGCTATAGCTTCGAAAAGGAAGGGTTAGAGGGATCAAAAAAATTTCCAAATTTTTTTTCATCTAGGAACACCACTGGGGGAGGGGAGTAGATTGAAAATCGAAGTGAGGACCAAATTCACTGCTAATATTGCATCTACTCATTTGAAATTTATTAGAAACAATTTTTAGTCAAAAAGTAAGGAATTGAGAAAAACTTTGAAAAATCAAAGCTGAAAAAATGCCAAGAAATTTAAATCATAAAAATTCTACAGTAGGGAAAAATTTCAAAATTTCAATAATTCTAGTACCTAGATGTTGGAAAATTTTCCAACTTCATTTCTTCATTTTTTCAACTTTATATTTTTAAAAGTTTCTTTCAATTCCAAAATCAATTCGAATAATTTTAAACATTGTTCCAACTTTAAATTTCTGAAGAAATTTTCAACTTCATGTTTTCAAATCAATAAGTAGTAAGTACCTAATTAGAGTAAATTCTAAAAAGTAATAAAAATATGAAGTCAAAAAAAATGTTTAAAATCAAAGTTGGATAAATTTTGAAAAAATTTAAATTAAAAAAATTTATTAATGGAAAAATTTTAAAATTGGATATATTTACCTAGCTTTTAGAAAAAAAGTAGAGAAATTGAAAAAATTCAAGAGCTTGAAATATAGTTAAATTAGCTTTAATTTTTAAGGCTTATTCCTGCAATTCTACAAAAATATTTAGGGCCTGTAACAAAAAAGTGCTGTTTTAGCCGGCGCGAGTCGCCGCCAGCCGCCAACACTGTAGTCACTTTGGCCGCCGTCAAAGGAGCTGTAATCGGCGCAAGCCTCTAACCACTCCCCCCCCCCTCTTGAATGGGCGGGACGTTTAAAATGGAGCTCCAAATTAGTCACAAATCGACATTTTTCCGATTTACTTAAACATTTTCAAGACCTCACTTTGAGCAGTCATAGAACCCTGGCCAGTTGGAGCAAAAGTGAAATTTTGTTACCACTTAATATTCATTTCCTTGGCTTCAAATAGAGCCGAAGAATTTCAATTTCGCTCAACCAAAACTTGAAAAAGAATTTTTTGAAATTTTTCATTGAAAATTTTTAATTTTTATGAAGTTATTGGCGAAATTTTCATTCGTACTGGCTTTAGAAATGTTTTTTAAACAATGAAGTATACCATGCAAAAATAGAAAGCTGAATTTTTCAGAAAAATCATCACCAATTTTCATTTAAATTCAGAGTGTATGGACCGATAGTAATGCTATTTTAGCTTGAATAAATCACTCACCAAGAATATTAGATGGAGAAAAGAATTAGAAAAGCATTCTTTACTCAACAAATACAAAAAACAAATATAATTTCATTTCTAATACATACAAAAAATTATCATCCAACCCGAATTATGAAATATGTAAGAATAGAAAAGAATTATGATACAATATACTTAATTTGTGAAAAAAAGTTCATCACCATTATTCATTAGTAAAGGAAAAAAATAAAACCACAGAGAAGGTAAAGATAAGAATACTGTTCTTAAAATTTACAATAGGTACCTAATCAATATTTTATCCCACTTCGGCGATTTTCCATCATTCAGCCCCGTTCTGATTTCTTCAAAATGAAGAAAATGTACCTATTGGGTATGTTTTTTTTTTCAAACATTTAAAAAAAATGTGAAAAATTGACACAGATGATTCTAAAGTGTTAAAATATTCACATAAAATAATTTCCTGATATTTTTCTCAAAATTTAAAGACCCCTGAAAAATAGAATGAGGGTAAAGTTTTCCATACTCAAACCATTTAAAAAAAGAAATCAAAACCTTTTCCCCAACCTTTCCAATTTTTTTGAACGTATTGAGCCGAATTTTACGGTCGGACGGGAAGGGGTAAACGTGGAGTCAGGGGGTGAAATTTTTACGACGTCGTTTCGATGTCTGGACACCCCAATTTTATTATCTCCCATTCAATTTTCGAAAAAAGATGCAATTCATTATGCATAAAAATTGAAAAAAAAAATTCAGTCGTCTTTTTGGTTTACGAATTTTTACTTTTTTCTAATGTCCTTAATTAACAATGAGTTCCTGCTATTGTAATTTACTGGCACTGTCCTATCTACAAAAATATGACCTAAAAAATTGAACGATTGTTGTCACCATTTCATGTATATTTATTTAAGCATATCCATTAAAAAAAATGATAAAATTGTGATTTCGAAACGATAATTTGTCACAAATTAATGTTATGCCCCTCTGCTGCACGAATTCGAATTTCTGCAATTGCACTTCTGTTTGCAATTCCTTGCATTATTTAATTTGTGGCAGGGGCATCTTGGTTTAGATGTGACAGGTGGCCGAACTGTGACATGAGATTGAACTTTCTTGTGAAAAACATCAAAAACTTTTTTCAAAATATTGGTTACTAAAGTTCCAAAAGACCCGAGAAAATTCGTTACATTATTCGAATTCTGGCATTTCTTCTTTGGTGTAACAGGAGGTCTAGATGTGATAGGAGGTTTAGACTTGACAGGAAGTTTAGGCGTGACAGGAGGTTTAATTGTGACAGAAGACCTAGTTACTACAGAAATTCTAGTTGTAACAGAATGTCCAATTGGAACTTTCTTGCAAGAAATGCATACAACTTTTTTTAAAATATTAGTTATCAATGCATTGAGAGAGCCAGGCACTGAAGACGGATCCATCAATTGGGATAACTGAGGACTCAACAATACGGGCACTTTTTGACCCAAATCATTCAACAGATTATTAAATAAATTGCCGATTGAATTTAAAAAGCCTCCGAGTAAGCGGCTATTCCTATTTGTAATCAAGTCTTCGAGTTTTTTAATCACATCCTCTGTGATAAAAATTAGGGTATCTAAAAAATTATGCAAAGGAAGAGCGACGACTTTTGGAAATGAAAATGTAGAGGTTATAGCCAGAGAATACTTTGGAAAACCAGAAGTTACGTTATTTTCAATAAATTCTTTAAATCCATAATAATCATTTGGCAGAGAATCCTTCAGTTTGTTCAAATAAGGTGCGAATAAATTACTCAAAGCATTTTTCACAAGTTTAAAAATATTATTAGATAAATTATCCGAGAAGGTTTTATTGGTAAGCAATTTTTTAAAACTAGTAACTAATAATTTATTAACATCTTTAAGAGTGTCAACTAACAAGTTTTTGATCGATTTCAATAAATCCTGGTTCAGTTTAGATAGGGATTTGCTATTCTTTAATAAATTCTCAACATTGCACACAGTGTTGCCTAAAAAGCCTTTAAATAAAATCGTTACATCTTTAGTTAACCCTTTAGCTACAGACGGATTACCCAATGCATTTTTCAATAAATCATTAGCCATTGTTTTGACGTTAATTACTAAATTGTCGAATGTGTTATTCACTTCTATGGAAATGTTACCGAATAAAGAATTTTTATTTAAACATTTTTGTTGCGGGTTTTGACACTTTTGTCGTGGTTTTTGACATTTTTGTCGTGGTGTCGTGATATTTGGCATTTTTGTCGTGGTTTTTGACATTTTTGTCGTGGTTTTTGACATTTTTGTCGACCCTAAAAATAAACCCTTCAATAAATTTTTTATCATCGGAATAGTACCATTGAGAACATTGGAGAAGCCCGTTTTAAATTCTACAATATTATATAAGCTTTCACGCGATCGAAAAAACCCTGTAGCATTTTGTATTAGTCCTATCACAACCTCATTTTTATGTTGAAATAGTTTTTCTATATCTTTGGAAATATCTATCAAAAATATACCCAGCAACTGCACCAGTGTTTTCAATAGCTGAGGTAACAACTTTCCAATGACAGATTGAGCGATATTACCCAATAAATTCACAATTAACGAGATCAATCCCTTCAGAAAATTATGTACGAATAGTAGAATTTCATCCACCAATGTCTGTATTAATATTGAAAAATTACATAAGTCCCTTGATGCTTTAGGATTAGGAGCTAATGCTGCAGATAGGGAAATTCCTTTTCCAACTGGTGGTTTTACTGTGACTGGGAGTGCTCTAGGAGATTTTGCAGAGTTTGGAATCACATTTTCAAGCAGTCGAATTTGCCTTTTCGTTTTTGTAATTTCACTAGTATTAGTAGTTTTCAGCAAAGGATTTGAGATTGAACCAACTTCTTTAGGTATTTGATTTCCTCGTATTTCTGGTACCACCAATGTAGGATTTTTACTGCCAATAGATTGTTTTCCTTCAACCAGCATTTCATTTGCTACTACATTTTTATTAGATTCAATTCTTTTAACCAAGGTATTGCTTGAATTTACTGCTGGTGCTTTATCTTCAATAGGAGCCGTAATCCTTGGCACAGAGATATTTGTATCATATTTAAAAAATGGTGTATATGGCCGACATCGATAGCAATTATTGTTGATGAGATAATCCAAAATTTGAGCATTACCGAAGTACGTTATGAACATCAGAAAGTAAGAATTGGTAATCTAGAAATCAAATTATATCAAATCAAACCAATAGACTAAAAAAAAAATGTTAAGACATGTTTGCTAATATTTTCCTGAAAAAGTCGAAAATTTTTATAATTTTGAAAAAAATATTCTGGAATTTTTTTGACATAATAACCGATTTGAAAGATCGATTGCATTATTATGTTTTTAAAAATCACGAATTTTTAAATCAAAACTGATGAAATTTAAGTTTTTATGTGAGCCTAGATGCTGAAACCACCTTTGGGGGTCAAAAATTGGTTTTTGAGATGAGGTTCCCCCTTGATTTTATTTCCTCTGAAAGACCCAAAATCAGTGCCAATTCTAAAAACAATTTTTTACCCTTAAGGGTGGTTTTTAGCACCCAGTCTTACATATAACTTAATACTTGAATGCTTTAGGATCATTCTTCGTAAAATCGCCCAGGTTTTGACCTTAGGTCTTCCGATTTTGCTCAATTTTTTTTCACGGATTCTCCTTGATGGTTTAATGAAGGAATCGCCGTTATTTCGATGCTGATCCTTTCGGGGGGGGGGGGGGTGTCCCTGTAATTTCCGAGATTGGGTTCGTCCAAAAATATTGGCTCACTTTTTTGACCCGACCGACCCCTCCGAACCCTCTATCTACCGCCTCAACTGGATAAAATATTAAAAAATTGAAAATGACGTGCAACGTATTGTTTGTTACGTTTTCAAGGTCGCCGAGTCCAAATATTCACATATTTTTTGGATACGACTCTTCAGTAACCCCCCCCCCCCCCAATGAAAAGAGTAATAAAAAGATAAAAAATTGAGTTTTCATCTCAAAAGTTCAACTTTGAGCTCTTAAAATCTCCTTTCAATTCTTTACGAAACCGCACAAACAGACTCATCTTGAACCTATCCAATTTCGAAATATGAGCCTTCAAAGTTGAGCCGTTTCACAAAAAATTCTAATTGTACGAAAATTACGAAGACCACCCTCCGCCTTTCTGAAAGATTAGGATCGAAATGACGATGATTTCTTTATTAGACCATCGAAGGGAACTCGTAAAAAATTTTGATAGAAATCGGAAGACCTAATTTGACGTAAAATGAGCCAAAAGCATTCAATAGGTAATCCATCTTTCAACAGGTTGTTGTTTTAAAAAAAATTCCAGGATTCTCCATGATTTTTTCCCCAAGTTTATAAAACTTCGTGACTTTTCCAAGTGTAATAAGAAAAAATAAAATTCCCCCACCACTTGGAATGGAGGCCCAAAAAAAAAAGTGGAAACGATTATGAAATAAAAAACAGTGCACTTTGCCATTGAAAATATTTTTACAAAAAATTATAAAAAAGGAATGCGACACTCACCAAATGAAACATTGTTATTTTTATGACCACACATTACTACACTTCACATACTCGCACATAACACTGAAATAACTCAATAGAATTTAGGTGCGCATGATTTTAAAATTCTTAGAAACGTATAATTTTTATGATTGCAAGAATTTACGAATGCTTCCGTTGTAAATGGGAGACTGTGAGATGAAGCACGAATTTGGCGATTAAATAGATTTATGGCATGTGTTGTAATTTCTGACGCGTTTATTGGAAAAACAGTGAACAATAACGAGCGTAGATGAATTAATTTGCACATACAATCGCACGAACTAAATGCACTTGCAGCCTCGAGGTGCAGTGATATCCTCAAACCTACCATGAGTGCCCCTTCCCCTTATCGCCTCAACGAATCTCTTTGTAGTTATAAAAGGTTTTAGGGCTAAAGGTCCGTTAGAAATTTTTCGCCAAGAAGACCAAAAGTCAGATGTTTGAAAAAAAAATTACGAATTTTTATAAATCAAGTATTATGGGCATAATAACATTCTGTCATTCTTGAAAAAATAATGAATTTTTATACCTACTTAAAATTTGACAAGTTGGACATGAAAAACATCTGCAGAATTTTTTCACGGAAAAGTACGAAATTGAATATGCACCGAATAACATTTTGTCAAGCATAAAAAAAACTTTGAAACATTTTTGATGTGCCTAAAATTACTTTTAAACTTACTGAAATGAAATTGCTCACAATGAAGGTATCCCAACTCATAGTAAAATTTTGAGCCAAAACAGAATAACTTGAAAGTATAATAAAAGAACCACATACCCAAAATTAAAGTGCTCAAGTTCATTACTCGAATTTTGAGACATTGGTTCCCTTGAAAAATCCTTTTAAAAGAGCTAATGAGTCTTGAATAGGTTGTATCATTTTGAAATTTTCTTCAAAAGTTGACGAAGGGTTGCAAAAAAATGATTTGTAGACCTAAAAAAGACTTGATGAAAATTTAATCCTCCAATCTCGACCCATAACCAGCCCAATACTCTTTAAAATTCGATTATATTCAAAACATTTTGCCAAAAATAGTATGAATCGTTCTTTTTGGCCTTTTTACCCTAAAATATAATTAGACCTTCTTACCTTTGTCCCATTTTTTGGGAGACAGTTTACTTCTGAGAAAAAAAATTAAGTAGACAACAAGGAGACCTTTGAAACTCGTGCATATCAATCAAGTCGAAATTTGCATTATTAAAAAAGTATGTCATTCACATTTCAAAACCAAATTTCGAGCTGTCGAAATTCATTTTTAGATTTTTTGGGATAACCATATATGTGAACAAGATTTTTGAGCCCAAACGAAAATAAATTGAAAGTACATCATAAAAGAACCCCATATCTAAAATTTCAGGTGCTGAAGTTCGTTTTTCGAATTTTGGCGAATTTTCAAAGTTTCAAAACTGCACCTCACTACCTTGAAAAACATGAAAATTTGATCTAATCAAGGAAACCCCCAAAACTTAGTGTATACCCTGATTTCGACCTCCCAAATCGATAAGAAGCAGTTTAGAGATGCTTCGAAGCCTCCAGAAAATTTTGGAATTTTCCAGCACTGGAAAAAATCCCAGGAAAATGGTCCATATGAATTTTGTGCACCTATAATTGCAGATTACCTACTCATATCGATGACCTATTTGATCGATTGAAGTACAATTTTCCAAAATTCGTAACTTCGAGTTAAAATCCACGTTTTTTGCGGAAATCTTCCTGCCAAAAATTTAAAAATATGGAGTTTAACTCGAAGTTACGAATTTTGGAAAATTGTACTTCAATCGATCAAATAGGTCATCAATATGAATAGGTAATCTGCAATTATAGGTGCCAAAGTTCATGTGGACCATTTTTATGCACCTTTTTCCAGTTCTGGAAAATTCCAAAATTTTCTGGAGACTTCGAAATTTCTTAAAACCGTTTCCTATCGATTGAGGAGGTCGAAATTAGGGTGTATACCAAATTTCGTTTTTTTTCGTTGATTAGATCAAATTTTCATGTTTTGCAGGGTGATGATGAGGTGAAGCAACAAAAATCGTATAGAAATGGCGAGAAAATCCCGGAAAATAGCAAGAATTTTCATTTTTCAGATCCAGTAGACGTCCTGAAAAAGCAAATAATATCCTTTTGAAGTAATCTTCGTACGGTGACATTGTTCCAAAAAAAAGAAGGAAAAAAGGTAGAATTATACTTGTAACAAGATGTGTTTTTATCGTTTTTGTATCACACCTTTGGGGATACCCGAACCCATCTTTCAAACTCTTTATGTTTATGATTCAAAAATGATAAAAAACCTCGTTCTTCTTCAGCGTGCCGACGCCCCCGCCGTGATTGTCGTGTTTAGAATGCCATCGCGAGTACTTGACTGTCGCATACCGCGCGAATGAGAGAAAATTAATAAGTTCAAAGTCTACGAGATGCTTCTCGGTTCTCATCGCTAAAACGATGTTAATCAAAAAGAAGCACCGTAAGTTTAATAAGTTAAGTTTGCTTTGAAACTTTTTTCATGATTATGACAAGGCTTATTATTTTTATCAACTTGAAATACACTCTGCAGTTTAATAACGATAAAAAATTATACCAAGAGATGGAATCCCGACGTGCAGATTACCTATCTCTCGTTTTCTCCTATATAAGTTCATCTCGGTAGGTAGTCGCATTACGTACTGTATTTGTTTTTTAATCGTTGACGATGAAATGAAAACCGAAGAGAAAGGATGGATGGAATTAAGTCCGGTTTAATCTTCGGATTGACGTGAATTTTATCGCGTTAATGACGGTCGTTTATTTTCGAGTAGATTTTTAATTGAAGTTATTTTTTAGGGTTGGGTCGTAGCTGGAAAAAATCAGGATGAACTTTGTGGGGGGAGGGGGGAATGATAAAGTTTTGTATAAAATTAGAATATACATGTTAAATGACTGTTTTATGAGAAATTTTTGTAAGTGTTTCGCAAAAATTGAAGAAAAAAATAATGCTGAATTGAAAAAAAAAAAAATACTAAAAATTGTTTTCAGAAATGTGAATAGAGCACTGAAAATATATTAAATGAAAAAATTTGTTAAAATTATTATAAATTTTGTAAAATAAATTTAAAATTTTCGAATTGAAAAAAGACTGAGAAATAATAAATATGCTTCATGCTCGTGCCTCCTTCCCCATTCAGCCCAACACAAAAAAATCTATATAATTATAAAATTTGTTGAAAGTTTTTTTTTTTGAAAATGATGAGTGTGAAAATTCTCCAAATTTACCCAAGTACAAAAAAAATCTAGCAGTTTTCAGAAATTTTGAAAGCGAAAAAACTTAGAATAACGTACAATTGGTTAATGTTTTGAAAAAAAGTTGACATTTTCATAAAAATTGTTTAAAAGCGCCAAAAAAAATTTATTCGTCAATGGAGTAGCCTCAAATACTTATCTCAAACGTTTCTGAAAATGGAAGTAAAGTGTTTGAAATGAGAAAAAATTTGATTACATTTCATCAAAAATGTGTAAATTGTTCTAAAAGTAACTCAAAATAGCATAGTAAGCATCTGAAAAAAAATCGAAATTATAGCTTATTGAGAAAAAATTGGAAAATTTCCGACTGAAACATACTTCTTATTTTTCCCATTTAAAGTAGATACGAATCATCCAACTTTTTCCAATCTAAATATTTTTGCCCTAAAATGGATCATTTCCTTCGAGTTTTTTTTATTGTGAGCGAGAAGAAGAAAAAAATCGTATTTTGAGTCGATAAACTCAGAAAAAAATTAATTTCTGTCCAGATGTTTTGATTTACTTTTCAGATAATCAAAACCTTCAAGAAATTTTCCATACTTTTGTATTCAAACATTTTGAAATGTAGTACGGTCATTTTAGGTTTTGACCCAAAAAAAATTCCCGGAAACGGGAAAGTTCGTATATAAGCTTTGTAGAGGGTGTATTTCAACATACCCGACTTTCCCTAGAATCGGTGAATATTTTGACCCCCTTTTGGGGGTGAGGGGGTTCAAATTTTCGTTTTTCGGCTATAACTTTCAAAATTACTTATTTACGAAAAAATAATTGAAACAAAAATTGTAGAGAATAAAAAAACAAACAATTTTGTTATTTACAATTTTTTCTTAAGACGTCATGGGAGGGAGGTAGGGGCTTCAGAAAAAATCAATTTTGAAAATTTCTCATTATCAGAAAAAATTACCAAAAATCGGGTTAATCGACTTTTAGGAGCGGTTCTTTTGCATAGTACATTCTATTACTATGTAGAATAAGAAAAATGAACAACCGACCCCTCATCTCAAAGTAGGGGGGTGGACCCCCTGTAGAAAAAGTTGAATTTCCCCTTAAAATATCTCAGCTACAGTGAAAAATTCGAAAAATTAGTTCAAACAAACGTTGTAGAGCGTTAAAAGACGAACAGTTTCCTTTTTTAATATTTTTTCTACGTTGTCTTGGGGCCAAGCTAATGCCAAAAGAAAAAAGATCGACGCAGCATTCGAAAATTTTTCACAAATTTTTAAACCCCCTCTTTTGGGGTCCAATTTGGGTTCAGGGGTTAGATGATTATAAAAATCGACTTTAGCGACCACGGAAACCCCAGAAACCCACTTGTTGGGCTATTGGATCGTTAGATTTTATACCAGGCCGACACACGTGTAATTTATTGAGTTGATGAAAAATTTTCAAACCCCGCGTCGATCTTTTTTCTTTTTGCATTAGCTCGGCCCCAAGACTACGTAGAAAAAATGTAAAAAAAGGAAAATGTTCGTCTTTTAACGCTCTACAACGTTTGTTTGAACCAATTTTTCGAATTTTTCACTGTAGCTGAGATATTTTAGGGGGAAAATGCAACTTTTTCTACAGGGGGTCCACCCCCCTACTGTGAGATGAGGGGTCCGTTGTTCATTTTTCTTATTCTACATAGTAATAGGATGTACTATGCAAAAGAGCCGCTCCTTAAAGTCGATTAACCCGATTTTTGGTGATTTTTTCTGATAATGGAAAATTTTCAAAATTGATTTTTTTCTGAAGCCCCTACCTCCCTCCCATGACGTCTTAGGAAAAAATTGTAAATCACAAAATTGTTTGTTTTTTTATTCTCTACAATTTTTGTTCCAAGTATTTTTTCGTAAATACGTAATTTTGAAAGTTATAGCCGAAAAACGAAAATTTGAACCCCCTCACCCCCAAAAGGGAGTCAAAATATTCACCGATTTTAGGGAAAGTCGGGTATGTTGAAATACACCCTCTACAAAGCGTATATACGAACTTTTCCGTTTCAGGGAATTTTTTTGGCTTTTGGCTTTTTTAAAGCTAAATCGTCCGTACTAATCACTTTTTGATGCTAAATTTCAGCTTTAAAGCATGATTTTTCCCTCTTGAATCAAATGTCTTACTCCTACCAATCATTTTAAGCAAAATTTTGGCTGATTTTACGACCAAAAAAGTTACTTACTCCATTTCTCTCTCAAAGATCAATATAACACGTGGTAAATTCGGCCATTATACTGCATTGGGGTGCCCAATGTGCATTATATTCGGTCATCATAAAGCACAATCCTTCTTAATGGCAACGATTCTATTGAAGCTACGGTTGGAAAATCCTTCTGCTCGAATATTTCTTCACACAACACAAATTCGAGCCCGAGTGAACGTCCGCGTTCTCGCCTCTCCGTAATGGAAAATTATTTAAATCGGTTTAGGAGGTTACCAAAGTAGCGTACGCGATTTCGCAACAGGGCAATATTCGCATTCGGTATCATTCCTTGGTGGCGACTCGGAAATCTCGCCAACCCGAGCGACGAATTTGGAACACAGTGGAAAAGGATTTTTCGCGATTCGATTCCGTTTTTCGCGCCAAGATATCCTATATACTTAAAAAGCGTGGCGAAATTTTTGTAATTTTCAAATTCGGCGAGAAGTTTCCATGTTTGCGTAAATATTTACGTTGCAGCTTGAGGCGAAAATCAAGCATTGAAAATTAACTTTTTAATGGCTGTCGGCTTTTCGTAGATGTATTCTCGCAGCTCGTCTGGATGGATTTTGTTGTTTTTTAATTAGCGCACATTTTTATTCCGATGTATAGAACTTTTTCTCGACAAGATATAATCGAATGGTCGGAAAATTGAATTACTTAAGCGTAATAGTTTTTATACAGTGGAGTTCGTCGAGTGTATTTTTTTTCAGCCACAGAAGAAAATCGTGTCAGTTGGGATCGCGCATGCCGCGCCGAGTAAAATCTCCCGGTTAATAGGAAACGTCACTTTTGCAATCACTAATACGAAGCTTTAAAATTAATTCGAAATGATCGCTTCATTTTCAAGAATTTTGATAGAGACGCCAACATCAATTAAAACGGAGTAGTTTTCCCTTCTTATTCTTTCTTGTTTTTTTCTTCTCTTTCCTTCTTTCCTTTGTGTGTGTGCGCGCGCGTGTGCGTGTGCGTGTGCGTGTGCGTGCGTGCGTGCGTGCGTGCGTGCGTGCGTGCGTGCGTGCGTGCGTGCGTGCGTGCGTGCGTGCGTGCGTGCGTGCGTGCGTGCGTGCGTGCGTGCGTGCGTGCGTGCGTGCGTGCGTGCGTGCGTGCGTGCGTGCGTGCGTGCGTGCGTGCGTGCGTGCGTGCGTGCGTGCGTGCGTGCGTGCGTGCGTGCGTGTGTGTGTGTGTGTGTGTGTGTGTGTGTGTGTGTGTGTGTGTGTGTGTGTGTGTGTGTGTGTGTGTGTGTGTGTGTGTGTGTGTGTGTGTGTGTGTGTGTCTACTAATAGTATGAGATAAACAACCAGATCTTGACAATACGTTTTATCAATGGTGTAATCACGATAATAATAATAGTGATAGGTGTAGGTTATAAGTATGTAGCATGCCCAACGGATGCTAGGGGCAACAAGCGACACGCTGGAAATCCGTGGCGTCGCCTCTCGGCGTGCCATTGTTGTTTCACTATTGAGTGAAAGAAGCTCATTTTAAATGTCAATGGGCTCGGTTGGTTGGTTGGTTAGCTCCATACCATGGACAGTGAACTCCCACATGATACAAGTTCATAATTTGAAATTGTGTAATACATAATTTCAAACTCAAACTGAACGCACCCTTGGACCCTCCTAGTTTGGTGCCACTTCATGAGAAAATAACACACAAAAATTTTCAGCCCAACTGATGCATATTAATCCATGCCTCAAAGTCCATTTTGAAAAATATTAATGAGTGCGTGAGCTAATACTACTCCATTGTGGACACGTGGCAACAAAATGCTAAAAACACCCCGAATGACCTGGCGACTTCAAACTTATGCCAAAGGCATACAAATGGGGTAATGTATAAAAGTAATACATCATTTTTCTACATAACCGCCCTTTAATTCGATACACTTTTCCCACCAATGAACAAGCTTTTTAATTTCAGTCTGGAAGAATTCTTTCGGCCGCGCATGTAACCACAAATTTACCTCGATTTTTACCTCTTCGTTGTTCGCTAAAGTTTTTCCTCATAAAGCGTTTTTCAGGGGCCCAAACATGTGGAAATTACAGGGGGCTAAATCAGGGGAGTACAGTGCATGTTCAAGAAGCTCCTAGCCCAATTCTTCAAGGGTTTGTTTGGTCAGGCGAGCAGTGTGAGTGGGGCATTGTAATGATGAAAAATTATCCTACACGTTAATGCTCCTTTCCTTTTCACGAGAATTGCCGGCCTGAGATCGTTTTTCAGTAGGTTTGAGTAATATTCAGAGTTAATAGTACGTTGGGTCTCAAGGTAGTCACATAATATTGTGCCTTTCATGTCCCAAAAAATCATTAAGAGCACCTTCTTCGCTGATGGTTGAGCTTTGAATTTTTTCACAGTTGGGGAATCACTGCGCTTCCACAACATGCTCTGTCTTTTTGTTTCTGAATCGTAATGATGAATCCACGACTGATCCGTCTTTATAATACTTTCCAAAAAGGAATCACCTATTTTGTACCGTTTCAATAACTTCGAACAGATTTCCAACCTCTTCTTTTTGTGCTCTGGTGACAGCTACTTTGGGACTCCAAAAAGGAATCACCTTTTTTGTACCGTTTTAATAACTTCGAACAGATTTCCAACCTCTTCTTTTTGTGCTCTAGTGACAGCTGCTTTGGGACTCCAAAAAGGAATCGCCTTCTTTTTTGTACCGTTTCAATAACTTTAAACAGATTTCCAACCTCTTCTTTTTGTGCTCTGGTGACAGCTGCTTCGGGACCCACCTGGCGCAAGTTTTGGTGAAACCGAGGTCATCGTGGATGATTTTATGTACCAGACCCAGGCTGATACCCAATTTCTTAGCTATTACTTCAATAGTTACTCGCCTGTCTTCCAAAATCATCCTTTCGACGTTGTTTTTCACCTCAGGAGTGGATGTGTCAATTGGTCGGCCAGGGCGAGGTTCCATCACAACACTTGCACGACCATTTTCGAACATTTCTGTCCAAGCATAAAAGCTGGAACGGTTCATACATAAAGGCCCATATTGTGTAAGCATTCTTTTGTAAATTTCAGCCGGTTTCACCTTTTCTGAGAGCAAAAAACATATAACTGTGCGCTGTTCTTCAAAAGTACTTTGGTGTAGTGGTGCCTCCACAGTTTGGGGCTCACTGTTACAACCTACGACGTGTTTTTACCAACGAACCGATCATTTGAAGCAGACACATATACCAATACCTCACAAAAATTCCAGCTACCTAGAGCGAATATTACCACCTCCAGAGTGGTTTCTCCGTTTACTTAGTGAACGACCCTTGTAATTATAGCATTAAAATATTTCAAATTAATTTTTTGGGGAAAAGAGAAAATTTGGTTCCAGCATGTATTCAGAGCTTCTGAATCCAGCCCTGAAATCATTTTAACTTCGAACTATAATCAGGTCCATATGGGGAGGTGGTAGAGAGGGGGAAATTTGAAAACTTCCCATTTATCTAGCGTGGTATCAAAATTCATGTTTTTTTACCTGGGAAGTCAGTTTCCGACGTCCCAAAATGGACCCATAGAGGAGGTGGTGGGATGGAGTCAAATTGAAAATTTCCCATAATTATCGAGTGTGGTATCAAAATCAATGTGTTTTTTTTACTCGGAGAGTCTGTTTACAAGGTCATTTCATCAAAAAACCCAAAATGGGCCGATATGGGAGGTGGCAGGGAGATGCCAAATTGAAAATTTTCCATAATTATCGAGTGTGGTATCAAAATTCGTGTTTTTTACCCGGAGAGTCTATTTTCGACGCCGCTTCATCAAAAAAACTCAAAATGGGCTCATAGGGGAGGTGGCGAGGAGTGGTCAAATTGAAAATTTTTCATGATAATCAAGTGAGGTTTTGATAATTTTTTTTTGACCTCACAGAATTAATTCCTTTGAGATACCGAGGTGAAAAAATACGATAAGAAGACAGAAGCAAAATAATACGAGATTTGATGGTAGTTTTAATCTACCTCCACAATTTCACATTTATCCATTTTTTTCATTTATGGGAGAGGAGCGAGGAATATCCTATCCCATGGGATCGTGGTTTAAATTAGGCTTCAAAGTGATTTAAGAAATTGATTCTAGGGGTAAAAAATATATATGAGCTCGCGCACGCTTTTTTAATTTTTCAAAATGGGCTTTGAGACACGGATTGATAATCAATCGGGCTGAAAATCCAAAAAAAAATTCAAGGGACATCCTGGTGGGGAAAGATATAAAATGCCATGGGGTAAGATTAAAACAGTAAAAACGTGATGAAAAAATCATAATTTTTTGTCAAATTTACCCAATTACATTCGAGATGGACACCACTTATTTAAATAAAAGTGTAATTTTTGCAGGGTGTCTACCAATTTTAAAAAATCAAATTTCGCGACTTTTTCGTGACCTTTTCTTAAGGTATGTAGTATTTACCTCTCAATTTGACCCCCCCCCCCGCTCCCCACCAAAAATCAACGAGATCAAATTTATTATACAAAAAAGTTTATACAAGAAAGAAAATACGTCTTTAATTTTGAAAGAAGACAATTTTTCACAAAAATTTTCCAAAAGTGAGTTATTTTATGGTAAAGAAGAGAAGTAGTTACTGCCCAAGCGAAGCGAGGGTGAAAATTTTACGAAAAACCATGTTAGAACAGATAAAATTATTAAATGATTATTGAGAAATAAATTCATGGAAAGTTTGAAATATTAGCAGATTTGGCCCGAGCGAGGGCGAAATTTTTTCGAAGAATTTATTTAAAAAACAGCAAAAAAATACATATTTTCAAATGGTTTTTTCCTTTAAAACATCTGTTAGAAAATTCCAAAATTCTCCAATTATTTTAGATTTTCCGGACAATGTACACAATATTACTAGTGCCTTAATATTACCTTTGAAATTCCCAATCGTGATCGCTACTTAGTCTCCCACAAGAACATATTTTTCCGCTTCAAAATATTCAATTGTCTGAAATAGAAGGGAAGAGGACGAAGAGGTATATAATTTAAGAATGGGTTTTTAAATTTATGAGCCCAAGCGAAGCGAGGGCGAAAATTTTTAGAAAAAATGTTCAAGAAGGTGAAATTTCTTCACTTTTTCTGTTTTGTAAAAGGCGAAAAAAATGGAA
Organism: Pseudococcus viburni; assembly: GCA_033439095.1. Classification (NCBI taxonomy): domain Eukaryota; kingdom Metazoa; phylum Arthropoda; class Insecta; order Hemiptera; family Pseudococcidae; genus Pseudococcus; species Pseudococcus viburni. The sequence continues at coordinate 968,739 of JAVBJF010000031.1, forward strand.
ATAATTTCCGAAAAATTCGCGACTTTTGATGAATTTTGGGTCAATTTCGCGACTTTTTCGCGACTTTCGCGACCGGTAGACACCCTGTTTTGGAAATAATGAGTTCTAAGACCTCCGTAATCAAAATTGTAGCTGCCTTAGTTGATGTTTCAAAATTTTTTTGAAACTTTTTGATCAAGTATCTGAAAATTAAAGCCAAAATCTGCAAATTTTTCTGTTTCGTGTCGCAGAGTAATCAACTCACCAATCTCGCAGAGGTTCCCTTACCAACTTTTACTTTTATTTTGAGGAAATTTTGTCATATTGGCAGAAGCTGAAGTGTCTCGCAAATTTTCACTATATTAAAGAAAATTAATTTCAATTCGTACACGAAATTTTGTTGGTTCGTATGAGTTGAAAAGTCGATTACCTTCTGTATCCTACGTAAGGTAATTTTTTACATCTTCGATAATTTTTAACGCTCGAATAGTGTCGATAAGAAAAAGCAGAAGAGGGATGCCAATTGAAATGTGTTTTTGACGAGGGTTAGGTTACTTCCGACGAGATGCTTATTTTACATCCGACGTAGTGATTTTACCATATCCGCGAAGACAAGCTGACAAGATTTTTTGCCTTCTCTTTTAATGTTAATCATCGATGAAATGAGAGTAGAAGAAAAATCCTATTACGTAATTCAAATACGACTACGTCTCGAAAAAAAAACCCTAACCCTGATCGAATATCTCGAATAAAAATTCGATGCTATTCGCGGTATAATACGAATCTGCGACGACGCTTTTTTTAATATACCCAGATATAATAATATTCTTTCGTATTGCCAGACACAAGAAGATACGATGCTTCAGTACCTACCTACAACGTAAAAAGTACGAGTATATTTTTCCTTTTTTTTGGTAGGTATGATTTTTAAAGTCGCACATGTAATGTACGTACGAAATATATACGCCATATTCGCAAAAGTAATCTAATCGTGTCTTTTAAAGCATATGAAAATAATCCAGTTATCAAAGTTAAAGCTGAGCTTTGTATTTTAAAATTTTCATCGCGAAAGAAAGATATATACTACATCGAGTTACGTGGGAAGCAAAATAAGTGAAAAAGTGAGCCAAAATAAATCTCTTCTTTTTCATCACCCTTGGAAATCCTTTCCCCGCCTCAACCTGGCCTCGGTGGGTATCGTGCAAAAGGTGAAAATAGTAGGTATGTTCGCGATATCGCGTCAATGTTTCGAGACGCAGACGCCGGAAATTTCGTTCGAATTGATAAACAAAAAAATACGACGGTAGAAATTTTTTTTCAAATATTGCAGATCTCGACTTTACGAGGCGAGGTACCGAAGGGGGATATATTTGCAGCGTAAAATTCTTGATAACGCAATTTTTACGATCTCGCGTCTATAAAAATGGTACTCGAAATAAAAAGGAATCGTATGTAGGACATTTTTCAACGGGGTTTTTATCTATTTAAGTTGTTTTTCACTTTTTCCCCGGCTCGGTAGCCGGCTCGCCGGTTGGCCGGGCGTAAAAATGAAATATTCTGCGAAACCTTTATGACATCATCATTCATAATTCCGCCGGCGCCCCGCTTTCGGTTTTTTGCTCTCTTTTTCGCAACGAGTACTCGCATATACGAGCCCGCGACGAAAAACGTCATATTCTATTATTTTTATCTGAAAGCTGTTGGTACTCGCGAGTTTATGATCTTTTTAATATTGCAAGCGTTTTCCTATACGCTAAATACCCGCATATGACGTGCAGGACGTATATCGGTCCGGTTTATTTATGAATTCGTTTATAACGTAGCGACGTGCTCGATTGCAAATGCTTTGGTTTGAGTGGGTAAGCGGAGAGGTAGCTGACGACAGACGATAAATTTACCCTTGTGAATCTTCTTTACGTTCGAGCAAAAAAAATATCTTGGATTTTGATGACGATTGATGAACTGGTTCACTCAAAAAAATAAAAAATAAATTTTATTAAACGTAATTCACAAAACTAGTAAAATTTATTCAAAAAATAATAATATTTATCGCAAAATTGATAAACTTTATTTTCTATGCAATAAACTTTACCAAATTTCGTGATAAATTTTATTATTTTTTTTGTTAAAAATTACTAATTTTGCGAATGGTGCCCCGTTATTATTTTTTTTTGATAAAATTTATTATTTTTGGATAAAATTTATTTTTTTTTGGATAAAATTTATTTTTTTTGAATAAAATTTATAATTTTTTGCAACACTTTCTATTCATTTTTCATCCTCCATTTTTCTCAGTGTTTACTTGAGTGGAAGACCTCTCAAAAAAATTTGACCCCCCTCCCCAATTTCAATGGGAGATGGAGCTAAGAGTCCTCAAAGTGGATTCATTTTTGAAAAAAACATGTTTTTTTGGCTTCTTTTTTGGATATTGCAACCGGCTGGTAATCTCAGTAACACCTAAACAGTCGTGATCAGTGACGTACCGAAGGCATTTTCCAGGGAGGGGGGAGGTGAAACCCCCAACTCAAATTCTCAAAATTCCCAACTACATATAGCCAATATCAGAATTCCGCGGGGGGGGGGAGATTCAAATTTGCGAACCAACCCAATTTTTTCAAACTTTTTCGGATGATTTCTTAAAATTTACATGTAGGTACTGATTTTTCCCCAAGTCGCGAGGTTTTTTGATTTTTTTTACTCGTTTTCATCATTTTTGCGAACTTTTGAAGTTTTTACAACCCATTACTATAAGACCCTTTTTGAGACAAGAAATCTGAATAAATTTTTCATTGGTTAGGTGCTCCAAATTATTATTTTTTGAAACCTACAAGCAATGTCATTGTAGTTGAAAAACATACGAAATAGTTTATTTGCCTTGAGCGAAGAAAGGGTGGAGATTCGAAGAAAAATTATAATTTTACGCCAATAAAATTTTGTAATTTCAATGTAAAGAGTAGGGAGATGGATTTGGCCCGTGCGAAGTGAGGGCGAAAATTTTACAAAACCTCAAATTGAATGTGCAATAAAATAATGTTTTGGAAAAATAAACTTTAATGAAAAATCGACTGTTTCTACTTTGGAATGATTAAAGCAGAAATATATCATGGCCGAGCGTAGCGAGGCTGAAGCTTTTGAAAAATTGGATTTTCAAATATCAAAAATAGGTTTTAAGGAGAATAAGAACAATGAAATTAATTGGAATAATTTTGAAGAAAAGTGCGAAAAAATTTCTTTTAAATTACAAGTACAACTATAAAATTTTTTTGATTGACGAGTGAAAATTTTTAAATTGCAAGGTAATTAATAATTTTTTTTCTAAAAAAGCATTTATTACAACGGTTTAATAATTCTTCGCTGGGAAAATGATCAATTTTCAGTTGGAAAAGGTTGGGAAAATGACTAATTTTCCCAACTAAAAAGTGAAAATTTTGTTGATTTCCGACGTAATCATTTTATTTATTCATTTTTCATTAAAAAAATAAATACTAATCGTCTCAACTGACATTTTTACTCATCACTTGGGAGAACGACCAATTTTGAGTTGGGAAATTTACCATTTTCGAGTTGGGAAAATTACCAATTTTGAGTTGGAACAAGTGAAAATTTTGTTGATTTCCAACTTTTGAAATAACTATTTTATTTATTATTTTTCATCAAAAAAATTAATCCCAACTGTCCAATTTTCCTAACTGATGTGTTGAAATGTTCAATTTTCCCAACTCACAAGTAAAAAAATTCCTCAGGGGGGAAGCTCCCCCCTCCCCCTATCGGTACGTCACTGGTCGTGATTGAGTTTCCACACCACTCTGATGGTTCATCGATCTTGAAATTGGATACATTTTTCTTCCTCCACCAAGAAATTGAAAAGTTGCGGATAATTGAATAATAAATTTTAATTGTTTATTTTTAAAAAATATTGAAGAAATATTTTTTTAAAATAAATACCTATAAACAATAATTATAAGAACCTATATTTAAAAAAAAAATTATATGTTTATATTCGGGAGCTTGAGGATTTTTTTTATTTAGCCCGGATATGTTATGGTGCTCAGGGCGAATCTATAAAATGAAGGCCAAATTTTCGACACCAATTTTTGACGATTGCTAACAAAATAACATTTATTCGACTTAAAAAAAAAACGTGGAACAATTTTGACGATTTGATATAATTTATGTAACATCTGATGAAAAAATGAAAAATTGCAGAAATTTACCTATAGGCTCATCCCATGTAAATTCGAGCAGGTATTGATCTTAGGTCTTCCGATTGCGCTCAATTTTTTTTTATGGGTTCCCCTCGATGGTTTAATGAAGGAATCACCGTCATTAGATCCTAATCATACAGGGGGGGGGGAGTGGCCCTCGTAATTTTCGCACAATTGGGATTTTTTGCAAAACGGCTCAACTTTGAAGGCTCATATCTCGAAATTGGTTCTGTCAAAAATTAATTCGTTGGTGCGGTTTTGTAGAGAATTGAAAGGAGATTCAAAATTGATAATCACATTTTGAAAAGTTCAAAGCTGAGCTTTTGTGATGAAATCTCAACTTTCATGATAATTACAAGAGCTAAGGGCTACCATTTAAAAATTTGAAAAAATTACGGTGAGGAAAACTTTTCATTCATTTTTCAATTAATTACTTTTCAAGATGGGATCTCAACACCCCTAGGAAGCACAGAGGTCCTCAATTTTGGTCAAAATTCAAAAAAAATTGCAAAAATGAAGTAACACAGCGATTTCTACTAATTCGAAGGCGCCGAGTTCGAATATGTGCTCAGTTTTTTCATTCAGTCCCTCTGAACCCACCTATCAGCCCCCTAATGAAGTCAAAATTCAAAAAAATGAATAATAACGCGCGACATGCAATTTGTTAGGTTTTTGGGGGCACTAAGTTCGAATATTTGCTTATTTTTTGGATTCGACCCCTTAATGCCTCTCTAACCTCCCAATTTTGAGAAACTCTTGCAAAAAAATGAAAATATCGTACAAAAGCTTGAAAAAATGAGGATATTGGTGAAAGGGGGGGGGGCGTGCTTGGAGAATTTGGGGGGCACTCATCGTTGACTCAGGGGGGGGGGGTGTCACCGCACCCTTCACCCTTTTTTAGCGCATGAAATATGTACATAATTTGCGTTTTTTAGAACATACATATCCGGCCATTGTTAATGACTATTAGTAGATGAACTGTAACCACTAATGACCATTACCTGAATAGTAGTAATCACTTATGACCATTATTCTCCACTGATGCAGAAAAATTTTGATTTATTACCAGAAAAAATTGCAAAATTCAAAATTTTCAAGATCTTACCCTTCCGCCACGCCCTCTCACCCCAACCCTTCATTCCTGAACGAAAAACATTACCAGATTTGTATTCTACGCTCTTAAAAACATAGATTTCGATGTATTTTTCGGAAAATTTTCAAAAATCAAAATTTTGCAGGCTTTACTTGCCTTCCTCACTACCCTAACCCTTCATCTCCAAGAGAAAAATATGGTCAAACTCGTATTCTACACCTCCGAAAACATGAATTTAGATATATTACTCGAGAAATTTACAAATTAAAAAATTTCCCAGCTTCATCCCCCTCCCTTCACCCTAACCCTTCTTTCCTAAGAAAAAAAATTGTCAAATTCATATTCTACACCCTCGAAAACATAGATTTTGATATACCTATTTTAGCTCTGAAACAAAACTCGGATAATTTTCTCACAATTCGAAGAAATTTTATTGCGTTTCAAGTGCTTTCAACTTGAATTGCCCATTGATATTTAAAATAATTCTATTCGCTGTATCTCAGTCATAAATTTTAATTACTCGTAATACCTATCTCTTTTTTGACGTCCAATATCGAGAAGAAAATCCTCTCGGAAAAAATCAAGCATTCGAAAATCGTAAATATTTGAAAAATATTACAAATTTTCAAATAGGCATTAATTTACGCGTTGATGTTTCAGCAGGTGAGAGAACCCCGTCGAAAAAAAGCCTTTCTAAAAGAACGAAATCCCTTTAAACCGGCGTTAATACCTTTTTCAGTCTCGGTCTCACGTCATCAGGGTTCAACGTCACAAAAACACCTCCACTAATGGCACGCTTATAATCGGCAAAAAATTTACGACTCGGGTTATGCTTACGCGAGAATATATAATAAGCCGAAAATTAAACTCATTAAAACAGATGATAAATGCAAAAATTAAAGGATACGTTGGCAAGTGCCCAAAAATCACTCTCATCTCGGTGCATGGCCCCGAACCGAACCCGTACAACTGATACGCGAATATCGCCCTGGCAACTGGGTTCGTTTTTGTTTATCTTAATAGAGTAATTTGCAAACACGAAAAATAAATTTCGCGTTTAATCACAGTCTAGAAAAATTATTACCGTGGTAGCCTCGTCATATACGACACCATACGAGTTAGGTAGGTTTGCTGTTGCACGTGATTCGCCCAAGTGTCACTCGAGGTTACCAGAGGAGCCGAAATAAGGCGCGATACTTTCTAAATATTTGAATTTCTGTCAGTTCACTGGCACATTTATCGTTTAAAATATTTACGTGTGTACAACCGCCCTCGATCAATAAAGCTTTCGCAACAATAAGTTTTCGCAAAAGTTTTCACTCAGTTTTAGATTGAAATTTCACAAAATTTACCATTAATTACGTTGATAATTATGAAGCTCAGACGAAAACAAATGTGTTCCTCTGGAAAACTTTGTACTCTACACCGAAAGATATAGAATGGTTAATTAAACTAAAACTACATCTGTCAAGCTTTTAGCATACGGCTAAAGATTTCATCGGCGCAATGGTCACCGAAGCTTTTAATTAGACTTACTAATTAGCCTAACGTTGTACCGTCTTCATTTATATTCCTTACCTTATTAATAAGAGGACCTAGGTGTATAGGCACAGTATCGAAATTCTGCACGCGGAATTCATCCCTGTTCGGAGCCGAGTTGCCATTTTTCTGATAACGTATAACCAAGATTTTCCTTTATCATTAATCTAATGAATAATTTGAAATTTCTCCTAATGAATTGCCTTGTAGTGGGACATTCCGGATTGGTGACATGATTTCGCACACTCGCGTGAGAATTTCACCCTCTCGATTTTACCTTTACCCCTCCCCACCATGTTTTAAAATCTGACCAGGTTCAAAAATTTTGAAAAATTGAAAAAAAATGTTTTGATTTATTTTTAAAGAGTGTTAGTATGGATGTTTTTATCCAAAAATAAAACTGACGATTGTGCCCATTTTTCATATTTACCTTATTTTCCAACGGTTCTTTAAACATTACACTCTTTCATGTTTTTTCAGCATTCAGTAAAAAATCAACAAACGAATATTTAAAACATTTTTTCTGTAATATTTGGGTGTATTGCACAATTTTACTTCACACCTTCATATTATCTAAAGGAAACTCTAATCCTGAGTTCTAAAAATATTTTGATTTTTGTTTTATTAAATAATCAGAATAACCAATTTTTATTTTTCAAAAAATTTTTTTTGGAAAATTTCGCCCTCGCTCCGCTTGAAATGTAATCTCTTTCTTTTTCATAATTGTATTTCAAAAATATCTCTGAAATCTCGTATAATTTCTTGATTTTTCTTACTTTAAAACACATGTTTGTAACTTTTCCTAAAAATTTTTCAAGTTCAGATACAAACTTTCTCAATAATTTTTTCAACTTAAATTTTCGCAAAATTTAAAAAAGATAATTTTCTCAACTTTTTCACCAAAACATTTCCCAATTTCAATTTTTTCAATTTTTTTTTTTTTATTTTAAATTTTGGAGCTGGAACTTGAAAGAGCAACTTTGAACGAATAAAATCGTTTTCCTGGGAACATCACATTTACATTCACACTATTCTGAAAACAATTGAATTATTGATAAAGAACGTTTCGCCCAAGAAAAAACAACACCTGGTATGTAAGATTAGGTACTATATTAAATTTTATTTACACATTTCGGCTTCTGGTCTGCTTCCCCCTTCCCCCCTCACACATACGTTTATTTATTGCAGGCTCATTCTATGTCAACTCGACCAGGTTTTGACCTTGGGTCTTCCAATTTCGCTCAAAATTTTTTTACGAGTTCTCCTCGATGGTCTAATGAAGGAATCACCGTCATTCCGATTCTAATCCTTCAGGGGGGCGGGGAGTGGCCCTTGTAATTTTCGTATATTTGGGATTTTTTGCGAAATTGCTTAACTTTGAAGGAGCATATCTCGAGATTAATTAGGTCTAAGATAAATCTGTTCATGCTGTTTTGTAGAGAATTGAAAGGAGATTCAAAATTGATAATCAAAGTTCAACGTTGAGCTTTTGTGATGGAAGCTCAACTTTCATGATGAGTATAAAAGATGAAGGGCCCCATTAAAAAATCTGAAAAATTACTCTGAAGAGAACTTTTAATGAATTTTTCAACTAATTACTTTTCAAGATGGGATCTCAATACCCCTGGGGGGCACAGGGGTCCTAAATTTTGGTCAAAATTCAAAAAAATGGAAAAAGTGAAGTAATATATCGATTTCTACTAATTCGAAGGCGCTGAGTTCGAATATGTGCTTAGTTTTTTCATTCGACCCCTCTGAACCCCCTATCAGCCCCCTAATGAGGTCAAAATTCAAAAAAATGAAAAATAACGTATGACGTGTCGTTTGTTAAGTTTTTGAGGACGCTGAGTTCGAATATTTGCTTATTTTTGGGATTCGCCTCTTTAGTGCCCCCCTAGCCCCAATTTTGAAAAAACACATGCAAAAAAATCGGAAATAGCATGTGTCATATCGATTTCTACTGATTCGGGGGTGCTGAGCTCGATTATCAACTTACTTTCTCGATCCGTCTCCTTCGTTCTCCACACTGACTCCAAAATTACTAAATCATTTAAAAAACAATGTGTTTTTTCAAAATTGGGGGCTAGGGGGGCACTAAAGGGGCGAATCCCAAAAATAAGCAAATATTCGAACTAAGCGCCCTCAAAAACTTAACAAATGACACGTCATACGTTATTTTTCATTTTTTTGAATTTTGACCTCATTAGGGGCTGATAGGGGGTTCAGAGGGGTCGAATGAAAAAACTAAGCACATATTCAAACTCAGTGCCTTCGAATTAGTAGAAATCGATGTATTACTTCACTTTTTCCATTTTTTTGAATTTTGACCAAAATTTAGGACCTTTGTGCCCCCCAGGGGTATTGAGATCCCATCTTGAAAAGTAATTAGTTGAAAAATACATTAAAAGTTCTCTTCATAGTAATTTTTTCAGATTTTTTAATGGGGCCCTTCATCTTTTATACTTATCATGAAAGTTGAGCTTCCATCACAAAAGCTCAACTTTGAACTTTTCAAAAAGTGATTATCAATTTTGAATCTCCTTTCAATTCTCTACAAAACAGCATGAACAGATTTATCTTAGACCTAACCAATCTCGAGATATGCTCCTTCAAAGTAAAGCCATTTCGTAAAAAATCCCAATTATACGAAAATTACAAGGGCCACTCCCCGCCCCCCTGAAGGATTAGAATCGGAATGACGGTGATCCCTTCATTAGACCATCGAGGAGAACTCGTAAAAAAATTTTGAGCGAAATCGGAAGACCTAAGATCAAAACCTGGTCGAGTTGACATAGAATGAGTCTGCATCAAGTATTCAATGACGAATTTCACACGAAGAAAATTCGTTCTGCGAGAGCTGAAGTTGCGATTCGAGTTTATACATTCCTTCTGAACCATTGACCTCGAAATTAGACACCATTTTTTGCCCTTTACAAAGGGGATGAAAAGTTACAGATCGTGAATTCGATTAATTTTTTATTTTTACCAAATTCAAATCGCTCATTCAAACAACTCAAAATCCACTCAAAAATGATACCAATTTTTTTTTGATCGCTTGGAAATTTTTTTGATAAGATTAGGTATTCAAGAAATGTTCATGGCAGAGCTGCCAAATGCATTTTGATTTACGTAATTTTTTTGAAATTTTATCTGACAGCGCTACTACAAAAATTTTCAGACAAATTATTGGAATTTATTATAATGGCCAAAAAAATGTTGGTTTGTTTTTCAAATTTACGTACTAAATAAACTACTTGAATTTCATTAAAATTGTGTGAATAAAAAAACGGTTGGCAGCACTGCTATGAACATTTTCTGAAAAATATCATCAAAAATTATTCCAAATGTCCAAAATTTTTTTGATTTGTTTTTGAGGTGTTTGAGAGTGATTTAAATCAGGTAAGAATTAGACTGGTTTAGAGATGATTTTTTGTCAAATTTTTAGACACCTTACCTATTTTTTTTTTTTTAGTTCATGAATATTTTTTAAAAATCACTGATAAGTAAATATTTAAGCTTTTTTTTTGAAAAAAACTGCCTATACCTATAATTTGAAATGATTCTATTTTAAAAATTGAACAATATTGCAACAGGTAAATACGTGAATAATTAAATGATTTTATGTTTTTATGTGGAAAATTGAACATGTCACATTCGAAATTACATGCAAATTGTAGAGAAAAATGTCTGTTCCAAATTTTTCTTATCCTATTTTTTCGCCTCGACCACATCACAGCAAAAATACACAAATTTTGTTTTAAAACAAAAGTTTTCAAATCGTAGATATATTTTAAAAACGACTTTTTTATTGAAATGTCAGATATTTAAATAAATCAATTTAATGACCATTTTATTAAATATAAAACGTTTACCTCAACTTCTAATTTTCAAAATTTTAAGCAATTTCAGTAAAAAAAAAACATAATTAATTGAATGACCCCTAATTCATCAAAAGACTGGAAATGATGACATTTTTTAAAAATACGGATGACGCTTTAAACCACAAAAAGTAGGATGGATGGGGGGGGGTCATTATAGGGCATGGGGGAGGCATATCGGAGAAGTAAGTTGATAATCGAGCCCAGCACCCTTAAATTAGTAGAAATCGATATGCCGCACGATATTTTCATTTTTTTCAAGAGTTTCTCAAAATTGGGAGGGTTAAGGAGAGGGAGGCACTAAGGGGTGGTCGAATCCAAAAAATAAGCAAATATTCGAATTCAGTGCCCCCAAAAACCTAACAAACGACATGTCACACGTTATTTTTCATTTTTTGAATTTTGACCTTATCAAGGGAGTTGATAGGGGGGCAATGGGGTCGGATCAAAAAACTGAGCACATATTCGAACTCAGCGCCTTCGAATTAGTAGAAATCAATGTGCCACTTCATTTTTGAAATTTTTTGAACTTTGACCAAAATTGAGGACCCCTGTGCCCCCTAGGGATGTTGAGATCCCATATTGAAAAGTAACTAGTTGAAAAATAAATAAAAAGTTTTCCTCACTGTAATTTTTCAGATTTTTAAATGGCCCTTAGCTTTTGTAATTATCATGAAAGTTGAGCTTTCATCACAAAAGTTCAGCTTCGAACTTTTCAAAAGTTTCGATTTTTTCCAAAAATGCTGTAAATTTTTGAAAAATAGGTGCTTTTTAGCTTTAATTTTTGGTCAAGGAAGTGAGGGGTTTTTGAAAAAACAAAAAAAACTTCTGAAAGGGAATTACACGAAGAACAAGATTGCTCATAACTATTTTTCAATTTTGAGGCTTATTTGAGGAAATATTCACGAAACCCCGGTTTTCAGAAGACATTTACCCATCCCCTGGGGGTAGCGGAGGGTTATGGGGGTGTCCATTTTAGTATGTTGTGTAGTGGACCATTACGAACGTAAAACGCCAAAAAAAAATCAGGATTGAATTTTTGGGGGTTTGGTACATGTTTTCTCTTATTAACCAGGACTATAATTCCAGCCAGAAAAATCATATGTGTCATGCTCTACGGAAACCTACCTCTGGGACAAAATCAACTTTTCGAGAAAACGCATTTGAAGATTGCACTTCGTTTTGCCGCGTTTTAAGGGTCGATAGGCAACTATTCTTTCACTACATTATTTCTGGTGGTCATTTTCGACATTTTGGTGATTTGGACAATTTTCACCATGCATCAGTGTTGCCACTCTGAGCACTTTTTCTAAGCTGAAAAAACGTTCTAGCAAATTTTTCGTTGCGCAATGACAAGAGTTGTTTCATTTTTTATCAGTGATTAATTAATTTCGTAAATAATTGATTAATTGAAGAACGATTACAAAGGATGCTTTGAACGGCAAAAAAGCAAAAAAAACGCAAAAAAATTGCAATAAAAAATGAATTTTAAGCCAAATTTTTGTAAAATGAGCTATTTTTAGTTTTTTTTTGTATTTTGTATCTTTTTATGCATTTTTATGTCAGAATTAAATTTTTCAACTTTTTTTGAATTTCTTGGCCATTTTTTGATTTTTTCTCAATTTTTAAACACGAGTTGTGAGGAGAGAGAGCGAAATCAGAATTTGAGGTTTGCGCCATTCGAAAGAGCGTGAAATTTTATATCAGAATCGACAATAAAACAAAAATTCATTTTTTGACCCAGAGGTAGGTTTCCGTAGAGCATGACACATATGTAATTATTGTAGTCTACAGTCCAGACGCAGAAAAGTGCTCAGGAAAGTGAATATGCTATGCTTTTTTGGGGAACAAAAAAATCAGTTGGTTTTTTGTTGGTGTGGATGGGGTATTCACGAAAATGAGCATTTTCGATTTTTGCCGGGTCGCTATAGGGGGCTGGAGCCTAAAAACTCCCATTTTTTAAAGTTGGCCGGGAACAAATTTTTTTTTGCCATTTTGTAGCACATGCTCCCCCGAGTCCGAATATATGTTTCATTTTCATGGGCATGGTCACAATGGTCCCCTAGGGCCCCCAAAGTGCGATTTTGGGTGAAATTTGGCCATTTTTGAAAGTAAAATGATTGTGTAGACGTCAAAAAGCTCGCGGAACAAGAAAAACCACCTTCATGGGGACATGAACTCATTCTGAACCGATTGAGCCTAAATTTTTGGAAAACGGTTGGCACAATGAGCCGCAGGCGAATTTTAAAGATGCGCCCCTCGGCGATTTTTCAAAAAAATAAACAGCTACAAAATTTTTACAAAATGGCTATGCACGCGTGTAACATATCAAAATGGGGTAAAATTTCACGAAAAATCCGAAAATGCCAATGAATATTGATTTAGACCCCTTCCAAAAATTTTAAGAGGTGAAATTTGGTCAATTTTTGACCGATTTTGAAAAATTGTCGTGTTACCTATCAAAATGAGGTAAAATTTCGCGAAAAATCCGAAAATGACAATGAATTTTGATTTTGACCCTTCCAAAAATTTCAAGGGGTGAAATTTGGTCAATTTTTGACCGATTTTGAAAAAATTGTCGTGTTACCTATCAAAATGGGGTAAAATTTTCCGAGAAAACCAAAAATACCAATAAATTTGTAATTCTACCTCTTCCAAAAATTTTAAGGGGTGAAATTTGGTCAATTTTTCAGTAATTTTGCAATCATCACTATTACGTGATGTATGAAAAAGAAAAATTTAGAGAGTAAAACAACACGCACGACGATGAAAATGATTCCGATTGAATAATATATAAATACCTATCCTTAAAACTATATTTTTTATGTTCTTTTAAAATTTCAAAATGTTTTAAAAAGTAACAATGATTTTTCACAATTGTTCAAACATTAACTAGATTTTATCTGTGAACCTTTTGAAAAAAGTCTAAATCGATATTTATCAACATTTTTGATTTTTTCGAGAAATTTTACCCCATTTTGATAGGTAACACGACAATTTTTCAAAATCGGTCAAAAATTGACCAAATTTCACCCTTTAAAATTTTTGGAAGGGGTCAAAATCAAAATTCATTGTCATTTTCGGATTTTTCGCGAAATTTTACCCCATTTTGGTAGGTAACACGACAATTTTTCAAAATCGGTCAAAAATTGACCAAATTTCACCCCTTAAAATTTTTGGAAGGGATCAAAATCAAAATTTATTGGCATTTTCGGATTTTTCGCGAAATTTTACCAGATTTTGATATGTTACACGCGTGCATAGCCGTTTTGTAAAAATTTTGTAGCTGTTTATTTTTTTGAGAAATCGCCGAGGAGCGCATCTTTAAAATTCGCCTGCAGCTCATTGTGCCAACCGTTTTCCAAAAATTTAGGCTCAATTGGTTCAGAATGAGTTCATGTCCCCATGAAGGTAGTTTTTTCTTGTTCCGCGAGCTTTATGACGTCTACACAATCATTTTACTTTCAAAAATGGTCAAATTTCACCCAAAATCGCACTTTGGGGGCCCTAGGGGACCATTGTGACCATGCCCAAGAAAATGAAACATATATTCGGACTCGGGGGAGCATGTGCTACAAAATGGCAAAAAAATTTTTGTTCCCGGCCAACTTGAAAAAATGGGGGTTTTTAGGCTCCAGCCAAAATAACTAGGATTTTGATAATTTTACATTGAAAAGAAATAAGTTTTAATATTTTCCACATGAATTTTTCAATCGAGGTTTACCTTTAGATGCTTTTTTAACTTTAATTTTTCTTAAAAATGCCCTCCCCCGCTTCGCTCGGTCAGGACCTCCACATTTTTTTTTTGAAATATCACTATTTGATTTCTTCAGTCAACATCCCACAATAGTCTACAGTCCAGACCCATTGAACACTTTTCGGAGTCTGGACTGTAGACTATTGTGGGATGTTGACTGAAAAAATCAAATAGTGATGTTTCAAAAAAAAAAAAGAAGTTGGAGGTCCTGACCGAGCGAAGCGGGGGAGGGCATTTTTAAGAAAAATTAAAGTTAAAAAAGCATCTAAAGGTAAACCTCGATTGAAAAATTCATGTGGAAAATATTAAAACTTATTTCTTTTCAATGTAAAATTATCAAAATCCTAGTTATTTTCTGGGTTTCTTGCCAGTAAACACCCAGTTTCCATTCACTCCAAATATAAATACATCTCGACGTCGAAGAATACGAGAAATAAAAGAATTCGTACTAATTCGTCATCATTTATCGTCGACTATTTAATAATTACGTCGCGAAATTGTCGAAACGGTTCGATCTGCACTACTCGAAGCTCTGGTATTCGAGATACTTAAGGTGAAAAATGAGTTACCGCGGCATCGTCTCCCTATACATCTCTACTTCTGTAGATATGAAGAAAAAATTATTCGGCGTAGACAGCGCGAATAAAGCCGACTCCATTATCCTATTTAAAATTGCGAGAAGATGAAAATTCGCCTGTGCAAAAATTTACATCTTCGGTGAAGGAACCGAGAGCGAGTGTTACCGAGCGCTAACATCCTTATAAGTAAGTGACATTTTTAAAGAGCTTTTTTCAAAACCTAATCTATACAGCTTGTTCGGATTATTATTAAGAAAAATGAACGCTTCGTTATTTATTATACAGCACGTCTGAGAACAAGTTGCTCTTGATTTTACTCTCTTCGATTCAAAAACCTAGCCTACAAATCATTCAACCTAATGACTCTTGAAAGTATAAGAAAAAATTTTTCTTCGCAACCTTTCCATATAGCAATCTTGATTACACGACTTATGAAGTAATAAATTGCATTTTATCAACCGAGGGGAGAAGGCGAAACAACCACTCACGGCGAACTTTTCCTCATTTGATATTTAATTCGACCATGAAAAAAAAAGGCGAACTCCCGATAATCGGTAATGAAAAAGTTGATAGGGAAATTTTTTACCTTTTTGTGTTTTCGCATTTTTCAATTAAAAAGTTTACCATGAAAGTTTATCGTCTAACAATTAACAATTATTTTACGATCGATCGATTACCTAAAACCCGTAAAATTTTTTACTAATAAAATATCCTCTTTGGGAGTTTTATATGCGAATATAGCGAGACGCGAAAGAGAAAAAAACATGTGAATAGGGGGAAAAATTGGTACCGAGCACAGGATACTCTGCAGTTCGTTCTACCCACCTGGCCCGTCCCATCGACGGTTACAGTTCGTTTGTAGTGCTACGGGTACAGCTTTAGAAAATATTTCAAAAGTGGAAGTATCTTTCGTCGTTTCCTTTAAATTAAAATCCTTTATGTCATTTAATATGTTCATTGGAGCCATTCGTCAAAAATTCTATACTCGTGTGTCGAAGCGAAAAAAACCACGAAGGCCTCCCCCTCAAAAAAAGAATTCAAATTCGAAAAATCGATTTTTACCGACCGCGTGAAAGATGAACAACGAATTCGTTCCTCGTTTTCCAGCCACCACGCTAATTCGTACAAGCAAAAAATCTCGAAATCAGAATCCGTAGTGAAAAAATTTCACACATCGAATAACTAATCAAGCGAAAGAAAAACTTTCCGATTCTTTTCCTTTTCTTCTGCGTAATTCAATAGGCCGAAATTTTCATTTCAATCGAATTATATTCGAATATATTCATAATGGAAAGCTTTGTATTGGCGAAACCGCCAACAATTTCACAAGCTATAATTTCCATTTGCGTGAAAAAAAAAGTAACCTGTTGCTTGATTACGTGACACTGATGCTTTCAATTACCACTCTACGATCATTTTTGGTCGTATTGAAATGAAAATAATTCCATCGACGTGTATTCCATAACTCGCAATGCTTCTTAAAATTCAAAACAGACTTCGTTTCGGTTCAGCAACGATCCGAGGCGAAAGTGAAAGCCTCATTGTATATGTTTCAATTTTTCTATATCCTATTTTCTCACTTCGCTCGGCCGTATAAACAGTTGCGAATTTGTGCAAGCGATAAATGCCTAAAAGAGAAATTCCCCGTGTATGGAGATTGCGAATAAATTTCCTTGTTTGGAAAATTACCCGGAACGTCGACGCCGCGCCATGAAATTGATTTGAATTTATAGGTAAGCTGAAAATATTGGTAGGATAGGAAATCAATCATTTGAGAAAAATTACTAGATGACAGAAAGAGCATTCAAAGGATTAAAAGATTTAGAGGAGTAGTCAGAATTTTTTTTAAGGAGGCAAAATATTTACTAGGTACCATAATTAATTACTATGATGATATCAGGAAATCAATCCTTGAAGTTTGATATATAAAAAAAAATTAAATGGGTTTTTATGGAATTCTTCATAATACGGAAATATTTTATCAAAAAGATGTAAAGCGAAAAGAAGCCAAGAATTTTAATGGAATGTTATGTAAAAAAAAGCACAAAATTTCCAAGGGAAGGAATCGCCTCTTTCATTGCCATCCTGGCTAAACCATTGAAAGAAATAGAATCAATTTGTAATTGAATGTGTCACAACAAAAAGGGCAAAACTCAGCACATGTCCTTTCTAATGTGACAAGCGATTCGTATTCTCTGAAGTTTTCTCTGTCCAATGAGCCCCCTCCCACCTTTCAATATGTTTTCCTCGAAGAGTTATGGCATCTTAAAATGCGAAGTTCGCAATTTCGGTACCTGCATTACATGTTTGATTTTTGAGAATTTGGGTAATGTTTAATTTTTTCACTGCGCAGATGATTGTAAAATTTTAAAATTTTAATGAAGTGTTTTTTTAGTTAATTTTTCGTCATAAATTTGAAAAAATAATAAAATTCGTCCAAAATGTATTTTTAGCATTTTTTTGTAACCAAGAAAATGAAAAAAAAGTTGTCATTTTTCAAAGTGCGATATATCCGCTCCCTGAAGAGATAATTTGAAATTTTTTTCACGGAAATGTTCTTTTTTTCATTCTCTTCAACTTTTGTATGAATATTTTTTTTTAATTTTCACTTCCGGAAAAATTATACGTCATCAAACGTAGAAGGGTCGAAATGAAATTTTGTCACAACAAAAAGGACATATAACTCAACCTTTTGTTTTCAATATAGAAAAAAATAGAAAAGATATCGAGTGATGGGCGAGCTGTTTTCTTGTAGCAAAAATATGAAATTTTAAGGTAAAATTTTTTCCCCAGGTCAATTCCTTAATTTAGTATTAAAACAAGTATACTCAAACTTCAATCGCGATTTCCCAAAAACGCCATTTTTTCTATAAGTCCTTTTTGCTGTGATACGTTCATGCAATTTGTTAGGAAGTCAAAGTCGCTTAAAATCACTATCAATTTTCACTTTTCAGGAGAAAAATAATGAAAAAGCTCATGAAATTGCATAGATAAATTATTTAAAACGCTAGAAAAATAGTTTGATTTTCATCAAAAATCGTTGGAAAATTATTGATAAATCAACCAAATATCATTAAAATTTGACAAAATATCGAAAAATTTACAGAAATGCCATGAAAAGTGCACAAAATTAAAGAAAAAGGAATTATAAAAATTTCATTTACAAAACTCCGAATATTGTTTAAAACGTTACGTAGGTAATAAAAATGAGAAAATCGTAAACATGTGGAAATTAAAAACCAATAAAATGTCGATAATATTGGGTAAGTTTCTGAAAATTTGCTTGAAATTCATGATACATTTGTTGAAATATCAGTAAAATTGCAAAACACATAGATCGAAACCTTTTGACAATGTTATGAAAAATTGTTCAAAATATGTTGAATTCAATTTTTAACAATGTAATTCGTTTCTGATTATCTACTAATTCATGCTGTGTTGTTATAGGGCTGGGCTAATGGACCATGTAGTCCGAACCCATTATAAAAGAAATTAAAAAAAAAAAAAAAAAAAAAAAAATTCATTTTGAAAACTCCAAAAAATTGAAAAAATTATAAAGTATTGTTTAAAAAGTCAGTTGAACATTTTTTTGAATTAAGTACAAAATTTTATTTATTTATTTGACAACTGACAAGGGACAAAAATAGCATGGCAGCTTTTAGAGACGAACTAATTGGCAATACTGAACAGATGAAAAATTGAAATAATTAAATAAAGATATAAATTTTCCCATTTTTTCGGTTATAAAAACGATTTTTCCGAATCTTTGCATCAAAATGCATGTTTTTTAAAAAAGAAAGTCATCACTTTTCTCTAATTTCCAACTTCAGTTTAATTTTTTTCAAAATATGATAGGTAATTCGTACATTTTAGAAAATTAAATACTGATGAAAAATTTTCAAAATTGAAAAAAATATCATTATTTGTTGAAAATTAATTTGAAAATATTTCGAAGTGATATTTTACTTTTATTTTGATCGTACCCTCTAATCAACACTGCAAAACAAGTTTTTTTTCATTTTTATGAAGATATTCATTTTCTGACGTTTGAAAATTGATATTTCTTTTTTCGTCGATGAAAACCCAAGAAAAAACATTCCTTCTTTTCTCATTTTTGGTCATGTTTTTTTCTGAAATACAGCTATTTTCATTTTTTATAAGTAGGCAAATAGGTAATAAATTTCTTTATAAAAATAGAAAACAACTTGTGGAGAATTTTCCACCAATCTTCTTGAATTCGGCTTTCCCTCAGTTTGTCATAGGAAAAACTTAGCCACCCTTATTGAAAAAAAAACACGACCAGAAAAACGTTTTCTTGCGTTTCAATTTATTTATTTCCATAGCATAGAAATTGAAAAATGCATCTTCATTTTGTTAAAATGAAAAAGATGTCAATTTTTTGTTTTCGGTTGTTTACGTATTTTCCAGCAAAACCGAAGAAGAAATTTAAGTGAAACTTGTCCTAATTTTTTTTTAAAACGAAAAAAAAAATGAAAAAGAAGAAAAAATGTAAGTATTTTCTATTCACTAAAAAAATGCAATTTTTACCATTTTTTAAAATTTTTCTAAAAAATATTTCTTTTTCTTCGTTTTTGAATCCGTTTTAATTTTGACATTTTTGACATCACAGCCTCAAACCGAAGTTGAAAAAAACAAAAAAACTGCACAGTAATAAAGTTAAGCTTTGAAAATAAAATTCGATTCACATTATGGGAGATGATTGAATGAAGCAAAAAAAAACTTGGATTCTGACGAAATTCCCAGGAGAGGTTCATTTCAAGTTGAAGACCTATCCTAGGATATTTCCGCCCTGAAGCTCCAATGGGAGGAGTTAAGGATCCTCAAAGTGTATGGTTATATTAAAAAAAATGTCGTAAAATTAAAAATTAGGAAGTAAGTCAATAAAAATTATTTTTACTAAAATTGGAAGCTGGCAACACTGAAATGCTAAATTTTCAATTTTTGTTTCGAAATGGTTCAACTATATCAATTTTTGAATATTTGGTCGAGTTCCGATCGCCAAAAGGAAAATATTTTATTTTTCATGAAATGAAAATTCTCGATTTTTCAACATTTCCAGCTTTTCGACGAACAACTGCTCCCTGAAAGTGATTCTGAATCGAGCTGTCAATGGTTCAAAAAGATGTGAAAACTTGAATTGTGTCTTTTTAGCCTCTTTTAATTTTTCTAACCCCATTCATTAATGCTTAATCGTGAAAAATTACGATTTATATGGAAAACTGTCCCATTTTAAGAACCCCTTGCTTCGTTTTTTTCGAGCTAGAAGGCTGAATTTTTATCATCATTGGTCTTCAACTCAAAATAGATCATTCTTGTTGATTTGGTCAAGACCTGCGGCTTTTTTCTCACTCCATCCTGAAAGGTGACTTCAGGTGATAAATCATCACTGCAATAGCCTATATTAAAAAGGAAATCCTCCTAAAAGAAGAATAAATGTACAAAAATTACGACAAATGCATCGTCAGTATCAAAAATCGTCACAAGTTTCACTTCAATTCGCCTTGAAGTTATTTGGGTTGCCTAATCAGTTTTCCTAACGTATTACACTAGGTGTTAATAAAATTGCATACTCAGTTTGCCGTAAAAATGCATCCTTCGTTCCAAAACCGTTCGCGTTCGTTTCCAAGTAGAAAAATTACGTAATCCAATTCCACAGAGATACAGAAACCTGAGGAAACTTGATTTGATGGTAAACAAATCACACCTCGAATAATGTTCAATATAAATAATACAAATTCACGCCTCCTGCTCCCGCCAGCCATCAATATCAACAATAAAAAAACTCGTATCATAAACACAACCAATATCTTTCACTTCAATACACAGAAAAAAAACCGCCACCCACACCGTAGCTCTATCGAATCATACGCTAATGAGAAGTATAACTCAATGGAAAGAGTAAAACTAACAGCAACACCACGTCATAGGTTTACTGGCGCCGTAAAAAGCCTGTGTTTTGAATACACAACACATCATTTCCATACACAATGAACCGTTTTCTATTTCAAGTGCGAAATTTCATCGTACTATTAAGTACGTTATTTTTCATTTGACTGAAAAATGATCTCACGTCGGTTAAAGTTCGCTTCAATTAGAACAACACGTCGAATTTTTCAACTCATTCGATATAACACGACGGGTACTTTTGCACGGAATCTCACAGGGGAGAAAAAGAAAGAAATTTTATAACATTGATCCAATTTCAAAACTGAAGAGAAATATTCCACGCACAAGTTTTATTATGATTTTTCAGTTAAATTTATAGGTCAACTTTTTATACTTCGATATCGTAGGTATTTCATCATTTTTCAACTTGCTGAGCTTTTATTTTTTTTTCAAGTCAAAGCAGCGATCCCTGGCGACACTGGATGTAATCTAAGTTTAACATGGAGGATGCTAAAGCGCGTTCGTTGGAAATAATTCCGAAACGTTCTCTCGTTTGGGTAATCGGTAATGTGTTTATTTACAAATGGTAGAGTTCGTTGTTTCGTCGAAAAAATAACTCTACTAAATCCAGTATGTTTTTTATCCACGGATTTTACGCGGAATATGTATCAGGCATGAAAATAAAAAATGGTACGAACGAATCGAATGAATCTTTCCTATTTGACTTATGCTAGTCTTCAAACACGATTTTTTTTCGAAGTCCATGTTATTTTTAAATTTTTTCCAGATCTAATAAAAGTTTTTCTTTTTCCCAAAATTATTTCTAATTTTAGTCATTCATCTTTAGAAAAATTTTCTCACAAGGGAGGTATCCCAACTCAAAGTAAAATTTTGAGCCCAAACAAAGAAAAATCGAAAGTACATCATAACAGAACCTTGTATCAGAAATTTCAGATTCTGAAGCTCATTTCTCGATTTTTGACGATTTTTGAAATTTTAAAATCACCTCCACCCTTGGAAATATGAAAATTCGATCTAATCAACGAAAAAAGCTGAAATTTGGTATATACCCTATTTTCGACCCCCCAAATCGATTGGAAGCGGTTTCGAGACATTTCGGAGAAACCAGAAAATTTTGGAATTTTCCAACGCTGGAAAAAGGCCCATAAAAATGCCCCATATGCACTTCAGCACCTATAATCGCGGATTATCCATGTTGGTGACCTGTTTTGATCGATTGAAATACAATTTTCCAAAATTCGTAACTTTGAGTTCAAATTTACATTTTTGGGCAAGAAATTTTCCTGGAAAAATTTAAAAATTCGACTAATGCGTATGCATCGAGGTGAAAAGTTGAAACTTGGCAGATACTCTATTTTCAACCTCCCGAATCGAATGGAAATTTTGAGACGTTTCGGAGCAATCAGAAAATTTTGAAATTTTTCAGCGCTGGAGAAAAGCCCATAAAAATGTCCCATATGCACTTCAGCACCTATAATCGCGGATTATCCATATTGGCGACCTATTTGATCGATTAAGACACAATTTTCCAAAATTTATAACTTTGAGTTCAAATTCGCATTTTTGGGCAAGAAATGTGTTGGAAAATTCCAAAATTTTCTGATAACTCCGAAACGTCTCGAAACCACTTCCCATCGATTCGGAAGATCAAAAATAGGGTATATACCAAGTTTCAACTTTTTACCCAGTTGGGTACGTGTGCAAGGGGGATATATCCCGCCCAAAAATGCGAATTTGAACTCAAAGTTGCGAATTTCCGTAAATTGTTCTTTAATCGATCAAATAGGTCACCAATATGAGTAATCCGCTATTATAGGTGCTGAAGTACATATGGGCTATTTTTATGGGGTTTTCTCCAGCGCTAAAAAATTCCAAAATTTTCTGGTGGCTCCGAAACGTCTCGAAACCGCTTCCAATAGATTCGCGAGGTCGAAAATAGAGTATATACTTACCAAATTTCAGCTCTTTTCGTTGATTAGATTAAATTTTCATATTTCGAAGGGTGGAGGTAATTTTGAAACTTTAAAAATTCGCCAAAATTCGAAAAACGAACTTCAGCACCTGAAATTTTTTATACTGGGTCCTGTTATGATGTACTTTCGATTTTTTTTTGTTTGGGCTCAAAAATTTAATTTGAGTGATGATACCCCCCTTGTCAGCATATTTTTCAAATCAAAAAATTTTTTTCTCAACCCTGAAATTTCTTTTTAAAAATTTTTTCTCAGGTCTGAAATTTTTCTCAAAATCTTTTTGTTTTTGGTATCTTTCTCAAGATATCTTTTTAAACGTTTGAAATTATTTCTGAAAATCTTTCCAACTGCAATGAAATTTTTTCTCAACTCTAAAATTTCTTCATAAAATTTTTTTCTCATCTCTAAAATTGTTCCCATTTTTTTTCAATGCGGAAATTTTTTCTCAACAAATTTTTCTATACATGATCTGTTGTAAAATTTCATCTTAAAACTGTTTTCAACTCTTGAAGTTTTTTCTCAATTTTTTTCAAATTTCAATTTCAAATTTAATAAAAATTTTTCCAACTCTGAAATTTCTTCCAATTTTTTTTCGACTTCGGCATTTTGTTCCTTTTGGCTGGAAAATTTTTAGGATAAAAAAATTTGGAGAAACTCAAGGTGAAAAATTTGTAAGAAAGAATTAAAAATCTTCAAAAATTTTGACGTCAAAGAATTAAACTTTTACTGTTGAAATTTGAGGGAAAGGATCTGGCCGGACAAGGGGTGAATTTGGCCAGGCTCGAATTTTCGATCTACCCCCCATCGATGGCGTCCCTTGATGTGAAAAAAATCTGGAAACATTTTTGACCCCCAGCTCCCTTTCTATCGGTGTTATGGCCGTTTTATTGCACCATTTTTAAGAATTTTCAATTTTAACGGGAGTGAGGGAAATTTTCTGTTCTTTGGCACAAAGTTACACCGCGTAGAGGTATATTCATGATAATTTTTTCATCAATTTTGGTGCACTCCTTCATGAGGTTTTGGCCATTTAAAATTTTCAACTATAAAACGAGCTTTGATAGGAAAGTTCGACTACTCATGAAAATATCCCAAAAACGTGCTTTTTAACGTAAATTCACCACACGTATTCACTTTTGGTAATTTCGATGCAGCAAGGGCCAATAATTGCGAAAACCCGTACAAAATTGTTCTAATTTTGACAGATTTTTGAGTCGTGTTTAGGGGGTCAAAATACCCCGATAAACACCCTTTTCGCGATTATTTTACTTGAAGTCTCGAAATTCACTTTTTTTATCATGAAAAATCAGTGAAAACAGGGAATTTGGAGCCTTGAAGTGGAACGGTCGCAAAAAGAGTGTTTATCAGAGAATTTTG
Organism: Pseudococcus viburni; assembly: GCA_033439095.1. Taxonomy (NCBI): domain Eukaryota; kingdom Metazoa; phylum Arthropoda; class Insecta; order Hemiptera; family Pseudococcidae; genus Pseudococcus; species Pseudococcus viburni. Next base: position 993,043 of record JAVBJF010000031.1, read on the forward strand.
ACCTTCTTAACACGAATCCGACGTAAATCGGAACTGGGGGCAAATTCACTACTTATCTGGCCAGAAAAGCTTGGTGCTGAAAAAAATGTTGAAGAAGAAATTTTAGAGTAAAAAAAAAATTATTGGAGCTGAAAAATTGAAATTTAGAGAAAAAATCTCAAAGTTTTGAAATAAAAATTGAGAACAAATTTTAGTGTTTAATAGTACCTAGGTACATATTGAGAAAAATTTTTGGGTTTGAAAAATATTTTGAGAAAAATAATAATTGAAAAAATTCAGAGAAAAGATACATTTTTCATTAGAATTGAAACATTTTTGAAAATAAAAAATCGAGTTGCCTGGTAAAATTTAGTCTCGAAAGTATAATTTCGCTATTCCGATCAACTATTCTCTAGTCGAATGATTTTCGAACAGAGAGCACCACGGTAGGCCTAATTTCGCACCGATTCACTGCATTCGATGTCATTTCGTTATTAAAATGAAAAATGATATCTCAACCGTTGAGGAAAAAGTTAGTGGCGAAGAAAAAATGGTTTTCAAGATCGAAAGGCTGTGAATTAGGGAGGAAAAGATACCAAGTAAGTTGTAAGCTAGAAGGTACCTTCATTAAAGTAAAATTAATCAAAATATATAAAAGATAAATACAATTATTCAACCATCGCTTTGCTTAAAATTGAATTTATCAAATTTAAAACATAATAAAAAGGATGCTTCGGCGATATAACGATTTGAATTTCTTTCACACTCGTATCGCTAATGCAGCATTAATCATACGGAAAAAGAATGATAAATGAAATTTTACCAGACAGTTGCCGGATACTCGAACGCGATAACTTGAGTAAATAATTGTTTGAAACGAGACACGATAAGGGTTTGATTTAGCTCCCCATCCTCCTTTTTCTAGTTTAATACAATTTTATCATTTTAATTTCTCGCATTTGTAAGGCGGGTGGTACGTACAATAAAATCGAGTAATTCAAACGCACGCGTTTGTACAACGCATCTTTTGAAATTATCGAAATTGTATCTTTTCCAAGTTTTCATTTCGAGTCGCTGCGAACTGCGTGATTAAACGAAATGCGAAATGTTTTTTCACGCTTCGTCGAATATTCAAAACAGGTCTTTGAAATCGAATGCATTCGCCTCCTTTTCGAGTGAAAAATTCGTTCGCAGAGGCGGAAATTTTTCGATAGGATACATATTGTGAAACAGCCCCGAGTCTTTATTTTTAGGAGTTTTTCATTTGGAATGAAAAAAAGGAGAGAAATAGGAACGGAAAAACAAAAAGGAAAACGAATTACTTAAACATCGATACGAGTCCGCAAACTACCATCATTTCCCTCAATCTGCCTCGTTCTCTTTTATATGGGTAGGTATTTTCCCCAATTTTTTTTTCTCATACATATAAAAGAATAGAAATTTAAGCTCATTTCAGTGTAAAATACTTGAATAAACTCACCATAAGTTTTCATTTTCGCAGTGGTATTCCTTGGCGTGGTTTCTAACCAGCATACTTTTCCAAAAGGTTCCTGTAAAAAAAAAAAAAAATTGTAAGCTTTTTGAACTGAAGTAAAGTGAGTTCAAAGATAGCAATAAAAGATATCTAGAAATTTTAATATAATCAGTCGACCTTTTCACTTTCTTCTTTTTAAAGTTTTAAAATAATCAAGTTCGTAGAATAACCATAAACTATCTTGAAAAGTTTAGATAATTTAGAGAAGTCACCACTGAATCCAACTAAAAGAGGAAACAAGGGAATAGTTCGGTTCCTCGAAATTTTCCGTTGCAAAAAGTTGGTTCGAGCAGGAAAATTTACAAAAAAGATGATCTCAAAGAGAAATTTTGGTATGGAGTTGGAAAAAATAAAAATAAAAATTGGAATCGGAAAAATCTACAAAATTCTACATCATTTGTAAATTTTTAATTTATGTGTATATAAAAAAAAAACTGTCAAAATTACCCCAATCGATACCGATGTTGGAAAAGCTTAAATCATTTCGTAACCCCAATTATCTAAGCACCACAAAAAAATATCGTGAGTTTCATTTTTGAATCGAAGATGTTCTTGGATTTTACATCGGAAAAAATTATTCTGAAAAAGGCAAAAAACTTCATAATACTCCAAAACTTTTCGACAGCTCCCCCCCCCCCCCCCCCGATATAACAAGTACTTCGATTTTTCAACCCAAGTTCAGAAATCTCGAGGAAATGAGCGAGTAAGTATCAGAAAATTCGTGCATTTTTCGTGCTTTTTCGTGAGTCGATTACCTCTTTCCTTACAAAAAATTCCAAAACCTGATACAAAGTATATACTTCTTTTTTTATGATGAAGAGAAATCATGGATTTTGGTAGTAGGTAGGTAAGTACCTAAATAGTTTCGAATTCACATAACAGTTTTTTTTTTCCAAAATCCTTCAAAAGATCTAAATAAATGCATTCATGAGGAAGTTTTCGAAAATTTTGGGAACAGACTAAAAGAAGTTTTCAATCAAAATACAAAAAATAAGCATAACAGAAGTTTTTCGAAAAAATTTCACAAATAAATTTCAGTAGTTGTTGGAAAGAAAACGGGTATCGGTCGATAAGATTGGCGAATTTTTCCCAAAGCTGAAAATCGAAACAAAGTTCATAAAAATTGACAAATTTTTTGATAAATAGTAAGTTTTCTAAATTCCGGGCAGAGTTTCTCACAAATTTTCCAACAACTAATAAGTTTCCTAAAAACTGTCGAATCTCTTGAAAACTAAAAAATTTTCCAAAAATTGACATGAGTACCATACCGGATAAAATAAGTGAATTTTCCCCAGAGCTGGAATTTGAAACTAACCAATGAAATTTGGTTCTTGTGGTCTGGAACCCCAGAATATTTTGACCCTCACTCTCCTATCTCTTCCAATGGAGAAATAACAAAAATACGCTTATGAGGATTGTTTGGGAAACGTGAATTTCAAATTGACAAAAATTTCGAGTTTCCTCAAAGTTTTGATAACGTTTTCGTGGAAACACTAATTAACATCGTTCTGAAGAAATTTCGCCAAAAAAGGCGACATTTCGCTGTTTTTCTGTATTTTTGGTGGAAAGTTGACGACCAAATTTCTTATATAAAATTTCTCACTAGAACACTAATTTTAGATTTGTTAAAAGGGAGGTTAGACGAAAAGAGGTGTAGTTACTTATTACTTAGAAGGTACAAACTCCCTCTCCCTCTTTTTCTCGAATAATTTCAGTAAAAAGTTTGTCTCCGATTTTTTTTTTAGAATTTTTGTATTTTTATAATTTTTGTGCTCTGAACAAACTCTGCATTAGAATCACATGATAACTGAGAATCAAGAAATTATCTCGGTAATTTTAGGTCTGAACCTCAAAAAAATCTAGGAAAAGTTGAATTTCACATTATTTCTGTGGATACTAAAACTTGTACCACGCAAATTTCCGGCAACCCTTGCAAAATGGTAAAACCATCCCCACTACGAAAACCGAGGAATGTTTTCGATTATATAGAAATTCGATGTAAAAATAATTTTCCTCGTAAAATGAATAAAATTTGAATTTTGAAAAATTGTTATTTTCAACCCCTCCAAAAAAGCTTAAAAATGAAAATTGCTCAAAAAGTTCATAGCATTTCTGTAAATAATTTAACGCAGAAAAATCGTTTACTCTTGATATTTTTTGATCAAACCTTTTATTTCGATGGAAACGTAGAAACTTGGTTTCGAAGGTGGTATTTACCCTCTTTCAGGGGTTACCAGACACTTGCGTAGTGCAAATTTTAGTTCATATTTTGTTCAGGTAGGAAATCATTCTACACAAATAATGTGAAATTCAGCTTTCCTCCAATTTTTTTGAGGTTCATACCTAAAAGTACCGACAAGAGAAGTATCCCAACTCAAAGTAGAATTTTGAGCTAAAACACAAAATTCGCAGGTGGGTAATTCTATCAAAACTGTCGCATTCAAGTTACTTTTAAATTTCTCGAGTACAAAATGTGCTAGAGTAATTTTTTTGCACTCTTCCAGTAAAAAAAATAATTTTTCCCCTCCCTCACCACTCCATGCATAAATTTTAATGGTCAAAAGTTCCATCGTCGTGGATATTACCACTCATGTTTTTCAACCTTTATTTACTCCTAACACTCAAGATAATTGATATTTTTGAAAAATTTTGAAAACATGATATTGGTAGAGTCTTCGGGTATACACGTTAACCTTTCAGAGGGCCACCAGAGGGGCACTGGGTGACCTCAAGACGAGACTAAAACTCTATTATTAGGTTTTTGTTCCATTGTTGTGGAGAAATTTCATAAATTTTTTCTGACTCTGTTGCTTTATTTATGTATTTCTTCTTTTTCAACTGCAATACTGATTCAGGGGTGTAATAGAAACGACCTTTATCGGTTGAATTTTAAATTCCTGACTACTCGGTCAATCTTGAAATAAAAATTTGCGAAAATTCTTGTGTTTACAATTTTTTCATTCCATCGTCGTGGCTATCAATAATATTTTTCGAGTCGTGTTTATAGTGTTGAGCTACAAATAAGAAAAATGTATTCCACAAGTAAGTATATCAACACAAATTCATCACAATGCACTATAAAATAAATTCGTAATTGAAAAATTGGGAAATATTCAAGATTTTTCTTACGTCGTGGCTACTTTTTTCATTTTCTTCGTCGTGGAGAAGATAATTTTTGTATCCACGACGAAGGAATTTTTATCCACGACGAAGGTATCCGCAACGTGAGAACTTTGAACATGTAAATAGTATAATTCATTCTGCATCTAGTAGGTTTGATCCTTTCAGTGAATTAGGTGCCACTACGGTCGAACTTGAGACCACGCAAAGGAAATTCTATGGTCGTGGAAGCCACGATTATAGATTTTCCATAATTGTGATATCCACGATGATGGAAATTCCATAGTCGTGGATACCAAAAATTTGAATCGCCGCACACCCACCCTCCCCTGGTGGCGATGAACTGAGCCAAATACAAAAAATGGTGTCTCGAACGTATACATTTTAGATCTTGATCAAAAAAATTGAAGAAATTCTACATTTATTTTTAAAATTTCATATACTGGAAATGCGACAGTTTTGGTAGAATTACCCAGGTATATTATAAAAGAACCCCACACCCAAAATTTCAGGGGCTGAAGTTCATTTCTCGAATTTTGGTGAATTTTTGAAATTTTAAAATTACCTCATCGCCTTGCAAAATATGAAAATTTGATCCAATCAACAAAAAAAGTTGATATTTGGTATATGCCCTACATGGTGTCCACTATATTTCAGAAATGATTTTCCCTGACTTTTCCAGATTTTCCAGACTAATTTTTCGAATTTTTCCAGACCTTTTAAATATGATATTCGTTAACCGGGGGGGGGGGGGGTAATTTTTTACATGATGTACTTACATCCCGAAATTTCTCATAAGAATGATATAAAATGCATGCGGTCAAACGATTTCTTTTTCGAATTCACTAGATACTTTTTACGAGATTTTTAGATGCTCCTCTTCAAGCCAAAAAAAAATTCAAATTCAATTCTGAAAATTTTTGAGCCCACCTAACTCCCTCTCACCACAAAAATTTGAAAATTTGAATTGATTACCTACAGAAAAAATGTCAAATTAAAAAGGAAAAACCAAGTATTCCAACGCAAAATTAAGTTTGAAAAATGAAAAAAATTATGCCAGGATGTCTACCAAATCAAGCGAATGAAAATTCGGATTTTTCCGGGCTAAAAATTCAAAAATTTCTTCACATTTTATCCCCCTCCCCCTCTCATGAAAAACATATGCCTCAAATTTATAAATTCACGTAATCCCCTGCCATATTTTAGTACCTAAGTACCAATAAATAAAAAAGTCAATGAGGAGGTAAAATATAAATTATTTTATGGAAACATAAAAATGTGTTAAGCCCGAGCGAAGCGAGGGCGAAAATTTTTGAAAAAATATCTTCAAAAGATGAAAATTCACCACTTTTCCCTCATTCATATTTTTCAAAAAATGGCCAATAATTTTGAATTCTGTAAGTTCTATTCCCGCTCCTTTTGTTTCAACATCGTGGTGAAGGGCATCATGGCATTTCTTTCTCCTTACAGCTCAGTAAAAAGTAAGTTTCCAAAAAACTTGAGATTTTAAATAAATTTTGCAGAAAGAAAGAGTTTTTTTTTTTGAATAAATACATGCATTTTCAGTACCAATTTTATTGTATGTACATTACGGTCAACAAAAAATTACGAATAAAAAATCAGATAAAAGACGTAATAATCCGGCCTAATCCGGCCTGAGCGGAGCGAGGACGAAATTTTTTGAAAAATTTATAATAAAATAAGCAAAGAAACACTTTTCTGAATGATTCATATTTTTTTTGAATTTTCGAAAAATTCCAGAGAAAATTCCAAAATTCCCTGACTTTTCCAGACCACCAAAATTCCCTGACTTTTCCCGGTTTTCCCGGTTTTCCAGAGAATGGACACCATGCCCTATTTTTGATCTCCCAAATCAATTGGAAGCGGTTTCAAAGCGTTTCGGAGCCACCAGAAAATTTTGGAATTTTCCGGCGCTGGAGAAAAGCCTATTAAAATGGTCCATATAAAGTTCACCACTATAATCGCGAATAACCAATATTGATGACCTACTTGAACGATTCCGAAATTCTCAACTTTTGAGTTCAAATTCATATTTTTTGACTAACACTTTTCCGGGAAAAAATTTCATTTTCTGCCAAAATATATGGATTTGAACTCAAAGTTGAGAATTTCGGAAAATTCGACTTTAATCGATCAAATATTTCACCAATATTGGTTATCCGCTATTGCAGTTGCTGAAATTCATATGGACAGTGGCGTCGGAAGGTGGGGTTCAGTGGGTGCATTGCACCCACCCAAAATTCTGGCTGGGGTGCAAATTATCATTTGCACCCCCCCCCCCATGCATCGGATTGGGATTTTCGAAGCATTAAAACATGAAAATAGGCCTTTTTTGAGCATTAAACGCTCAATTTTTTCAAAGCTTCGCTCGGGCATGAACAAAATCACAGTTCTATAAATTATTTGAGTCAACGGTGCGAGAAAAGTTCCTTTTTGCCCCTCCCCCGAAAATCCTTCTGTTATTCCAAGTTTTTGTACTCACTTTGCACCCTCCCAAAAAAAAGCTTCCGACGCCACTGCATATGGACCATTTTTATGGGATTTTCTCCAGCCCTGGAAAATTCCAAAATTTTCTGGAGGCTTCGAAACGTCTTGAAACCGCTTCCAATCGATTCGGGAGATCAAAAATGGAGTATATACCAAATTTCAGCTTTTTTCGTTGATTAGATCGAATTTTCATATTTTGCAGGGTGATGAGGTAATTTTGAAATTTCAAAAATTTGCCAAAATTTGAGAAATGAACTTCATTACCTGAAATTTTGGATATGGAGTCCTTTTATGATGTACTTTCAATTTATTTTTGTTTGGGCTCAAAATTTTACTTTGAATTAGAATACCTCCCTTGTGAGCTAAATTATCTAGATTTCTGAACAAGATACGGTGAAAATTGCGGAAAAAATGTTAAAAATTCGGACGGAAACAATTCGAAATTTGACATTTTAGAACATTCCAACTCCATCATCGATTGAAAAATCAAAATCCAGGGTAACCATGTATCCAATGCTAATCTACCAAATCCACGTACCCGAATTCGATCGAGTCGATATCCAATAAGCTCAAAAGTTTGATACAAACTTTCGTACGATTTCACACACCCACTTAGCCGGCTAACGACTGCAACCGCGGTCGATATAGGATAAGCAGTTAGGCACACGGTTGGAAAAAAAAATCATTGTTATACATTTAGAATACGAACACGTACAGGGTACGAGATTAATGAGGTTAGAGCCGCTCAAGTTAAACACGTGCAAAAAGGCACCGTAGAAATGATTTGTTTAAATAACACGTTAGTACACATAAATTTAGGTTACGTTGAAATTGTGTTTTCACTTTGGAAACGAGTTCGAATTATTAGACGCCAAAAGCTTAAAGCTGCCGGTAAAGGTCTACCGTAATACTTGGCGACCTCGAAGCTTTTAAAGTAAATATGTAAGTCACGAGAGAAAGATACAATTAGAACGAGCCTTGGAAAGATAAAATTTCGCATCGGTGTGATGGCCACAGCCAAAAGTGTTTTTCCCTCCGTACACGACGGACGCGACGTGTAAACGGAATCGGTTTCATTATACAGCATTTATGGCGATTTATAACTGCGAAAATTTATCCAGTTTGGTATTTGACTTTGGGCTACGTACACTTTTTTTTCCACTTTGGCTCGGCCAGCAGCAAAAATGCTTGATTAATGAAAAGCTTTTATTAAATATTTAACATTTTCGGTTATTTTGAAATAAAATTTATGAAAAGTTTCGATGAAATATTCGCCTTAGCGAGATACGCCAAATGGTTATTAAATGTAGCAGCCGACGTCGTCGTCGACGCGAAAAACTAGCTCGTGGTATGGTATACCGGAGCTCGAAAGATATGCTGGTGTATCTTTTAAATATGTATTTCTACCGCGCCCCGATGCACGCTTCTTTTACACTAAACCACGTTTTATTGAGAAAGTTATGAATAACTTTGAGAATACTTTTTCGTACGTGATTTACGCGTACACCGGTATTGCTATACTCGAGATCGCGCTACCTACCTATACCGCAGCTACGTTTATATTTATAGCAATTGCTAAGTGTGTATGGCAAATCTGTGTTACAACCGAACGTGTTTATTACACGACGAAAAAGAGGGAAAAAAATTCGCACCAGTGCAGCGTTTTTCCTCTTAATACTCGTTCCTTGTGCGTTTTCACACAGCGCCGGATATTCCTTGTAATTTTTTCATCTCGCCTGTTCTTCTCATGTAGGTATACGTCTGCTTGTTCATCGCCGCCGGTAATCGTGCTACGTATAATATAAATACTATATGTACGCGTCCAAGTCTCCGGAGTGAATTCATAATTCTTTCTGCAAGCTATACACAACGACAGAAACCGCACCAGGGTACGAGAAGGGTGCCTTATTCCGACAGTTAAACTAACAGCAAGAATTACTTCTGCGGTATTTTCCAGCATTTTTAATGCTAAATTTACCTCGGTGGTAAGCAGATTTTCTATTTTGACGAATCTCCGTCAGAAAAATTTGCTGGTTGGACTTTTTCGAGTGTTTGAACTTTAGAGGAAACTGAAAGGTGGTTGTTTTTAATTGAATTGAATTCATTTTTGAGAATGGGTATGGCCGGATAAGGGGTGAATTTGGATCCAGGTGCTTTTGGACTCTTAAGCATCTCAAGTGGTGTATATTGACTATAAAAAAAATTTCGCAAAATTTTGGACCCCTAGCTCTTCCCTTTCGAATTGTCGGCCATTTTATTGCATTATTTTCAAGAATTTTCAATTTCAACGAAAACGAAGGAAATGTTTTGTTCTTTGGCATAAAGTTATATCTTGTAAAGGTTTATTTATGATAATTTTTTCGACAATTTTGGTGCACTCCTTCACGTTTTTTCGGCTATTTAAAGTTTTCAGTCGTAAAAAAAAACCATATAAGCGAAAATCGACCACCCTGAAAAAATTACTAAAAAATACGTATTTTTATGTAGAATTTTGCTGCGTATTCGGTTTTGGCCATTTCTTTGAACCAAGGGTTAAAAATCGCGAAAACTCGTACAGAAATTTGTTATTTTAGCAGGCTTTTCAAATTTTAAACATTTTACACAGAAAGAAATGACCAAATAAAAAAAAATCCATATTCGTGTTCAGCAGAACAAAATACCTCGATAAACACCCTTTTTAGCCCAGGAATAATATAGCATCAAAAAAGTGGTTGAAAAAGAAAAAAATGTTAATAGAAATTTTAATGCGTCAAAAGCTTCTATATGATGTCCAGAGTTTATGGTAAAGTCGCACCGCCCCCACCCCTATTGCTTTTTGAGGGGGTGGACTCCTTATGAGGGAGAAAATTGTTTCGCACCGATTTCGCTCAAATTCACGTGGGGGGTTATTTAGGTGTAGAAGTACTTCCTAAAAAAATTCCAGCTCCCCTTGACCTCAGGGGGCTGAGCCATCGCTTCCCAAAGTTGGACATTTTTGACTAAAATCACAAAAAACAGAGTTTTTCGATTATAAAACAGCTTCAAAATTTTAAATTTGAAAAAGTCCGCAGTGAGTGGTGAAAACGCACCGCCCCTACCCCTCGTGCTTTCCGTAGGGGGGTGAAACGGAGGGGGCTCGTTCCAAAAAAATATTTTTTCGCATCAATTTCAGTCAAAAGGTTATTCGGATGAAGCAGTATTCCCCGAAAAAATTTCAGTCCTCCCACACATCAGGGAGGCGAGCCATTCTTTCCCAAAGTTGAGCAGTTTTGTGAAAAATTACAAATTTCGCGAGAAAGTAAACATTTTTTACTATAAAATGTTCCATGATGTCTATAGTGTGTGGTGAAAACGCACCGCCCCTACACCTCGGGCCATCTGGATGGGAGGGGTTTATAGGAAGGCTAATTTCAAAAAATAATATTTTCGCACAGATTTCGCTCAAATTCACGTGGAGGGTTATTTAGGTGTAGAAATACTGCTTTAAAAAAATTCAGCTCCCCTCGACCTCAGGGGGCAAAACCATCGATTCCCAAAGTTGGACATTTTTGACTAAAATGACAAAAAACAGTTTTTCGATTTTATAAAACTACTCCAGAATTTCTATTTTGAAAAAATTGGTATTTTCTGTAATCATTTTGAGAGCACATCAACTTTTTTGTTCAACTTGTTTAACCCCCTCCCTCCATGCCCCATAGGAAGTGTACACATCGTGGGTTTTTTTGCAAAAAATGAACTTCTCGTTACATAGCTGTCCCAAAAAAGATATTTCGCGAGAAAGTGAAATTTTTTTGGTATTTTGGGGCGGTTTTATAATCGAAAAACTCTGTTTTTTGTTATTTTAGTCAAAAATGTTCAACTTTGAGAAGCGATGGCTCTACCCCCTGAGGTCGAGGAGGGCGGAAATTTTTTTAAGGCAGCATTTCTGCACCTAAATAACCCTTCACGTGAATTTGAGCGAAATATGTGCGACAATATTATTTTTTGAAATTAGCCCCCCTATAAACCCCCTCCCCTTCAGATGGCCCGAGGTGTAGGGGGGTGTGTGAGTGAACGAGGTCATTTTTTCCTGAAAAAATCACGATCTGTACACATTCAATGGGGCCGTGGGGGGGGGGGGGTAAACACTTCGAACGAAAAAATTGATAGGCTAGTCGGATTCGTCATCTCAAAATGTATACGGAAAATACGAAATTTTTCAAATTTAAAATTTTGAAGTTGTTTTATAATCGAAAAACTTTGTTTTTTGTCATTTTAGTCAAAAATGTCCAACTTTGGGAAGCGATGGCTCAGCCCCCTGAGGTCAAGGGGAGCTGGAATTTTTTTAGGACGTACTTCGGGCGGTGCGACTTTACCACAGACTCTGGACATCATATAGAAGCTTTTGATGCAATAAAATTTTGATTAACATTTTTTTCTTTTTCCAAAGTACATTCTCCTGGGCTATTTCGCGATAGTTTTGATTAAAGTTTTAAAATTCACTTTTTTTACTGAAATTTCGACAAAAATGACCTGCTGAATACGAATATGAATTTGATTTTTTCATTTCGTCATTTTGTTATTTCGTCCCTAAAAATTCCCTATTTTCAAGTTTGAATCGGGTCTCTCTGCGGCAAGATAAATTTCTGAATTTTCAAGAAAAAAAAGTTTATGAATATGTCATTGAAATAATTGAAAAATTTATTTAAAACGTGAAAATTGTCGAAATAGACTTTCAATTGTTCAAAATACTATAATAAGCTAATGATGTTCTTCTTTGAACGCTTTTCAAGTCCCCTAGAATCAAGTTTTTTCAATATTAATTTTTAAAAAAAGTAGCAAGGCAAAAATCATGTGACCTTTTTTGAGATCCCTACTCTTTTTTGGACCAATCAACCCGGAAAATATTCTAATTCACTAAAAAAATCGAATTTTCAGGATTTAAACGAATTTGGTCCCTAGAAGGTTTTGAGGATGAACGGGTAAAATAAAATCCCTAATTTTTGACGAATTTTTCAGAAATTTCAAATTCAGGGTTCGTTCAAAAATTAGAAATTAAAAAAAAATCGTATGTACTTTTTTTTGAACTTTCCTGGATTGAATCAGTAGCGTAACTCGACATCCTTTCTGGGGAGGGGGGTGTCAGAAGTACAGAGGCGTCAGAAGCTTTTTTTGGGAGAGTGCAAATTGGGCATAGAGACTTGGAATACCAGAAGGATTCTAAGCGGAGGGAGTAAAAGGGAGCCTTCGTTCACTCTGTAGTCTTAAACAGATCATAGAATTGTGATTTTGTTCATGCCCGAGCGAAGCGAGGGCAAAGCTTTGAAAAAATTGGATTTTTGATATCCAAAGAAAAACACATTTTTAAAATATTTTAATGCTTTCAAAATGCCCTTTTGATGTAATTTTGGGGTACTATGTACTCATTGAACCCCCATTTTCCGACTCCACCGACAGAATACAAAGGATAAGTATATTTTACAACGTTCAATTATCAGTTTTCAATTAAAGGTATGTGAATAGAAAGATATGCATAACTCGAGCGAAGTGAAAGAAAAAATTACTGATTAAAAAAATTCTTGACAGAAATACTTTGAGATCTGGGTGAAATGAAACCTTGATTTTGAGAAAATATTCTCAACTTTCAAAGTGTAAAAATATTCGGACCCCTTTGTGAAGTCAGAAAAAAACCCTCAAAAAAATGCCCGAGAGCAGAAAATTACTCAAGTTGAATTAGAAAAATTTTTGTGAGAAAATCCTTTAAAAGTAGGTAAATTGAGATGATTTTGATTTTTAATAAGTAGTCTTGATTTTCAAAAAAAAAGGAAAATAGTAAATTCAGCCTGAGCGAAATGAGGGCAATTTTTTTTGCAGAATATAGGTATTGTTGTCGAAAAAAATTCATTTTCATTGTAGAGGGAGTAAAAGTCTACTTTTACTCCCTCTCGCGAATCGCTCGAGTGCTCAAACTCGACTTTTACTCCCTCTACAATGAAAAATATCGTATGCAACTCGGGAGATAAATGATTTTCGACGATTTTGAGTTATTTCCCTCGCTTCGCTCGGGAAATAAACCTCAAAATTCGTCGAAAATCACTTTATCTCCCTTGTTGCATAATATACTATTTTGAAAGTGTCTCCAAAACCCTCGAATATCTTTTTGAAGATCACAGACAATTATTTTTGTTGATAAATTGACATGAATCACAGGCCTGAAGGGTGGGGGGGAGGAGTAAAACACCGAAAATAAAAAAAGTTTAGCGAATTGGTATAATGGCATTTGGTAAAATATCGAAAAATTAAAGAAAAGTTGATTATATGTAGGTATTTGTTAAAACCATTTAAATAAAGAATTTTTTAGATTTGAAATTTTTTTTTGAAAAAATTGGATAATTCCTGGCATATTGACAATGTTAAACATGTAAAAAACTTCGCAAATAAAAGTGATTTTACCAACGTAATTTTTTTCAATGCTGCCAAGTATAATTTTAAAAAAGCTATAAATTTGATATATTTTATTCCAAAAAAAATTCGGCACTTTTTTTCTTGAAAAAAGGAAAATATTTCAAAAACTGAGAAAAAACTTGAAAAGCATGTATTTGATAATGCAGTTGGGCCTAGACCTAAAAATGACGTAGTAAAAATTTCATTCCCTCTGAATCCACAATTCCACATTCGTGTCTCCCAAGCTGGTCGATTTTTTCAAAAAATGGTTTCAATATGAATTTCTTTACCCAAAAATACCATCGGTACTCATTTTTCATCATCATCCTATTTTTCAGGGGTCCTGAAAAATGAAACTTTTTCCATATCGTTTTTTCAATATTTAGTAAAAAATAAAAAAAAATTCCTAAAATGACGTTAGTATGAATAATGAATATTTCAAATCCCATAAAAATGATCCAATATTTTCCAAAAAAAAATCCTTTTCAAAATAAGATCGATGAAAATATAAAATCCCAGTTGAATATCGACATTTTCGTAATCGAATTTCACAAAAATAACCATTCTAGAGCCTCCATAAAATCTTGGATTTTCTTCAAAAGTCGCGAAAAAAAACCTTCATCACTTTAAAATCGAACACCATTGATCATTCTAGGTGCAAATTAAAAAACATAATTTTATTCCGAACAAATTCAAAAGAAAAAGTGTACTTTGTACTACAGTTGTACCTCGAAAATCACGACACGACGTTATCATAATTATAATCAACAATCAACTTTACAACCAATTACGTGCTGTTAAATTACGTTTTCAAATTCGAAATTGAAATTTCCATCGAGCTTGTAAATTAGTTGTCACCGCGACACGGCTTGACGTTTGAAAATTGTCACATCATCTAAACGGAATTCCTCTTGGAACCCTGTCGTTGGAATATTTCAATGGCGAAAATTCTCGTAGAAATGCTATAAAAATCAAAAGTTACCCCGACGGTTCGATTAGAACGGGGTAATTCCAATTTAAACCGAAGAAAAGAAAAAAGTTATTCAAAGGCGAATTTTTCATTAATCAAATTAGCGGAAGAAGTTTGCACAGAAAACCTCGGTAAACTTTTCTCGTTCGAGTGAAGCCTCATTCTTGCGATAATTTTCAAGTCGAGCATTAATTAGGCACATGTTAAAAAAAAATCAGTTTAACCTGTTAAAAGAATAAAAAGAAAATTAGGGATGAACTTCATTGCGGATTATAATCCATAAGGGTAACGAGATCACATTCACAATAGGTTGAAAATTTCTAGTATTGTTTTCTCATACACAACTGTACTTTATACCGAAATCTAATTGTGTATTCTGAACAAAACCCGTAGTTAATTGGGAGCTTTATGTTTTCTAAGAATAGTATACCTCAAAGAATCCGGGTTCTTTCTGTCTTTCTGTTTCTTTCTATATGTAACAGTTCGACGGAACCATTACCGCAGCATGTTTCCTTTTCCTCGATGACGAGGATGAAAAATGCTCCAGAACGGTACCTTTTGCAGACTTCATTACGAAGGGGGAAAAAAATTATCGTCAAATTGAGAAATACTACAGATAGCGATATCGACTCGAGTGCGTAATTTGTTTTCGACATCGGGCAAAATATGAACTTTTAATCATTCCGATTCCGAATGACCTGTAAAATATTATTATTACCGCGGCGTGAAAGACAGTGAAAAATGAATTCTTTCGATTCTGCGGTATAGTTTAACGTACCGGCAGTTGGCTTAGAAAATGCTGTAGAAACGCCAGTTTTTATCGAGAAATTTTCCATTAAATTGGAAATTTTCGATGATGTTTGCTTTCTCGTATAATAAACAGCTCGTTTGGATGATTCGATCATCGTATAAAAGTCATAGTCATGGCGATAGCGGAAGTGAAGAATGATTCGTAACAGACTTGGTTGAAAATTAACGAAACAATGTTTGGAGGAAGATTCGTATGTAAGATTCGTAAATTACGAATCGTTCGTGAACGATGTTATAATAAAATTATTTATTCTTTCGCAGAAGATTTGCTGGTGAGATTGATCGATCGTAATAATTGACTAATAAGGGACATCATTGAGATTTTCTTTTTTTAGCTGATAAGGAAATCTTTTTAACCCTTGTAGCGGGAGGACTTTGCGCCATCAGCTTGGGCAACACTGCTAAGAACCTCTGTTCTGGGCATGCGCCACTTTCGGATGTTTTGTAGCTGGTTTCCTATGCTATGACCTACGAGATAAACTTCAGTACAGGTTTCTCTATGAGAACACTATGTTGATATTAATGTCTGTTATTGTATGGTTTTACTTTGTTAATCTTAAAATATGAAGAATACAGTTTTGTACACGTTCACTATGGGTCATTCCACGTCAGTTCGTACGCAAAGTGGTAGGGTGGGTCGGCGATTTTTTTCATTTTTTTTATGTGGGTAAACCTCGATGAGAGATGACGAATGCCGCAAACCGCAGCTCTTAAAGTCTTTTTGGAGGGCTGCCACGAGCATTTAAAGTTTTGAGGTAAAGTTGGATATGGTAAAATTGGGACGTGGATAACTCGAAAACCATGATGGGTTGAAAGTTGAAACTTTTTCCAATGTGTAGGGCCTTTGAAGAGCTTTTCGACGATTTTTTGAAAATCAGTGTTGCCACTTTTTTTAACACGAAAAATTAGCTGTAAAAGTTAAAAAATGACATTTCTCCATGATGTCAATCGCCAAAAATTCTGAAAAAAATCTGTAAAGTACAACTTTACATGCTGATTAATATATTAAAAAATTGAGTTGACGTTATTTCGTATTTTCGAGAAAAAAAATTCCAAAGATTGGAAGAAAATACAATTTTCTTTTTCAAAGGTCAAAATTGTGTAAATTGATTTGTTTTTTTGTTAATTTTACACCATATTCAAAGAAAAAGTTGGTAAAAGCATTTCAACTCCATTCAACACCCGTTAATATGTGTGAAAATGCAGAGATATTAAATGTTAACTTCAAAAATTGAAAAATAAACATTTTGATATCAGAATTTCTCATTTAGTTACCCTTGGACCGCCTGATACCGAAATGTTTTTTTTTTCAACTTTTGAAGTTAACATTTAATATCTCTGCATTTTCACACATATTAACGGGTGTTGAATGGAGTTGAAATGCTTTTACCAACTTTTTCTTTGAATATGGTGTAAAATTAACAAAAAAAAAAATCAATTTACACAATTTTGACCTTTGAAAAAGAAAATTGTATTTTCTTCCAATCTTTGGAATTTTTTTTCTCGAAAATACGAAATAACGTCAACTCAATTTTTTAATATATTAATCAGCATGTAAAGTTGTACTTTACAGATTTTTTTCAGAATTTTTGGCGATTGACATCATGGGAAAATGTCATTTTTTAACTTTTACAGCTAATTTTTCGTGTTAAAAAAAGTGGCAACACTGATTTTCAAAAAATCGTCGAAAAGCTCTTCAAAGGCCCTACACATTGGAAAAAGTTTCAACTTTCAACCCATCATGGTTTTCGAGTTATCCACGTCCCAATTTTACCATATCCAACTTTACCTCAAAACTTTAAATGCTCGTGGCAGCCCTCCAAAAAGACTTTGAGAGCTGCGGTTTGCGGCATTCGTCATCTCTCATCGAGGTTTACCCACATAAAAAAAATGAAAAAAATCGCCGACCCACCCTACCACTTTGCGTACGAACTGACGTGGAATGACCCCTATGCTTTTTATTAAATATCAGTGTAAAGTGATAAATACTGTGTTAATCACACACCCTGTGGTTCCTTTTTTACCAAAACTGTGATTTTTCAAAAGAAACTCCACAATCAGATTTCAAACCACCCAAAATCTGTTTTTTAGTGAATACATTCTACGGGATTCTTAATCAGTTCTAGCCTTAAACTGACTTCCAGAATTCACTTTTCACGATTCCCAGTCTTCAAAATCTTTGAAAAATTGATGAAAAAAAAAATGAATTCTACACTAAAAAAAAAGGAAATTTTATGCCATTTCAAATAAAATTTATTTCTTGAACAATACGCCTAACAGATAATTACCATGCCTCTTCTTACATTTGATTAAACTTTTTTGAAAATTCACGATTACTTTCTTAAAAGCCGGCTTCTTAATTTTTAAAATTTCATACATTCTTGATCGCCAATTTCAGGGCTATGATGGTTCTGGGGTTGTCCAAATATACCTTGCTCTTCAAATAGCCTAAAGAAAAAAATTTAGCACTAGCAAGCAGCTTAAGGTTCGGGCTATCCAGCGGCCAGAGAAACCCCATATTCCTGGAAATCACCTGTTCGCCAAACATCTCTTTTAGCTGACTCAAAACGTCTGTTGTGTTATATGAAGTTGCTCCATCCTATTGGAACCACGTTTGTCGCAAGGAGGGAATAAAAAAACTTTTTTATCATGTTGAGGTAGGGGCTACTGTTCATGGTGACATTCATCCTCTCCACCTCGAAGAAATAAGAACCGATTATTCCCTTTGCTAATAGAGCACACCACATAGTAACTCGAGTGGAATGTAATGGTTTGGCATGTGTGATTTTCATTTTTCTTTTTCTTTACAGCATAGTACCACATGTTTTGTTTATTCACATTGCCATGCAAATCAAAAAGTGCTTCATCACCAAAAAAAGTCTTCCAAATTGATCTTTTCTTGGTTAATAATATCTTAGGGTTTCTCACAGAATTCCAGTCTTTTTGGCCAATTAGCTGGTGTCAACTCTTGGTCAACTAAATTTTATACAAATGTATGTTCAGATAATCTCTAATTATTTGTTGAAGTGTCGCATGGGGAATTTTGAGGGCCTATGAATGACAACACACTGATTTTCTCAAGTTTTGTTGCATTGCAACACCCACTTTTTCAACTATCTACTCAGTTTAGGCAAATTTTCAACGGCCACTATTATCAACACTCGTTGCTTTAGCAGTTAAACAAAAGTTCCTTCAACACAGTATTATGATCATTGATCAGTCTCTAATTATTTGTTGAAGTGTCGCATGGGGAATTTTGAGGGCCTATGAATGACAACACACTGATTTTCTCAAGTTTTGTTACATTGCAACACCCACTTTTTCAACTATCTACTCGGCTTAGGCAAATTTTCAACGGCCACTATTATCAACACGCGTTGCTTTAGCAGTTAAACAAAAGTTCCTTCAACACGGTATTATGATCAGGATGATTTTCATAACGTTTTAAATTAAATTCTTTTTTAAAATTTTGCAACACCAAAATTATACACTATCACTTAAGATATACTCAGGGTTGGTAAGCCGTATTAAAAAATGCGGCTGGCTGACTTAGGCTTACGAAAAAAAGAAATACGGCTTCGGCTTTTGGCTTTCGGCTTTCAAAAAAAAAAAATACAGCTTCGGCTTCGGCTTTCAGCTTTCGGCTTTCGGCTTACGGCTTTTGGCTTTTTGCTTCAATTTTCAAATATTTTGCTAAAAATCGATTTTTTTTTCAAAACTTTTATTATTTTGCTAAAAATTGTTTTTTTTTTAAATTTTCATCAATGCAGTAAATTTTCCCAACCTGAATTTTGTCAAATTTTAAAAATTTTGATATGAATTTCACTTTTACAGAAACAGAAACACAGAATTGAAAAAAAAAATTAAGCCGAAAAAAATAGAGCTTTCGGCTGGCTTTAGCTTTTCAAATATTATAGCTTAAGCTTTCGGCTGGCTTTTCAAAACAACAATTTTACGGTTTTTTTTCGGCTTTCGGCTTAGGCTTTCGGCTGGCTTACCAACCCTGGATATATTGCTCAACTACAAACACACATTGTCACGGTGTCCAACGCATGATGAATAGTTGACCAACAATTTTTGTATCAAATGGCATAGTTATGGCTACCTAATCGTGCAAAACTCAATACTCTAAACCTAATTTTTTTTGCCAGCCATTTAATATTCATGAAACTTTTTTGGGCCACCCAGTATATATATATTTTTTTTCAAATTCCTCAAATTTCATTGTTTACAGAGACGTTTTTCAAAAAATTGACGAAACAATACGAAAAGCCTGAAATGAATTGAAGTATTTTCCCGTACATTCAAAAAATAGTCATTTTCACCAGAATTTTTAGAACTTAAATGTGAATTTTACACTATGCAGAGACAATTTTCGAAAAAAATGACTTATAAAACATTCTTAGGTGTGGAAAGAGACTAAAATGAATTGAGATAAACGTTTATTATTGTACTTCTCGGGTTGTGACGTTCTTCAGATTCAGCATTAATATAGTAATTGGTTTGAGATTGTGGTTGCGCTTTTGGAGATGGAGCCACGAGGCACTGAAGAGTAAGGGGAATTCTGTGTTTTTGGCCGGTTGTTGTATGAACATTTTATGTCAAGCGCAGGCAGGTCTTCTGAATGTTTGGTGCTTTGTGCCTCTTTAAATTTTGAATTTGATCAAAAGACCATACTGATTTCTGAGAAAATTGATTAAAGGAGAGAAAACGAGAAAAAATAATTTTATTTCATTTTCAAAATGTTTTATCAATGATAACTTTTAAATTAGAAATGTCAAATTCTAATCAACTGATGGATAACCTATTTTGTTTTGTTTTTTTGTTTTAGGTGAGTACCTATCAGTCTAATTACCTACTTCGAAATAATGAAATTATGTACGAAATAAGTGAGTTATTCGAATATTTCACTATAATTTATGAACCAATGTAATATTTTAATTAATATTAATTATTTACGTTGTGCAATAAGTAAAATAATATGTAGAATTTTCGGTGTCCCGAAATTGACCCCCTCCCCCCACCATAACAGTCTAAAGAGAAACTTCTCAATCTTTAGGCCTGGATTTACATGTATTGTTCCAAATTTCTTTTGAAATGGTACAATATGTCTAATTAATCGTAGGAGCATAACTTATATTTCATTTGTAATTTCATAATCTACAGAATTCGTTATGTAGATTCAGTGAAATTTACTCTCTCATTTATAAATCGGTGAAAATAATCGAAAATCACTGAGAAACAGTCAGAATTGCAGCACAGGAGAAAATCAGTGAAAAAATCTTCAATGAAAACAAATCGGTGAGAAAAAGCACTGGAAAATCAGTGAAAATTCACTGAAAAGTCAGTAAAATTTATGAAATTAGTAGAAAAATCAACGAAAATCTTTGAAAAATCAGCGAAAATTCGCTGGAAATCGGTGAATTTTGCTGATTTTTTCCTGTGCTGCAATTTTTACTGTTTGTCAGTGACTTTTCACTGATTCAGAATGAGAGAGTAGATTTCTTTGTGGAGGATCCCTGTATTGTGTTCTATCTAGTCAGGTTCACTTGTGGAAACTCCTTCTTCGAAGCAGAAAGATATTCCTGATTGATTGAGAAATCGTTGCATACCCTTTATCCCTTAATTTTTTTTTCATTGTGGTAGCATAAATTTTTCAACTCTTAGCTTACATTAGATTTTCCCCTAGTTTCGCCCCTGGGTTCATTAACCCAGTTCGACAATTAACACAACATTAGATAACTGAAACACAGATGTTAAAAATGAATCTTATTGTCAATCAGCGGGAGTAAAAATTTTCAGTATGAATCTTAAAAAACTGAAAATTGGAAAAATCATAATATCTTGACAAAAATTATTTTTCTCAACACTTTAAGTGAACGTAGTCTCTATTCGACGATTTTTCAAAAATGTCAAATTTTTGAATACTAATATGAAAATATCTCAAAATCTAACCTTCTTAGAGAAAAACTATAACTGGATTCTTCTGATAGAAAATTTCACGCTCCGCAATTTATATTTCATAGGTACACATTTTTTCGTAGGACCCTTCCTGTACTCATAAAATCGAATTTAAGGTGTCAAAGAACTTTCAACAAAACAATTCAAATAAGAAGAAACTTTGACGTGATAGAGAAAAACTGAAATTTAATAATATTGGAACTCAGCAATAAAAAGTATTTCAGAATCACCTATCAGTGTTAATTACGTAGAAAAAAGTTGAAAAATGCAACCCTGTGTTTTTTAATCGGGATCAAGCCCTAGAAAAATAAAGACATGATTTTTTTCTGCATCAAAATATTCAAATTTCTTGGGATGTTGGGGAAGGAGAAGACGTATTATTATTTCGAGATCACATTCTTGGTCTTGTCCACCTTTTAAATAAATTTGTAAATTCATCGAACCCGAGGGTAACGAGGGCAATTTTTTTTTGAAGAAAACGACGTATAATTTTTTTGAAACTACTCAGTCCTGAAGAGAATGGGCGAGATTTGAATAATTGGCGATTCTCAGAAACAAAATTATTCATTTTTGCAAACTTGGTTCATTATCTGACAAAAATTCGTTGATTTTGTCAAAGAACTAATGAACTTTCATCGTTCAATTTCTGTTAAAATTCTGTTCTTTGGATTTTCGATCTTTTTTTTCTCACAAAGTTTCGCGTTTCTTCGTGTCAATAAAATTCTGAATTGATACAAAAAGCAACGAATTTTAAAATCATTTTAATTTCCAAATAAAAAAATCATTTTTCCCACCAATAGTTCCTCGATCAAAACCTAAAATAACGAATAAAAAATTATTTTCAGAATCAATTATAGACATCTTACGAACAAAACGACAATAAAAAATTGCCCCATCCCCATCTCCCCCCAACCCCCACCTGCCACCGCACCTCCGCAAATCAGTCAAATTACCCAATTCCACTCGATTCCGCTGTAAAATCGAATTAATCATCGAATAAATCACCGGCATCTGTACCGGCGGCGGCCACCGACCGAGTAACTAGATTCCGCCGCAATTTACCAGTATAAATAATCGACACGGCGATTTAATAGGAAAAAATTTATAGGCTCGTAAATTTAGTGCCGCTCTGGGTCTCAATATGAAAAGGCGAAAAGATGCAACAAACATTACACTGCGAATTTAGTGGTAGTGGCGCCGACGAAATGCGTTCCCCGCCCACAAACGAGCACGAAATCACTTCGCGTTTATGTTGCGGCCTCCTCTCTCGCACTCACAGTCACAGCATTCGGGTACACGTTTTTCCTCGGCGTTTTTCTAGTTGATTTTCAAACTTGGCATGGCATGGAAAGTCCCCAATTATTAACCGCTCGCAGTTGCACTAACTTGTTCGTCCGTTGTACAAGTCGAGAGGGAAAAAAACATTGTTCGTCGTTTTTCTCATCGTCGTCGTCGTATTATCAGATTAACTCGTTATTATTTTTTCTTTGGGCGAATTTGCTTCTTTAATGCGGTTTCGCTGTGTCAAATTTTACACACCGTTGTTTCCAGTGGTTCTCGTTCGTTTACAAATATTGCGGTGCTTTTTCTGCTAGTGGCTGGTGTGAAATGTGCGCAATTATTTATTATTAAGCGAATTTATTTTTAATTATTTTTCCAATACGAATGGTGTGAATTTTCGCAAAATAAAGTTTTCGGGTATTTTTTCGAGTGTTTTTCCCAAATATGTATTCTTTATTAATTACCAGATTCCCAAATCAATAGGTAAGTTTATCGTCATTTTTAATTAATTCGATAGGTGATCGGCAAATGTGTCACTTTTAAGACCAGCAACAGATGAAAAATCCTACGTTTGTCCATAATAAAAACGATCGTTAATTTTTTTCGACCCGGAAATGAAATCTCGAGTGACCTCGATGCACGTGCTTCCTCTGTGGCACATCTCGTGTACATTTAATCGCGAGATAACTTCTCGGAAAAAAAAGAAACCCTTTAACAGGATCAAAACGGATATACGAAGGATAAAAATAAAATTCTCACTTCGATAAAACCTCCATAACGATTAAGTTTATAACGTTACAAGCCAAAGTGGGGTTTACTCTTCGAGCACACGAGTTATCTTAAATTTTACGACGCTGCTTCCTTCTTGAACCATCAACCGAGAAAATATCCGAAAAGCGCATATTTTTGAAAAATCATCGTCGCATCGTAAACCGCCTATGAAGAAATTTCTAGTCGAAAATCGTGGTCGTTTACGACCGCCTTGAAGCTAAAAAAAAATTCGACTAACGCAGAATCAATATTTGGCCATAAAATGAGTAATATTTCAGCATATGGCAAATTCACTCCGGATAGTGCCAAATCGCCTAGAAATTTAACTGGCTAAATCACGAATTATTTTCGATTCATTAATAATAAAAAAAATTAAATTTATAACGAGGCTCGTCTTCTCATCGTCGAGTTAATTTTAAGTACGTTCTTGCCTTCGTCTCCGGCCCACTCCGGCGCTCCGGATCCAATTAATATTTTAAGAAGCGCTACTACGAGCAACTTAATCGAATCTTTTGTAGCGTTTTTTCTTCTCACGTGCTCCTTTCGAGGAAATTTCCGATAAGCGATTCGTGCTTCGGATGGCCCCTCCATTTCGAGTATTTTCTTAGCAACGCTTTCAGCCTAGGAAAAAAAAGTTATATTCGGCGAGTTTTTAAAAAGCGAAAACTTTAAAGTTTAATTACAACAAGATGGCACTTTTCACATCTACCAAATTTACCAAAAAGTAAAACTTGTCGAGCTTAGCTTATTCTTTCTTCTCATCTCCTCTATAAGAAGCACTGATCCAGACGTTCCATTACTCGCCATCAGCATGCCGAATTCCAAAAGCGAAACTTCCCACCTTTCGTACTTTTTTTTGTAAAAAATAACTTTTCGAATGAAAAATAACAGTTTGAATTTTATTACACTTAATTTAAAACAGGCCTCGGAAGAAAAAAAGTAACGTTATAAATAAACTCGAAATTATTAAAATTTCAAACAAATAAACAACATTGTACGCAATTAATGAACTTGAGGCAAGATAAAACCAGCGAAGAGGGGAGGCAGGGTGGTTACATTGAAATAAAGAAAAACAAAATAATTAAAAAAGTTTACAGGAAAACTTATCTCGGCAAGTGCGAACAGCGAGTAGCAATTTTTTCATCATAATTATTACCTCGTTAATCAATTCGACAGGGTTTCGTTTTCGTTCGATATGAAAAAAAAAGGGTGCGAATATCCAATTAAAGTCAAAATAAATAAAAAATACGCGATACGAAACGTGAAAAAAAGGGCTGACATTTACACGCATGTCGTAGCTGAAAAAGGCAAATGTATCGAAGATTTTTGGAAATTAAGAATAAAACGCCCTACCCCCTCACACACACAAACACACAATCGTTCAAATGTCGCTAAAGGTTTCAAATGTCAAAATTCAAGTATCTCAAATACATGGTAAAAATCGTAAATAAGTTTTTTGAATCTGTTAAAATGCCATTGAAGTATTGGTAACATTTAAAATATTTAAGTTACTGATAATTTCGTCAAAATTACTCTAAAATTTTCCAAAAAAGTCAGTCAAGTCTTATAAATGTTCTTATAAAAATTGTTGAAAATCTTATCAAAATCGTTAAATTTTTGTGGTGCGTTTCTAATTTTTTTCCAATGGACTACATATGTACATTTATTTTGAAAAAAAAAAAGGTTGAACATGGAACCGTTTTGTTAACTGCTTTTTCGTTCCTTTTTTTCATATTTTTCTTTCACTTTTTTTGAGGATTTACAAAGGTAGTGAACTTTTTTGTCAATTTTTTCCAATCAATCATAAAAAATGAATTTAAAAAAATCATTTCACATGACCCATTTAATGGCCTGAAAAGAGAGCCAACAAAATTTAATTTTAAATAGTGGGTTTGAAAACTTTTTGCATCAGAGTTGCCAACTGCACATTAATAAAATTGCATAAGTCATAATACACTGACAAAAATTTAAAAAAAAATTCAAAATTTTTTTTTGATAACAAAAAAATTTTAACTCAAGGTATGATCGAAGAAGCAATTTTGAATTTGATAAACAACAATCATGAATTCTTCAATTTCACCATTTGAAAATTTGCAACCTCCTGGCAGAGGACAATAATAGGTATCTAATTTCAGGTCAAAGGAATCAAGGAAGTGTAGAAACCCAATAGAGGCAAAACTTCGTTTTTTTTTTTTCAAAAGTGGCATGACTTTGAGGCAGAAAAGTAGAAAATCGAATATTGCAAATAGAAACACAAAATTTGATTGTCAGTTCTTCGAAATCGAGATTCTTCTATTTTTTATTTTTCAAAGTTTTCCTCTTTGAATATAGGTACTTATGTGTTCTCATTCAATTTCGGTTTTTCTCCTAAAATCATATTTTTTGTTCTTGTTCTCATATTTTGTTCCCGAGTGTTCTCCTGTTTTTTCGTTTTTTTTTTACAAATTTCAATCAGGATCGAAGCAAAGTTGGTATTATTTGAGATAGGAGGAGTAAAAAATTGAAAATTCCGACTGAGATCGAATTCTTGCTTATTGTTCTGGCTCAAATGAGATTTTTCCTTACTTTTTACTGAAATTCTCCCAAAAAAGTTCATCATGTTTGCAACTTGCACTGTTCGAAGCTTACTTTCTCAAAAAAAAGAAGAAAGAAAACGAGCCAAAAAAATTAGGAAGGACTGTTCCTGTTCTTTCGTTTTTTGTTCTTCCAAACATTTACTTTTTTTATATTCTTTTGTTTTAATAATAAGAAGTAATAAAAAAATTCTGAGAATTGCGAAGAAAATCGCGGAAATAATCGTGATTCTCTTGTTTGAGGTGTCAGAGACGAAACTAAGGCAAAAATCTCGGGGGGGGGGGGATGAAAATGAAATTTTTTTCGATAAATATTATTACAAAAAGGAAAAATTTTTAGGCTCACATCCTTAAAAAAAGAGAAAAATGGCCCATCAGTCGTGTACTGAAATCAAAAAACAAATACTTAATTCATTTTTTAAAGACTTCCTCCCAACTAGAAAAAATGTAAAATTTTTTGAAAATTTCATTCGAGATCGCTATCAAGTTCCTTGATACTTGAGAAGCCATTTTTTCCACTTCAAAATATTCAATTGTCTGGGATGAAGGGAAGAGGGCTCTACCATCATTTTGGGAATGATTTGTGCGAATCCATCGAGCCCGAGTAGGACGAAGGCGAACATTTTTGAAGAAAATGACATCCAAAAGTTGAAATTTCTTTATTATTTTATTTTTAGTGTTGAAAGGGAGGCGAAATCCACAACCTCTACCTCTTACATACATTTTAGGCTTCATAAGGGTGGGCCAAGATTTAAAAAATTGATGATTTTCAGAAAGAAAATAATTCGTTTTTCAATAATTTTTTGTTCGAAAAATTCTATCACTTTGGAATGAAAATTTCGCGCTTTTAGAAATTTTTACCTCCCTCCCCTTCCCTCATGGTTTCGTTCTGAGCCTACGAGAGCCTGTGATTAAACGTAGGTAATTAATACTTGTATGAGTAGGTATTCAATTCTGTTGAGATGAGATCAATTTGTGTACGTAGTTTGAGGGAAAAAATGTAAGAATTGCGAATTGCTGAAGAAGAAATTAATAGTTTATTCGACGAACACGTCATCTTTGTTCATAGTTCCGTAGATTCTATTCGCCAAGTAGATATGTATCTATCGTTTTATAATGAAATTATGTTCACGGGTTCATTTTCCTCTCCCTCCTCCTCTTCAGCTTCCATCGACTCGACTGGTGATTTTTCCCTCTGAAAATTTGATACGCGAGTAAAATAATTAAACTCGTATTTTATGACTCGATTCGAGCGAATAATTCGAGTCTAATTTCGAGCTAGTTTCGCCGAGCTGATTTAATAATGAAAGACATACTAGCATGAAGTTGGAAGGATCTACGATGTGCGGTGAATTTTTTCCTGCCCGAGTGAAATCGTAAAGAAATGGACGAAGAGTACGAAAAAATTTGTTGCGGTTTGAATTGAAAAGTGTGAGGGTATTTCACAGTTCACAAAGCAGTGACTTAACGAATGGGAGGAAGGTTCCCTTCTCCATCGTTTCGTCTATTCGAGGAAATTTTTTTCATTCGAATTCAAATCTCGTTTTCTTTAAAATTCGTGCTTCGGTTGTTTAATTTTTTCGGCTAATTTATACGCACAGCTTGGCCATTTATATCTAGTCTTTCTGCAATTTCAACTACTTAAATGTGAGGAAGCTCGTTTAATAGGAGAATTTTACTGGTATTATTTCTCGTGTTTGATGTAATTTTTTCGGGTGAAATTTACGAGAAAATCATTTCGTATTTTACGATGGGTCTGCAAAAAGGTTTATCGTTTTTTTTTTCAATTTTCATTCAAAATGGCTAGTTGAATGCCTATTGATAATAATGTGAATTGAAAATTATGAAAAATGAATAAAAATTACAATACAATTTTTCAAAAAATTTTTAAATGGTGTGAAATTAAAAGTTGCTTAGAATTTCAAAATATTCGTTGAAAAATCGTTAAAATTTGACAAAACGTTATGAAAATTGTAAAAATCAAATTCCCCAAAACTTATTTTTGAAAAAAGTATTCTTTCAGTCACATTTATCAAGGTTCCTACCTAAAATCAAATTTCACAGTACAGCAATTTTAAAGTTTTCAGCCCAAGTTTAGTTGTCTCCAGTATCCTAGAATTTTCCCTAAAATATGAGATTTGAATTGGGCAGCTGAAAATCGAATTCTCATCTCCTTTTGAGCATGGGTTTCTTTGAACTGCTCAAAAGAAGATGGAAACTGGGTTTTTACGTACCCAAGTTCATTCCCAGTTTCTCTGGAGAAATACGAAAATACTGGAAAAAATTGAAAACGCTCAGGGGGCTCTAAAGGGACTGGAAATGAGAAAATTTAATTTTAGGAGGTCGAAATTCGGTAGAGACTGATTTTCATCAATTTTATCTAATGGAGAAGTATTTTTTCAAAAAAAAATCACATTTTACTGAAAAATAATGACTTCATATTTCAAAAATTTGTCGAAAATCGAAGATTCAGCTTGAATAGCTGAAATATCTCTTTCCAAAAATCTCTCTCACGTTCAAACTGGGAGCAGACATTTTGATTAGTTCTCTCATCAGATCGAATCTTATTTTTTGATTTTCTAATGTTATCTGCATGGTCATTCGGCATGATGGTTTTGCACTTTTTTTCGAAAGTTGAGGAGAGACGATCGCTAGGAAGTTGTGTCAAGATCTCGAAATGACCTGGTAAAAGTTTCACTCCTCTTACTCCACCTTAACCCTTTTCCATCCGACCTTGGAATTTTTCCATGTTCAGATGGAAAATGGTTTAAGTGCCTATCAATTTTTTTCATAAAGACACCATTGATACCCATTTTTAATTTTCAATTTTCCATAATTTGCAAGTTTTTGAAAAATTGTCGTTAAAGTGAATTTTCTATCATTTTTCAAAAAAAAATCTGAAAGAGGGATGGCGATAAAAATTTACTATTGATGTTTTTTTTGGGGGATTGATTTCAAATCGATTTTATCTCTCTTGATTTTTTTTTATCGAATATTTGAAAATTTTTATTTTTTAGGACCCCTGAAAAATGGGTGTCAATGGTATTTTCGGGTCAAAACATCGACCCAAGTCCTATATACAACCATTTTTCCAGTTTTTCAAGATTTTAAAAAGATTTTTAAATTTTAAGGCCCTCAGTGAAAATGAGTAAGATGAAGTATCCTAGCTACGAAAAATACAGTATGCCCAATCCATTCTCCCCCAAAAAATCAATCCATCTGAACGCCACTTCCACTCTCCTCCATATCCATCCAAATTTCAATTAAAGAAAAAATCTATTTAATAAAATAGTCCCATCTAACCAGATACGATCAGCCAACGTGTTTTCAAACTCCAGAAAAACCTTTCCAATTCTCTCAAAGAAACGTTGAACCATCATCACTTCAAAAACCATCTCAAGTTAGATACCTGTACATACGAGTGCCTAAGGAACACTGAACAGTCGAACTCGATATCCTACTTTCGATCTCAGATTCCATTAATTGGCAATTTATTTTCTATACGACCGAATCCGTGGACGTAACGAGGGAAAGATGCACTCTATGAAAAGGTAACAATAACGCTATATCTCTCATTTAAGCAGGTTACATTCGCCGATAAATTATCGTATCCTTTGGCAGTATTGGTAAATTAACAAAGGTATATAAACTGTTGATAAAACAGAAGAGTTTATATATTTTATCATCTGTACGGTATCTGCGTACATATATAGAGGGTATTGAAATTCGGAACTCGATACGCGAATTTACCCCGCCGGCCTCACTCCCCTTTAGCTCGGCAATTCTCGCAATTCCAAGTTAAAAGTTCGATACAATCTATATGGAAAATAGGCATAGGTAAACGTTATACGGAAACCCCTTTAACCGCTAATTTAAGCGTTGATTTAACATTTATCCGGTATCTACACATACACGTAGATATACAGGGTGTTTCATAGCTGACAAACCTCCTTCCAACCAGTGAGTAGGCAACTCATCCAGAGTCCGAATATGTATATTTGCCTCACTTTTGAACTGCAGGGGATGAGTTGTGCTCTTTGAAATGATTTTTTTCTGAATTTAACCTGGCATTTCTTAACGTGCACTAGTCGACAACCAAAATAGGGTAGAAAATCATCATTGCTAGAACTAAATTATTTGGTTTACGTTCGGTTCGGTTTGGAAAGACCCATTTTGTTATCGGGTTTGGTTTTCAGCAGGGCTGGTGAAACAGAACAGAACGGAACAAATCGTTTAAAAATATGATCAGGACAAAACCATTTTTTTGTTCACGACTTCCTTTTTTTTTCAGTTTTGTAATATCACAATTTCTCATTTTCATGCTTTATGATGGTATTTAATGTCCTGAAATTTTTGGAACTAACCTACTACCTCAATCCCTAATACCTCACACCTAAAAACTGGAAAGTTAAGTTTCAGATTTTACCTATTAAAAAAAAGTGTTTTCAATTTCACACCCATATGTGAGCCTGGATATAGAAACCACCCTTAGGTGTAAAAAATTGGTTTTTGAGTGGAGGTTCTCCTTTGATTCTATACCTTCTGAAACGCCCAAAATCAGTGTCAACTCAGAAATCAATTTTTTACACCTAAGGGTGGTTTATATATCCAGGCTCACATATTTTTAAAATTTTCTTTAATAAAAAAAATTGAGGAAAAATTTTGAAATTACATACCTATTAGAAAAATATTGCTGCATTGGAAATTTTTTTTTAAATACCTAAGATGAAAAAAAAAATTAGAAATCAAAAGTTCGGAAAATGTTAAGAATATTCAGATCTAAAAAATTTGACAACAGGAAAAAATTTTTGAATTCATTTTTTTCAACTTTATATTTTAAAAACTTTAATTTTTCTTCAATTTTTTTTCAACCACATGAAATTTTTCTCATTGAAAATTGATTAAAATTGTTTCAACTTTGAATTTTCAAAGAAATTTTCAACTCCATGTTTTTCAAAATTTGTTCCAACTCAATAAATAATTAGAACAAAAATTTTAAAAGTAATAAAAATATGAAATCAACAAAATTTAAAAAATCAAAGTTGGACGAATTTTGAGAAAATTGAAAACCCACTTTCTCTTGAATTTTTTTAAAGATTGATCATTTTTGTAGGTGCATGGTGTAAGTACTTTCCGCTTCAAATATTTGAAAAAAACGTGCAAACATGTTGGCGTTTTATTCTACATATTTATGCGAGCAACTAAAAAATTGTCCTAATCTAAAAAAGAAAGTTTTGATCTTTCCAATAGCGCAAATTCCAGTCCTCTATCTTCCTCGAATTGAAAGTTACTAGCGCTTGATTTTGAGAAAAACACATAAAAAACTTCTTGATTTTATAAATTTTAAAATTTTCCATCTTGTGACTAAATGAGACAGGCAGGTGGGGTTTGTAGCATTGAACTAAACAAGCATTACACTACACAAAAAGAAAATAGTATCTTGTAGTTCTTCATTAAAAATTTAGAGGATCAATAGATGAGTAAAGATATATTCTGCTACTATCCGCCACTTTGCCAATTCTTCACCATCATTCTGGTCCTCTGGGCCGGATATTACAAAAATGAATAACGTTGAACTGTAGATATCTATGGATACTTCTGATGAACATGTAAACATAAAGAAATCCAATGAAACTGAAATTGACAACAATTTTATGGGATTGACAATTAATTAAATTTTGTGGAAATCATTGTTGCTGAATTGAAAGACTAATACAATTTGAAAGCAAGATTCAATATTACACCACAAGAAGCCAAAATAAATGTATATGACGATGAACATCAGGAGGTCATACAGGAACGAATAGAATTACTCAAAATCATCTGCTACAACGTTGTGCAAAGCTGACATCAACAAAGAAAGTCTATGATATTCACCTACCAGAATTTAACATTCCACCTTTCTGCAGCAATGGCAGATTGGATTACATTCATAAATTTATATACCACCAATATACATTATAAAAAATACGAAAAGGTGCAATAGAACAACTACCTCAGGAGCTTAAGGAGATGCTCTTGCTCTTGTAAAAAATTTGTTGATTTCAGAAAATTACTACAATCATCATCATCATGACATCATGAGGTTCCAGTCGTGAATGACCATACTGCCCCATTGAGTTCATGCCACTGGTCCCAGTCCTGTGCATATTTCGCAGCACCAACCACCGATCCCATCCACGCTCTTATGCTGTTTGACCACCTCGTCAGAGATCTTTCTCTCCCTCTTCTGCCAGGTGTCTTACTAAAAAGGATGTCTTTCTCTAGGTTGCCATCCTCTCTTCTCATAATATGACTGAAATACCCTAGCTTGTGTCTCTTGCATAGAACACTCAGCTTGATTGGCTCATCCCATTTGTTGATAATGGATACATTTGTTTGTCTTTCAGAATTCCCCGCCAGACACACATTTCAAAGGCATCAATTCTTCTTCTATCTTCTGCCAGGTCCAAAATTTCATAATTTTTTGAGGTATTCTGAGTCCCCCCCCCCCTCTGCTGCATATATAAACACAGAGAAGATCATATTAGGCTCTTCCTTATCCCTCTGGAGATGTTCCTACTACATGTGATGTTCTGTAGTCTGGTCATTGCTGTCTTCCCTAGTGTACTTCGGCACCATATCTCCGCCGATGAGGCTCCATTGGATTCTATTGTGGAACCCAAATATACGAGTGTTGACTTTTTGGTACTTCCCTAGGGCCGTGGAGATTGGAAAACTTTCTGCCAGATCTAATACCATGACTTTGGTTTTCGCCACATCAATTCGAAGCCCAAGCCTCTCGCTGACTGCTTTCACTCTACCAATTAGCTCTGCCATTTCTTCTTCATCCGCTGCAATCAAGGTGGTATCATCTGCATATTACAGATTTGAGATCTTCCTTCCACCAATCAAAACTCCTTTGCTCCATTGATTTCAGAAAATAACTACAATAGCTGATGAAAAATCATTGTATGACACTATGACAATTCATTGAAGCAACAGTCAAATCATCAACTGGAATTACAAAGATATCTACTTATCTTTGAAAAACAAAGAAAAATTCTTCGACAACTTATTGGTCATTACTAACAGAACTATGCCGATTTGCAGTAGATTATTCAGGAATACCAAGATGACTCAAATTTTGATCCTGTCTCACAAATTTCAATATTTTAGTTTTTGCAAAAAAAACACACTTGGATGACTCAAATTTTGATTCTGTCTCACCTTAGTTTTTGAAAAAAAAAACACACTTGGATGACTCAAATTTTGATCTTGTTTCACAAATTCTAATATTTTAGTTTTTGCAAAAAAAAAACACACTTGGGTGACTTAAATTGTGATTCTGTCTCACAAATCCTACTTAATATTTTGGTTTTTGCAGAAAAAAAAACAACACTTGAACTATGGAATGAATGAGAGAAAGAATTAACATTGAATCGTCAATTTTATACATTCACCAAACTCTTCGAGCCAGTGGTCACTAAAGAGCTACTACAAAACGCAAAAAAAAAACATTTTGAAACAAGGAATCGTTGCAACTACAACAACAGCTTCGATAAATTTACAAAAGTACCATCAACACCCTAAAAGGCTGCCAGACATACATGAATGTACAGAATTTTTAAAACTTGATCCAACAGTGAGAAATACAGAAAAATTCCCATGAAAAATTTTTCTTTGTAAAATTGAAATAAATCATTTCTACATTGAATGTGCCAAGAAAAATTCAGCATTTTTTTTCTAAGATCAGAATTCAGCCCCTGCAATTTGAAGGTTAGACAAATATACATACTCGGACTCAGAAAGAGTTGCCTACCTGCTATTTGGAAGGAGGCTGGTCAGTTATGAAACACCCTGTACACGATCGTAAAATGATAGGCTACCTACACATATAGGTATACCAACGTGACTGCGGAATTTACCCCTTTTTCGTGCATATTTTTCTCATCAAATAAAAACTATCGACGAGCGCGACGCAATTAATTGGAAAACGAGTACAATGCGATAGATTTCAGGTTTTTTTCATTTAATTTCTCGTATACAACGCGAAGGGACGTAATAAATTGCTACTTTTGATTTAATTTACAAAACCATGAAATTATCAAACGGTGGTAATATAAACTATGCGTACGGTATTGATTTGCTATCAACGAGTTGACCGCGTGCGAGAACGATTCATCTCCAATGATTAGAAACTAAGCTTCTCACGATAGCGAGCTACTATTTCGATTGATGGAAGTTTTTTTTTTCGAGGAAAAGATTACCTACGTTCCGGTACACGTTTGAGTTTAATTTATCTAGATAATTAATTTAAAGACAAAAAAAGCGAAAGGATTTTCGTCTCAATTCGACTCTTTTATAATCAAAGACCCGGTAATGGAATAGAGTTATCGACGACTTGAGGTAAATTTTTCAGCAATCGTTTGACGGCGGTCTGCATTATCCATCGCGTCGTCGTAATTCGAGTGTAAATTATTCGATAAGAATATTGCCCCAACGGCGCAAAGCTCCAACTTTGAACTAACAATCTATCTAATTAACGTTAATCGAGTAAGTTTATATTTGAGTAAAAACTTTGAAAACCATCGTATAGATACTTTGACTTTAGCCAACTCCCAAAACGCTCATGGTCACTTATAACTTTTAAAATTATATCTATTTGTTTTATGAGCGCAAAAGTACCTATATATACGAAAAGTTTCCATAATCTAGTTAATTTCCAACCCCCTTCTGCCTGCTGCTTTCAAAATTGGTCAATTTTTACTTTTTGTCCCAGACAGCCATCGTAGTTCACCTATATACCAACACACGCGGTACTAAGCGAGAAATGAAATTACGTTCCATAAACGCAATTGTAATTGCGATATCTTCTCCGGTTTGTACGGTTTGACGCGATGAGCTATATATCTACCTATAATTGCGAAGCTGCTTTTGATCTCGATTTCATTACAGCACGCAGTGGGGTACCTTTAAACCAAAACATTGGTTGTGAAGCAGTAATGCGCCTTTTGATGTGGTGATGCCGCCTAGCGCGCGTGTACGATATGCTTGTTGACTTTTTTCACCCTTCCCCTTTCGTTACAACTGAGACTCGAACCGTAGTATTCACACGAGATCTTTCAACTTCCACATATATCTGTGTTGTAGTTCGGTAATGTAAATGCGATCGTGGTTTCAATGAGACTTTGTCAAAGTTTAGATACGGTTATTGGAGCAGAGTCTTTTGAATCAATCATCTTATAGGATTTGATTGGATAATTATCACCAATGGGTATTTGGCACCTGTATTTTACACTCGCGAGTGATAATTCAGGCAATTTCAAACTCATTCCGGTTGTGAAAATTAAACCCTTGAATTTCCACGGATAAATGGAGAAAATGTAATTTTTTTCACATTGAAATTAAAATGAAACATTTCAATTTTATTATGTTGAAAAATTAAGGAATTTTTATATCAGGTACTTACTCAGATTGAGATTCCGTTCAGGCGTTCAACCGTCGAAATAGCGCGTACAAGGAACAGTTCACACTGAAAAAAGTGAGAAATCCAAAAAAATAATTGCATCGAAATAAATTTTACCAAATTTTGCGATAAATATAAATTTTCAGAATAAATTTTGTCAATTTTGTAAATGGTGCCCCGTTATTATTTTTTTGGATAAAATTTATTGATTTGGATTTTCAGTGCACCGCCACGAGTAACGATTTTTTTGTTAAAATGCCCCCCCCCCCCCAAATAGTCTCACCCCTTGGAATTAATTGCAAAATCGATAACGTATTTGAAATCGGCGTCTTCAAAAACCTAGATTTCAATATGTATATCAATTTTTTATCAAAACATTACCCTTTCCCCTAAATAATCACTCCCTCCCACTTGAATTGAATGAAAAATTATTGACTGATGTGGATTCAGCAACATTAGAAAATATTATTCAGTAATTTACTCCACGATATGGCGATGAGAAAAGTAATAAAATTAATTTTACTTTACTCGATATTCAAAATTGGGCAAAATTCCAGTCAAAAATGACCCCCTTCGACCCTCCAAAGAGGTATAAGGAGTGCCTCTGGGCCTGTATTTATTGTATTGGACTTACTTATACTACTTAGACATCGTATTAAGGATTTCGACCTATAAATTATATCTCGTATGGTATGTAATTAAGTAATCGTGATTTTTACACAAAAATGTGAAAAATTGGTCCAATTTCAGCAACTTTAGACCCTCTTATTCACTCAGACTGGGTCGGAAGGTCGGCAGGTTGTTAAAAGTTGAAAAAATGTGATTTTTAGGCAGTTTTGAGGGAAAATGCGAAAACACGAGTTGAAAAATCTCGAATTTGAGGGACTTCTCTCGCTCGGATTTTGAAAGTAATGACATTTAACCCAGCGAGATTCAGTTATATGGAAATGACGCAAAAAAACCGATAGACCAATTTAAAAAAAATGGGGGGGGGACCCTTCAAACTTTCCCCTCCTCATCCTAAAAGAGCTGGCGATTGCCTTTCGGGCTCAAAAAATTTCTTATGATGGCCTTGTTCACCACATCAAATTTCACGCCTCTATCATAATTTTCAGTTTATGTAGTACCACCAACGAGGATATTATTTCAGTTTCGTCATTTGATCTGATTTCCAGTTTTTTTTTCTTCCTGGCGCAGAACCCCCCATGCCGAAAACAAACTGCAACATGAACTTGATGGATTTCAAGGCTCTATCAATCAGTAGTACCACCAAGGAAGATGTTATTTCATTTTTAAATTAGATCTGATTTTCACGCCCCTTTCTTGCTTCCTGGCGCAGAACCCCCCTCCCCCATGCCGAAAGCAAACCAAAAAAGATTGGTGGATTTCAAACGTTTATTAATCTTTAGAATCTCCAGGGAGAATATTATTTCAGTTTCAACATCGTATTTTATTTTATTTTCAATGGGGTTTTCGCTTCTTGCCGCAGTCCCCCCCACCAAACGATGCTGAAAACAAACCGAAATATGAAATTGGTGGATTACAAACCTTCATCAATCATTAGTACCACCAAGGAAGATGTTATTCTAGTTTCAACATTTTTAAGTCTGATTTTGTGCTTATTTCTTGCTTCCTGGCGCAGAAGCCCCCAATGCCGAAAACAAACCAAAAAAATAAATTGTCTGATTCAAACTTTCATTAATCTGTATGTACTTTCAATCTGCCACTGGACCATTATAGAAAGGTGAAAAAACATGGGGGAAAAACATGTTTTTCTACGGATTTCATTTTTTTGACCATGTTTCACCCATTTTTTGGTCATTCAAAAATCTATGTTGCACCTAAGGGTGTCAAAAAATTCTGGATAGAGAAAAATTTCGGGGATCTCCTCTCCTTCTTTTGAAGATTTTTCGAAATTTTCAAACCGCGGAAACCCCAGAAAATTCAGGAAAATTGTTTTGAAAAAATTTTCATGTATACTTTTACATAGTGCCTGTAATCTGTGAAAATTTCAATATTTTTGGACCACCCCTCTTGGAGATGGAAATGATTGAACAGGGTATCTAACAAAATTTGTTGAGAAAAAAGCTTGACTTAGCTTGACCTTTTTGCATGACTTTTTTGAGGGCCACTCCAACAAAAAAATTCTATGCGTCTCTGCGCCTGGAGCTGTTACACCCTCCCCCCGCTACACATCTGTGTGCCTGTACACCTCCCCCCCGCCTCCATCAAGATCGTTGCCGATTCCTTTGATAAATTAGAAGGACAATTTTTTTTACTCAAGAATATTTATTGTCTAGACTGGAAAGGAAGAAGGTTCTAACCATCATTTCGAAAATAAAATAATTGTATAAATTTACATGAGCCCGAGTAAAGCGAGGCCAAGGCGAAAATTTTTGAAAAAAAAATGGCATTCAAAAGCTAACATTTCTTCATTGTTCAATCAATGTTTAAGTATTAAAAGGGAGGCGAAATTTTCAACCCCTATCTCTTATATAAATCCTAGATTTTATATGCCCGAGCGAAGCGAGGGCTAAGGTTTAAAAAATTGATATTAAAAAAAAAAAAATAGAGCCCCAAAACAAATATTAACTGAAAAATTGGTGTTTTTTCACTTTAAAAAAAAATTATTTATCAAGGGTAAGTACCTAGGTAAATGGAAGTTTTTTTTGATTTTTGAAAAAAAGCTTGACTTTTTGAGTAAATTGGAGTAAATTAGTCAAAAAGCTTGAGTTTTCAGGACTCGCATGACCTTTTTGAAAAAATCTTGACTTATCAGGACAGCTTGACCGGTTAGACATCCTGTTGAATTTCGAGCATTCAAGGCCTCATAATTCGAGTGGGGTGGGGAGTTGAAATTTTTTTGGCGTGGTTTTACATCAGTACCAACATTTTGGGTGATTTTTGTTCCGATCAGTTCAAGGGCCGATTTTACCATCTTACCAGGAAATGCTCTTTTGCGTTTCAGTTTGCAATTCTATTATATACATATCTGTCTCAAAATGATGCCACTTTTGGAAAAAAATAGGGGTTCTCTTTTTTAAGATTCTACATCTCCCTGGTCTATTTAACCTGAAATTGAATGCCAATTATTATTGCCCTCTGTCGGGAGGTTGAAAATTTTCAGGTAGCAAAATTGAAGAATTCTTGATTGTTACTTAAATCAGATTCAAATTACCTGTTTGATCATTTTAGGTAAAATTTTTCTTTGTTAAAAACAAAGAAAATTTTCAGATGGCAAAATTGAAGAATTATTGATTGTGACATTTGTGACTCATCAGATTCAAAATTGCTTGTTCGATCACCTTAATTCAAACTTTTCTTAGTTAAAAATGAATTTTTTTAAAATTTTATGGCAAATTTTCAGTTGGCAGTACTGATGCAAAAATTTTTCGAAAACATTTAAAATTCATTTTTTCGACCAAAAACTTTTTGGCTCTCTTTTATTATGATCATTATGGACTTTGTGGAATTGGGTTTTTTCAGATACCTAGTCAAAAACGTAGCATGAAAAAAGCACCAATTTTTGTTTTTTAATTTCAGTACAACAGGTCGGCAATTTTTTTTTGAATATAAGTCAGCCAATTTCTCTTTTTTTAATAATCTTAGTCGGCCAAATTTTTATTTTTATCCCTCCTACGAGATTTTCGCCCAATTTTCGTTTCTGCTCAGGCTAAAAATTTAATCACAAAGACTCGTATATAAACCAAGTTTTTCCAAATTCTCACCTCGTACATTACCCCGGGAACATTGGTTCGAAATGATAAGACTTTTGCAAAACGAAGACAAGCAATACGCGCAGAGCGAACGAACGGAGAGACAGGGCAGGGCTCGACTTACACATCCAACACGACGCAGAAACAATTGCAAAAGACTCGTCGTTTCTTCCAATTTAAATACGCGGTTATCTGTGTTTCTCAAACGCAGCAAGTACGGATGTAATCAAACGACATAACAAGTTTCAAGAAGGGTAATTCAAAGCCTAACCGGCGAATAAATTTTCTTCGTAATAAGGGGTTAGAGCTGCAAAATGCCTCGAATGTATTGCGCGATAAATCAAGCGCAACCGCCAAACTTTGCCTATCTAAGATGAAAATTCTTGTTTAAAACAACAAAAAGGAGAAAAAACCATACCGACGGTGCGCTCGAAGAAGAATTCAGGTTGCCGATGAGGCTCCGCAATGCGATGCATTTTTCACCATCAATTTCACAGCACTAGCTAAGCTTAAATGACGCTAATTAAAACTTTTCATAATTTCAATTGCGGCGTCAACGGCGGTGTCGGTTTTTACGCGCTTAACAAAGTATCGCTCGTCGTTAAATGTGCGCATGACTCGGTTCATTTACCGCAATAACAAACTTCCACGAGTTACACCCCGGGGAATAAGTAGATATAACTTG
Source organism: Pseudococcus viburni (assembly GCA_033439095.1). Lineage (NCBI taxonomy): Eukaryota > Metazoa > Arthropoda > Insecta > Hemiptera > Pseudococcidae > Pseudococcus > Pseudococcus viburni. The sequence goes on from JAVBJF010000031.1 coordinate 1,032,801, forward strand.
GCTGAAAAAGTTAAGACGATATACGAATGTAAAAGGCTATATAGCTAATGTCGCCGTCAAAAACATTACATAAAAAATATAAAAAATGTCCGACCGTTTCATTAAGTTTTCATTTTTCCGAGTTTTCTTTTTTTTTTCGCGCAGATATTTCCACCTCGGACGACGGCTATTTTTTTACAACTAGATGAAGTTTCGACGAAATCGTGTAATAGACGAAATTTTCATTTTGAAGGAAATTTCCACACGCCGACGTTTACGTATATGGGCCAAGTCTCTAACGAGTACAGACCCTACTTTAATCAGAGCTTTACACTTAAATTTTAAAGAGGTTTAGGGGAAAACTTAACATTTACACAAGTTACGAGTACCTATACAACTTTTACCCGCAAACGTCGCAAACACTCAGATTGTTGCCTAGTAGTTCTCCGATCCTTCTTTCTCGCAGCACCAGTTAATGTCTAACTCTCATCTGCATGTTACAAGCCGCCTCCTATCGTTCAAATATTCGCCCGGTTATACATTATAAGCCTGCGTACGTTTCCATCTGCCATAAAATAAACAAACTCGTACGCAAATAAATTTTCAAACTGTTCGAGTCCCGGGCGGAGGGATAATTAGCGAAACAACTTATCAAAATATCCATTCGGTGGTATTTTTGTACAAATGCTGTAATACATTTCAAAAAACCCAAATGAAAGGATCATTCGATGACGATGGAGCCGAATTTGACAGATCGTACGATTTTTTGATCGGTTAGTAGTTTTTCAGAGGTACAAATAATTTGTTGAGAGGAGGGGCGAGGTCTGAATAGTTGGAATATGCAACTTGATTATGAACTGAAAACATTTTGAAAATAGATTGGATTTTTGTTTGGAATAAATAAATATGTCGTACGACAAATTTTCGTATAAAATAATAGAAATATCATTTAAAAAATCATCTAAAATTGTGCAAAGAGTCCAGGTGAATAAATAGGTGAAGGTGACCTTATAGCTTGGATTTTCATTCTGAACTCTTCAGGTGGTGTCTCTTGATGTAAAAATTTCTTCAAGTGGCCAAAAAAACACGAAAAAGCAATTAAATTAAAAAAAATATTTATACTTAAAATCACTGCGAGATGTAGCTTTGTGCAAGAGACAAAAAATTTCCTTTATTTCTACTAAAATAGGAATTTTCTGGAAATAATGCAATAAAATTATCCTAATTTGGAAATGGGAAGGTGGGGAACGTAGGGAGGGGTAAAAAATTGAAAATTTCGACTGAGATGGAATTTTTTCTCGATTTTTCCTGCTCTCAAATGCGACTTTTCCCAAGTTTCTAATGAAATTTTCCCAAAAATTGGCATCACTTTCGCAAATTTCACCGCTCAGATCTTACTTTCTCAAAAAAAAAAGTGAGAAGAACAAAAAAGAGCCAAAAATTTAGAATGAACCGTTCTTGTACTTTCGTTCTTTCAGCCGAATAAAAAAATTGGTTTTGTTTTTCATACGTTCTTTTTCAATAATTTTTTTACTGTTTTTGTTTAAGGAATCAGAGACAAAATTTGGACAAAAATCGGAGGGGAGGGGAGGAATGCGATGGCTAAGATCTGAAAAATTTATGATTTTCAAAATAAAAATAATTCTAGTTTTTTAATTGTTTGTTGTAAGAAACAATTTCATCACTAGGGAGTAAAAATTTCGTGCTTTTCAACATTTTTTTTTACAAAATTTTGTTTTCATTTTTCGTGCTATTTTGTTGCAAATTGGCACACTTTTGAAAATTTGCCAATTTTTCATGCATCATGTGTGAACAATCATATGATGTTTAGTTAAAAAAAATTCAATGTTCTACAATTTTCTATTCATATCATTTTTGATCAATTAGAATGCAAGTTAATTAATGAAAATTTTACGTTTTTTTTGGACATTTCGAATGATCAATACGACTTTTGATAAAGAAAACATTTTTAATTATTTTCATATATTTTAAACAATTTTTGTATTTTTCATTTCTCTTCATTTTATTTTTATTTTATTTTCGTGTAATTTTTCTCGAATTCCAATATCATTTGAAATATTTTGATATAGTGAGTTTTATTTTAGGAAAATTAATTCAAATATGTTTTAATGGCCAAAAATTTTTTGGTTCTGATGGTTCTAATGGTTCAATTGATGATTTTAATTGATTTTAAATAATATCAAAATAATTTTCAAATTTTTAAGCTTGAGTCTCAAAACAATTCCCCCAGGATCGGGTATCAACATTCTCACAATTTTAGTTTAAGGTGTCTACTGGGTTAGTTTTCCGAATTTCCATGACATTTTTAATAACGCTTTTTTGTTCTTTTTGTAAAAATAATGAACAACTTTCTACAGTGTTTGAATAAAAGAGAAGATGATAGACACTTCTTTGAATTATTAATTAAAATTCTTGTCTTCTTCTCAACTTTCAAGACTTTTCTTCAAATTTCACGATTTTGATAGCCGGTAGGGCTCCATTTCAACCCCCCCCCCCCGCCTCACCATTCAAGGTTAGGGTGAGAGTGGTCTTCATCGATTGTGTCATGTGCTGGCATTACTTTTGTTTGTGCTCATCCCCTCCCCCTCAAAATGAATATAAATCAGGGCGGGGCGTCAGAAATAATGCCACACCCATTAAAGATTGGGAGGTGAGGATAGGATCAATCAATTGTGCTTGGTTTGTACTCTTTTGTACTGATTTTTTTTTGTTTGTGCCCCCTCCCTTCTATGGGCGGGGCATCAGAAACGGTGCCCGCCCATTAAAGATTGAGAGGTGAGAGTGGGATCAATCGATTGTGCTTGGTTTGTGTTCTTTTGTGTGGAAATCGTTTTTGTTTGTGCCAGGAGCCTGGAACAGAAAATTTTTTTACCATTCCCATTCCAAATCCGGTTATGAATTTGATTCTTTTACAGTTCCGGTTGTGGTTCCGGTTATAATTTTGAAAAATTTAGTGGTCCGGTTCCCATTCTGGTCACTTAATTTTTCCAGTTATCGTTCCCGTCACCGTTTTGATTACCATCCCTGTAAATTTCTCAGTTATCGGTTATTAACCGCTCCAGTCACCGATTCTGACTACCGTTCCAGCGAAATGTTTCACTGATCGACTGTCCTTGAACTTGAAACTTTGAAAAAACAAAATTTTTGGATCACAGTTCGGAAAAAATATTTATTTTTCAAGTTTTTTGGACTTTGATCTTGAAAAATGAAGATGTTAGAACAGCAAATAGGAAGGAGCCGTTTCGGCGTCAACTGTTCCAGTCACGTTCTGGTCATGATTTTTTTTTTCATGAATCGTTTTCATTCCCATTCCCATCATGGAGCTTTGAAATTACCGGTTTTTACCAGTTACCATTCCAAATTCCGTTCCGTTCCGGACCCCTGGTTTGTGCTCCTTCCCTTCTGTGGGCGGGTGTAAGAAATACTTTCAGACGACAAAAATAATGATAGAACCAATCGTTCGTGCTACTCACAGAGAAGTTTGTGCAATTTTCCAACTTTGAAAAATATCATATTTTAGCCCCTTCTTCGATCTGCTCAGATTTATACCGTCAGATTTGATCAGATCTAAAAATTAGTCACCGAGAGGACAATCAAAAACAATGCCAGCACGAAGGAGCACAAAACGAGCATAATCGATTGACTCCACCCCTATCCTTTAATCTTGAATGGGCGGGGCACAATTTTTAACACCTCGCCCATAGAAGGGAGCATAAACAAAAATAATCTCAGCGCAAAAGAGCACAATCCCACTCAATCGATTGACCTCACTCCCATCCCTCAATGTTGAATGGGCGGGGCACCATATCTCACACCCCACCCCGACCTATATTCATTTTCAAAAGAATTGGGTGGGCACAAATAAAAATAAAACCAGCACATGAGAGCACAAATCAAGCACAATCGATTATGACCCCACCCTCAATCTTGAATGGGCGAGGCATCATTTCTGACCCCCTCACCCTGACCTATATTAATTTTTAGGGGGATGTCGTAAGGTAATCTGAATAATATAAAAACAAATATTTCCTAGAATAAATAATACCATAAGGTCAGATGAATCCGATAGGAAATGCTGAATGATATAATATAAAGGAAATGATGAAATATGTTAAGGAAATTAGGTGTTGGGCCAGGAGTGCGAAACCTTTATTTTTTAATTTGGGTTACGGGTTCAGGTTATTTCTTTTTTTGTAAAAATGATGGTTAGGGTTATTTAAGTTTCTCAAATTTAAAAATAAAGGTTATGGGTTAGTTTCACTGGAAGGTTTGGGTTATGGGTTATGGTTTTGGGTTATGGTTATAAGGGTTATACCATTAGAAAAACCACATTTTTGTGATGTATTTTTTCTTGGTACATGAATCGTATGTTACTTGAATATGACGTCAGAATTTAAAGTCAAATTTTTTGGGGTTTGGGCAATTCAATTTTTTATTTTAAAATTGAAAAGGAAAAAAACACTGGAAAAAATGAGAGAAAAGGGGAAAAGAGGGGGAAAACAAGGGGAAAAAGGGAAAAGGCTGTAACCTTAACCCAAATAAATTTGAAGGGTTACAGGTTACAGGTTATTTCTGATCAATTTTATTTTGGTTATGGGTTATGGGTTTTCTATTTCGGTTTTTATTTTGGCCATGGGTTACAGTTACTTTTCAAACTCAAAAATAAGGGTTATTTAGGGGTTACGATTAAGGTTATGGTTATGGTTACAGTTTGGGTTCGCACCCCTGTTATTGGACTTCTTAGAAATAAGTATACCAATCAAGCATAATCAATGCATTAGCATAAGCAATAGCTGATGAAATATCCGCCAAAAATGTACTACCCCATTTTTAATCACCTCTCAGTTTGGTTATACTATGCACTCATGTTACTTTGAATATAATACATGCCTTATAAAAATACCTCTCGGGTTTTTGATTGTTATAAATTTATTTTAATTCTCTGAAGTTCTCTCCTTATCATGTATCTACTACTTTGTAAATCGAGTTTTTATATATTGTCTCGTATACCTATCCGAGTACAGAGTTGTGAAATATATTCGGGCTGGACACGTGAAACATAAAATGGACGTAGCGGTGTTAGTGGAGTGAAGAGGGGCCAACCTGAAAACGGTGTAGAGAATAATTTTTACATAGCGTTTATATGGGAACGTTTTATTATTTTACAAATTTCTCCAGAATGGTGGCAGATGCGTAATATTTTGTAAGAACTGAATTTAAAGTAAATTAAATTATCTTTAAATGCTATTCAAACAAAAAATTACACAAATGCCTCGTTTTCGAGAAATTTTGTAAAAACAAAACGTTCCTGTATAAACCTTATGATGACGATTTCTTCTACACCGTTTTCAAACGAGCACACACTAGCACTACCTAGACGGATGTCAATCCCAAATCCTTTTGTGTACCTTTTTGTGTACCGATGCGTAGGACGTTTCCTCGTACGACAGGGAAGGAGTTGAGCACAAACTGAAATAAAACCAGCACATGAGAGCACAAACCAAGCACAATCGATTAAGACCCCACCCCTCAATCTTGAATGAGTGGGACATCATTTCTGACGCCCCGCCCCCTATATTCATTTTAAGGGGAGGAGGTGAGCACAAACGGAAATAAGACCAGCACATGAGAGCACAAACCGAGCACAATCGATTAAGACCCCACCCCTCAAACTTGAATGGGAGGGGCAACATTTCTGACGCCTCGCCCTCCTCTATAATATTAATTTTTAGGGGGAGGAGGTGAGCACAAACGAAAATAATGCAAGCACATGAAAGAACAAACCGAGCACAATCGATCAAGAGTACTCCCCCCCCCTTTACACGTGAGATTCGTGGTTGAAAACACAATTTCAGAGGGGAACGTTGAAAAAATAAATATAACATAATCACTATCTCACATACATTCGAAAAATCACAAAAACTAATTCAAAAAAAGCACGTTTCTGAAAAAAAATCAACCAAGTTACAAGCAATGTCCAATCGAGACCATCAAACAAACCCCATAGTATAATTCACCTTAGTCCAATCAATAAAAATTACAATCATTTGTAAGGCAGGAAAAATATTTGAGAACAGTAAAAGGTAAAAGTTGAAGTTTACCTTAACCGTTAATAAAAAATAGCTTCGTGAATGATTCGGTCGCGTAATTACGATTATTCGCCATCATTTTTCACGTTAGTCATTATTAATTTGTTCCCAAGAGAGTGCGAGGGAGAGCGAGCAGGACGAGTGTTATGTTATATTAATGGTTTAGGAAATCGCTTATGTATTTTGTATACGTGTGGCTGGCTTGATTGACGAGCTAATATTAATTTATATGGCGGTTATAGGATTCGGCGATAGCGGCCGATGAATTAAAATTTCGCGATAAGCGAGTTTCCTAATAGAGGGTGTAGATTATTTGAATGAAGAGAGACGCACCGCAGCGCAGGGCTACATCATACATAGATTTCACTTCTTTTTTTCCCCTGTTGCAAAGGTTACTATAGGGAGCCAATTGCTACGTGGAAACCTAATTAGGGATGCGGAACATTTCGGGTTAATTTAACCGGTTGATAATTATGCATCCAGGAAGGTAGCCGTATATCTTTGATTATGGCCAGCGATAGGTTAGACGTAGGTACGCGTATTTATAAATGGAATTCGTTTCATATAAAATATGCCCTCTCGTGTTTCGAATCTTCATCCAAATAAAAAGCCGCCCGCCTCGTTTCCAAGGCAACATAACGTCATGTATAACATGCTAAAAATATAATAACCTAAACTCGGATCCGGTTATCTCTTTTTTTCCTACCGTTTAACAATAGAAAGACTATTCTGTGCAGCAAGAACTCGGCGCTGCGCCGATGTTTTATCCATTGGGCAAATAAACGACAACAATGGCTTAAAACACTTTAATTTACATTTTTCGTTTTTCAAATTCCATCGGCGAGGTTTTTTTACCCTACCTTTGTAATGGGAAATTTAATAATGCTGTCATGAATTTTCAAAATTATCATCAACGATTGCAAAAAAAAAAAAGATGTTAGGTAAGCTCGTTTTGGTCGTATTTCGTATCTGATTTTGAGGTTTAGTTAATTGTTTCCTCTTGAACTGTTCACCTGGAATTGTTTCGACGAGACGTGAACTGTGAAGTCAGCTCGAAGGGACGGGAAATCCCTCGGATGAAAAAATTTCCAGTGTAGACTTGAACATTTTCGAAAAGATTTAAACGATTAAACGATGTGAAAAAAAAGGGGAATTGGGATTGAGAACTTGATGGAAGACATTTCAATGAAAATGCAAATTAATCATGAGTGTCGTGTCAAGTGATAGACTGGAAAATAGATATGAGAGAATTACGAGACTTGAGAATTGTTTTTTTAGAAAATTCCAAGAGACAATGAAGTAGGAAAATTTATAAAGATGGAGAGTCCAATCGAAAACATTTTAGAGGACAATACTGAAACTTCCATAATTCTCAGAGCTCCAATTCATTCAGAGATCAAAAAATGATAACCATGAGGACGATTCACATTCTTTTTGAGTTTTTTTTTTTTCAGTTCAAACCTAACCAAAGGTACTAGGTACGTAGGTAGCCTTTGATAATACTAAAAGCACATGCAAAAAGGAAGGGTTCTGGGTTTATAGAAGCTGTATTTCGCATAGTAATCAATATAAACTTCAACGTCCTAAAATTGTTGTAAGATGAATTAGAGATATTGGTTCCCTCGAAAAATTCTTTTGAGAGAGGTAAAGGGTTCTGAACAAGTTGTATCATCTTGAAATTTTTTTCAAAAGTTGACGAAGGGTTGCCAAAAAATGATTTGTACATCTGAAAAAAATTTGATGAAAATTTAACCTTCCTATCTCAACCCATAATAATTTGCCTAATGTTCCTTAAAATTCGATTATATACAAAAATGTTTGCCAAAAATAGTATGAATCGTTGTTTTCGACCTTTTCACCCTGAAATATCATTAGATCTTCTTACCTTTGCCCCATTTTTTAGGGGAAGTTTACTTCTGGGGAGGAAAGATTAGTAGACAACGAGGAGACCTGTGAAACTCGTGCACTTCATCAAGTCGAAATTTGCATTATTAAAATTCACATTTCAAAACCAAATTTCGAACTGTCGAAATTTATTTTTTGATTTTTTGGGTTTAACCATAATATGCTAACAAGGGAGGTATCCCACTCAAAATAAAATTTTGAGCCCAAACAAAAATAAATCGAAACTACATCATAAAAGAACCCATATCAAAAGTTTCAGATGCTGATGTTTTTTTTTTGAATTTTGGCAAATTATTTAAATTTCAAAATCACTTTATCACCCTGCAAATTATGACAATTTGATCTAATCAACAGGCATCAAACACAGATTTTGGGGGAAAATAGTGATTTCAGAGACTTTTCATGAGGCAAAAATGACCAATTTTTCAATTTTTTTCTCATAAATAAATACACTCCCCCTCCCTCATTTTTTTCATAACTCTGACTATATTTTTCTCTGCAACAGCGCTGAAAAAAAAAATCTGAAATTTTTTTTTATTAAGGTAAAAGAGATTTGATAGGATTTTTTTTTAGAAATATCAGTATTTGTTTTAAATTTTATGCAAGAGCGGTAGGCCATTTGAACGAAAAAAGTGACCAATAGTGACCCTTTGGGAAAAAAAGTGACTTTTAGTGACAAACTTTGAAAATAGGGGACAAGTCACTAAAAAATGTGACTCTGTTTAATGCCTGAATCAACGAAAAAAACTGAAATTTGGTGTATAGATACCCTATTTTTCATCTCTCGAATCAAATGGATGCAGTTTCAAGATGTTTCGGAGCCCCCAGAAAATTTTGGAAGTTCCCAGCGCTGGAGAAAAACACATAAAAATGGTCCATATGAACTTTAGTATCTATAATTATTAATCACGGATAAACAATACCTATTGGTGACCTATTTGATCGAATAAAGCAGAATTTTCGGAAATTCGCAACTTTGAGTTCAAATTAATATTTTTTGTTGACAATTTTTTCTGGAAAAAATTTATTTTTCTGCCAAAAAATATAAATTTGAACTCGTTACGAATTTCGGAAAATTTCACTTTCAATATTGGTTATCAGCAATTATAGGCGCTGAAAGTTCATATGGATCACTTTTTTGGGCTTTTTTCCAGTGCTGGAAAATTGCAAAATTTTCTGACGGCTCCGAAACGTCTTAAAATCGCTTCCAATCGATTTGGAAGGTCAAAAATAGGGTATACACCAACTTTCAGTTTTTTTCGTTCATTAGATCAAATTATCATATTTTTCAGGGTGATGGGGTAATTTTGAAATTTAAAAAATACGCCAAAAACTCTAGAAATGAAATCCAGTACCTGAAATTTTGGATATGGGGTTCTTATATAATGTACTTTCGATTTATTTTTGTTTGGGCTCAAAATTTTGCTTCAAGTTGGGATACCTCTCTTGTAAGACTATATTCTCAAAAAAATTCTTAAAATTTTTTTCAATTTTCCAGAATTTTTATAACGTAGATAGATTTTAAAGTCCATCGTGTGTGTGTGTGTGTGGGGGGGGGGGAGGGGGGGGTGAATCCGGGGGGGGAGGAGTGAAATTTCCACCACGTCGTTTTGTGGTCTAGACAAAAGTTATATGCCATCTCCGCATTCAATTTTCAAAAAAATGTGCAAAACAATCACCCCTAGTAGCTCAACTGCATCAGATACAGCATAGGAAATTGATGAAAATGACCATTTTTCAAAAATATCGGGAAATAAGAAATTTGCAAATGATTCCTCTTTCATTTCACTTTCCTTATTTCGATACAACCATTTTTTGATTGACTAAAATTGCTGAAAAATCAGTAAAATTCTTTGAAAAATTAGCGAAAATCCGCTGAAAATCAAAGAATTTTGCTGATTTTTCTTACGCTACAATTTGGACTATATGGAAAATTCAACAATTTTTTCTCACATGGTCTTAGTGTAGGAAAATTAGACAAAACAAAACATTTCTGGCCAGCAAAGCTTTTATTGCGGAAAACTATCGAAAGAGGTCTTCTGAGTAACCCCTAAAAGTTACCACCCCTAGACCTCTTGCTAATTTTTTTATGGGGGTTCCACTCCCCTAAAAAACGGATTTTCGCTTCTATCTCCTCTGGATTTGATTTTGCGGTAAAAATAGTTCAGTACTTTTTTGTTCTACATTCAATTTCCAATATTTTTTGTAAGACAAATTTTTTGTACAAAAAATATTGGAAATTGAATGTAGAACAAAAAAGTACTGAACTATTTTTACCACAAAATCAAATCCAAAGGAGATAGAAGCAAAACCCCGTTATTTAGGGACGAGGGGGGGAGGGGGAGTGGAATGTCCATAAAAAAATTAGCAAGAGGTCAGGGGGTGGTAATTTTCAGGGGTTACTCAGGGGATCTCTCTCGACAGTTTTTCGCAATAAAAGCTTTGCTGGCCAGAAATGTTGTTTTTCGTCTACCTAATTTGCCTACACTATTCGCAGAATACTTTTTTTTTTTTTTTACAAATTTTCACAGAAAATTAAAAAATACGAAAAAAGTGATTTTTTCCAAGCAAAGTAAATATTTCTCTTTTCTCAAGATTTACTAAGCTCACTTAGTTGTTGCGCATGAATATCGTGTGAATACAAAACTCAAGTCGATTTGAATAAACGAGGAGAAGAAAACACCAAAAAAAGAAAGACACGTGAGTGATTTTGAAAATTTCGGTTTTTCAATCCAGCAACATTATCGGTGCTGGTTTGTTTTGGACGTTTTTCAAACTATGCCCATCTTCCGGTCGGTCGGGACACTGCGCCGAGTGAAAAATAACACCAAACCCTTCCCCCACCCCTCACTCGTCGTCAAAATACCATCACGACCCGGCAACATTCTACCTCTATAAGTTATTAACGCGTTGTTAAAGGGTGAAAATTACACGAACGGATTTTTACGCACGCACCGCACGTAGACGACCCGGCGACGTGTAAGTGTCTAACCTAAAACAAACGCAGCTGTCAGGATTAGCTGAAGATGCAAAATGAGTTGTTGTGTTACCGATTGTTGAAAGTTTCATTAAATTTAAGCCGAAGCCAAGCCCGCTCCACGTAACTGCATTAAGATTCGAGGGCGAGCAAAAGCGACCGATTGAATTTAAACTTGGACCTGTGTTTAAGCCTTGACAAACCGTTCTACTCTAAATAACAAACTAACGAGTTGACTTAATATTTTAATACGTCGTTTATTCGACGAAATGTACCACCTCACAATCTCGTTCTGGCAATTTAAACGCGAGAAATTCTCATTTGAGAATCGCTGGTGCCTATTTTTGAACGACTTCGAACAAGATAAAAGTTCTATTCGACAGGGATCTTTTTAAAAAGTAGTCATTTCTTCGTCAAAAGCTCCGGCTGGAAAAATTTCTTCGAATGAAATTTCTCTCGGGATTCGTCGACTCACTCTATGTTCGATTCCAAATTATATGTACAACTTTGAAATGTCGAGAAATTTTCGTATACGTCTGTTACCATTGTATACGAGATGCATTTGCGAAATAACTATCCACAGAGTATTTTTTTTTTTGCATTATAAATATGTCCTCATCTTTGAAACAATTTTCGCTTAACGGAATTCAATTCGCACTTGTGGGCTTTTGCCATCTACGTGCGAGTACTTTCCGAAGCTGTAGTGTTGTCGAAACGAAAAAAATGCTGTTTTAAAGTACCCCATTTGAAATCCGAATGTGATAAATCATTTTATATTAAAGTGAAATATGATTTTAATAAAGTCTTTTTGCAAAGGTAGGCTGATTTTAACCTATGGAATCGAGCTCGGAAGTGATCTTGCTTTTCGAAGGTATATTTTGGGTCATTTTTTTTTTACCAAGTTGTGCTACTGTGTTATTTTGTTTAAATCGAGGATTGTGGTGTTGACGTATGTGAAAATGCAGTAATTGAAAAGCTGGTGAGAATGAAACGTTGCTTTGGGTGGAAAAATATTGAAAAATGGTATTGTTATCAATAGTACAGCTGCACTGAGCGATAAAAAAGGTTGGAAAGTTTTTAAATCCAATGCTGTAATCGGTTAATAAATTTTTCATTTGTGTTTAGCCGCAGTAAAAGTAGATTGAATTGAATGGTTGAGGATTTATCGAATATTTCAATCAAAGCGGCAAAAAAAAATCGATAGATTATGACATTTTGAATAAGAATTTTCTACATAAAGATTATTTTACTGGATCCGGACAAAGCGCAGGTGAAAATTTGTCCCAAAGAGAAGTTCAAAGGTTCAAAGGTTCAAAATTGAATTTTTTTCAATTTTCGAGTCATATTTTTTCAAAAAAATGTTCATTAATATACAAAATTTTTATTGATTCAGACTCAAATTTCAAAAAATGAGAATTTTTTGTATTTTTGATAAAATACTGTCAAAGATTAAAACTGATTTCGCCAGCAGCAGTCGTGAATTTCACTTGGAATTGAGAACAAAATAAAAAATAGTTTCAAGTCTCCAAATTCATTTTAATCTTGGTTATCTTCACTTAAAATTTTCTACAATCCGTCACCTTTTTCGAAAAAAAAAACTAGGCGCACACACAAAAAAAAACAGAATTCATATCTGAAAAAAACTATACAATAGACAAAACCAAAAAAAACCAACCAATAGGTATTCGAAAAAAATTAACTTCAAATATGAAAATAAGAACAGAAAGACGATCCATATTTAGAAAAAAATGCATAATGCATAGGAAAAAACCAATCAAACCAACCCATATCTATTTGAAAAAATGACAAAATATTAGGAGACCACCCCCCCTCACCCAAAAAACATTTTGAGAAAAAATCTTACCAGCCTATATTTTTTTCTCAAGTTTATAAAAACGCAGGTCGACATAGAAAATGCTGTTTGAAGTTTAATTGGTGATTTTTACACTATTTTTCGCGCTGATCGCGAGAAAAACAGTAAAAAAATTCGAAAAACGTCCAAAACAAACCAGCACCGATAATGTTGCTGGGTTGAAAACCCGAAATTTTCAAAATCATTCTTACGTGCCTTTGTTTTTCTGGTGTTTTCTTCTCCTCATTTTTTCAAATCGACTCGAGGGTAAATTGAGTTCTGCATTCACACGAAATTCATGCGCGACAATGAAGTGATTTTAGTAAATCTTGAAAAAAATATATTTACTTTACTTGGAAAAAATCACTTTTTTCGTATTTTTTAAATTTTCTCTAAAAAATTTTTCATTTTTTTCCCTAATGGTCTTAATTGTAGCTCAGAAGAAATCAGCAAAATTCTTTGATTTTGAGCGGATTTTCGTTAATTTTTCAAAGAAATTTATTGATTTTTCAGCAATTTTAGTCAATCAAAAAATGGTTGTATCGAAGTAAGGAAAGTGAAATGGAGGAGGAATCATTAGCAAATTTTCCATTTTCCGATATTTTTGAAAAATGGTCATTTTCATCAATTTTCAGTACTATAATCGCTGCAGTTGAAACTTTTTTTGAAAATTGAATGGAGAAATGGCATGTAAGTTGTGTCTAGACCACAAAACGACGTGGTGGAAATTTCAGCCCCCTCCGAATTCATTTATACCCCTCCACAAATGCCCTTTGAAATCTTTCTACGTTCAAAAAATTCTGAAAAATTGAAGAAAATGTGAAGAATTTTTTTGAGAATAGTTTTACAAGAGAGGTATCTTAACTCAAAGTAAAATTTTGAGCCCAAACAAAAATAAATCGAAAGAACATTATAAAAGAATCCCACATCCAAAATTTCAGGGGCTGAAGTTCATTTCTCGATTTTTGGCGAATTTTTGAAATTTCAAAATTACCTCTGCCTTGCAAAATATGAAAATTTGATCTAATGAACGAAAAAAGCTGAAATTTGGTATATGCCCCATTTTCGACCACCTGAATCGATTGGAAGAGGTTTCAAGACGTTTCGAAGCCATCAGAAAAGTTTGGAATTTTCCAGTGCCTGAGAAAAGTCCATAAAAACGGTCCATATGAACATCAGCACCTTTAATCGCGGAAAACCAATATTGGTGACCTATTTGATCGTATAAAGAAGAATTTTCCGAAATTCGCAACTTTAAGTTCAAATTTATATTTTTTGGCTGATAATTTTACTAGAAAAAAATGATTTTTCTATCAAAAAAATATAAATTTGAACTCAAAGTTGTGAATTTTGAAAAATGGTGTTTTAATCGATCAAATAGGTCACCAATATGGATAATCCGAGATTATAGGTGCTGAAGTGCATATGAGCCATTTTTATGGGCCTTTCTCCAGTGCTGGAAAATTTCAAAATTTTCTGATTACTCCGAAACGTCTCGAAACCGCTTCCATTCGATTCGGGAGGTCAAAAATAGAGTATCTACCACGTTTCAACTTTTTACACCAATGAATGCACATTAGGCGAATTTTTAAATTTTTTCCTGGAAAATTTCTTGCCCAAAAATGCGAATTTGAACTTAAAGTTACGAATTTTGGAAAATTGTGTTTTAATCGATCAAATAGGTCACCAATATGGATAATCCGCGATTATAGGTGCATATGGGCCATTTTTATGGGCTTTTCTCCAGCGCTGGAAAATTCTAAAATTCTCTGGTGGCTCCGAAACGTCTTGAAACCGCTTCTAATCAATTCAGAAAGTCGAAAATAGAGTATATACCAAATTTCAGTTTTTTTCGTTCATTGGATCAAATTTTCATATTTCGCAGGGCAGAGGTAATTTTTAAATTTCAAAAATTCTCCAAAAATCAAGAAATGAACTTCAGCACCTGAAATTTTGGATACACGATCCTGTTATGATGTTGTTTCGATTTTTTTTTGTTTGGGCTTAAAATTTTACTTTGAGTCTGGATACCTCCCTTGTAAGAAAAAACCAACTGAACTTTACGCTACATAATTTATGTTCTAGTCATTTTTTCGTTTAACCCCCCCCCCCCCCCCCTCAGAAAATTGGCATCAAGTGTCAAAAGTTATCAAAAAGTGTAAAAAAAATATTCAACGAAAAATTCAAATTATAAATCCTTGGGTGGTAGAATTTTTTCACTACTTTTTACGATCAGCGTGAAAAATACCATAAAAATCATCCATCAAACTTCAAACAGCATTTTAAAAGCTCAAAAATGTCGACCAGTGAAATCTAACAAAAAGTCATTATATCGATTGATCAAAATTTTTCCGTTTTCAAATGTCTGACAAAATATCAAAAAGTTACAGAAAATGCCAAAATTTGATCTCCAAAATTTTTCAGTTTTTTCAAGTTTAACAAAATTTCATTATGTCAATGGTGTTGAAAATTTGATCACCAATTAACATATTCGTGTTAAAACAATTTACAGAAAAAAAACAACTCTTATTTGAAAAAAATCAATCCAAGTATACTGATCAAAAAACAAAAAACCAACCAGTACTTGGAAAAAAACTGATCAATTTACTGAAAAAAACCAATTAATAATTTGAAGAAAAAAAATTTATACACAAAAAAACCACCACAGAAAAAACACAAAAAACTTTATTCATTTTGAAAGAAAATCGAGTGAACCAAACCATATTTGGAAATGTTCATTACTTTGCTAAAAAAAACTCAACAGTTTCAGCTTTTCGTCATTCGTTATCGTTTGCTGATACCTCCTTGGAAAATTTTTTTTGTTGAATTTAACGTTGATCCAGGAGACGATCCAAATTTTGCAACTTTTTTCATCCCTCCATCTAATTCAAATTTCCAAGAAATCAAAATTACGACTGCCTCGGGTCAAATTTTTTTGTTAAGAAGAAAAAGTGACTATTTGAAAATTTATATCGCGATAAAATTCCAACAAGGTATTTATCTTTATGACATTTTTTATCCGCTTTAAATATGCTAACCACCTCGCTGACTAAAATACAACGTATTCGAGTCACCTTGTCATCACAATGGGAATACTTTCGGCGCAGATTATTAAACAACGCCCCGAACAAAAAACATCCAAACGGTTAATTCTCAAACAATTTCAAACCGAATTGAAACGCCGGATTAAATTCTTCATGCGAAGACAAAATTACCACCAGCGTTTCGTTTTTAATTACCAGTTTCCAAGGCAGAGCGAAATCTCCCAAGACAGGATAAAAGTTACTTTTACTTCTAATAAATGGGAAAAGTGAGAGAAAAAGCGAAAGGGAAAAAAAAGGCATAGCAGTTGAATTCATTTAAATGCTCCAAAATAAAATGCTCCGGCAAGCGTGAAATACACTTTTGTTGGAGCGTCTTATATACTACAGCTTCAACGTATACTCGTACACGTCGTATAAGAATTTTTTAAATCGTTGAACAATATTCTTATTAAACGAATGCGTTACACGAGACACACACATACCAGAAAAAAAGACCAACTTTTAATTTGAAAAGATAATACCACGTTGGATACATTCTCGACGAGGGGTTTCACCTCGTGCATTGTGTTCGCGTAATTATTATACGATTCCTTTAACGTGTCTATTTTCTCGTTCGAAATTCCGAGCGTTTTTTTCGCCTTTCAACTTTCGCAATCGTTCTCGGTGATCTATTCGATGGAAAATATTTAAATATTTGCGCGGGTCGATGCGCTACCAGTGTTCGGAGAAAATGGATTATTTTCGCGAAAATATGTAATAAATGTGACGTCGTAAAATTTAACCGGTCTTTATATAGGAAACGTGCGTGTACGTGTGAAGTTTCGTACGAGCCGGAGAATTTAATAAAATAATCTTCTCCTTTTCAAAGCATCCATCGCTTTGAGAGAGTAAAACTCGCAGGAAATGTGGTATTATGGATGTCATGTCATTTTTAGCGAAATTTTAATTTCGCCTTTTTTTTCGAAAGCCGAAAATTACACTTTGGGGCCCTTTGAAGTAGCGAGAAATAAAGAGAGTGGAAGAAAGAAAGGGAATTCGTTTAACCCGAACGCGATCCGCAGCAAAGAATAAAATTTTGATACCCTTTTTCGTCCAAAGCCTCCAGAGGAATTTCACGTGAAATTAAAAATTTTTAAGAAGATTTAAATTTATGTAGTAAATTTGTAGATATGCTTTTGACATTGAAAAAAATTATTTTTCAAAACCCCGGAGTAGAATATGATTTCAGCATTGAAAAAGATTCAATTTCAGATTTATGTTCAAAAATGAACATTTTTCAAATATCTTACAGTACCTAGATATGCTTTTCACAATGAAAAAAAATCGATTTCAAGTTCAAGTCCCAAAAATGACCTTTTCTAAAAGTCCTTGCAGTAGATGTGCTTTCAACATTGAATTTTTTTTTCTCTAAATCTTGTAATAGATATGCTTTTCAAATTGAAAAAAAAACAGTTTTTGAATTTAGGCCCCAAAAATAATCATTTTTTAAACCCTTTGTAGTGGATGTGCTTTCAATATTGAAATAATTTTTTCTCCAACCCTTGCAGTAGATAATGCTATCAACATTGAAAAATTAAATTTCAAGTTCAGGTTCAGAAATCACCATTTTTGAAATATGCATTCAACATAAAAATTTTTTTCCTAAACCTGTCTAGATGATTTTTGTACTGGGCTGAGAAAAATTAAGAGCACTCAAAAAAAATTTTTAATATCATCATTGACTGAAATTATTTTGTAATCTGATGCGATTTCAAAGAAATTTAAGAACCCCTGAAAAAATAAAAAACGTGTCAGGGTGTCTAACGCAGATCTCTTCAACCCCTTTTACAAATATATTATCCAAAATCCATAAAAATCTTTCGTCAAAATTTTCCTTGTAAGGGACTTTTTGTCGCTCTTGAGTTCCTCAACACAAATTTAATGCAAAATGGGATTTAAATTTATTGCTAAATCCAAATATGGTCTTTCAGAACTAGGTTTTTAATCCAAATTTTTGGGATTTATGCTCTGAAAATGAGCAATTTTGTGAAAAATTTTCCACAAAAAATGATCATTTTTGAACGACAAAAACAATTTTAATTCTAAACCTTGCTGTAAAAATGAATTTCGTTCAAATATTTCATTTTTTCAAAATGAGCAACTCGTAAGGGTCAGAGAAGGCAATATCAAAAAAAATTATCGATCTTTGAGATCTGCATCACAGAAAGCCTAACAAACCACTTGATGCATTACAGAAATATTTTCAAAATTTTTCAAAATTTTATGGCCAGTGTAGGGCGTGGAAGGGTCAAATCGAAAAATTGATTCAAAATTCAAAACAAGCATCTCTGAAAACCTAACAAATCATACATTACACAAATTTTTCCATTTTTTCAAAATTGAGAGCTCACGGGGAGGCTCTGGGGAAAAACAAACAGAAAAATATGTTCATGTTCAAAATCAGCATCACTGAAAACATGATTGATACAATTTTTAAAAAAATGAATCACATTGAAGGCTTCATTTCCCTCTAGGGTACCGAGATTCCAAAGAGATATGTTATCCAGGGGCATAACCAGCAGGAGGGCTGGGTGAGACAGGCCCACATTTTTAAAATTTTCATTTTTTTTTCACCAAGTTCAATTTTTTTTCAACTCTCAATTCTAAAAATGTAATTTTCTTCTTAAATTTTATTCAACATTTTTCAATTTTAATTTTTTTTTTCAACTTGAATTTTTTCTCAGAAGAGAGGTATCTAAACTCAAAGTAAAATTTTGAGCCCGAACAAAAAAAAATCGAAAGTACATCATAACAAGGCCTCGTATCCAACATTTCAGGTGCTGAACTTCATTTCTCGATTTTTGGTGAATTTTTGAAATTTCAAAATCAACTCCGCCATGGGAAATATGAAAATTTGATTTTATCTAATCAACAAAAAAAGCTGAAATTTGGTATATATCCTATTTTTGACCTCCCGAATCGATTGGAAGTAGTTTCAAGACGTTTTGGAGCCACCAGAAAATTTTTAAATTTTCCAGCGCTGGAGAAAAGCCCATAAAAATGGCCCATATGCACTTCAGCACCTATAATCGCGGATTATCCATATTGGTGACCTATTTAATCGATTAAAACACAATTTTCCAAAATTCGTAACTTTGAGTTCAAATTCGCATTTTTGGGAAAGAAATTTTTTTTATGTGCTGGAAAATTCCAAAATTTTCCGGTAGCTTCACTTTCCATCGATTCGGGGGGGGGGGGGTGGTCCAAAAATATGGTACATATTAAGTTTCAGTTTTTTACCCAGTGACGTGTGCAAAGGGGATATTTTGAAATTTTTTCCAGAAAGATATCCTGCCCAAAAATGCAAATTTGAACTCAAAGTTACGAAGTTTGGAAAATTGTGTTTTAATCGATCAAATGGGTCACCAATATGAATAATCCGCGATTATAGGTGCTGAAGTGCATATGGGCCATTTTTATAGGCTTTTCTCTAGCGCTGGAAAATTTAAAAATTTTCTGGTGGCTCCAAAACGTCTTGAAACCACTTCCAATCGATTAGGGAGGTCAAAAATAGGATATATACCAAATTTCAGCTCTTTTAGTTGATTAGATAAAATCAAATTTTCATATTTCCCAGGGCGGAGTAAATTTCGAAATTTCAAAAATTCACCAAAAATCGAGAAATGAAGTTCAGCACCTGAAATGTTGGATACGGGGCTTTGTTATGATATACTTTCAATTTTTGTTTGTTCGGGTTCAAAATTTTACTTTGATTTGGCCTTACCTCTCTTTTTCAGCGTTTTTCTTTTAAAATTTGTTTCAACCAATATTTTTTCTGAAAATATCATTCTGCTTCAAAATCTTATCTAAAATTTTGATCAAATTTCAACTTTCAAATTTTCCTCAAAATATTTTTTCTAACAATAAAATTTTATCGTAAAATGTTCTTAAAGTAACATTTTTTCGCAATAATTTTTTTTAAATTAAAATTTCTCGTAGTTACACATTATTAATTCAATTACTGGCATCAAATTCAAGAGTTTTGTTGTTCTATTGTTTCCAATTTTGAAAAGTGAAAAAATTGTGAATTTATATTTCTCAGGACACAGATTATGAATGTTCTTTAAAGCTACCTAACGAATCCCTCATCTTTTCGGTTTCGGGTGTATTCGTTTATTTTTACCACCTTTTCCCCCACACATCTAGATTCGAGTTTTTTTGACCTTCTAAAATTTTTTAGGGCCTTATTTGGCTCACCTATTCATTACTTTCTGGTTACGCCTGCCTCTGAAGAGGGCTTAAATTTTGTATGGTTGAGTTTCAACTTACATGATATTACTCAATAAAAAAATTGATAAATTAAAATTGACAGATTTTCCCTTCCGCTTTATTAATTCGTAAATTTAATGGAAAATCGACAACAATATGAAACCCCCCTACCAAACAATAAAGAGGACAGCTTATCGAGAAATTATCCGAAGAAAAGCCAAAGGCATCGAATTAAAAAACCAAAAACCAATGATAAAAAAATGCATACCGTGCTAAAAACGCCGACATCAGCGGCAGGCAATATTCCGAAAACGAACACACGACGGTCGACTGAGGACTGGGTAGCGAGTAGAGGGTACAGGTATCGAAGACGTTAATAAAATTGCCTACCTTAACGCCGTTAATTTTCGCTCT
This sequence comes from Pseudococcus viburni, assembly GCA_033439095.1. Lineage (NCBI taxonomy): Eukaryota > Metazoa > Arthropoda > Insecta > Hemiptera > Pseudococcidae > Pseudococcus > Pseudococcus viburni. The sequence continues at coordinate 1,053,330 of JAVBJF010000031.1, forward strand.
AGGGATCAGTTTGCCGTAAAGACGCCGATTCTATTAGGTACGTCTATCGAATTTAAAATTTTGATTATACCATTTTTTTTGGAGTAGATTCAAAAAAATTGGTGGTTTTTTATCGAGAACGATTCGCACGATATGAAAACTTGGCGCCAGCATTTTCACGAATATGCGGCTAAGTAGTCGGTAGTCACGATAGATAGGGAAAGCATAGTACAAATATATTACGTACTTAGAACAGAATTCAAATGAATATTGCAACTTACCAAAATAAAACGATTCCAATTTCAAACAAATAGCTCGCTATTTGAAATATCGAAGATTGAGCGGATAAACTTGTTATTTCGAATCTGCAACATAAAAAAAAGAAAAACCATTTATTCGACGTTTTTTCGACAATCGGGCGCGCGATGTGAAGTTGATAAATGACGAAAAACTTGATTACTCGGTGTGTATAGCGCGATCCAACATTGAATTATTAACAAACGATGTAATTATGAGAAATTATATCGTATTACAGGGGTTTATAACGGTACAACGGTACATATATCAGGGGGCTAATAACTCACGACGACATCTCCTTTTCTGATACACCCAGACCCTCTAGAGAACACACACGACTAATGGGCTATTCCATACTAACTCGAACCAAAAATCAAGTCGGGTTTTCAGATTTCACTCAATTTTTTTTTACAGTTCCCATTGATGGTTTATTCACATAACCACGATCGTTTCCCTTGTAACTCTCAAAGAGGCTGGAGGAGGGCCTCATAAGTTTTAAGAAATTGCGATTTTTTGCCAATTACCCAACTTTGATGGCTAATAACTCGAGATGGGTTGTACTTGGGGAAAAATTCTTTGCGGAGTTTTAATGAGAATTGAAAGAAGATTTTAAAACCATAACCACATTTTGAAAATCTCAAAGTTGAACTTTGGAGATGAAAGCTCAACTTTCATGATAAGTACAAAAGACGAAAGCTGCCATTTAAAAATTTGAAAAAATTATAGTAAGTAGCCCTTTTCACCCTTTTTTCAAGCAATAAATTTTTAAGATGGGATCTTTACATCCCTGGGGGTTCCAAAATTTAAAAAAAATCGAAAAAGTAAAGTAACACATCGATTTTTATTAATTTAAAAGCGCTGAGTTTGAGTATGAACTCAGTTTTTTCATCCGACCCCTCTGAACCCCCCTGGGATTAGCCCCATTGAAAAGGTCAAAATTCAAAAAAATGAAAAATAACGTGTGACCTGTCGTTTATTAAGTTTTTGAGGGTACTGAATTCGAATATTTGCAAATTTTTAGGATTTGGCCCTTCAGTGTCCCCCTAGCCCCCTCCTATTTTGTGGAAAATCAGGTTATGAAATGAAAATAGCTTGTGGTACATCGATTCTCACTAATTTGAGGGCATAGAATTATAATATCGAATTACTTTTTGATTTTACCCTCTTTCCGTGCTGTAACCGACCCCTCTTCCAAAAATTGTATTTTTTCAATCATTTGCTTTTACATGGTGTTCACTATATTTCAGAAATGATTTTCCCTGACTTTTCCAGGTTTTCCAGACCAATTTTTCGAATTTTTCCAGACCTTATAAATACCTATGATATTCGTAAACCAGGGAGAGGGGGAAGGGGTAATTTTTTCACACGATTTTTTTTTTCAAAATCACTAGATACTTTTTACGAGATCTTTAGATGTCCTTCTTCGGGTCAAAAAAATATTCTAATTCAATTCTGAAAATTTTTCCGCTCATCCATCTCCCCCTCGCCACAAAAATTTGAAAATTTGAATTTATTATCTACAGAAAAAAATTCAAATAAAAAGAAAAAACCAAGTGTTCCCACGCAAAATTAAGTTTTGAAAAATGAAAAAAATTATGCCAGGATGTTTACCAAATTGAGCGAATAAAAATTCGGATTTTTCCGGACTAAAAATTCAATTTTCTTCACATTTCATTCCCCCCTACCCCTCCAAAATGAAAAACACTTGTCTTAAATTTATAAATTCACGCAATCCCTTACAATTTTTTAGTTTGTACCAATAAATGAAAAAGTGAATGAGAAGGTAAAATATAAATCATTTTATGAAAATATATAAATGTGTTGAGCCCGAGCGAAGCGAGGGCGAAAATTTTTGCGAAAAAATATCTTCAAAAGATGAAAATTCACCACTTTTCCCTCATTCATGTTTTCCAAAACATGGCCAATAATTTCGATTTTTGTTCCATTCCCTCCACTTTTTTTTCAACATCGTGGTCAAGGGCATCATGACATTTCTTTCTCATTACAGCTCATTAAAAAGTAAATTTCCAAAAAACTTAGGATTAAAAATTTCAATTATCTGCTGTTGTGAGAAGATTTCACTGTGTGGTGGTATCTGACTAGTTTTTTAATAGTATTTTTTGTTGCGAGTTCAGTGGTGTGTGTATTTTTGCGTTTTGACGATTACCATCGAAGTTATTGGACTTACAAGATATGTACATTTATGCCATTATAACTGTACAAAATTTAGCTTTGAGTTGTTTTATAAAACGCATGCCGACCTATACCGAAAAATGCTTTACGCAGGTTTTTTCCTTGAAATGTGTACTATCACTGGTCCTTATCAGTTTTTGTCAATATTTGCCATTTTTAGGTATAGCGGCATTTGTGTGATTCACCAATGTTGTCTAAAATCTTAAAAAATATAAAAAGTGAAATAACACATCGATTTATATGAGTACCGTTTTTCCAAACTGAGCTAACTTCAAAAACCGTGCATGAGGAAAGGGCCTTAGGTGCCATTTTTTTCAGAAAGGGCCTTGAGTGCAATTTTTTCTGGGAAAAAAATTACACCTAGGGCCCTTTCTGGAAAAAATGGCACCTAAGGCCCTTTCCTCATGCACGGTTTTTGAAGTTAGCTCAGTTTGGAAAAACGGTACTCATATTATTTCGAAGGCGCTGAGTTCGAATATGCACTCGAGTTTTTCATTCGACCCCTCTGAACCCCCTATTACCCCCTCCCACTCATAAGGTAAAAATACAAAAAAAAAGAAAAATAACATGTTTTGTGTCTTTTGTTGAGTTTTTGAAGGCACTGAGTTCAAATATGCACTCGGTTTTTTCATCCGACCCTTCTGAACCCCCCTTGATGAGCTTAAAATTCGTAAAAATGAAAAATAACATGTTATATGTCCTTGGTCAGGTTTTTGAGGACACTGAGCTTGAATATCCGCTCATTATTTGAATTCTACCTCCCTCCCCCTTCAAAAACATTTTAAAAAGCGTTGGAAAACCGCGACTACGATGAAAAAAACGAAGGTGAACAGGATGAAAACCTAAGCTCACTCGATAAAAATAAGGAATAGGTACAGTAAAGACGACAAAGGTCACAGCGATGAAGTTGACGAGAAGATATGAACTATTTTTCTTGAATATCAGTATTGTTTTTTTAAAAACATTTCAAATAATCAGAATAAATAGTCTAAATAACACGATAATTTCTAGTATTTTTTTATTCGACCTTCGGACATCTGTAGAAAAAATTACAGCAGAATCAAATTTTGGAGGCTGAAAAATGTATATTTTGATATTCCACTTGAAAAATTCAAATTATTCAATTTGTAACCCCCTTCTCCCACTCCCGTTTGAACTGTTTTGAAAAAATAATATCAGAATCGAATTTAGGGGGCAAAAAACCCTATATTTTGATACCCCACTCGAAAAATTTCAAAAATTTGATTTGCATGCCCCCCTTTGGACATTGGGGTCGAAAAAATTTGAAAAATGGATTCAACGCACCCAAAACCCCCGATTACCTGGTTTATGATTTTTAGCCACCTAGAAAATTTTACATCCCACTGTGCCACCCCTTGAGCATAGACGGAGATGAGCCGTAACTTTTGGAGGGGCTTGAGCCCAAGATGAAAAAAAAGAAACACAAAACAGAAATATTGATTTTCGATCCCCCAAAAGTTTTTCTACTCCAGCTGTTAAGTACGTCTTTTTACTCGACATTTTATCAATATGATGAATCGATTGAAAGAAAAAGGATTCAAAGTCATACCGTCATATTGAGAATGAATTGTGCAAATTTATCGAGCCTGAGTGAAGTGAAGGCGAAATTTTTGAAGAAAAAGAAATCCAAAAGCTAAATTTCTTCACTTTTTAAAATCAATGTTTTAGTATTGAAATGGATTTGGAATCTTCAACTCTTTACTCTGAAATATACTTCAACCTTTCTGTAACGTAACGTAACACTTTTCAAATTTTTAACCCCCACCCCTAAGACATATCCATGTCAAAAATCATTTTTTATTGTACCCCCATGCCCTTAGACATATCCATACACTAACATAATATCATTATATCTTCATCTAAAATACATTTTCTAAGTTTTTTCAAGTCTAACATAATGTCATTATGTCTTTAATCTACTGTAACGTAACACTTCAAAATTTTCAACCCCCGCCCCTAATACATATCCATGTATAATATCATTATGTCTTCATCTGAAATAAATTTTCCAAGTTTTTTTAAGTCTAACATAATGTCATTATGTCTTGATCTACCGTAACGTTACGTAACGTAACGTTACGCTTTTCAAATTTTTGACCTCCACCCCTAAGACATATCCATGTCAAAAAACGAAAATAATCTGTTTCAACAATCGATAACTGTGCAGTGAGCCCCTTTTTCGATCGATCATACATATAAGCTCATAATTATTTGCTTCATTAAAAAGACGATTTTAGTAGCTTGAAAAAACGAAATTCGTCACAAATTGATAGTTTATCCCTTGAAAATTAAGTATTTTCGAATTTTTTTTGCATAAAACATACACACGAAAATGATTTGGGGGCTAATTCAACATTGGGCCCTCCATGCCCCTCCTATCTCCGCCCATGTCCTTGAGGGTTGAAAAGGAAACGAATGTGAATAGACCATCAAGGAGAACTCGTAAAAAAAATTGAGTGAAATCAGAAATCCCGACTTTATTTCTGGTTCGAGTTGATATGGATTAGCCCAGATGATATCCCAGAATCTAAACCGAAGAAATTCTAAGTGACACATGAGATCACCTATCGCGATATTTTTCCAAAATCTAACATACGATGGTATTTTTAGCACCGTAGAATGGGTTCAACAGGACATTAAGAAATGATCCTAATTACTCGGATTGATTAAACCTTGGGAGCAGAGTAGGCGGTAGAAAAAGCTGCACACAACATGAACACTCTGCAAAGTTCACACACGGCGGGAGGAGGCGGCAGCGGTAAACTGAAGTCTGAGAATGCGCTCGAGGTAAGCGATTTAAATTATTTTACATACTAAATTCGTCGTCGGCGTGTTGCGTCGCCGCCGCGATAAAAAATCTCATTACGACGTAATCGTATCGTACTCGGAGCGTTTATGCGAGTTAATTTTTAAAGAAGCTATTACACGTTGCCCACCGCGCAGCTCCTGCTCACGCACCTTTTCACGTAGGTAACTAGGTATACATTAACCTTGTCGCAGAAAGCGAATTTTCTTCAGAACTCGAAGCAATCTTCTACCACGGTACCATTCGCTCGAAGCTGTACAACTTGATACTCCCTCGAAGATTATAATACGAATAAGACGCCAGGCAAGTTACGTGAAAAGACCTTTTTCGACGTTTGATCGTCATCTTTCCATTATTCGTCGCAGACGCGAAATTCGAGTACACGTATTTAACGACGAATGGTGAACTTAGTATGCGCGATGTGTACGGTACGCGTCTTCGAGTCGAGACTACAACTCGCGTGCGTTTATTTTTCGTACAATTTTCCAACGAAAATGAAGAAATTTAAGTTCACGAATGTAACAATTTTCGCTGGGGCAGAAATGTCGTGTGTGTTAATTGCAATTCGGCGTATTTCATGTGATAATATGTACGTGAAGGAACTAGAGCGAGTTGCCCAAAATAGGATGAAATTAGGGTTCTAGATTTTGGAAAATATTATAAACGATAGATCACGTGGTGTTTTTGTAATTTTTTCCAACATTTTTAGAGGACTTGGGCTTAGGGGAGGGGGGAGGGGGAGGGGAGAGGGGGGACTACAATCCAAAAATAGAGCCATTGTTCTACAGTCTTGAGAATATTAAAAATGATACGTCACATAATTTTCAAGTTTTGTTTTTAATTTTATCAAAATTTGAAGTGAGGGGGGGGGGTCTTGGGCTGGTCGTATGAAGAAAATTAGTCAAAATTCGAATTCTGATCAACCTCTTATAAACGATTGTTTCGTAATATTTTCAGTTGTCAAGAGATTTTTAGTACCTTTCCTAAACACTTGGAGAAAATAAGGAGAAATCAAAAAATTTTACGTTAGAATTGAAATTTGGCCAACATGATTAGAAATGTCGTAAAAGAGACATCATAAATTCCGTGAAAATAAAAATACCATAAAAATGGGAAAATATGTGAAAAAATTCAGTATTTTTATAGAAAACTTCAGAAAGACTCAAAATTTATTATAAATCGATATATTAATGAATTCACTCAAAGTCTAAAAATGATGAAATGTTTTCAAATTTGCAAAAACAGCTACAAAAGTTTCTCAAAAATAGTATGACATTATTTTATCAATCACAAGAACCATTCAATTTTACATCATTTGAGTCAAAATGAAGTAAAACTCGATTTTGTTAAATTTTTTTACAAAAAATGTTGAAAATGTAAAAAAATTAACAAATTTGAAAAATTTGTTTTAAAAAAAATTACACAATGAAGCTATAATATGGGCTAATTAAATATATTTTCAAAATAAATATTCAATTTTTTTCCTTTAAACAGACATCCCAGCCAAAATTTGAAAAAAAAAAACTTTAGAAACCTCTGACAGCCGGAAAAGTAACCAAAAAAGTCCAAAAGAATAAGTAACTTTTTTTTTTTTAGATTTTAATTCATGATTTTACCTAGAAAATGTAAAAAAAGTCATTCGAATTTTTTCTCGTATTTCAACAAAATCACAAACTATTTATAGTCAAATATCATGTAATGCCATGGTATACTTTTTTCAAATCATTTTTTTAAAAGAAATTTTTGATTTTTTTAAAGCAATTTTTTTTTAAAACAATTTTTTTTAAAGCAAAACCCCCAAAAATTGATTTTTTGCTCAAATTTTTGGAAAAAGTACATAACTTTTTTGAATGAAAAGTAAACAATAGTAACTTTTGAGTACAAAAAGTAACTACCTAATACAAACTTCTTTTGAAAAAAGTAAAAAAGTAACTTTAAAAGTAACCTACTGGGATGCCTGTTTAAACTCAGTTTTTTTTCAAGGCTAACAAAATGTTGAAATTCCAATATTTATTAGAAAAATTTTAAATTTCTGACCCCTGCTTCCGTTCAAAAAGTCAAAAAAAACATTTTGTTATCAAATTTTTTTACACCTGGCAAAATGTTATTACATTAAATCAAACTTTCTTTTTTTTGGAGATGAAATCACGATTTTTGGCATTCCCTTTCAATATCTATCCCATAAAATCGCACGTGATGTAAAAAATTCAGTTTTTCAAAGTCTGGTAAAATAACGATACATATCTATTAATAAAAGTTCTCCAAGTTTTTATGTCTTACTTTTGATTCCTACTTTAAGATTTTTGGTACTTTTTTTAAGCTAAAAATTTCTCTTTTTTTGGGTGGGGGGTCGAAGGTGGTGGTATTGATCAATATACAAAAATTGAATCACAATAAGCTAAGTAAATGTAAAATTTCAGTTACCCTTCGCAAAAAGGTGAAAAAAGTTGAATTAATACACAAAATGCCATTAAAATAATTATTAAAAAATTATTTTAATTCGATAAATTATCGTTAAAATTGGTTCAAATTTTGCAAGAAATCTTGAAATGATGAAAAAATTATTGTTTTTTTATGGAACTCTGGAAAAAGAACGAAAAAATCTTGAAAAAATTATATTGAAATTTGGGAAAAATTTGGAAATCAGTAAAAAAAGTAATTGTTTTTTGCTAATTTTTGCATCGTCTGCTATTAACCACAGACCACAAAGGTATAAAATGATCCGAAACTGGGAAAAATCTCCTCAAATTGGAAGAAAAACTTCAAAATGTCTCAAGCAGATTTCAATAATCATGGTTTTGGAAAACTGAAGTACTCAATTGCATAATTTTTCATACGACTTGAAAAAATTGTAAGGTCAAGACCATGCAACTTTCAAGACCCACTTCAAACTTTCATTTTTTTTGGGAGTTAGTGAGTTGATTCCCAGCGTTGAAAAAGGTTCTAATTGATTCCCATTTTTTTTTTGAAATGTCTGAATTGATTCCCACTTTTTTTCAGTGGTATGTACGAATTAATTCCCCCTTTTTTTCAGGGGTATATACGAATCGATTCCCAACCTCTTTCAACAAAGGAATTTTTCAGGAGAGCGAATTAATGCACAAAACGTTTCTACGACTTAAAATTAGGTTCAGCAAGTGTTGGTTTGTTTCAAAATGTGGATTTGGCGCCTACAGAGCAGGTTTCACTCCAGTTCTCAAGAATTGAAATGAAAAATTTTCCCATATGTTTCTAAATCACAGATCTTCGAAGTTTTCGAGCTTTTTATTTAAAAAACACAAAAAAGGTGTTGAAATAATTTTTTAAATCCAAAATAAATAACACCATTGTTTTTTTCGTAAAATTTTATTTCCAAACTTGCGATTAAAAAATTCCCAAGCATAAGCGCACCCAGATGGGAAAATTTTTCATTTCAATTCTTGAGAACTACGAAACCTGCTCTGTAGGCCCCAAATCCACATTTTGAAGCAAACCAACATTTGCTGAACCTAATTTCAAGTCGCAGAAACGTTTTGTGCATATTAATTCGCTCTCCTGAAAAATTCCTTTTTTGGAAAATAAATTGGGAATCAATTCATACATACCCTGCCAAAGAAATGGGAATCAATTCGCACATTCATTCTTGAAAAAGGGGGAATGAATTCGTAAATCCCTGTGTTTTTACACAAATATTTTTTTGGGAATCAACTCACCTACAGCCATTTTTTTAAACCAATCGAGTACCCAAAAAATTCATAGATCTACATATAGTTGGTACAACGAAAGAATGTAGTTTTCCCCTACATTCTCCCACCACAAAATTTAAGAACGTTGAGTTGTCATTGGACGAAATTTGAAATCAACGCGCGTCGTTGGTTTCCGCGTTGCGAGTCGAGTAGGGGAAATGTAAATTCTTTCGTTGTACGTACTATAGGTGTTTACTTGAAAAAAAATCAATTTTCGACAATACAGTACTATTTATTCGGCTCTAAAGGGTGCTTAGGAGCTCATACGAAGTCAACAATCCGTCATTATGAGACACCATTTTGTAGTTAGGTACCTATAAGATTTTCGCACTATTATTTTGAAACGTTCGTCAGGGACGAACTAAAATTAGTTTATTGGCGGGGCCCAAAAACTCGAAATTTTCGAATAGAATGGTCACATTTTTCTCATTTTTTTCAACTCAAACAAAAATTTTCCAATAAAAGTCATAATTTTCGAAAAATTTCCACCTCGAACTTAATTTTTCAAAATAAAAATGCAATTTTGCTAATAAAAAAGGGCCAGTCTTCCTCTATGTCCCATTCAATTAGCACTAAAAACGGTCAAAAAAACATTTTTTTCGATAAAAAGTCATCTTCAGACAATGAGATCTGGCTTTCTAAAAATTAAATTTCGAAATTCGTTTAAAAAGGCGATAAATTTTTTCGACGCAATGGAGTGAGATAACCCCTAAACGCAGAGAGAAAAAAAAACAGACATAGTACGACGTTGAAATGCCGACAACACTCAGAAAAGAATTCCGAACGAATAAATTGTTGCAGAAGCATACTACAGACAACATTATAGAGATGAGCAGTGTTGAAGGTTCATATCAGTCCAGAATGCCTTTTCACGACGTATTTTTTTTTATAAATTACGACGTCGTTAGCATAGCTCTATAGTTTCAAAACTCGTCGTCCCCGTTCATTTTTCCTCCTATTTCGTAAAAATTCTCAGCACGTCTGCTGCAAATAAGCATCGGAAAAATAATATAAGCAAACTGGTACGTACAATCGTAGATGTACATAGATAAATGTTGCATCGTGTTTTATGACACGTTATTACATATTCTTATTTTGTATTCATTCATTACAGTGCTTAAATCGAAATTTCGAAAATATTAAATCCAAATTCAGTCATTTGATTACGATCTACAAGGTTCATACATGAAACATATAAGTTCGTTCGGTGAATAAAACGTAGAAAAAAAAAAGGTCTTTTATGTAATGGTTCATAGAACAGAAGGATCCGAATTGGTTAGCGAAATGATATCATAAATAAGAAATGTTCCATTTGAGAATACCGATGGAAAATTACCAAATTGAGAAATAAAATAAGACCTAATACATATGAGATATACGATTCCCTCACAAGCAATAAATTTCCAATCATTTTCTATCATAAAATCTGCCACACTGGAAGTATGACAACCGTCCGGGTTAATCTTTATATTTCCTCTACCCTACGAGTAGGTAAGAAAAGAAACAAAATGTATAATATGAATAAAATATTCGTATCTAATGTCACTTTACCTACCATAACGACGACGAGAAACGATCATATGTAAATTAAATATGCCTGGGTTGTACTAAAGTATAGGTAGCTTTTAAAATAAAGGGTCACTTTCCTTTTTCCGAAACTGCTATGGTAATGGTCATGCCTGGTACCATTTAATACTCGTAATTTGTAAACGAAGAATTGGCCATAAAAATACACAACTCTGCGTCGCATAATTTTTTCGGATTTTCATAATTTTTTTTTACCATTTTATGTAGCTTTTCGATTCATTATAGATAGATATGTTTGAGAAAAATCGAATGGTCCATAGAAGAAAAAATCAGACATTAATCTAATGAACTAACCACGACTTTTAATTTTATGACCTCTTTCAAAACCAAATTTTATAGGATTTACTCAAAATCCCGCTGAGAAAAGCTAAGGTCCATGAGTCTCGAATTAGAAATAATAAAATCTCGAATTTGCTTATCCGAATCTCTACAACCCAAATAATGAACATTTTTGACCTGAAAAATGGAATTCCACTTTTGTAATGGTAAGCAACTTATTTCGAAAGGTACTTGATTATGAAAATTGTCAATGGCAAACAGAGGTTGGCATATTACACAAGTCGACAAAAAAAAAGTTCTGTGTTTCAGTTCTCATGGCCAAATTCTGATTCTAGACATCAGAATACACCAATATGCTCATTATTCGTGGCTTCCAAAGTTTGCTGGGGGGGGGGGCAAAAAATGTGATTTTTCAAAAACAATACACACGGATTTGAGAAAAATTTGAAAAAAAATTTTGATCCAATTTTATAGAAAATTTTACGCTGAATCGAATGCCGCAAACCGCAGACCTCTATCTCTTTTAGAAAAAAAGTTACAGCTAAAATTTCCCTAAATTATGTGAAAAAATCGCATTTTTTTCGCCTTGCTCGCGGAAAAGTGAGATTTCTGAGAAATCTGAGCGTTCTACGACCATAACGACCATGACAAAAGTTGTAGAGAATTAAATTTTCTATCAGATAGGTGTATTTAGATTTTTGAGGGAGACGTAGTTATTGAGATATTCTCGAGTAAAGTTGAACATTAGTTGAGGCAATTGAGAAAAAAAGAGAAATGAAGCAATTTTTGGCTGTCAAAAGTTTTACAGCGAAAAATTGAGGAAGTTGACTAACCTGTAGAAGTTACCATGACCTCGTGCTGATTTTTTCATGAGGGCATCCCTCTCCCCCCTCCTCCTTCCAAAACGGGGAAAACCGCTATGGATGGTTAGATTTCTCCCAGGAGTCACCGTTTTCGAAATTTCTTGAATAAACAAATCACTTTTTAATTTTTTTTTTCATCTTTCGCAAATTCTTTGGTAAAAATCTCAAAACATCAAATCTGTATATATGTAGGTAGGTATTATCTGTCTAGAAAAAATACCCTGTACATTTCAGCGACACTGAAATAACAGGTTACTTGATTTTTTCACTGAATTTTGATCCTCTCCTCCCTTTTCTTGATTTCTCAACCGTACACAATTTCTGGGTGCGCTAATGCTGGCATGGTCTTGCAAAAAAAATTGTGATTTTCACTTCATTTTACAATTTTAGACGCGCTGGAATGTTATTGGTGCAGTTGTGAGTTAAAGCATTAAACCTTCTTTCCAAATGATCGCACGAAACATTTTTTCCGGGCAAAAATTGTAGGAAATTAAACGTAGAATAAAAAAAGTACTGAACAATTTCTTTGGTAAAATCAAACCCTGGAGATATATTGGGAAACCCTGTTTTTGAAGGAGGAGGGGGGAGGGAGGGGAGTGCCCTCATAAAAAAATCAGCACGAGGGCGTGGTAACTCCTGGAGGTTAGTCACCTTCCACAATTTTTCGCTGTAAAACTTTTGACAGCCAAAATTTGCTTCATTTCTCTTTTTTTCTCAATTGCCTCAACTAATGTTCAACTTTACTCGAGAATATCTCGAAAATTACGCCTCTCTCAAAAATCTGAATGCACCTATCCGAAAGGAAATTTAATTCTCTACAACTTTTGTCACTGTCATTATGGTCGTAGAACGCTTAGATTTCTCAAAAATCTCACTTTTCCGCGAGCAAGGCGAAAAAATGCGATTTTTTCACATAATTTAGGAAAGTTTTAACCGTAAATTTTTTTCTAAAAGAGATAAGAGGTCTGCGGTTTGAGGCATTCGATTCAGCGTAAAATTTTCTATAAGATTGAACCAACATTTTTTTTCTTCAAATTTTTCTCAAATCCGTATGTATTGTTTTTGAAAAATTACATTTTTGGCTCTCCCACCCTCCCAAAGCAAACTTTGGACAAAAAAATTATTTTTCCCTTCATTAGATACATAAAAGTAACCCAAATTAACCAATCGGAACCCAAACACAAAAATCGTGTCGACTTGTGTTATTAATGAAATAGAGAGGCAAAAATATAAAATTTTCAAATTCAAATGACATTTTTGGTATCTTTCTGCCCTAGAATTTAATTTTTCTTTTAAAAAGGTCATTATCTTCCCAAATTTCTGACTCGAGCTTAATTTTTTCCGTTAAAAAAAGGGGAGAAAACTGTCTCCCCTTCCCGTTTGACTTGGCCCTGGAAAATCCTCGAAGATGAGACTCTATTCATAAAATTAAATTATAATACAATTTTTGGGAAAATGGTGTTCAAGATTTTAAAATTCGGCAAAATGGATTCATTATACTTTGGGTAATGGTGAATCGCGTTTATGAACTCGGGATAATATTTTTCGGAAAAACGGTGATTGAGAATTCGATTTTCGGGTCAAGAGATTCGCAGAAATGTCCTGCAACTCCCAAATACATTCATTTTCAGTCAAAATTCAAGGTGTTCATTTTGGGAGGGGGGAATAATGTTTCTTGATTTTTTTCAGATTTTCGATACCGATTTTTTCAACTTTTTCAGATCGTAGACGAAGACTTTTCTCCCAAGCTTTTCAAATACAGGAAGAGGTGATTACCTCATCGAAAAAATTAATTTCAGTTCCAGAATTTCCAATTTTTTTAAAAATAAATGAAATTGAAAAATAAATTCAATGATAATTTGATGCATTTATAATAGTGATGTAGTCAGACGGGAAGATAAAGAAGCTAAGGAGATTTTCCGCAAGAAAAAATAACACAAAACTTTGAGAACCATGCATTATTTTGTATAAAAAAAGAAGTTTCAAGCGATAATTGTTTGTACAAATTTTTCAGTGTATCTGATATGTCCTACTCCTCCCCATTCAATTTACTTTTTTCTTGATCTTTTTGATAGGGAAAGGAGAGATCCATAAAACTTAAAAATTTAAGACTACATTTTTTCGAAACAATTTTTCATTTTTTTTTTTTTTTGAAAAATTATAAAATTATAACATTTTATAATTGCTGTTGCGGAAACAAAAGAAACCAATGAAACTCGAGCAAAGCGAGGGTCAAAAACAAAGACAATTTCCTTGCTAAGTGGTAGAAAATATTGAATACGATTCTGAGTAAAAACTTTAAAAAAAATTCGACCTCGGAAATGACCTCAAAACGAATTTTGAAAACTTCAAAACCCAGTAAAAATAGCAAAAATGAATGTAAAACGTTCAGATGTCACACATGTGTTTGAATGCAGGCATCATAGCGAAATTTTTGAAGAAAAAAGTATCTTTTCTTTGTATCCCTCTCGCGAATCGCTCGAGTGCTCAAACTCGACTTTTACTCCCTCTACAATGAAAAATATCGTATGCAACTCGGGAGATAAATGATTTTCGACGATTTTGAGTTATTTCCCTCGCTTCGCTCAGGCAATAAACCTCAAAATTCGTCGAAAATCACTTGAATGATGGAAATGCAAAACGTACTAAGTGCCATTTACGTAATTGAGATTTGCAGAAGTTGCTGGATGGATATGGAGGATCAGAATGGAACCTGAACAAGATTTTTGTTAAGTTTGAACATTCAGAATGTTCAAACTTAACAAAAACCTAGTTCAGGTTCCCTTCTGAGTGCTTTTGACCCTCCATATCCATCCAGCAACTTTTGCAAATCTCAATTACGTAAATGGCACTTAGTACGTTTTGCATTTCCATCATTCACTTTATCTCCCTTGTTGCATAATATACTATTCAGTAACTTTTTTTGACCAAAATGTGACAAAAAATAATCAAAAGTAACCAAAAATTCAATTTTTTTCAGGAAGCAAATTTTTTTTCAGTTTTCTGGGGACAATTTTTTTGTAGTTTTCATCAAACATTTCATAGATAAATCAACTGAAAAGACGTTAATAATTTCATTTATTGAATTCCTTCGTCAAAACAACAAACGAACTAGCAAAAATCAATTTTTTAATTTTTTTCTTGAAGAATTTTGTAAAATAGCAATTTCTACGTGAAAATTTGAATTTTTTCCTGGAAGTGCGAAGAAAAAGTAACCAAAGTGACCTTTTAGACGTGAAAAGTAACCAAAAGTGACTGAAATCGAAAAAAGTGACAACATCCTAAAAAAGTGTCCCCCTGTGATGCCTAGCCTGTGAATGTATTCTGCACTCATTTGAATTTCTTCAGTTTTTTTTTAGTAATGGCATGTACGAAAACCTCTCAAAAACTAGTTTTTATTTAAATTTTTACCACCGCTTGGAAAAATTAATGTCAGATTCGTGTTCAGGAGGCCAAATTACTCCTGTTTACTCCATCAAGTACCATTTTACTTGAATTCTCAAAGTTAAAATTTTCGATTTTCACCCCTCCATTATCATTGCGTTCGGGAAAGGGATAGGCATTCGGGGAAATGTCCGGTAATTGTTTCAGGTTCTTCACACCGGTATGACCATTTATGACAATTTTTCAATTAAATTTACGATTAGAGGCTCTGAAAATTACGAAATTCATTTTCGAATTCACGAATTTTTATGAACCACTGATGAAAATTATAATTTTTTGAAAATGGAGGATAGTTAAAAAAAAAAAGGACGAATGTTGTGAGAAAATATAGAATTCTAAATGCAGAACTTTTGCAAAATCTCGACGTTATTTTTTTAATTCCTTCCTAATTTTCCACAAAAATATGAATAATTTTTAATTTTGAACAAATTCTCTAATTCTATAAAAAAAAAACATAATTGCCTTCAAAATCAACAAAAATTAATTGAAAAATGAAACAAAAAAATTCTACTTTAAAAGTAAAAAAAAAGTTTGAATAAGAAAGTTCTGCATTTTTCATTCAAATTTCCTTCAAAAATTCTTTCTCTCGAATACCTTATTACTTGAAGTTTTTTAAAAATTAAAATATTCCTCGTTTCATTATTTTGATAAATTAATAAAAAATTTTATCGAAGATATTAATTTTGAAAAATATAATTCGAATCATCGACATCGCTTCGCAAAACAGCTGCATGATCCAGAACAATCTTCAATACACCAACATTATAGGCGAATTTGCTACCCGATATAAAACGTATAAATATAAGAAAGTTTTGCCAAATACAAAAGGCGTTACAAGCACAGAAGCAAATGTTACATGGTCCAAAAAAGCCATATATTCGACAACGCGTAGCTCTAGGGTCTCTCCCCTAATAAATTTTTTATTGGCAAAGCTTTACAAATACGCAGTCAAATGCCGAGAAATAATTCATCGAACGACTTCCGCATCGATGTTGGTATAAAATTCCTCACAACCTTCGGGTTTTAATTAATGAGCAAGCATGGAAAAAGATAAATAAAACAACTTCGCCACTACCTTGTTCTTATATTTTTTCCGTTGATAGATTAAAGCGAGTTTAGGGGGCTGATGTACGTCTTTTTACAGCTTAAAATCTGCGAGCGAAATTTTTCCAAAGTTTTGTATGTAGTAGTTTCGTTTTAATTTATCTACGCTGCTGCCTCGAAATCGCGTTATACGCACTGGTCCCGCATTCGAGAAGACTATGAACTTGAAACAAAGAACGGCTCGAGATTTAAAACATAAAAAAATGATTATCCCTTTTTCTTAAAGTGAGCGAAACTTTTGTACGAAAATTAATTTATTTTTACACAGCGAAACCGGCGAGCATGGCGAAAGAGCGAGGGTTCAAGATGAGAAACAAATATTAACGATAAGTATGCCATAATAAAGTAATCGGAATTGCTGTTTCTTTTTTTTTTACGGTACATAAAATAACACTCTGTAATAATGATAAATAACGTATATTTATTACCCCTTTGACTACAAATAACGCCAATATCATATAAATATATAATAAAAATATGGATGATACACCTTTGTTATCTGTATAAGCCGCGAATATCAACCAAAAGGAGTTATTTATACGACTCCGTAATTTACGATTTATCGTTCTTTGTGTACGTATAATCGTAAATAATCTTTCAAACAATAACCGCATACAGTCTGATGCCTATACCTGGCTCGTAGTCCAGTCATTTTAGGATTTGACCCCGAAAGAATTCTAGCCTGATTTGTTTAGTGTTTTTTGTTCAAAATGGTTAACTAAAGAACATAGGTATTGAAATGTCCACCCCTGAAAACTGGTATTTCGCGAATATCTTCTTAAATACCTAAGCCTTTAAATTGGAAAACGGTGAAAATCATGTTCCACGTGAAATTTTTCATCAGAAAAAAACATTTCTTTGGCCAAAAATTAAGGGTAAAAAATAATTCTTTTTTTAAATAATCGAATCCAGTTTGTGGACAAAAAAATTGAAATGAGATTCTAATAATTTTTAATGATATCAAAAAATCAGGTTTTTTTACATCTCGAATATATGATTTTGAATTTTTTTTTTTCAAAAATCATTAGTTTGGAAAACAAGTAAAGTACGATTATTCAGTTCAAAAACCCAAAAAGAAGCTTCGAAAGGATGGAGGCAAAATTCAGAATTTCAATTTACATCTTTTTGATTCAAAATGAATGATGACTTGGACGAACAAAACTAAGAAACATTACCTTGAACGGGAAATTGGGAAATTTGAACATCGACTCGAAATGTATTTTGGTGACTTATTCCAAATCATCAGTTTTGAGTTTTTCCCCCACTCTCCTCCAAGTCGCCATTCATTTTGAACACTTTCATTTAAAAGTCAATGAAAATTATCGAGAATCAATGAAAAATAATCAGAATCGCAGTTTAGTAATAAATCAGTGAAAAACATTACCTGAAAGTAATCAATGACGAAATTTCACCAAAAGTAATTAGTAAAACAAATTTATTTCAAGTAATCAGTGAAAGATAAGTAATTAGTGAAAATTTTTACTGAAAATAATCAGAGAAAATTCTCACTGAAAGTATTCAGTGAAAAATTCACTGAAAATAATCAGTGAAAGATGAGTAATCAGTGAACGATAAGTAATCAGTGAAAGATGAGTAATCAGTGTAGAAATTTTCACTGAAAATATTCAGTGACTAATTTTCACTTGAAGTAATCGGTGACTATTTTTCACTGAAAGTAATCAGTAAAAAAATTTCACTTCAAGTGATCAGTGAAAGATAAGTAATTAAGTGAAAAATTTCACTGAAAATGATCAGAGAAAATTAACACTAAAAAAAAGTCAGTAAGTAAAGAAAATCACTGAAAGTAATCAGTGCGGAAATTTTCACTGAAAGTAATCAGTGACTAATTTTCACTGAAAGTAATCAGTGACTACTTTTCACTGAAAGTAATCAGTAAAAAAAATTCATTTCAAGTGATCAGTGAAAGATGAGTAATTAGTGAAAAATTTTACTGAAAATAATCAGAGAAAATTCTCACAGAAAGTATTCTGAAAGTATTCAGTAAAAATACACTAAAAATAATCGCTAAAAAATTCACTGAAAGTAATCAGTGAATGATAAGTAATCTGTGTGGAAATTTTCACTGAAAATAATCAGAATCAGAAAAAATTCTCACTGAAAGTATTCAGTAAAAATACACTAAAAGTAATCAGTAAGTAAAAAAAAATCACCGAAAGTAATCAGAGAAAGATAAATAATCAGTGTGGAAATTTTCACTGAAAATAATCAGTGACTAATTTTCACTGAAAGTAATCAGTGAATGGTAAGTAATCTGTGTGGAAATTTTCACTGAAAATGATCAGAATCAGAGAAAATTCTCACTGAAAGTATTCAGTAAAAATACACTAAAAGTAATCAGTAAGTAAAAAAAAAATCACTGAAAGTAATCAGAGAAAGATAAATAATCAGTGTGGAAATTTTCACTGAAAATAATCCGTGACTAATTTTCACTGAAAGTAATCAGTGACTAATTTTCACTGAAAGTAATCAGTAAAAAATTTCATTTCAAGTGATCAGTGAAAGATAAGTAATTAGTGAAAAATTGTACTGAAAATAATCAAAGAAAATTCTCACTGAAAGTATTCAGTAAAAATACACTAAAAATAATCGGTAAAAAATTCACTGAAAGTAATCAGTGAATGGTAAGTAATCTGTGTGGAAATTTTCACTGAAAATAATCAGTGACTAATTTTCAATTTTTCACTGAAAGTAATCAATGACTACTTTTCGCTGAAAGTAATCAATGACTACTTTTCGCTGAAAGTAATCAATGACTACTTTTCGCTGAAAGTAATCAATGACTACTTTTCGCTGAAAGTAATCAATGACTATTTTTCGCTGAAAGTAATCAATGACTACTTGTCACTGAAAGTAATCAATGACTACTTTTCACTTAAAGTAATCGGTGACTACTTTTCATTGAAAGTAATCGGTGACTACTTTTCACTGAAAGTAATCAGTAAAAAAATTTCATTTGGAGTAATCAGTGGAAAATTTATAATCAGTGATAATTTCACTGAAAGTGATGAGTAAATTTTTTACTGAAAGTTATCCCTTGGAAAAATTCACTGAATGTAATCAGTGAAATTCACTGGAAAGTAAGTAAAATTTGTAAAATTTGCTGAGAAGTCAGTGAAATTCTTTGGGAGAAATTATCGAAAATTCGCTGAAAATCAAGTAATTTCACCGATTTTCCCTGTAAATTATGACTTCTACTTTTTTTTTGGAATATTTTAGAATTTCGTTCCTTTCATTGTAAGCTTTTTTGAGAATTTGTATTTTCTTTTCCTGATTTTCTAAGGAATTCATAATTCATTTCATTTGAATTGATGACATGATTTTTCAATTCTGATCAAATAGTGTTCATTATATACGAATTCTCACCAAATTTATGTTAGTATCTTAACTTTTTAGAAAAAATTGAGTAAAAATCATTATTTTAAAATAATTTAATCTTTTTTTTAAATTCAGACCTTTCATGATTTCTTGACCGCATGACAATTCCAATTAGTCACAAAGTTCAGACTATATTCGTTCAAATCAACTCACATTTGATGGAATTTGAAATCCAACGTCATCGAATCACATTTGCTCATAAAAAGCCAACCTTTGTGCTTTTTATAACGCTTTAAAAACGTCGGCTCGAATTCGAACTTCGTCTACGAGCAAAAAATCGATCTCTTTGTAGTCAGGTTGTTCGGTTCTCGAACGTATTCTTCAAAAAAGGGATAAAATTCGCTCAAGGTTCCGTACACCAGTCCAGCACCATGTTGTATTTGCGGGCTTTAGTCATAATGACCTACACATTTCGAAGGGATAAACATGACGAGCGAGGATCAATCGTGCGAAACAATTCACTCTCGAAATTCCTACGCAAGCGAATAATTTTCTTTAACGTTGCACCGCATTCGGGCCAAGAATGGGTCCGGTGGAGGCGAACGAATCTACACTAGAAATCCAACTCGGATAAAGCGAGGCAGATGGAAACATCAAACTTTATTAAATTCATGGCCGAGAAAGCCACACGAAACGCGTAAAGCCGGTGCAAATTCGTGAAACGGTACGGCATTTTCGTATATTCGCCTAAGAGGATACTTACCTATGGCCATGTTAACGATACCGCACACGCGTTAAACTACGGCAGCTAAAAAACCATGTTTAAATATTTCAACCGAAATATACGCGGATCGAGTATAATCGTGGATTAAAACGGAATAAGTGCACTTACCGCCCGCATTTCCCAAACGTCGTAAATTCCAATAGTTTCAAGTTTTTCGACCCCCGGCCCCCACTCATTCTCGTCAGACTGCGGACGATGCCTTATCGCGTGTGCAATTCGACCCAACGAGAAGTGTCTGGAAAAAAATACCTAAGGACTTGATGCCAAATGGATACCGAGTGGTGCTACCGGACGTTCATTAAAAGGTCGTTAGGTTTCGCAAACGACTTGTCCTTTCGTATTTTGACCCCAAACGATCACGTATGCGATTCTACTGTCGACCAGAAAAACTGTCGTGAAATGTGTAGTCCAGTCAGACGAGGAAAAAAATTTACTAAACTCCGAAAAAATTCTCCTGATTTTTTTTTGTGTTTTCTGTTCATAATGGTCTACTAAACAACTAAATAGAATTTGTACCCTTGGAAGCGTCCGGAACTCCCAGGAGAGGGGTAAATTCATTCCGAAACCAGAGTTTTCATTAATATCTTCTCAAATAAGACTCAAAATTGGAAAAAGGTTGAATAATCATGTTCTACATGTAATTTTCCATCAGAAAAGTTCACATCATTTTTTTCAAGAATCCCAATTCTTTGGCCAAAAATTAAAGGCGAAAGACACTTATTTTTCGAACTTATGCAGTATCTTTGAAATGATCGAAACTACGAAGCTGAAGGTACCCAAAATTTTACAATTTAAATGAAATTTTTTCTCACACAATGCTGGAACATTCCAAAAAAATTCACAGAAAAAATATCAAGCCAACGATTAATATTAAGAAGCTTACTGAACAATACTCGCTTCAAAAAAAAAGTAATTCGGATTCACTCTCTCATTTCTGAATCAGTGAAATTTATTAAAAATCACTGAAAAACCGTCAGAATTGCAGCACAGTAATAAATCAGTGAAATTTTTTTCACTGAAAGCAAGTCAGTGAAATAAAATCCCTGGAAATAAGTGAAAATTAAATAAAAACTCTCGTGATATTTATGAAATTCACTGAAAAATCTGTAAAATTCTTTGATTAATCAGTGAAAAATCTCTGAAAATCAGTGAATTTCACTGATTTTTCCTCTGCTGCAATTCTGATTGTTTATCAGTAGAATTATAACATTGTGGATAAATCAATTATTCCAAATAAATTGAACGATGTTACTTTTATAAAGTGGAAATGTCTCTGTGGAGGGGATAGTCACCGGGATCAGAAATGGGCAAAATCACGGAATTGGTGATTCGAATAACGATCACAAATCATATGCTTAGAGAAATGATTCGTTGAATCATTTTTTCGAATCACAAACCCAGATTTGCGGAAATGATTTGAATCTTTTTTTTTCGAATAACTTTTTTTGTTGTACATTCACAATTTTAATATCTATTTTTCTGATTAATAAAACAGTCACAAGCTTACAACACAGTTTAATGTAAAAATTCAAATTTAAATTATCAAATTGAATGGAAAAAATAAAACACGAAATTTTTGACTTTTGGTACACCATTTCTTGCTTGATTCAAATGTACTTCGAATATATTGTTCAAAGTGATTCGAATCACGATGTGTTTAAATGATTCGAATACGATTCACGATTACATCTCACAAGATGATTCGAATCAAGATCTTAGAGACAAGAAATGTATGTGTAAATAATCGAGTTTGTGTTAAGAAAAGGCCATTGAAACGAGATGCAAATAATTATTAACGATATGAAAGATTTTTTTGCATCACACGGATTCAAAATCGAATTTGTAGTCTGCGGGGGAAGGGGGGGAGATTCAAAATATTTAAATTTGTAATGCTTGGTGTCAAAACTGAAGTTTTTTGGCATCCTGAATACGATTTTAAAATTGTTTTCTTCGAAAAGCGAAAAAAATCTTCGGAATGGTAGTGGCAAAACTCAGTGAGTATTTCTACTTGCATCTTTTCGATTCTCTCTCATTAGGCTCATTTTTCAAAAAAATTCACTGATTTTTTAGAGAATTTCAGAGATTTTACTGACTTTCCAGTGAATTTTCACTAATTTTCCATTAATTTTTTCAAAATTTCACTATTTATTTTTCTTTTACTGATTATTTAAATTACATTTTTTACTGATACTTTCGGTGAATTTTTTACTGATTGCTCTCTCATTCTGAATTAGTGAAAAGTCACTGACGAACAGTCAGAATTGCAGCACAGGAAAAATCAGTTAAAATCAGGGCTGGTAAGCCAATCAATAAAACTTAAACTTGAGCTTAAAACTTAAAATGAATTTTAAAAAATTAAACTTAAACTTACGCTTAAAGCTTGAAACCAATTTTTTTAAAACTTAAACTTAAACTTAAAGCTGAACGGCCCAAAAATCATTGACTTATAGATTAAAGCTTAAGGCTTAAAGCGTAAATCCATTTTTTATAATTTTTCTGGGGGGGGGGGGGGGTGAATTAAAAACTAAGAAAAAAAAGAAATTCAAGTTTTTTTCTCTAAATTTTTTCAAGCTGCTAAATTTTCTTCTCGAAATGTTTTCAAACCAAATTTTCCCCTTAAATATTTTTAAATCCAAGATTGTTTCTGAATTCTAAAACTTTTTCAAATTCGATTTCTTATCTTAAAATTTTTTCAACTCCGATTTTTTTCTCAAAGTTTTTTCAAACCAAAACTTCAAGTTTTAAAGTTTCTTTTCAATATTTTTTCAGCTCAATTTTTGTATCCAATCCTAATATTTTTTTCTGCTTACTCTGAATTCTGGAATTCAAAAGTATTATGTAAAATAATGTCTCCTGTTGCACACCTACCCTAGTCACACCACGAAATCGTTTCTCATTTATTGAAATTTTTTTGGAGAATCAAAAAATGATAAGTAGGTGAAAAAGTCAGATTTATATAAAATGTCAACAAATTGTGAACTGGAAAAAATTTTGAATTGAAAAGCGATTGGAAAACAAGTTGATAAAATATCTAAGGAAATTTCAGATTGAAAAAATTTCAAAAATATAGAAAAATGTTTCAAGAAAAATTTCAGAGCTGAAAATAATTTGAGTTTGAAAAAAATGTTTCATTTCAAGATGAGAAAAAAATGAGAAAAAATTCTAAAATTTGAAATAATTTCAAGTTGGAAAGAAATTGAGAAAATTTTTTACGAACAATAATTACTTAATGAATAATTCCAATTTGAAAAAATGTCAAGGTTAGGAAGAGATGAAAAAAGTTAGTTTGAAAAAAATTGAAAAAATGGAAAGATGGAGCAAAAAATTTTAAGTTTTAAGCTCAAAAAAAAATAAAACTTAAACTTAAACCTTAAAATTTTAAAAATAAAGCTTAGGCTTAACGCTTAGGCTTATTTCTGAAAAAATCATCGGCTTAACGGCTTAAAGCTTAAGGCTGACTTACCAGTGTGCTGCAATTCTGACTACTTTTCAGTTATTTTTGATAAATTTCACTGATTCAGAAATGAGACAACGCTTTCAGCAAACATTTTTCACTGATTTATTACTAAGCTGCAAATTTGACTGTTTTCCATTGATTTTCAGTAATTTTCACTGATTTATAAATGAGGAAGTTCGAAATGAATGGCACCTTGGAGGAGGGTGCTCTCTCATTTCGAATCAGTGAAAAATCACTGATGAACAATCAGAATTGCAGCACAGAAAAAATCAGTAAAATTCACTAATTTTCAACGATTTTCACCGATTATTCAAAGAATTTCACAGATTTTTCATCAAATTTCATTAATATTACCAATTTTTTAGTGAATTTTCACTGATTTCTATTTTTAGTGAATTTTTACTGATTTCCAATGAATTTATTTCACTGACTTGCTTTCAGTGAAAAATTTTTACTGATCCGTTACTGTGCTGCAATTCTGACTCTTTTTCAGTGATTTTTGATAAATTTCACTGATCCAGAAATGAGAGAGTGCTTTCAGTAAACATTTTTCATTGATTTATTACTAAGCTGCAAATCTGACTGTTTTTTACTGATTTTTAGTAATTTTCACTGATCTATAAATGAGGAAGTTCAAAATGAATGATAGCTTGAAGAAGGGTGCTCTCTCATTTCAAATCAGTGAAAAATCACTGACGAACAATCAGAATTGCAGCACAGAAAACATCAGTAAAATTCATTGATTTTTGACGATTTTTACTTATTATTCAAAGAATTTCGCAGATTTTTCAGCACATTTCATTAATATTACTAATTTTTTAGTGAATTTTCACTGATTTTCACTGATTTCTTTCACTGATTTGTTTTCAGTGAAATTTTTTTACTGATGTATTACTGTACTGCAATTCTGACTGTTTTTCAGTGATTTTTAATAAATTTCATTGATTCAGAAATGAGGGAGTGGGAAGGTTACCGAGGTACATTTTGAGTCCACGTTCGAATTTTTCAAAATCCAGTTGCAGGTTATGTTTCTCAATTTTGTTCCTCCAAGCCATCATTCATATTGAATCAAAAAGATGTAAATGGAAATTCTGAATTTTGCCTCCATCCTTTCGAAGCTACTTTTTGGTTTTTCAACTGAATAATCGTACCTTTTTTCCTGACTAATGATTTTTGAAAACAATTTCGAAATCATATATTCGGGATGCAAAAAAAACGAATTTTTTACCCCAAAAAATATGAAAATTTTAAAAATTTTCAATTCCCTCTTCCCCTCAGACTGAACATCCGATTTTGAATCCGTATGATACGAAAAAATGTTTCATATAATTAAAATAATTATTAGCATTTCGTTTTAATTTTTGGGGGAGGGGAAGGGGGCAATATTTTTCAGGCCAGGTACAAACGCCTTTTCAGCCCCCCCCCAATAGATATCAAAATATTTCTTACGAAATCGATCCGGAAATTCGTCTCACACAAAGCCGAACCCATCCATAAACTAAGCAGGCCAGCATTAAGATATCTGAAACATTTCTCCATCTATATGGCCATTGTGGCGCGCAATAAAAGTGCACACATGAAATACAATACATATACGTAGTTCGTATACGTATAGTGCAGTATAAGGATGACAAAGTTAGCGTAAAACAAAACAAAAAAATAAATAAATCCATTTTTATACGTTGTAATGTAAACAGACAGCAAAGTTCCCCCCTTTAAGGACTCCATTCGTTGGAAAACTTTCTGTAAAATGGCGACGGAAATTCCGAACATTAAACGCTTTCGCTATCTTTTTATTGACGATTGTTTTTGCTGAACCATCGGAATGGGAAGCTCTATTAGCAGAGTTTTTTTTCCTCCAGTTGAGTAGAGGAAAGGAGAGAAAAGTTGAAGTGGGTTAAATCGTATTGCTCGAGTTGTGCACTTGTGACTTCATCGAAGCGTTATTTTTAAACGGCTGAATTATCATTTTTAACCGAAAGTGAATTCAATAGGAAACACTCGCACGGAAAGTTGCGACGCTGCGAAGGTGAAAGGCAAACGCAGGGTATGGAGAATATCGTTTGTTTATAGCTATCGAATGAAAAACTCTCGAGCCAGATGAGTTAGTACCTGCGTATAATTTTACGGGTAATAACTCTCGACTTGAATAACGAGTAAAATTTTTTTACCAATAATTTTCCAAAATCGAGTAATTAGAAGTGGTATATTTTATCGGTTCATAAAAAACCGTATTTATACCGAGAAGCGAATTATTTCCAGTGATTAATACCATATTTTTCTCATTTTAAAAAATATCATCTTTGGACGCACGTATCGTCGTATTTTACGTTAAATTTTCCATTTTTCAACGCAGTACCTAATTTTTTTTCGTCGAGATGAACGTCGAGAGTTCATTTACATTGTTATTCATTTTCGAGTTGATTTTTTCTCGCCGAAATACGACGACGACGGTGTTTTTTCGATTTTAAATTTCGCCTTATTTTGCATATAATTTCGAGTTGTTTTCTTTTATTTTCAGCGTGCGGTACATTTTTCATTTTTTTTTCGCGTTTTAGAGTTTTTCAATTTCATTCTTCTTGGTCGATTTTAATGTTTAAATTTAAAATGAGATTTCTTCGCTGGTTTGTTTCGTCGTCGACGCCTCCTCCACCTCCGCCCATTAAAAAGTTAATCTTCATAACGCGCGTATTTGTTTCAAAATACGAAAAACGTTTTACGAAACATCTGGCGGTGCGGATTCTGCAACTACACAGAAGTTGTTTGTTGAAAAAGTTGTCGGCAAGTTTTCCAAAAGTCAATGCGGTTTAATATAAGCGGATTTCCCCCTCGAAGGGGGAAATAATGTATGGGGAAAAACAATGATAAAAAGATAGCTTTTTTTTAGTTCATTGTTGCTTTTAGTCATCTCGTATAAGCGAGATATTTTTCTAATGCAACTTCAAAGATCTTTTTCAAGGTGGTACCCCCTCCGTGGGCTCGAAAAAACAAGTATTTTCAAATTTTCTCTTCGTCGGTTCGAAAAAGCATTAAAAAAGGAGAAAGTTTAACTCGAATGTGTATCGTTTGTACGAGATTCCTGCTCGAAAACGAGAATACTTTTTTGTAACTTATTTGATACGGAGGCCAGGGGGAGGGGGGGAGCTTGGATAGCACTAAAATGGATTCGACGATAAATGCCCGAATAAACGAAACTGAAAGCTTGTAAAATAAAGCGAACAAAAATCAACACGACTGGAATGAATCGAAGGAGAAAAAAAAAGAAGCGACGCAACTCGACCAAAAATTCAATAGGTAGGAAAAAAAGAGCATTCGTGCAGAAGAGGAAAATGGTACCGGCGAAACGGGCCAAAAACTAGACCTAATATTCGTCCGGCGTGAAAAAATTAAACAGATGTAATTATAAGAGACTATTTTGCATTTTATATTTCCTCGAAACGCCGGGAATTTTCAAATTATATATACTTTTGGCAAAATTAAACATTTATTCTAAGTAATTAGATTTTTGGCGAAAATTTTCCTCGTTTTGAAAATTTTTACACTTTTGTGCAAAGTGAAGTGAAACGGAAGCTAGAAGCAACGTCCGGAATGTATTTCGCGTGCTTATTTATAAATTGAAAAAGGATTTATGGAGCTCGCGTAAATCGAATAAATTCGCACTTTCAATTCGCGAAACTGCAAAGTTCGGTGGCAATTGTGGCCACAGCAGCGGGTAAAATACAACAGGGGGTATTGTTGATTAAAAATAAACTGCGAAAATACGGAAATACAATACGCATCTGACGACTAAATTGAATTCTGGTAATTTAGCGTAAAACAAGAATTAAAATTAAATAGAATAATTGGTAAAATTGACGCGCCTTTTGTCGACTCCGAAATTGAAATCGAGCGAGGAAAAAAATGACGATTCGGCAAAGTGTAAATAATCTTTAATTATTCGAACGCGCGTTTAATTCAATTATCTTGCTTTTATTCGGTCGATAAATCGCGAGAGTTAAACGCACCCAGTACAACTTGCGACAGTCGCGAGCCTGAGCTTTTTTTCGCCTCAATTTCGTACTTTATATAAATTTATATTCTGGTCGGATTTAGTCCGATTTGTGGAAAATTTTCTCGACACGAATTTACCAAAATTATGTGACAAATTGAAAATTATTTTATAGAGCGAGTATCAAAATATATGAGTTTTTGAATCCCTGAGTCCATTTCTGGCGCCATGTTTACTTCAAACTTGAGTTTACCGTCTAGAAAGAAAAGCAGGGTTCAAAATTGAAAAGTAGTCGTATAGAAATGTTCTATTTTTTCATTTTTTTCAGTTGAACCGTCCATCTTCAAGGATCAGTTTTGCGAAATACCCATTCAAGAATGTGAAAAAACATGGATTTAGAAGCCTCACTAGACAAAGTTGAAAAATTTTTAATTTTGGTTTCACCCAGCCCCCTCCACTGGCGATGAATAACTTTTACGACCTGGATCATTCCATGTCAACTCGACCAGGTTTTGACTTTGGGTCTTTCGATTTCGTTTAATTTTTTTTACGAGTTCCCTTCGATGGTCTAATGAAGGAATCGTCGTCATTTCGATCCTAATCCTTCAGGGGGCAGAGGGTGTCCCTTGTAATTTTCGTATAATTGGGATTTTTTGCGAAATGACAAAAATTTGAGGGCGCATATCTCAAGATCGGTTGGGTTCAAGATGAATCTGTTCATGCGGTTTTGTAGAAAATTGAGAAAAAATTCAAAATTGATAATCACTTTTTGAAAAGTTCAAAGTTGAACTTTTGTGATGAAAGCTTAACTTTCATGATAAGTACAAAACATGAGAGCCCCCATTTAAAAATCTGAAAAAATTATCATGAAAAGAACTTTTTATGTGTTTTTTAACTAATTACTTTTCATTTCAAAATGGGATCTTAATACTCCTGGGAGGCACAGAGGTCTTAAATTTTGGTCAAAATTCAAAAAAATGGAAAAAGTGAAGTAATACATCGATTTCTACTAATTTGAAGGCGCTGAGTTCGAATATGTGCTTAGTTGTTTCATCCGACCCCTCTGCCCCCCCCCCATCAGCCCCCTGATGAGGTCAAAATTTAAAAAAATGAAAAATAACGGGTGACGTGTCGTTTGTTAGGTTTTTGAGGGCGCTGAGTTTGAATATTTGCTTATTTTTGGGATTCGACCCTTTAGTGCCCCCCTAGCCCCCAATTTTGAGAAAACATATGCAAAAAAATGGAAATAGCATGTGTCATATCGATTATTACTAAGTCGAGGGTGCTGAGCTCGATTATCTACTAACTTTCTCCACCGTGCCCCACCCTGACTCCCAAATTACTAAAAAAATTAAAAAATCAATGTTTTTTTTTTCAAAAATGGGGGCTAGGGGTGCATTAAAGGGTCGAATCCCAAAAACAAGCAAATAGGTACTCATCGTTTCATCAGAATGAAGTTTTCGATCTAAAGAAATATTGAAAAATAACTTCGAAATTGGTTGCATGAATAAGGAATTATTTTTAAAATCCACTCAGTTCGTGGAAATAAAGATGCATTCATCAAATTTTCCTCATTTAGTCATAAATTTTATTAATTTTTTTGAATACCTAATTCAACAGAACAGATCAGATCAGAAGAAAACAACTTGTACAAAACCAGAACAGAACAAAAAAATCATATTCCCTTGAACTAAACACTAAAAATGATTCATTCATTTTAAAAATTATCTGTTCCGGACAGAGAAGAACAAAATGACATTCTGTTCCACCAGTTAGTCAGGTCTCAATCGTACAAAAAAAGGCTTCCGCGCAAAATTCCTGTTAAAATTGATTTTATGATTGATTCTTCTACTGGACACTAAAAAAAAAGAAATTAGTCCCGTATGCCCTTTTCTACCCCTCTCCCTTTCCCCAGGGTCCACCCTTCAACATTTCAAACGCGTGTATTGCCTTATCTATGGGTCGTAATGAAAACATTTTCAAACAAAAATTGTTCCTCGGCACCTAATATACATTTTCATTTCTCATCAAAATCCATTTTGGAGCAACTCTTGCCCCCCCCCCCAATTTGAAAATAAAACAGTTTTCAAAAAACTTCAAAATCACGTTTCCTTCATTTTAAGCGAAAAGTTTCAGAGATACAGCAAAATTTGTATCCACAAAAAGTATTCAGAATTGAATTTCCTTTCCAATGAGCTTTATAACGACCATTTTCACCAACTTTTCCTGACAGGGTGGATCTCTCCCCCTCCCCCTTATCACAAAAGTTGAACCCACGAAACAAAATTGAACGATTTTTGTTCTCGATATCTAATGCATAATTTCATTTATTATCGTAATTCATTTTGGAGCAAATTTTGTTCGTGGGTTCAACTTTTGTGAAAACGAGGAAGGGGAGAGGTCCACTCAGTCGGAAAAAGTTGATGAAAATAGTCGTGATAGAGCTCATTGGGAAGAAAATTCAATTCTGAATACTTTTTGCGATTACAAATTTTGTCGTATCTCCGAAACTAGTTGTTTAAAATGAAGAAAACGCGATTTTGAGGGTTTCTCAAAAACATGTTTTGTTTCCAAATTTGGGGAGCAGGAGTGGCTCCAAAATGGATATTGATGAGAAATAAAAATGTACATTAGGTGCTGAGGAACAACTTTTGTTCGAAAATTTTTTGATCACGACCCACAGATAAGGCGATACACACGTTTGAATTTTGTTTAAAATTTTTCTACGGAAACCGGTTGCATCATCTACGCAAGGAAGAAAGGAGTATTCTCGAGAAAATTTATAGCATATAAAAACTGGAATAAAAAATCAAGAAAATAACAAAATTTTTCATTTTTTAAATTCAGTAGACATTCTGGTTCGAAAAAATCACGCCTGGAATACTTTTTTATTAGCTCAATTACTTATTTAAAGTATTTATACTTCACCTTGTTACAGAAAGAAAAAAAAATCGAGCAAAGGACCATTTTCTGAGCTTCATAACTTTTATTTTCGCTTTTTTCTCACTTTCTCATTTTCGAAAGAATTTTTGAAAAATAATTTTTTTTTCGATATTCACTATTTTTTATACTTTTACTATCATACACTGAGAGAAAAAAGTGTGGTGATATTGACTACAAAATTGTGGCAAACCTTATCCAGTCCGAGCTTGTGGCACTTTTCACCACAATTGTGGTACTTTTTATTTCAATTACCACAACTGTGGTAGCCTACCACAACTGTGGTACTTCATATTTTGATTACCACAGTTGTAGTATTTGAAATTCACTTGCCACAACTGTGGTAGTTTTGCTACAGTTAATGGTAATTATGGCGTGCAATAATAAAATTAAAATTGTTTTTTAAAAATAAAATTCAATACTGGCATGCTTTATCCAATGATTATTCAGTTCAGGACACACATTATCATGATCTCATGTCCTAATCAATTTATTCTACTCTCACAAATTTTTTGCCCTATGTGGGATTCGAACCTGGGACCCTACACCTATAATTCCCTAAACTATGTCTGCCTAACCATTACGCCACCGGGTGCGTATATAAAATAGGGAAATTAATTAATATATTATGTATTTTTGGTAAAATTCAATTATGATTTGATGGAATTACATGTTATAATTGATTTATAATAAAAATGATTGAATTTTGAAACAAAGGAGGTTTAGAAAGATGCATTAAAATGTTATGTTCACATACTTATTCAGCTCAAAATTTTACACCATGTTCATCCAATTTTTCTAATAATGTTCTGATTTCCGAATTCAATTAATTTACTATGCACAGGGATTAAAAAAGTATTTGTTTAAAGTTATCACATCATTTCACCACTTTTAAATTTGTTCTAAATCATTTTTCTCTCTACACAGCTTTATATTGATAATACCACACTTATAGTAACACATTTTAATGTGTACCACAATTTGTAGTATAATTAACCACAGCTGTAGTATATTTAACCACAGCTGTAGTACATTTAACTACAGCTGTAGCACAATTAACCACAATTGTGGTACTATTGGCTATAAAACTGTGGTTCTTTTGCTATGTGGTAATTTTTACCATCAGAATGGCGAAAAATACCACATTTATCGCTAAAACTGATAGAAATGCAATAATTTGTGGTAAATAATACCACAATTTTTTCTCAGTGTACCATTTCTATTTTCCTTCAATTTTTTTCTACCGAAACTGGATGGAAATTTTTGCAGCTCACTTTTCAAGCAAACACTCTAATATACGACCGAAGAATAATTCCTATTTCGATCACGTTACAATGTGGCTACTTAAAATCAACGTTGCGGGGTTATTACACGACGAATAAATTCGTTGTTTTTTTCTCGCTCTCTTCGCAGTCTGCTCCGCAACGTTTCCATTCGCTATTAATTCTTTTCCATGGCCGCATGCAAATGGTGCCGAGCCGTATTTTAATATAATTTTCTATTTGCAAAATTACTATTTTATTACGACTTTTGCAGACTCGGACGCGTTTATTTTTCATCAGCCCATTTAATAATCATCCTCGCCCATTTTTTTTCCTCCCCGAACGTTTTTATGGCCTAATTTTATTCGGGCTATAAATTTGTTTATTTTTGTAATGAATTTTTTTCTCTCCTTTGCAACGGTCGGGACGGCGATGCAGCGTCGCGTTATTAAACTGCAATATCATAGCGCCGAGACGGATATCGTTTATCGGAATAAATGAATTTATGACATATTAAACGCGCCGACTCGTAGAAATGGCGAAATGGTCCGAGGAAGTGTTTTCTTCGTTTTTATTCGCGCAGCGTAACAGTTTTTAAATATATCTCGCGATGGGGAAAATATCGTTCGAAGATTGTCGTCATTGTGTAATTATATGTAAGACGAAAAAAAAAGAGAACATCTCGCAGACAACGGTTCACCTTGGACCTTTGTTTGTGTTTTTCTGGGTCGAATCGTCCGACAAAACGTCTCGATGTTGGAGAAATTCGTTTTTAAATTTATATCCGATCGTTGCGTTGCCGAGTTTTCCCATTCAAGGGTATATGAAATGAGAGAGAAAAAAGCATCGAGTTACGATGTTGTTTTAGTCGAATATCTTCAATTTATTATATGCTTCGCAATGAAGACAGATTTTCAAAGATATTTCCGATTTATTGCGAAGAGGAATCGTAAAAAATTGCGGGTTATTTGATGAAGAATTTTTTTTCAAGCATGAAACTTACTGTGCTACACTGAACTTTTATTTTGAAGATAGGCATTGTGTATTCAATCGCATTCGTTCGTCAGTAAAAATTGATATTTCGCATAAAAAACAAGATTAATTCAAAAATTACACAGGGCGACAAAAAATTTTTTTTGCTCTGTGTCTGGGTTCTCATGCCGAAATTCTGTTTCTAGACATCAAAATACATCACCTTGCTCAATCCTGGCTTCCAAAGTTTACTTTGGAGGTTTGGGGGATGGGGGGGCAAAAAACTGATTTTTCGAGGTCAATAAGCCTGAGCATTAAAAAAAATTAAATTTTTTTTTTTTTAGACTAATCTTGTAGGAAATTTTACGACGAATCCAATGCCGCAAACCGCAGACCTCCGTCTCTTTTTTAAAAAAAGTTACAGCTCATTGTTTCCAAAATTTTGTGAAAAAATCGCGTTTTTTTGTTTTTTTTTCGCAAAGAAGTGAAATTTGAGAGAAAAGTAAGGATTTTAAGGCCATAATGACCATGGTGAGAGTTTTAGGAAATTTCACTGCGAATCGAATGCCGCAAACCGCGGACCTCTATCTCTTATTGAAAAAAGTTACAGCTCATTCTTTACAAAATTCTGTTAAAAAATCACATTTTTTTTGCCTTTTTCGCGAAAAAGTGAAATTTGAGAGAAAACTAAGGGTTTTAAGGCCATTATGACCACGGTGAAAGTTGTAGAGAATTAAATTTCCTATCGAATAGACCCTGGATGATTTTTCTGGGAGGCATAGTTTTCAAAATATTTTCGAATAACAGGGAACAGTATTACAGACAACTTTCAAAAAAGAAAGTAACGAATAAATTTTTGGCTGGCAAAGGTTTTATTGAATAAAAATTGTTGAAGGTGGTCCACTAACTAACCTTAATGACATACCACGAACCAATACCAATTTTTTAGCCCCTCTCCCCCTCTCAAAAGCAACTAAATTTTCCGAAAATTATATGTAAGTTTTAAATTCACTAAAAAATGGAGAACAATCTGGTGAGTGGCAACACTGTGTCGCGTCTGACCATAATGGCCTTAAAACCCTTAGTTTTCCCTCAAATTTCACTTTTTCGCGAAAAAGGAAAAATAAATGTGATTTTTTCACAGAATTTTGTAAAGAATGAGCTGTAACTTTTTTCAAAAAGAGACAGAGGTCCGCGGTTTGCGGCATTCGATTCGCCGTGAAATTTCCTAAAACTCTCACCATGGTCATTATGGCCTTAAAATCCTTACTTTTCTCTCAAAATTCACTTCTTTGCGAAAAAAAAAACAAAAAAATGAGATTTTTTCACAAAATTTTGGAAAGAATGAGCTGTAACATTTTTTTAAAAAAGAGACGGAGGTCTGCGGTTTGCGGCATTGGATTCGTCGTGAAATTTCCGACAACATTAGTCCAAAAAAAAATCATTTTTTTTGTAATGCTCAGGTTTATTGACCTCGAAAAATCAGTTTTTTGCCCCCCCCCCAAAGCAAACTTCGGTCAAAAAAAATATTTTTTCCTTTATTAGTTACATAAAAGCAACCCAAATTTGGCAACGAGAACCCAAAAACAAAATTCGGGTCACCCTGTGTTATCAATCTCGATTTCATCTTTTTTGTGAAAAAATTTTAAAAAAATGAAAAATTGAATGAAAAATGTAATGCCGAGCTTTGAACATGAAAAATAAACACATCCAACAAAAAATTACTTTATATACCTTTGGAAAATATGTTTTTGATTTTTTTTTTTCAGGTATTCTCAAAATTGACTCCTGGAAAAATAATACGAAAATTCATTTTTAGGACATTAAAAAATGTTGAAAAAATAAGAAAAGAATGTTAAAAAATGCGTAGATTTAGATTCATTGACATTTCACTAAAAAGTTATGAAATTTTGTCTCTTATTGTCTCATCTCTAAATTGTACCTTTGAAAATAGCCATAATCTATGGTTTTTACTTTAAAGAGGAAAGTGCGTTAAATTTTCCTATTATTTTTATTAAAAATTTTCGAAAAATGTTCAAATTCCAGTTTTAAAATTCAGTCGAGTTGAAAGGAAATGGAAATTATTGAATGTATATTACATTATTCAAAATTTACGAACAAAAAAACGTTTTATACGCTTTGCCAATTTGAGAGAGCCAGGGGGTGTGAAATTTTCAGTAAAACGTTTCGAAGTGTTGACACAACTTTCAAACTACTCCCGACTAACTTTCTGATAAACCAACCAGAAAATAACTCGGCGGTTGAAACGTTGAGAAATAAAGTAGACTCAATAAGAAAACAATCCACCTTCACGATTAATTTCCTCTAAACATCGTCTGGGGTAAAATTTGCGATAATTCGGGCCGAAGTCGAAGCTAGGAAACGTATCGAGGTATTAGGAGAGCGTTAGAACAAATTACACGAGATTAAAAATCGTATAATGAGCGTCGTATAATCGAGTACCAACATTATTAGAGGAAAATTTCCAACGGTGCAGCGTCGATTGTGAAATATAATCGAAATAAAGGCTGCGTTTAATTATGCAGCAGCCACAATCATCATTTTAAAGCATCCAGAAGCCTGGTACGTGGTCTAGCCGTAACATCGTCCATTACCACAATTCCATACTGGCGTAATCACGATAACGTTCGGTTTTCGGTAATTAGCTGGATCAAAATAATACATTAGGCATCGAAGTACACTAATCAAAGTTACGCGCATTATGTGTTTATGGGCAAAAATTCATTCCCTCGATTCCTCTTATATTGGGAATATCTAAGGAAACCTGAGGCATGATGCACTACCCTTGATCAAATGGTCTGCCAAATTCATTCAAGTTGGTAAAATCGTTTGATTTTTGCAACAAATTGAAGTTACAATATTTTCCTTTCATTTCACGGTAGAAATCCTTTTTTTGTGTAATACTTCAACCCTACCGATTTTCTTTAAAAAAAATTTTTCACATAATCACGATCATTTCCCTTTAAACCCTCAAGAAGGCTATGAGGTGGGCCTCGTAATTTTTATGCAATTGCGATTTTTTGCCAAATTACTCAACTTTGAAAGCTCATATCTCGAGATCGGTTGTACTTGAGGAAAACCTTCTTGAGTGGTTCGAAAGAAAATTGATAGGAAATTAAAAGACGATAATGAATTTTGAAAATCTCGAAGTTGAACTTTATTGGTGGTGAAAGCTCAACTTTCATAATGAGAACAAAAGACGAAAGCTACCATTTAAATACCATTTAAAAATCTGAAAAAACTACTCTCTCATTTTGAATCAGTGAAAAATCACTGATAAACAGTCAGAATTGCAGCATAGGAAAAATCAGTGAAATTCACTGATTTTCAGCGATTTTTCACTGATTATTCAAAGAATTTCACAATTTTTTCAGTGAATTCCACTGATTTCCAGTAATTTTCTCCCTTTGATTTGCTTTCAGTGAAAAAATTTTCACTGATTTATTACTGTGCTGCAATTCTGACTGTTTTTCAGTGATTTTTGATAAATTTCACTGATTCAAAAATGAGAGGGTACAGTAAGCGGCCCTTTTTACCCTTTTTTCAACCAACAAATTTTCAAGATGGGATATCTACACCCCTGGGGGTACAGGGATCCATAATTTTGAGCAAAATTCAAAAAAATCGAAAAAGTAATGTAACACATAGATTTTTACTAATCCGAAGACGCTGAATTCGAATATCTTTAAATTTGAATCAGTTGAATTTGTAAAAATTCTGTCTTTTTTAGTCAGTAAAATAATTTTCATTGAAAACTTATGATTTTTCACCGATTTTTCGGTCAAAAATTACTAATTTCTCGTCAATGACCCATTTATCAGAAAAAATCAGCAATTTTGACTAAAAAAAATCATTAAAGCTCGTCATTTTTCAGTTTTTTTTTCACTCCAATCTATAGGTATATATTATTTGCCTACTGAGAATACCCCAACTACTCCAGCCCCGTTGAAATAACAGGTCACTTCATTTTTTCATTGAATTTTGAGACCCCCCCATATTCTCTCAAAATCGGAGCCCCCCCCCCCCCCCACACACGATTTCTAGAGACGCCTATGAGTACAATAGGGTGGACCGAAAAACCAAACATTTTTATTTTTGAAAAGTTACCTCCTGCAAAAGTTGTTGGCTGGATAGACTAGGGAAATAAAATGAAAAGTTTCAAAATCGATTCATATCTTCCGATCGCGCAAGAGCCTTCAATTCTTCAAAATTTGCCAAAAATTCAAAACTTCAAAAATTTCGAAAAAATTTAAGAGCTGCTTTAGTGACTTTCTAGACCAAAAAGCACATTTTTTTGAACAAATCGGTGTTTTATAACTTTTTTCAATTTTTTTTCAGAGGTGAAATCTAAAAAAGGTGAATATTTTTTTGCACGTCAGAATAGGGCGTCATCGCGACAAGCATTTGCATGTCCAAATGAGGTGAAGAAACGACGAGCAATCACACAGTTTCGCACCAGATTACAGCACGATGATAAAGTGTTCAGGAATGTCGGGGGGAGGGGGGCATGTATTACGAGAAAAGCGGTTAACACGCCAAAATAATATTTTACCCGACGAAACATTATTAGTTCAATTTTTTCAGATAATTTATCAATGTGTCCAACAAAATCTCATAATCAAAAAGCAGAATTTTAGCAGGATTTTTATGCGAATTCTGTGAAAAAAAAATTCCCAAGCTTTTCAAACATCATACCGTAGGGAGAGGGGGAGGGAGCGAGGAAATAAGAAATTTTGCCCCAGGACAAATTTTATAAAAAAAAGTTGAATCCAGTTCTAGATACCTAATCTCAATTTTTTTTCAAATCACAATAAAACGAAGGCTGTAATTCGAAGTACTTTTTCACAGTCGCATAGTCAAAACAGGTAGTCAATGACACAGTTTGAAAAACATCCATAATTTTATACTTGAAAAAAAGGTTTTTCAAGCAATTCTGGGTTCATAACAATTTAATTTTTCAAATCTTCTGCATATGTCCATCTTACCCCCTCAATCTACTGTTTTTTGTTGTTATCAATACTTATTCGTTTTTTTGTGAAGGAGAAAATGAAGCTACTTTAGGCGAAATTTCGCAGTTTTAACAAACTTTCTGACTGTTTTGAAGTGAAAATACCAAAGTTCCTTGACTTTTCCAGATTTTCAAAAAAATTATCCTATCAATAATCACTAAAATTGAATTTTTAGTTCAGAAATTTTTTATCTGGAAATATGATGAAAATCGAATTTGAAAAAAGGAGAATTTGATCTCTGATAATAAATTTTGATTCCTTTGCCCATTTTTTTGTCACTGAAATTTTTTTTGTTGCTCAAATAGCATTTTTGGAGCTAAAAAGTGATGTCGTGAATTGAATTTTATTGTTGTTCAAACTAATATAATGTAGTGATTTTTTTTAAATTTGTCGTGCAATAAATTATTTCGTCGTTCGAAAAATGTGAATTCATTATGCAGTCGTGGTAAACCCTTTCTCGTCATTAAAAGATCCTACACTCGTCGTGATGACACCCTTTTTCGCCGTTGCTTAAAATCGCACCCTTCAAAAAAATTTATAAAACATGGATTTTTGCTTTAAATAGTCCCTAAATAAACTCTAAAATTGATTTCAATAATTTTTTTTTAAATTCTGAAAATTTAGAATTTTTGGCAATTTTCGAAGAATTGAAGGCTCTTACGCGATTGAAAAATATGAATCGATTTTGAAATTTTTATTTTTTTAGTTTATCCAGCCGAAAAATTTCGCCGGGGTAACTTTTCATAATCAAATTTTTTGATTTTTCGGCCCACCCTAGAGAACAACCGATCTCGAGATGAGCTCTCAAAGTTGAGTAATTTGGCAAAAAAATCGCAATTGCATAAAAATTACGAGGCTCGCCTCACAGTCCCCTTGACTTGAGGGTTAGATGGGAAATGATCTTGGTTAATGTGAAAACCCCATCAAGGGGAGCTCGTAAAAAATTGAGCAAAATCGGTAGACCCGGCTTCATTTTTAGTTCGAGTTGGTATGGAATAGGCCATTTTCAATTCTCAACCAGCCCCACCAGCACCAGAAAAAATATAGGGGAAATTATTCACCAAATACACCATTCGATTTCAAAAAAATTTACTTTAATATTTTTTTGAAACTCAAAACAAAAATATTTCACGAAAACCACAGTTTGAAAATTTCACGAAAATAATACAAAATCACATTATTGATCAGAATTTTTTTTTCAACCACATCACATACGAAAATATGTCGATTTGCATCCTGCCCCAGGTTCCCTTCCATAAAGTTAAAAGTTGAAGAAAAAAGCGCCTGTAAAATATTTCAAACCAATACAAAATGTTATTCTCTGAATTTTTATTTGGCATTGGGTTTTATATCTTAAGTTATACTGCATATAACTAGGGGCAAAACGAATCTCATGAGATTGGCGAATATTTCGGTGGTTATTTCGCAAGTATGAAATACGCCAAAGTATAAGCGGATACTTACGAGAGGAGGAAAAAGTGAAGTGGAATAAGGGGAACCCTTTCCTCGATTATTTATATTATCGCATTTGTATTATCAAATTGAACAAATTTCGAATCGTTTCTGAGTTATATAGGCATTTTCTCTTCCATTTCGCTCACACAAGTGTAAAAAAATCTCTATGTTCGAGATTCTTAAGAAATTCTCTCTCTCATTCTAGTATGTTATTTCACATTCGTGTTTTTTTTTCCTTTTCAGTCCTTTTTGCCTCTTTTTAACAACATTCACGACACAACGATACATTCCCTTAAGACGTTCCCCTGCCCCCCAGCCCACGCCTCATTGACGACAGGGGCATGGCATGGCAGTGTTTCAACTAGCAGCAGCGTTCGTGTATTACTCTTATTAAGGGCTTTATTCGCCGGTCTTTTGTTTTCATTCGGCGTTTTATATTCGTGATCGGAATTCCAACTCGGCAACAAGGTTTCGAGTTTCTCCTAAACTAACTCGGATACGTATATTGCGGCGGCGGCGGCGTCAGAAAAATTAATGCATTCGAAACACAGAATGAGAAGAGTTCTTAGAATAGTGATTTTTTTCCCTCGTACTGGATCAAATTTCCAATTGCCGCCTTGGCTTTCGCTAACATTAATTTTTGAATTACGATATCTGAATTTTCAACGAGCATCTATACATTTTCGACGCTGTTGTGTTGCAATACGAGTACAACGCTTCTTTATTTTTCACATCGACGCACAGCGCGCGGTTTCCTTCGTCGTGTCTGCTTCGGCTGCAGCGTTCGAGCCGCCGAAAGTGATAAATTATTTTATTTCGATGCTCCGGGGAAATATACCGACGATTTTCATTCATCGCGTTATTGTTAATATTATTTATCCCGGTACTCGTTCTAGGCACAAGTGACGCGAATAAGGTTAACGACAATTCCGCCAAAGTTTTCCTCTATACGCTATTGCTGCTTCTGCGATGACTGCGGTAACGTTACAGAGTACACGTGCGAAACGGATGTGAATAATATCCATATTTGTGGTGAAATAGTACCCCGAAGTATAAGATACATTGTTCGTATGTGCTGCGTGTCGAACGAATGTGCGAATGAAAGAAATTTAGAGGTTTGAGTGTGTACTTAGTTTGTACATAGATTGATGTAGATCTACCCGACGCCGACGTGAAAATTGTTTTTTCAAAATTTTAAAAGTTACGAGATTGAAATGTTTCGCTGATCTTGCAGAACAAAGGAAGATAGAATGATGGTGAAGAGGAAATGGAGAGGGCAAATGGAGGGGATGATCACAAAAAATTGAAAACTTGTGAAGAGTACGAAGTTGGCAAAAAAAATTTCCTAATTGTTGGTTGATTATTTACCAAAAAAAAGTTCAACATGAAATGAAAATGAATTGAAAATTGCAAAATTTGAATGAAAAAAGAGGAAAAAAAACCAGGCAATTAAAAATTTTTCCTCGAATTTGGTCAGTTTTCGACCAATTTTTTAGAAGATGATGTGGTACATATGTGTTACCTACTGAAGGGGTAAATTGAAAAAGAAATTGATACTGTCGCATTTCACTATGACAAGTACCAACTACCCACTTGCTCTCTATTAGCCAGGTAGAACATGACTTTTGAACCTATCTCAGGACTTATACGCTCATTGAAAGGGCACACAAAAAGGCTCTACACATACAACAATTCTTGTATAGCTCCTTGTACGTCGAATAATAAGAAAAGTAAAAAAAAAAAAAAAAAAAAAAATAGAAATAAATGAAGATGAAATCAAAATAGAATTTTTACCAACCTGGAAATATCTAGGCAAGGTCATTACTACAAAAGTAGGAGTAGTATATGGGACACTTTGGAGCATGGCAGTTAGTGAGTCAGTCAGTCGTCTAGTCATATGCCTGACTGACTGTGGTACCCTGAAGTGACCCAGATGGCCACACACCCAGGGATGCAGGTAACACTGGTTGTGATTACAAAATGCTAGGAGAGAAACTGGACAAGGCAATGGCCACAGTACCTGACAATTTAGTGTGATGAATTGCTCATTGCAGGTACCGAGGCTACGAGCATGTCATATACAGAATTTGCTATACACGAGAAGCTCACAAATTTGGTTAAGCCAGTATCTACTTGGGTGGTTGAATCCACCAACTGCAGTGGTGAGAGTCAGACCTCACGTATGCACTCACATATGCATTCGTATACACGAGAACCAAGTCACCACACACAACGTATAAAATACCTGAGTATGAAACACCATAAATACGTAATTAAAAAAGGTTCAAAAAATTTCCTTTCTCCCTCCCTCCGTACTACATACCCTTCCATACCAAAAAAGGTAATTAAAACTAATTTAAAATTTTTTAAAAATAATAATAATAAAAAATATAAAAAGTTTTGAAAATATTGTTTTCAAATTGGAGTTACAGGGGGTGGGTGGGTGATTCATCTCCAATACCCTTCTTCCTTACCCAACCTTGTATGAGTGTAATTTCTATACCCCCACCCCCACTGACTCCATAAAAAAAGAAAAATGATTTCTTACATTGGAAAATCTGGTTCAATGTGTCAAAAAATAGCAATAAATATCTTTGTCAATAATTATACATATAGCTGTGTAATGGCTCGATTATAATCACAGTGCACCACAGTCTCTAAGCTGGTGGCGGCTATGACACAGTTAACGGCACATATATATTCAATATATTGTTGAAAAATTTCTCAATTAGTGGACCATCTAGTTCATTACCTAAATGATTTTTTTGTAGGGATTTAGCCTTCAGATTTTAATTTATTCAGCGGTATAAAAAAAGAAAACCATATTGATATTTTACCACATTCACCAAATCTTTCAAGTTTTTAATGAGGTTTTAATAGTTATGACAAATCTATTTGACACACACACAACCACTAGAACATTTTTCCAAATGAAATTGTTTTGTGCATAATGCAATTTTCAATTACAGAAAAATGGCTCAGTAAAATTACAACAATCAAATGTGATCTATATTTCAATAAAGATAAGAAACAAATAAAAATGCACGTTGAATACTAAAAAATAGCTATGTGACATAATGTGATAACCCATCATGCAATTTTTTTTTCAAGTTGCATTCAGTTGCAAAATAAACCTCGAAAAACGAGCATTTTCTGCAACTT
This sequence comes from Pseudococcus viburni, assembly GCA_033439095.1. Taxonomy (NCBI): domain Eukaryota; kingdom Metazoa; phylum Arthropoda; class Insecta; order Hemiptera; family Pseudococcidae; genus Pseudococcus; species Pseudococcus viburni. The sequence goes on from JAVBJF010000031.1 coordinate 1,096,014, forward strand.
TGACGTCCCTTTTGCAATTTGTCCCATCTCTGTTGCATTTTGTCGCAAAATTTTTTTGAACATTTTTTAACAGAGTTGAGAATGTGACAGAATGCAACCGAATGCGATAAAATGCAACCAAGTGCAACAAAATGCAACCGAATGCGACAAAATGCAACCCAATATCCCATTACACTAAAATCCGAAGCACCCAATTTTATTTCTTAGGCATCGAAAGAAAAATCACTGGTTGCCAAATTCCATGAAAAATGAAAAAAATTCAACTGGGTAGGTAATTAAGTAGGAATTCAACGCCAATCGGAAGTCAGAACAAATGACAAACGGTTGGTTAGCAATATCAATAGTTTTATTTAACCTCAAACTCGTAACCTTTTTTATTGTATACAGGCAAAGTCGTAACGTTTTGGCAAACTCGTAACTTTTTAGGGTTACGACTTTGCCAAGTACCTCTCAGATGATTCTACTACCCTAATAACACATTTCTAGATGGTTTTTAGCAGGGTTGCGAGTTTGCCGTTTATACACTTCTCAAAATTGCCCAAACTTCGAACACGCGAAAAAAATATAAAATATGAATTTTTTGGAGTGTATATTGGTAAATTAGGTAGAAAACAATGGTGGAAACACTGAGAGAAGGCGTTGGGAACCCCTCGACGTGATAGACGCGAACTACAGGCATGGTGCGGGTTTGCTGTTTATACAAAAGGTTACGACTTTGCCTGTAAACAATTATACATATATTTTTTCGAATGACTGTTGATGTTATCTATTTGTATAAAATTGTTTTTATTATCATTTATTATCTTAGCATATTTAGACTCGTGAAGAACTCGTGGTTCATGTCTCATCATAAATAAAGTCTGTCACAAATGGTTGCATTCAGTTGCAATTTTTTTAAAACATTTTGCGACATAATGCAACCATGGTTGCATTCAGTTGCAAATGGTTGCATTCTGTCGCAAAATGTTTAAAAAAAATTACAACTGAATGCAACCAAAAATGCAATTTGTCCCATGTTGCATTTGGTTGCAAAACTTTTAAAAATTGCACGACGGGAACAATCACCCTCTTAAGGGGGGGAAGGAATCTAAAAATTGCCTTTGGTTATTGATAAAGAAACATCTGCCAAATACGTCGACAGTCAATTTATCAGATAACAATTATCGCTTTTATGTAAAAGTATTGGGATAACATCTTCGATCTCATTTGGAACTACCACGAGTTGAAATAGTTTTAAGATACCTTATATCTCTCAATTCAAGTAAAATATGTTTTTTAAAGGATAATTTCTGAGTGAAGTGCATACTGAGATTTTCCTTTTACATATAGTTGATTCCAAGGTACTATGATATTACATACTGCAATTTTTCAGATTGCTAATATTCTTTTAAAGCTAGCTCCAAACTATGTATATTTCACGATTCACTATTACTTTTGCTAAAAAAGTGATAAATAGCAAATCACCACAAATCACCCTCTACAGACTATGCGAATTTAGTTCATATTTTCCTATTTCTTTGTAGCAGTGACTTTAAACACTATGAAAAAATTGCAAATTCCTTTGATTTTTTCGTCAAAAACCCACTTGGTCGAGCAATTGGATGGGAAATGTGAATCACAAAAAAAAAACTGATTTGCAAATAATAAAAATGTATGTGAATCAGTGCAAAATCTCTTCTACACACTATTTGTGTTTTGCATCAAGTTTGTGTTTTGTAGGTAATTCGCACATCAAACTACCTGAAACATGCATAGTCTGGAGCGAGTTTAAGGGTGAATATTTTTACCTCACTTTTAGGGGGATTTAAACAAAGTTTCCATTCACTGAACCATTGCTCTACCTTGTTGAGTCTGGCTTGGGGATTATTTCTTGCTGTGTGTGAATCATTATTTTAGCTTCATAAGCAGGTATAATCAGCAAACATAAATATTTCATTGTTACCCAGTTTTGGGATATTTTATCTGTACAGAATGAAGAGTTTAGGGCTTAATCATCTTGAGGAATGCCTTGATTAATATTTTGAGATCAAGAATTTTCATCGTCAATGACTACACGGAATTTTTAGTTTTCCAAAAATGGTGCAAATATTCTGCAAAGAAAATAAAAAATTTCTAGTGTTACTAGTGAAGTAGTTTGCTATGCTATAAGGTATCAAATGCTTTTTTGACGTTGATGAAGGCTGCTAATGTGTAGTCTTTTTTTCCAAAACCGCAATTTCTTATTATTTGGGTGATATGATGGAGTTGTTGAATTGTATTTATTTTTATTCGAAAGCCAAATTGAAATGAAAGTAGAACAATCTTGTTATAATTTACTATTGAAAGTACCTAACCTACAACGATGCTGAAATATGAACCTTACACAGAGGTGTGATTTTTGTAAAATGATATGTACATTTTGAAACTGGTACAATGGTTTCAATCAGTTTTCAAAAATTCCTGAAAAAATAGAGGAAAAATAGTAGAAAATTAGTAGAAAATTAGTGGTGTGATGGTTGATAATTTCTAACCAATTTATTGATTTTAAACCGGCCACTATTTTTGCTCAATATTACTGTTGAACGAGCAATAAATTTAACAAGATTTTACTAGGATTTGTTACTGAAGCCTCCCCCCCCCCCCCCCAAAAAAAATAACTCGATCACTCTCACTCAATAATCTTTTTTTCGACGTTTTTAGCTTTAAAACTCACCTTCTCAAAGAACTGACAGCAAACCAGCAAAAATTCCCAGTGAAATTCACGCTGCGTCAGACGCTGTGGGGCTGAGCTTGTCAAATCTAAAACTACGAGCTCGTGGCCGACCGCTGATTGTACACATAACCGTATTAAAAACTTTTCTACAGCGATTTCTGCTTTCGCTCATTTTATGAAAATTACATACTCGACGACAAACTTTTGGCCGCGTAACAAACCCCTCATCGATAAAATTTCTCGTCCAATGTCGAATCGCACTTCGTACGTATTTCGCGAATCGAACGCGTAGAAGGGAAAATAATATCAATAAAGAATATGACATATCGTCAATTACAACGTAGTTTCGTGTTTCATTCGTGTTTAGCCAATAAACATCTCGATATAGGATTGATTTCCATTCGGATGGAAGCCAAACGATTTCGATTATTTTTTGTCGTTTTTTAAAATATATACGATCAGTTACGCAACGACAATATTATTGCGTCGAGTATTTTTTTTCTTCTACGAGGCTCGTACTAGGCGAACGATAAAATCGAATAAAACGAACAAACTTTTCGCCAGATTAAAACAGTAAATATGTTTGGAGAAATTGCGAAAATGTTGAACCGTTTTGTAAAACTTTAAGAAAACGCCGGACGAGGTTGTTAAAGGCGAGCGAAGAAACGAAACGAAAAAAAAAGAGAAAATAAAACAATACCATTTCGGGATAGATTTTCCTTCAACTCGGGTATAATATAAATTCACCTTTCATAATGTCACTTTCAACTTTATGAAGACGAATCACAGTTGAATGTTTTAAGGAAACGATTCGCATATACGAGGTTATTTTTCAAGCAAAGCAATTTGTTTGCTAGCTATTCATCAAATTACTAGCGAAAAAGAGGTAGACTAAGTATTAACTTTTTGAATGTCAACAACGGTAAAAGTGTTGCCGAATCGACGCCTGGTATATTTTTCTCTATGCTAAAAGATACGTTTAGGCGTGTGCCATTCGCCTTGCCCACCTTTCTCCGTCTACCTCCGACGAATATATATTTCGCGTTGTCGAGCGTTGTAAATCAATTCGACGAATTCCATTCTTGGCGAATATACTTTTCGTACGTAAGAAGTATTTGAAAAATGAAAATAGTATAAAATAGCTCAATTTACAAATGTATACCTAATACCTTTCTCGAAGTATTTACAAAGATCGCGCCAAAAGCAGGGCTAGACGAGTAGACGAGTTGAAAAAACGGCTTATGTTCGCTTTATCCCCCTCCTCGTGTCTGTTTCTCTTTTGCTAATCCTAATGTAAAAGTTCGACAAACATGAAACTTCTTAAAAACCAATTTCTGAATTCATTTTTCATTTCACTCACGCGAATCGTATACGCCATCACATTGCGGTAAATATTCCAATAAGTTTCTTATTTAAATAAGAAATGGCTTTTCAAACAGCGCGCCTCTCCTGCTCTCGCATCGAATGGAATTCAAAAATCGTATGTAAATTACCAATCCCTCGGGGAGATGCTTTATTTATTATTTTTTTTCTGCTTCTATCGTACGCAGAAAGGTGTATAGTCGAATCGGCGCGGATACGAAATCGGATTTTTCGAGTACTGGTATTGTTCTCTAAGCTGAAATCCATCAATACGAGAAGTACTGTCAGTTTCATAAATGCGATCTGAATATTCGCCGGAGAATTTTCGATTAAGGATGGATGAGTGGGGTGGTGAAAATAAAAAGGGGAGCTGTAATTTTTATCGTGTAATTGATAACACAGGGCGACAAAAAATTTTTTTGCTCTGTGTCTGGGTTCTCATGCCGAAATTCTGTTTCTAGACATCAAAATACATCACCTTGCTCAATCCTGGCTTCCAAAGTTTTCTTTGGGGGTGGGGGGGCCAAAAAACTGATTTTTCGAGGTCAATAAGCCTGAGCATTACAAAAAAAATGAAAAAAATTTTTTTGGGCTAATCTTGTAGGAAATTTCACGGCGAATCCAATGCCGCAAACCGCAAACCTCCGTCTCTCTTTTTAAAAAAGTTACAGCTCATTCTTTCCAAAATTTTGTGAAAAAATCACATTTTTTGTGCCTTTCTCGCGAAAAAGTGAAATTTGAGAGAAAACTAACGGTTTTAAGGCCATTATGACCACGATGAAAGTTGTAGAGAATTAAATTTCCTATCGATTAGGCCCTGAATGATTGTTCTGGAAGGCATAGTTTTCAAGATATTTTCGAATAACAGGGAACAGTATTACAGACAACTTTCTAAAAAGAAAGTAACGAATCAATTTTTGGCTGGCAAAGGTTTCATTGCATAAAAATTGTTGAAGGTGGTCAACTAACTAACCTTAATGACATACCACGAACCAATACCAATTTTTTAGCCCCTCTCCCCCTCTCAAAAGCAAACACGCGCGAGCACTAAATTTTCCGAAAATTATATGTAAGTTTTAAATTCACTAAAAAATGGAGAACAATCTGGTAAGTGGCAACACTGTGTCGCGTCTGACCCTAAAGAAACAGCGGGAAAGAATTGTTGGTGGGGGGGGGGGTGTTAAAATTGGTATTGGGTCGTGGTACATCATCGATGGTCATAATGGCCTTAAAACCCTTAGTTTTCTCTCAATTTCACTTTTTCGCGAAAAAGGCACAAAAAATGTGATTTTTTCACAGAATTTTGTAAAGAATGAGCTGTAACTTTTTTAAAAAAAGAGACGGAGGTCTGCGGTTTGCGGCATTGGATTCGTCGTGAAATTTCCTACAAGATTGGTCCTATAAATTTTTTTCATTTTTTTTGTAATGCTCAGGCTTATTGACCTCGAAAAATCAGTTTTTTGCCCCCCCCACCCCCAAAGCAAAATTTGGTCAAAAAAATATTTTTTCCTTTATTAGTTACATAAAAGCAACCCAAATTTGGCAATGAGAACCCAAAAACAAAATTCATGTCGCCCTGTGTAATTCAAGAAAACGAAGGTATGTATAATATCAGCTGGATTGAATAAAAAAATTATTCTCGATTTTAACGAAAATTGCCGAAGTAGTTTATTTTCAGTGGAAATCCTCTTAAAAAATTTTGAGACCTGGAGCCAAAACAGGGCTGAGGCGGAAGCTTCTCATTTTCGAAAAAATTCACGAAATAATTGGTATAATTTAAACATGTTTTTTCAACTTTGAACTTTCATAACTTTAGTTCAGCTAACAAACGAATTTTCAAACATATCACATCATTTTAGAAAAATGAACGTAAATCTAGTTTTAACTGAGATCGGACAGAGTGCAAATATTTTCGTCATTCTAGTAAAGTGTCATTACATCAATTTCCTTCAAAAATTTATGATGAAACGATCATTTTATAATGAGTAAAGGAAAACAATCGCTTTTTGGGCGACCAGAAACGACAAGAAAATACTATTTTATTTTATTGGAAGTAGATCGTTTTTTGTCATTTTGATCAGCTGTAAACTGTACCTTTTTCTCAACATTTTCATTTTTTCAGCTTTCAAATTTTTTTCTCATAATATCGATTTTCTCGACTCCAATAATTTTTTTCCTCCACTAAACTTTCTCCCTCGAAATTTTTTTTAGCTCCAAGATTTTTTTCAATTTCTTCAATTTTCATTTTTGCTAATTTTTTTTCATCCTTACCAATATTTATCTAAATTAATAAATTATCAACTGTAAAATCCTATTCTTTGATCTTAAAATTTTGTAAAACTTGACATTCTCTCGAATTTTTCTCACATTAAATTTCTTAAAATGTTTCTCAATCCAAATTCAAAGCTGGAAAATAATTTGAAAAAAATATTTAAGCTAAAAAAAATATAATTTTGAGAAAAAAATTTCAAAATCTGTAAAAATTGAACTTCTGGAAAAAAATTTTGAGAGAAATTTTAATTTTGAGAAAAAATTTCTAGAGTTATAAAATAAAAACTATGTATTTTTGGAAAAAAATGCCAGAGTTGAAAAATTTTTATACCTGAAAAAAATTGGAGGAAAATATTTCAGAGTTGGTAAAAATTTTACTCTAGATGAAAAAATTTTAGAGTTGAAAAATATCAGGAGAAAAGAAAATTAGGAATTGAAGCTATTCTGAGAATCAAATCCAAGGAATTAAAAAAAATCTCAGAGCCAAAAAAATTTTGAGGAACAAATTTTAGTAGGAGAAAAATTTATTGAAGTTGAAAAAATTGATTTATTATGAGAAAAAATTTCGTCGTGAAGTCGAGATTCTCTGGGATTTCCGGCGATTCCCTGCGATTTCAATTCTTTGCTCTTTACTTTCTTTTTTTTCTTCCCTTGGAAACTTTTCCATGACTTGTATGGGTAGTGAACGATAATTTTCGAACGATGAAGGATACCTACTGATCCTCTATACAAATCTTCACCTTCGCTCTGAAAATTCCAATTTATGGTTGCATTTCCATTTCTCAAATATTTTAATCGTTAATTTTATTTTTTATTCTAAATTTTTATTTTTATTAAGTTTCAAGATTTCACTGATTGAGTTGGGAAGAAATTATGAAAAATTTGAAGTTGAAAACTTTAAAAAAAAATTCAATGTCATTTTCAAGTTGAAAGAAATTTTAAAAAACACGAATTAAATTTTTTTTAAGAAATCCACTAGTAGGCAGGTACTGAAATTTTTCCAACTGTAAAATTTTTTTAATCCAAATTTTCACACAAAATTTCCCAACTGGAGATTTTTAAAAGTTTTTTCAAATTCATATCTTTTAAAATAAATTTCATGTTTCATGCATGTTTTCCAAAATTTCTTCTGACTAAATAATTGGCAAGAGTGGTGCTGGAAAAAATTTTTGTTATCAAAATTATCGTTTCTACGTTTACTGTTTGTTGATTTTTAATACATTTCCATTTTTAAGCTTAAGAAATTTTCTTATTTATTAAATCTTCTTCAATCGAATACAAATGTACGGAAATTTTGAATTTCGAATGAGCTAAAAATATTATTTTCAATAAGTCGATAGTTGATTAAATGAGTAGAAAATTCGTACGATAAATTGAGAAAAAAACGCTCCATTTTAAGCAACGTAAAAGTCATCTCGAATATCGAAGCCGAATTGTTTATTTACTTATTTTTTTGTTTTTGAGTAAACATTCGTCGAGAGCAAAATAAAAAGCAAATTAAAAAGAAGTGTTTTTCAATTTCAACTCGCTGCGAAACAAAAATCATCGCGAAAACTACCTAACGGAATATTACGGTGTCCTTTTTTATGTACACAATGTTAAAACAACGGTAAAAAGCGATAAAAAGCCTCGAACGTGAAAAAAAATAAGAGAACGCACCCAGCCAAAGCAATAATTATTTTTTCAAAAAAGCTACCTCTCATTTGTTGACCTTTTGTCGCGCGAGAAAGAGAAGTTGGGGGAAAAAGCGCCCCAATGGCAGCATTTTGTTCGTTTTAAAACGCGCACAGTTGGTAAATTCGAAATGATTCATTTATTTGGAAGCTTACCTCTGGACGAGGCTGTTACCGGATCTTTGCCGGTTTGATAAATACCAACTTTTTTTCCTGGCGGTGGAAAAAAATCCCTTTTTATCGACGCACATCGTAATTTGTTACGAGTTGCACATTTTTATCCGCTGTAAAGATATAAACGAATAAAGGATTAGGTTTAATTTTTTTTACTCCCAGGCCAACGTTACAAGGCTATTTAAAGATCTTATCCGGATAGCTGCTTTATTAAGTGGATGTTTAATCAACATATTTTCTTTATTGGGGTTATTCGTCGAGAAATCTAATTAAAAGTATTACCAGGGGGAGAATTTTCCAAAGCTATCTTGCCTCCGACATTCTATATCTTATTGTGATGATGTAGCTTTATGTGAGATTAAAAGAAAAAAGCTTCATTTGATGAAAATATTTTAAACAGACGCGAAAATGTAATAAAAATCAAATGGTATGAAAAAATACTGTTGAGAGAAGCGAAGGTGGAAGGAAGGTTACATAAAGCGATTCGGTTATTGGTCAGCAAAGATGGGGCGATTCCCTCTTAAGTGGGAATCCGGTTCGCAACTATGCGATTCACCGAAACTCGAGAATTCGATTCTGTAAATCCGATTCCTTACTCATGGGGAATCCGATTCCCTTCAAAAGTTGGCGATTCTCTGCGATTCCGATTCTCTATTTTTTTTTTTTTTTTTTTTTCATTATCACGAATAGGGTTGGTGCCAAAAATTTAGATTTGGCTGAAATTGAAATATGTTATAGAATATACAATTTTAAAGTCAACAAAACAAACCGCACTCAAATCGGTTGAGTAGAACTCGAGAAAAAAAATTTTTAAGTTCTGATTTTTGAACTCGTTCGAAAAACGACCGCCTCAACGAAAATATGCCCTGTGACGTCAGTTCCTCGTATTGGCGTCGCGAACATAACGGACTTCAACGCGCAATTTCAATTTTTCGTTGATTTCGAAGTTGACTTTATCGATTTTGCTGATTTTTTTTTGCAAGTTTTTTTCCATGATGTGGTAAAGTAAATTATCAATCATTTCTTCTAATTTTCCCCACTCAAATTTATTTATTTCAAGTTTCTCAACTCAAATTTTTTTCTTATAATTTTCTCAACTCGAATTTTTTTCTTCAAATTTTTGCAACCTAATTTTACCGACTTTTCTTGAAAAGTCAGGTACTAAATTTGTTGCCGCGGTGAGACTTGGGGTCGGGGGTGAGTTTTCTTTGCGTTTTGGGTCATTTGGAACACAACTGTACCATTGGTTCATTTTCACCTTTCCTTATATATTTATATATATATAGGTAGTAATATCCGTACATGTGAGCCACTTTGTGGGTTATTTCTACATACAAAGTGAACCACCGTACTTCTCAGCCATGGCTGAGATTGAATGGGTTAATTCTACATACAAAGTGAGCCACCTATTTTCAAAACTTCCACCAGAGTGCGCACCACTTAGAAATTGAGTCGTGAGGATGAACGCAGGCTCATTTTTTAATTGGTGATGAGTAGAATGAGGTGCACTGGTCGGAATTTTTTTACCTGTATCAAATTTGGTTATGCACAGTGTTAAATTTAGCCCATATTTTTTTTGTCATTTTATCAACTTGAACAAAAATTTTTGACACCAAAAATTTTTATTTAACCTAAGCTTTTTTGTAACAGAAAAACTTTTCCAAAATTTGCAATAGCTTAGAAAATTTTGCAATTTTTTTTCAAAAATTTTGTTGTAGGAGTCTCATTTTTTTTGCTGAGGTGGATTTTGTGTAGCTGAGAAAGAATCTACAATCAGAATTTTGATTGGTCAACTAGGAAAAAAATGAGAAAAGATTGAAAATTTTGAAAAATTTTAAAAAATTTTGAATATATATAGAATTTGGCTCACAACCTACGGTCGCGTGCAATTATATATATATATAGCTTTATATTCCGGTAAGGTGAGATCCAAAATCCAAAAAACCCGGAAAGGTGAGATCCGTTTTGGGAAAGGTGAGATCCGATCCGGATCTCACCTTTCCTCAAGTGTATATCAAGTTTTTAGGTATCAGGATACCACCAGTAATGCAATGCCCAATTTTGTCCCGGATCTCATCTTTCCACTTTTTCCATCGACTTATACACTTTCAGTTCATACCTCCGCGCTGTAGAGCGCGCTGCGCCGTTGTATATCCACATGATAAGTTTACACCAAGGTGAGATCCATATGATCGGCAACATTGCAGATCTCGCCTTTCCTGTATTAATATTTAATGAATTATGAACATGTACCAGTCTTGTTTTTACTTACTCGCAACTTATAAATCGCACTTCACATTTTGATATTTAATTAATCAAAATTAGCATTGGACTTTTTTTAACGGGTTGCTTGTTTTTCCCCTACGTTTTCATTTCAAAGAATTAAATTTCAGCAATCATTGAAATTTTTTTTTGAAAAAATTCAACATTTTTATGGATTTTTTTTCTTTTTCTGAGAAAATTGAATGGAAGATATCCAAACTTGGTGTGCACTTTTGAGCCGAAAAAAATAAATTTGAAATTACATCATAAAAATTTTTTATTTAAAATTGCTAAATCACCCATCGCCCAGAAAAATAGGTACCTATGAAAAGTTGATCTAATTCACACAAAAAACTGAAATTTAGGTATATCCCTTATTTCGGACCTCCCGAATCGATTGGAAACGGTTTCAAGACGTTTCCAAGCCTCTACAAAATTCTGAAATTTTTCGGGCACTTGAGAAAATCCCATAAAAATGGACAATATGAACTTCAGCACCTAAAATTTCGAATTACCCACAATAGTGAGCTATTTGATCAATTAAAGTAAAATTTTCCAAAATTTATAACTTGGAGTTGGAATTTTTTGGTAGAAAATTTTCTCGAATATCATTTTAAAATACTCCTCTGCTCACGTGACGAGGTAATAAACTGAAAATTGGTAGATACCCTGTTCTCAGCCTCTTATCTCAATTGGAAACCGTTCCAAGACTTTTGAGCCCTCCAGGAAATTCTGGAATTTCCCAGCCCTGGAGAAAAGCGCACAAAAAGAGCCCATTTAAACTTTAGAATCTTTTAATCCTCTCAAATTATCCATGTTGGTGACCTACTTGGTAGACTGAAGCAAAAATTATCAAAATTTGTAACTTTGAGTTGAAGTTTGAGTTCGAGTTTTTTGGCGGAAAATTTTCTCGAAAATTATTTAGAAATATGTCCGCGGCTTATGTGACGAAGTAAAAAGCAGAAAATTGGTAGATACCCAGTTCTGAGCATCTTACCTCAAAATTAGAAAAAGGTTTCGAGACGTTTTGGACCCTTCAGAAAATTTTGGAATTTTCCAGCCTCGGAAAAAAGCTCTCCAAAAGATCTCATATGAACTTTAGCATCTATAATCACCGTGAATAACCTATAATTGTGACCTATTTAATCAATTTAGGTAAAATTTTCCAAAATTGGTATAACTTTCAGTTGGAGTTTGAATTTTCTGGTAAAAAATTTTCTCAAAAAATAAATAAAGATACGACTATGGCATACGTGACGAGGTAAAAAGCTAAAAGTTGGTAGATACCCAGTTTTCATCCTCTTGAATCGATTAGAAACAGTTTCGAGACGTTTTGGAGCTTCCAGAAAATTTTAGAATTTGCCATCCACGAAAAAAAAATCATAAGAAGGGCCCATGCGAACTTTTGCATCTATAATCGTGGTGAATCACTGATAATTGTGATCTTTTTGAGTGTTTGATCTATTGAAGTAGAATTTTCTCAAAATTTGTAAATTTGAGTGTTTTAGCTAGAAAATTTTTGAATTTCGCAACCTCGGAGAAAAGCTCACAAAAAGAGCGCATGAACTTTAGTAGGTATCTTTTAATCGTCTCAAATTATCCATGTTGGTGACCTACTTGATGGAGTGAAGCCAAGATTTTCGAAATTTGTAACTTTGAGTTAAAATTCGAGTTTTTTGGTGGAAAATTTTCTCAAAAATTATTTAAAAATACGTTCGAGGCGCATTTGACGATGTAAAAAGCGGAAAATTGGTAGATACCCTGTTCTCAGCCTCTTACCTCAATTGGAAAAGGTTTCAAGACGTTCTGGAACAACCTCCAGAAAATTTTAGAATTTTACAGCCTATGAGAAAAGCTCACAAAAAGAGCCCATATGAACTTAAGCATTTTTTAATCGCCGCAATTTTTTGGGCAGAAAATTTCTTGAAACAAATTTAAAAATACGCACACCGCGCAGGTGATGAGGTAAAAAGCTGAAAGTTGGTAGATACCCTGTGCTTAGCCTCTTCAACCAATTGGAAAACTATTTCAAGACGTTTCCCAAGCTTACAGAAAATTTTGGAATTGCCCAGCTTTGGAAAAAAGTCCACAAAAGGAGTCCACATGAACTTTAGCATCCATTATCATTGCGAATTACCCATAATTGTGACCTATTTGTTTCCTTGAAGCAGGATTTTCCAGAATTTGTAACTTGGAGTTGAAGTTTGAATTTTTTGGCAGAAAATGTAATAAAAGAAGTAAAAATTTGACTTATTCCTTTTTCTTGACCTCCTGAATGTATTAGGAATGGTTTTGATACGTTTCAGCATCTCCAGAAATTTTTTAGATTTTCCAGCATTAGAGAAAAGCGCATAAGAATGATCTATATGAATTTTAGCACCGGACCATTTTTGATCAATTAAAGCAAAGTTCTCTTAAATTCGTAGCTTTGAGCTCAAGTCCATATTTTTTGACAAAAATTTCTCATGGAAAAAATTTAAAAATACGCCTACAGTGCACCCATTTAAATGAAAAACTGAACGTAGATAAATACCATATTTTTAGCCTCCCAAATAAATAATTGGAAGCGGTTCAAGACGTTTTGGAGTCTCTAGAAAATTTTGAAATTTGCCAGCACTGGAAAAAAACGCGTGAAAATTGTCCATATCAACTTCAGCACCCATAATTGCACATTACTCATATTGGTGACTATTTAACTGATTACAGCACAATTTATTTTCTGACATATTTTAACTCAGTTGAGTTCAGATTTACATTGTCCGACAGAAAATGTCCTGGGGAAAGGAGCTGCTAGGTAGTAGGCGCCCGCCCTATTTACGATCTCTTTGGTTAATTGAATTTTAGAGCCTCCAAAAATTTTGAAAGCATCAAGCTATCTACCATCTTTCAACTTTCTACTTCGATGTTTACAGTGTTGATATAATTCCAATAAAATTTTTTTCAAAAAGAATAAATTTGAACTCAAGGTTGTTACAGATTTCGGAAAATTGTATTTTAATTGATCAAATAAGACATAGAAATGGATAATCCGCAATAACGGGTGCTAAAGTTCATATGGAACATTATTTTTGGATTTTCTCCAGCGCTAGAATATTTCAAAATTTTGTTGAATGAATCGTTTAACCATAAATTCGAAAATCTACCTCTAAGGTGAGAGTGAGGCTTTAAAATTTAAAACTGCTCAGCCAACAATTTTCAACTTTGGTCCTACCCATTCTTTGAAGCCCTGCCTTTCATGTTTGAGGTGGAAAGGGTCATAAATGGACATAGATCCCTTACTTACAGGATTTTATTCTATATTTTCTTCAATAACTTATCACAAAATTGTGCTTTTAGCCTAGTAAAGAAAATTAGGGATCGAATTAAAAATATCAAATAAATTCAATTTGATTTCCAAAAAAATTCCAAACAGGCATGTAAACACGACTTTTAATTCTCCTTAATTCTCTTTTGAAATCATCTAGACTTCCAAACCCAATTGAACCTTTGTGGAATAGAGGGTGAACCAAAATTTTGATTTCGGGTGCAAAAGTGTACTCTTGGAAGAGTAAATTTGTATCAAAATTGAAAATGTTTTGGTTTCATCGAGAGAAATATTGAAATCTATTATTTTGACTCTTATGAATCTTTTTATGGGGGTATTTTTGCCCTAAACTTGAAAGTCCACTTTCTAGGGTGAAAACGAGACTTCAAAATTGAAAACTACTCAGCCAAAAATTTTCAATTTTGATCACACCTGTTCCTTGAGAACCAACTAGATAAATGGTTTCATAAATAAATTCAGAAAGATAGAAAACATGGATTTTTATACCTATGTATTTTACCCGATAAAATTGAAATACCTACCTCATCCCTCCAAGGACATAATTTCGCAAAGGGTAAACAATTAAAAAAAAGGATTTTGGGTTGTCAAACAACATGGATTTAGATAAGTCGCTCAATAATTTTGAAAATCTCTCATTTTTGGTTTCAACTCTCCATTCTCTCCATTCTTTCGCACTGACTTTTCAAGTTTAGGGCCAAACAAAAAGATATTTCAAGAGCCTAAAAAAAGAGACACCAGAACAAAGCAGGAGGGAGGAGGGCCCTCTGCGGACAATTTTTTCAGAGCCAGAGGAGGAGGCATTTTTTTAAAAACCCTGAGCGTGAGCTTGAGGGGCTTTGATCAAAAATTTCAGAGTTGAAGCCGGAGAGAGGTGGGTCTCTTCCAAATACCAATCCGGAGCAAAGGTGGCGAAAGGAGGGGCCTCTCAGACAATTTTTTTTGGAACCAGAGCCACTTTTAAAAAGCCGAGACCTGAAGCCGGAGCTCAAAGCCCTTTTTAAAATTCATGGAGCCGGAGGGACTTTATTAAAAAATCTCGGAGCTGAAGACAGAGGGACCTGACCCCCTCCCCCTCCCTCCAATTTTTTTGGATGACGTATTTTTTTGAGCTTTTGTCTTACACGTTGTTCTGTTGTGATTTTCAGCTTATCGAATCAACTTCCTGGAAGATGGAAATAAATAACAAAAAAAATTCAAAAATCAAGGTTTTGGAGCTTGAATAGTTTTAGTCCCTGCGGTTAGCTCGGGCATACTGCACTTTTTGAACACGGGTTGAAATGTGGTTTTTATTTTAGTATGACCCAAAAGCAAATTTTCGAGAAGTGGAGACGTCAAAAATTTCCCTTAGGGGCGGAGGGAGGGGGAGTTTTAAGGGGGGTTTTACCCCTATTTTTCCACATGAAGGGGTTGGGGTAAATTTGGTGTAATTTTCATATAATTCGACCCCCCTGAACTCGAATATGCGATTAGTTTTCCGATCTGAAGCGTAGAATTCACACAATCGCATGATTTGTGTCGCGAAAAGAGGCCAATTTTGAGTAAAAAGAGGTAAAATTGCGATTTTTTTCATCTTGAGACGAGTAATGTGGATCAAGTAAGGTTTGAAACCAGTTTTATATACATTTCGAACCCTCTGAATTCAAATTTGTGATAGGTTTCTCGATAGGAAGTGAAATGAATTCTTGATCGTCGTTTTTTGGTAGTGCAAAACAGCCAATTTTCGATAAAATCGACTCGAATTCGCAATTTCCCATCTTCTCAGCCCAATACCTCGAACCAATCCTAGTATGAAACCATTTTTATACGTAATTCGAACCTCCTGAACACGATTTTTCGATTAGTTTCCTGATTGGAAGTGGAGAGTTTTCGCAATCGTGAAATTAGTGTAGCGTAAAATGTCCAATTTTTGTTAAAATCGACTCGAATTCGCAATTTCCCATCTTCTCAGCCCAATACCTCGAACAAATCCTGATATGAAACCATTTTTATACGTAATTCGAACCTCCTGAACACGATTTTTCGATTAGTTTCCCGATTGGAAGTGGAGAATTTTCGCAATCGTGAAATTAGTGTAGCGTAAAATGTCCAATTTTTGTTATAATCGACTCGAATTCGCAATTTCCCATCTTCTCAGCCCAATACCTCGAACAAATCCTGATATGAAACCATTTTTATACGTAATTCGAACCTCCTGAACACGATTTTTCGATTAGTTTCACGATTGGAAGTGGAGAATTCTCGCAATCGTGAAATTAGTGTAGCGTAAAATGGCCAATTTTTGGTAAATTCGACTCGAATTCGCAATTTCCTATCTTCTCAGCCCAATACCTCGAACCAATCCTGGTATGAAACCATTTTTGTACGTAATTCGAACCTCCTGAACACGATTTTTCGATTATTTTCCCGATTGGAAGTGGAGAATTCTCTCAATCGTGAAATTAGTGTAGCGAGAAACACCCAAATTTTGCCAAAACTGACAGGCCCGTGAACGCCGTACTTTCCACGAGAGCGCCGTGGAAAATTTGATGCATCTGTACGGGTTTAATACGACGAGTGGTCAGTTTTAATTGTTTCCAACAATGAAACAATAAAATATATCAGTTAATGGATAAGTAATATCAAGAAATTTATCAAGAAAATTATTTGGCAGTTGTAACTTCATGTTAGAAAAATTGTGTCAGTGAAATGCTAGCATTTCGTTAGCGAAGCGTTTTAAAAAAACAACACATTGATAACACATTAAACACAAGTAACTAACCATATATTATTGAAAAAAAAAACAGCAACAAAATACAAATAGGTACCTATCACAAGAAACTTGGAAACTGACCACTCGTTGTATTAAACCCGTGCAGATGCATCAAATTTTCCACGGCGCTCTCGTGGAATGTACGGGGTTCACGGGGCCATTTGTACGCTACACTAATTTCACGATTGAGAGAATTCTCCACTTCCAATCGTGAAACTAATCGAAAAATCGTGTTCAGGAGGTTCGAATTACGTATAAAAATGGTTTCATATCAGGATTTGTTCGAGGTATTGGGCTGAGAAGATGGGAAATTGCGAATTCGAGTCGATTTTAACAAAAATTGGACATTTTACGCTACACTAATTTCACGATTGCGAAAATTCTCCACTTCCAATCGGGAAACTAATCGAAAAATCGTGTTCAGGAGGTTCGAATTACGTATAAAAATGGTTTCATACTAGGATTGGTTCGAGGTATTGGGCTGAGAAGATGGGAAATTGCGAATTCGAGTCGATTTTATCGAAAATTGGCTGTTTTGCACTACCAAAAAACGACGATCAAGAATTCATTTCACTTCCTATCGAGAAAATCACAAATTTGAATTCAGAGGGTTCGAAATGTATATAAAACTGGTTTCAAACCTTACTTGATCCACATTACTCGTCTCAAGATGAAAAAAATCGCAATTTTACCTCTTTTTACTCAAAATTGGCCTCTTTTCGCGACACAAATCATGCGATTGTGTGAATTCTACGCTTCAGATCGGAAAACTAATCGCATATTCGAGTTCAGGGGGGTCGAATTATATGAAAATGACACCAAATTTACCCCAACCCCTTCATGTGGAAAAATAGGGGTAAAACCCCCCTTAAAACTCCCCCTCCCTCCGCCCCTAAGGGAAATTTTTGACGTCTCCACTTCTCGAAAATTTGCTTTTGGGTCATACTAAAATAAAAACCACATTTCAACCCGTGTTCAAAAAGTGCAGTATACCCCCGTTTTTTCATGCTAACCGCAGGGACTATTTGTACCACTCACAAAATTTAAAATATCCATTTATTTAAGCTTGATCCCTTTTCCTCATTTCAAATCACGGAAAAGTCACTGAAAAAAGTCAGAATTGCAGCACAGGAAAAATCAGAGAATTCCTTTCATTTTCAGCGAATTATCACTGATTTTTCAGCAAATTACAGGTATTTACTGACTTTTCAGTAAATTTTCACAAGTCTGACTACTTAAAATTTTTTCTATTTTTAAAATTTAAAACAAAATTCCAAATATCTAAAAAATCATAGATTTTTTTGAAAACATTCCAATACAAACTTAAATTTTATTCTGAGTGAAAATGAGATAATGCCCCATTATTGGGGAGGAGCTGTCCCTTTGTTCACACATTTAATTTTACCCCACGGTCGGCCGCGGTTCAATATAATCTCGCGGAATACAAATTACACCTAGTAGATAGCTTCATTAATTTTGATTTCCAAAAAATTTTTAAACATGCCTATTAAGGGGAATTTTTAATGCTCCTCAATCTATTTTTGAGGTTATCTCGACCTTTCAAACTCAATTTAGCCCTTGAGGAATAGGAGGGTGAATCAAAATTGGGAATATTGGATAATTTTGATTTCGGGAGCAAATGTGGACTCATAGAAAGGTAAATTTGGATCGAAATTCCACATTAGTGACCTATTTGATCAATTAAAGTAAACTTTTCCAAAATTTGTAACTTGGGGTTGGAATTTTTTGGCAGAAAATTTTCTCAAATATTATTAAAATACATCCTCTGCACACGTGACGAGGTAAAAAACTGAAAATTGGTAGATTACCTGTTCCCTCCAGGAAATTTTGGAATTTCCCAGCCCTGGAGAAAAGCGCACAAAAAGAGCTCATATGAACTTTAGCATCAATAATCGTCGTGAATAACCTATAATTGTGACCTATATCTAATCAAATTAGGTGAAATTTTCCAAAATTGGTATAACTTTCAGTTGAAGTTGAATTTTCTGGTAAAAAATTTTCTCAAAAAATAATTAAAGATACTACTATGGCACATGTGACGAGGTAAAAAGCTAAAATTTGGTAGATACTCTGTTTCCAACCTTGAATCGATTAGAAACAGTTTCGAGTCGTTTCGGAGCTTCCAGAAAATTTTAGAATTTTCCAGTCACGAAAAAAAAATCATGAAAAGGGCTTATGTGAACTTTAGCATCTATAATCGTGGTGAATCACTGATAATTGTGACCTTTTTTAGTTTGTGATCTAATGAAGAGGAATTTTCTCAAAATTTGTAAATTTAAGTTTTTTTGCTAGAAAGTTTTAGAATTTCCCAACCCTGGAGAAAAGCTCACAAAAAGAGCGCATGAACTTTGGTAGGTATCTTTTAATCGTCTCAAATTATCCATGTTGGTGACCTACTTGATGGACTGAAGCCAAAATTTTTGAAATTTGTAACTTTGAGATGAAATTCGAGTTTTTTGGTGGAAAATTTTCTCGAAAATTATTTAAAAATACGTTCGTGGCACATTTGACAAGATAAAAAGCGGAAAATTGGTAGATACCCTGTTCTCAGCCCTTACCTCAATTAGAAAAGGTTTCAAGACGTTCTGGAGCCTCCAGAAAATTTTAGAATTTTATAGTCTACGAGAAAAGCTCACAAAAAGAGCCCATATGAACTTAAGCATCTTTTAATTGTCGCAAATTATTCATGTTAGTGACCTACTTGATCGACTGAAGCCAAATTTTCCAAAATTTGTAACATTGAGTTGAAATTTGAATTTTTTGGGCAGAAAATCTTTTCGAAAATTTTTTTAAAATCCCGCCAAGGCGCACGTGAAGAGGTAAAAAGCTGAAGGTTGGTAGATACCCTGTTCTCTGCCTCTTCATTCAATTTACAGAAAATTTTGGAATTTCCCAGCCCTGGAAAAAAGCTTATAAATGGAGCCCATATAAACTTCAGCATCCATAATCATTGCGAATTACCCATATTTGTGACCAATTTGAATGATTGAAGCAGAATTTCCCAAATTTCGTAACACAATTATACCTGTTAAAGTTCATATGGACCAATCTTTTGTGCTTTTGTAGAGTTACCTATACCTACCTATTTCTAATTGAAAAATTAAACCCAAACTCGATAAAACTAAAAAAAATGAAGATTGTGGTCCTCTTCAAAATTCTCAAGGACATAGTTTTGCCTCTCAGTTTGAAATAATTCTAACGATAGATCCTGGGCTGTCAAACAACATGGATTGGGATTAATTTATTATTTTGAACCGGAAAAAATTCAGTCTTATTCACTAGGGGACTTGATGGCAATTACGAATAAAATTTTCAAACTAATTTCAATGAAAATTTGGTGGTCCTACAGTGAAATTTCACCAAGAAATCAGTATTTTAATGTAGTTGGGAGGTAGGCATAAAAATCATCGCATGAATTTTTCAAGCTTTCCAAGCTGCATGGGATGAATTTGGAATAAATTTTTATCCCAAATTCATTTCACGATTTTTTTCAACTTTTGTGGCTGGGATGAATTTTGTAATCCATTTCGAATTCATCCCACAATTTTTTCGAACTTTTCATGCTGGGATAAAAATTCAAGATGAGTTTTTACCCCAAAAATTATTACGTACTGTTTTCACGCTTCTGAGACCGGTATAAATTTTGGGAAGAATTTTTTCCCCTCAAAAATCATTATAAGATTTTTCCAAACTTTTTAGGCTGAGATGAATTTTGAGATGCGTTTTCATCCCTTAAAAATCATTACACGAATTTTTAGAGTATTTTAGGCTGGGATGAATTTGGGATGAATTTTCATCCCAAGATTTTTTTCAACTGCAAAGGCTGTGATGAATTTTGTAATGAATTGTCATCCTACATAAATCATCACACAATTTGTTCAAGTTTTTCAGGCTGGGATAAAGTTGGAATGGCTTTTCACATCAAATTGTTCATCCCATGATTTTTTCGAGCTTTTGAGGCTGGGATGAAATTTTAGATGAATTTTTATCTCCAAACATCATTACATCGAGGGCCCCTCTGTGGAATTTTATTTAATAGCCCTGAGAGAGAGCGTTAGGAACTTTGTACAAAAATTTCAGAGTTGAAGCCGGAATGAGGTGTGCCTCCTCCAGATGCAAAACCGGAAGAAGGAGGGCCCCCTCCCAGACAATTTTTTTGGATCCGGAGCCATTTTAAAAAATCCTAGACCTGAAGCCGGAGCGAGAGGCACTTTCTAAAAAACCCTCGAGCCGGAGGAGGGACTTTAATAAAAAATTTCAGAGTTGGAGCCGGAGCTGGAGTCGGATGGACCTGAGCCCCTCCCTCTGGATCCCTGAAAAAACCTACTTTTGTGATTAAAATTTTTTTTATAACTATTTTTTTGAGCTTTCGTCTTACATGTTTTTCTGTTGTGATTTTCAGTTCATCGAATTGATTTTCTTGGGAATGGAAATAAATAGCCAAGAAATTTTGAGAATCACGATTTTACAGCTTGAGTATTGATTGTACTTCGTACCACTCAAAAAATTTTAAATGGATATTTGCATAATTTTTGATCCTTTTCTCTCATTTCAAAAAAGTGAAAAGTCTCTGAAAAATTAAGAATTGCAGCACACAAAAAATCGGAGAATTCCTTTTATTTTTAGCGGATTTTCACTGATTTTTCAAAAAAAATTAGACATTTTACTAAGTTTTCTGTAAATTTTTACAAGTAAACCTAATTATAATTTTTTCTGTTTTTAAAATTCAAAACAAAATTGCAAAATACTTTAAAAAATCAATTTTTTTGAAAATATTCCAATATGATCATATTTTTTATTCGGAGTAAAAATGAGAGAATGTCCCATTATAAGGTAGGAGCTGTCCCCTTGGCCACTCATTCAATTTTGCCCCATGGCCACGCTTCAATACTTGAGAATCTCGCGGAACCCGAATTATACCTAGTAGAGACGTAGAGAGCTTTATTAATTTTCATAGGTCCGATACAAGGCAAAAATAGCACCTAATTTTTGGCAACGCCGCTGGATCTCACCTTACCTCAAATTACAATTGTATATGTGTATAAGATCTCACCTTTCCACTTTTTATCAACGGATCTCATCTTTCCAGGATTTGTCTTCAAAAAAAAAGGTTGAAATTTTTTACCCCTCTATGGTCACCATGATTTAACAGCAGCAAAATAATTATTAGCTCTCCTATATACTCCAGAATATGCAACTCTAAAGGTGGATCTCAGGTTACCCAAATTTCTATCGGATCTCACCTTGATAGATTTGTGTGTATATATATATATATATATATATACAGGCATGCTGCAGCCTTACGAGACCCGTTTTGGATATCTCGCTATCCTTATTAGGCCCGTTTTTACCTTGCGAGACCCGAAATCGGGTCTCGCAACGTCATGCCATATAAAGTGGTTTTTCATGATGTATGCATACTCAGGAGTCTGTAGGCAGAGGGTCTCGCAAGGTCGTTTGTATATCTTTGTATATGAATTACCTCGCCTCTCTGCACACAGCAACATTTGGAAATTTCAACCATGCGCCATTCAAATACGAATCAAGCTAAAGGGATGGCGCTTGCTCAGTGAAATTCGTCTCATTTTTTACTATTTTTTCCGCTCCACACATCGGCCGTATTACCTGACCCTTCATTTATGCCGATTTTTAAAGTTTCGGGCCTCACAGTGCCTGTATTATCTCCTTTTGCCAAACGGGTCTCGCAAGGTTAGTATGATCCATATATATATATATGTATGAAATTTGTCCTCGATTAAACTCCGAAACTATGAGGTTTGAGAAAAATCTGAAAAAGTCGCGCTGTTGGGGCATTGCTGAACCTGTGAGATTTTAAGTTTTATCGAAATCGGTTGAAAAGTTTTTGAGAAAAATGAATTTTTGTGATTTTTTAATGAATTTTGTGTGAAAATAGCGTTGCCTAGAAGCAATTCTTGTCCGAAAAAAGGCCTTCAGGGTGTCCAAAAGAATATAATGAAAATGCATGGCAAAAATTATTCAACCAACTTAATTGAAAAATTTTAAATCTGGTGTCAGTCCTGGTCTATTACCATTCGAATGTACATAATAGTAGAAAGGATCCATCAAGACAGGTTTCTTCAGTTTACGAATTCATCATTTCCGGTTACCATCAACTTTGAAAAAAAGAGGTCTTCAGGGTGTCCAAAAAAAATTGCAATTAGAATGCTTAGCAAAAATTTCGTAATCAACTTGATTGAAACATTTAAAATCTGATGTCATTCCTGGTCTATTACCATTCGAATGTACAGTACATGATAGTAGAAAGGATCCATTCGAGATGAGCTTCTTCAGGTTACGAATTCATCATTTCCGGTTACCATCAACTTTGAAAAAAAAAGAGGTCTTCAGGGTGTCTAGCAAAAATTTCGTAATCAACTTGATTGAAAAATTTAAAATCTGGCGTCATTCCTGGTCTATTACCATTCGAATGTACATGATAGTAGAAAGGATCCATTCGAGATGAGCTTCTTCAGGTTACGAATTCATCATTTCCGGTTAACATCAACTTTGAAAAAAAAAGAGGTCTTCAGGGTGTCCGAAAAAAATTACAATTAAAATGCCTAGCAAAAATTTCCTCATCAACTTAGTTGAAAAATTTTAAATCTGGCGTCATTCCTGGTCTATTACCATTCGAATGTACATGATGGTAGAAATACAAAACCCCTCGATAATTATGATCTTATTGTAAAAGGATTTTCCGTTTATTGAAACATGCAGTTGAAAATTTATGCAGATTGTTCATAAAAAAAAATTGTTCAAGTCTTGAAGGTTTTGTTTTTTTACAGTTCTTTGGAATTAACTGTCAATTTAGAATTCAAAAACGGAATTTGCAAGAAATTGACTAAATTTTGAATTAGAATATGGGCTCAGTTTTTCAACGGATCGCAGTGAACTTCCTATCACCTCTCCCCCCCCCCCCCGGCCGATGAGGTGAAAATTCAAAAAAAATGAAAAATAACATGTGACGTGTCGTTTGTTTAGTTTTTGAGAGAACTGAGTTCGAAAATATGCTCAGTTTTTTATCCGATTCCTCTGAGCCCCCCCCCCCCATCGTCTCCCTAAAACTAGGAAATTACGTGGATTTAGGTTAATTTTGTATTCAGTCATTTTCATTGTATCAAAATGAACCCCAACAAATAGCTATTGATGACAAAGATGATTTCTTTGTCAGATAATACATTTTGTTGAAAAAATTCATGCATAAAAATACGAGAAAAGTCGGTTACCTCACGGTTTAGGCGTGAGCATTTTTTTTCCTATAATTTCCTCAACTCAAATTTTTTCAGACGTAATTTTCAAAACTTGTATTTTTTCTTTCAATTTTCTCAACTCGAATTTTTTTCTTATCATTTTTTCAACTCAAACTTTTTAAACTTAGATTTTTTCTTCCAATTTTCTCAACTCAAATTCGTTTCTTTCAATATTCTCAACTCGAATTATTTTCTTATAACTTTCTCAGATCAGATTTTTTCAGACGTAATTTTTAAAACTTGAATTTTTTCTTTCAATTTTCTCAACTCGAATTTTTTTCTCATCATTTTTTCAACTCAAACTTTTTAAACTTAGATTTTTTCTTCCAATTTTCTCAACTCAAATTCTTTTCTTTCAATATTCTCAACTCGAATTTTTTTCTTATAACTTTCTCAGATCAAATTTTTTCAGACGTAATTTTCAAAACTTGATTTTTTTCTTCCAATTTTCTCAACTCAACTTTTTTTCAATTTTCCGAGCACAAATTTGTTGTTTTTTCAATTTTCTCAACTCGAATTTTTCTCTTATAATTTTCTCAAATCAATTTTTTTCTTTCAATTTTTCCAAGTCAAATTTGTTTTTTTTTTCAATTTTATCAACTCGAATTTTTTTCTTAAGTAATTTTCTCAAATCAAATTTGTTCAGACGTAATTTTCTCAACTCAAATTTTTTCGAACATAATTTCATCAACTCAAATTTTTTCAGAAGTAATTTTCTCAACTTAGATTTTTTCTTTCAATTCAAATCATTTTTTTCTCAATCTTCTCAACTCATTTTTTTCCACTTTCATCAACTCAAATTTTTTCAAACGTAATTTTCTCAACTCAAAATAGTTTCTTTCAATCTCTATAATTTACAATTTTAATACCACGACTATAGGTATCTAAGAAATTGACTTTCAAGGTAGAGTTTGCAATGAAAAAAAATTAGAGAGGGGGTTGCGCGAGTTTGATCGAATTTTTTTCTTATAATTTTTTCAACTTAAATTTTTTCAGACGTAATTTTTTAAACTTAGATTTTTCTTCCAATTTTCTCAACTCAAATTTGTTTCTTTCAATTTTCTCAACTCGGATTCTTTTCTCACAATTTTCTCAAATCAAATTTTTTCAGAAGTAATTTTCAAATTTTGATTTTTTTTCAATTTTCTCAACTCAAATTTTTTTCTTAATAATTTTCTCAAATCAAATTTGTTTTGACGTAATTTTCTCAAATCAAATTTTTTCGAACATAATTTCATCAACTCAAATTTTTTCAAAAGTAATTTTCTCAACTCAGATTTTTTCTTTCAATTTTCTCAAATCATTTTTTCTCCTTTTTTTTCAATCTTCTCAATTCATTTTTTCCAATTTTATCAACTATTTTTACGTCCTTAATCCTTGATAAAATAAATTATCAAGTACGCATTGAAAAATCAACGAAAAAAGTCCGATTAATCATTAAGTTATCGAAAAATCGCAATATAATTTACGCGACGAGACGAGACGCGCCGGCTGTTTCGTTCCCGTTTGAATCCGAGGAACTGACGTCACAACAACGTAACCTGTGTTGCGATTCTTTTTCGCGACCCGCTTAATCTGCGGAATTCAATGGTCAATTTCTTCGATCCTAATGGACCAATTTGGATGCGGTTTGTTCCGTTGAAGTTATAATCGCGTATTTTATAACATATATTAATTTCAGCCAAATCTAAATTTTTGGCACCAACCCTATTAACAAATTATTTTGATGATTGAACAGATGAAAATTATTAAGGCCCAAGCAGGGTTACGAAAATAAAATTCTTTGGTTATCGATAAGATTTTCATTTTATAACTTCGAAAAATAGAACTTTTTTCAATTTCAAAGAACTGGACGTTTTCGCTGTTTTTCGTTTTTGGTTGCATTTTTTAAAGGGTGGTTTATAATCGTGATTTCTTATTTTTTACTTAAACTCAAAATAAATCGAATTTTTAAGGAATAAGTAAAAGTACCTAAATGAAACGTTGATAATAATATTTATTACTTAATTCAAAGAAAAGTGGTCGTTTCTTGTCGTTTCTTTGAAAAACGACACGTTAAAAAAATATTTCAGAGATTGTTTTGTCCTTTTTTGAAGAAACGACAAGAATCAGTACGCCTATTGTTCTCAATCAAAATAAATCACAAACTTCTTCAAATTTATTTTGACTTATTCCTTAGAAATTCAATTTATTCATATTTCAAGGAATCAGTGGCGTAGCCAGAAATTTCTCAAGGAGGGGTCCGAAATTTCATGATTTTTGAGAAATTGTAAGTTCACCTCCCCCCCCCCATTTCCTTTTACTATAAAAACACAAAATTCAAACTTTATTAAATTTTCATGCGATTTGCATAGCACGTTTAAGGAAAAAAACAGATGAAAATGTAATCTTGGAACAAACAATTTACATAGGTACTAATTATTTTGGCCTTAAAAGCCAATACAAATACCAAATAAATCCAAGAATTGGCTTCAGAAACTTTTTTGGGGAGGGTGCAAAGTGGGTATGGAGACTTGGAATATCAAAAGGGAACTATTTTTTGCGTAGTTGATTCAAACCGTTTATAGAATTAGTAATTTCTTTCATGCCCGAGCGAAGCGAGGGCGAAGTTTTGAGAAAATTTGATTTTTAATGCTTCAAAAAGGCATTTTTTACGTAAATTCCTGACTATTAGGGTGGAGTAAAACGGGTCCTTTTTCAACTTTTTTCTTTAAATGAAAAGCCCGGGTGCGGAAAAGTGGCCTTGATAGAAGTATAATCGACCCCCAAAATTTCAGCCCCCGGAATCAATGTTTAGGGGTTCCAGCAGAGCCAAGAAAAATGAAAATTGTGAAAAAATTATATTCTTCAAAATTCTGTTTTATTAAAATTTTATCTATCATAAAACAAACATATAAAAACATAATTAAAGGTTATATTCGTTTTTAGTATTAAATTTTGGCATTAGCTTACATGATTTCAACTTGTTTCTCACATAAGCTTCTTGAGCAACTTCTGCAACACAAATACCTGCAGCTTCTCTTAAAACTGGTGGATATTTTTTCCCATATCACTTTCAATTCTGGTATTAAAATTTTAAAAACATCACTTATGGTTACAGTACAACTTTTCTTCTCAGCAGATAAACTTTGGCGTATTTTCAAAAAATTCCAAATAAGGGTAAAATGCCCTAACTTCGACAGCTTCCTAATTTTGACCACCGGCTAATTTTGGCCGCTATGGACGCAATCTACACAGAAATTTTTTTTTCGTGTTCCTTTTTCATAGATGAACAATTTGAGACCAAAATCACAACCCTACAGGCAAAATTAGTGGAGAAAATTGAAAAAAACGAAATCGCATAGGTGAAAATTTTTTTTACACATTCTTTACAAAAATTTTCACCAAAGTTCAAATTCTTTGGGGTGCCCTAATCTCGACCAGCTATACTATCTTATGTAATCTGTTTTTTGAATGCGATTTTTTTTCTCCGCGAGTTTTGGCTGTAGGGTTGTCGTTTTGGTCTCATTTTGTTTATCTGTGAAAGAAGAATATGAAAAAATTCTTTTCGGGTAGA
The DNA here is from genome assembly GCA_033439095.1 of Pseudococcus viburni. Lineage (NCBI taxonomy): Eukaryota > Metazoa > Arthropoda > Insecta > Hemiptera > Pseudococcidae > Pseudococcus > Pseudococcus viburni. Next base: position 1,123,370 of record JAVBJF010000031.1, read on the forward strand.
TTCCGCTCTATGCGGGCGAAATCAGCTGGTGGTCGAAATTAGGAACCCAAAATTTCAAAATCAATTTTTGAGTTCCCTCAGAAAAAAAATCGCAAAAAATACAAAAAATGGTTATATCGGCTCAAAATTTTAGGGAGTGGTAGAGGAAGGATCCAGGTATTTTTTGAGTCATTTTCGACGTTTCTATCTCAAAAAGTCTTCGATTAGTGGAAGTTTGAAAAAAAGTGGTCGAAATATGGCAACCTTACCCTTAATATCAGCGCAGGTAGACAGAACGTTACTTTTAAAAGAAGCAGGTAATATTGGACAATTTGATTGATTTTTGGTTTTAAAAATTTTGTAATTTCAAAAACATAAGCAAATTAAAACACTTAAAACTGCATTGGAAACAACGTCCATCATTGTCTATTAATTTGGTTCATAATATGCATTATTGGGCCATACTGAGGAACTGACGATCCTGCAACGTTTAAGAGGGGAAGGAGGGTCATCATCAAATATGGATGAGACGGAGCCAGAGTGATAAGAAACACATAGGATAGAATAAATTTAGCATTAGTACGGACTACGGAGCTAGAAACATTGGCCAAATCCATATGAAAAGGCATAAAAACTTTGATGCTCTGCTGGAACCTCTAAACTTTTTTCAATTGATCTGAAATTTTGCACACGGGTTTCCCTCTACTAGTAGCCACTTTTCCGTACCCGGGCATTTAAAATTTTGAAAGTTGGGTTTTTCACTCCACCCTACTGACTATATACATAATTATTAAATGTGATTTCTTTCATGCCCGAGCGAAGCGTTGAGAAAATTAGATTTTTCATGCTCCAAAAAGGCACTTTTTCACGTAAGTTTCTGACGCCAAAGGGGGGGGTCCAGACCCCCTGGACCCCCCTGTCTACGCCACTCCAAGGAATAAGTAAGTCAAAAGTTGAAAGTCATAAAACTTGATTATAAACCACGCTTAAATAGTCATTTTTTTTCAAAAATAAGCCGGGATTTGAATTTTAAACCATTAAAATAGGCTAAAAATCGTAACCGAAACTAAAAAATTTGAAACCGTAACCGCTAAATCGAAACCGATATTTTTTTCGATTTCGGTTTGCATCTCTGTTTTTCAGTTCGTTAGAAATTTAGAATGTCCCAAGTTCTGAAATCAGTAAAATTTCATGATTTACAGCTTCTGGTTTCTGGTTCATGACTTTAACAAAAAAAAAAAAAAATGAAAGAACCAAATCCGTTATTTTTATGCTGTAACCATAACCGAAACCGAAACGAAAAAAAATGAAACCAAAACTGAAACCGTATCAAAAACCGAAATAAAAAATTTAAAACCGTAATCGCTAAACCGAAACCGATATTTTTTCGATTTCGTTTCACGCCTTGCATTTGGCTCGATTTTGAGATGCATGGGATGGGCAATTAGTCAGGTCTCAATCGTACACCCGCGCGCTATTCCTGTTAAAATTTATTTTACGATTGATTCTTGTTCTGGACACTAAAACAAAGAAATTAAGCCCGTATGCCCTTTTTATCCCTTCTCCCTTTTCCAGGGTCCACTCCCTCACATTTCAAACGTGTGTATCGCCTCATCTATGGGTTGTAATGAAAAAATTTTCAAACAAAAGTTGTTCCTCAGCATCTAATGTACGTTTTCATTTCTTATCAAAATCCATTTTGGAGCAACTCCTGCCCCCAAATTTGGAAACAAAACATGTTTTTGAGAAAACTTCAAAATCACATTTTCTTCATTTTAAACGAATAGTTTCGGAGATACGACAAAATTTGTAATCACAAAAAGTACTTAGAATTGAATTTCCTTTCCAATGAGCTCTATCACGACCATTTTCACCAACTTTTCCCGACAGAGTGAATCTCGCCCTCTTTCTCGTTTTCACAAAAGTTGGACTCACGAACAAAATTTGCTCCAAAATGAATTCCGATAAGAAATGAAATTATGCATTAGATATCGAAGGACAAAAATCGTTTAATATTTTTTTCGTGGGTTCAAAATTTGAGAAACGGGGGAAGGGGAGAGATCCACCCTGTCGGGTAAAGTTGGTAAAAATGATCGTGATAAAACGCATTGGGAAGCAAATTCAATTCTGAATACTTTTTATGGTTACAAACTTTTCCGTACCTCTGAAACTTTTTGCTTAAAATGAAAAAAACGTGATTTTGAAATTTTCTAAAAACTGTTTTATTTTCAAATTTTGGGGGGGGGGCAAGAGTTGCTCCAAAATGGATTTTGATGAGAAATTAAAATGTATATTAGGTGCTGAGGAACAACTTTTGCTTGAACATTTTTTCATTACGACTCATAGATAAAGCAATACACGAGTTTGAAATAGGGGGAGGGCGTACGGGTTTAATTTCTTTGGTTTAGTGTCCAGAACAAGAATCAATCATAAAATCAATTTCAACAGGAATTTCGCGTGGACGCCGTTTTTTGTACGATTGAGACTTGACTAAATGGAAAGTTGATAAAAATAAAAAAAAAACTTAAAATTTTCAGATCTGCAACTTCAATGGCTGAAATTTTTTACATAGTGAAAAGAATAGAGCTTAAGGAAATTTTCAATTTTTTTCCTTTTTTTAAATAGGAATAAAAAGTTGTCACAATTAAAACTCATGGGAACGCTGGAAAATTCCAAAATTTTCTGGTGGCTCCGAAACGCCTCGAAACCGCTCCCAATCGATTCGGAAGGTCGAAAATAGGGTATATACCAAATTTCAGCTTTTTTCGTTGATTAGATCTAATTTTCATATTTTTTAGGACGATGAGGTAATTTCGAAATTTCAAAAATTCGCCAAAAATCGAGAAATGAACTTCAGCACCTGAAATTTTGGATACGAGGTCCTTTCTTGATGTACTTTCGATTTATTTTTGTTTGGGCTCAAAATTTTACTTTGAGTTGGGATACCTCCCTTGTAAGGGAAACATTAACATGTAGGAAAATGTTTTTAAAAATTGCCCTAAATGTGCTTGAGAGAAGTTGAGACGAAATTTTTTCAAAAAAAAGTTCTAAAAATGAAAAACTGCTTTTGAAAAAGTTTTAAAAATCCAATTTTTTCGCGAATTAGGGAAGTTGAACCTGAATAATCTTCATGTATCTAGGACACTGGGCGAAGGTTAATTAAACAAGCTCAAAACCAATTCCCCCTCCCCCCTCTCTACAATATACAAAAATGGATTCGCGTAATACGCGAATCCATTTTTAGAAACGTTTCGCAGCATACGCCGGCAATTCGCACTTAGCAAAGGAACACGACAAAAACTACTCATGGTGTAACATCTGTCTCGTTTTGGAAAATTGCGCAAAGGATTCGCAGAGATAATTATCACATTTAGCGCCTTCGAAAATTACTCTTTCTGACAAAATTACACATACCAGCCTTCTATACCATACAAATTAAAGAACAGGTGTGCCGAAAACGACGCCACACGTTTCTAAAGCTCACATTCGATGGTTTCGGAATTTCCACGAATTTATACGAAAATATATCTGATATTTTACAGATCGATTCGAACTCCCCTTGAGTCGACTTTCATCGAATCTGAATTATTTTCCAATTTATCTTTCTTCGTCGATGTGATTAATTGTAAAATTCCCTCTCCCCCTTCACCTGATTCTCTGCTTGATTACAATAAAAATTAGAATTTCCAAGTAAATTGCATTCTTCTTCAATCTTCATAGCACAATTTTTTTTTTAATATACTCGAGTAATCATCTTGAAAACGTGAATAATAAAAATGAAAAAATAAGAATACACCGCGGTGAAAAAAATTTGAAAATTTAAAATGGCGACATTACGAGAATACTCTTTGTTATTACGATTATTAAAAAATTCGTATTTCATTCGCCTCAGCTCTCGTCGTCGTTCCATTAAAAGATTAATGAACGAAGGGGAAAAAGAAAACCACTCCGACAATGCAAATTAGTTTACTTTCGAATTACATTTTATTCTTTCAAACTGGGGAATTTCTATATAAAAAATTAAAACGCAAGACAATCCGACGCGTAAATTAAGTTAAAAACTTTCAAACAAAAAGTGATCTAAGCGAATAAAAATTATCCCAGTGTAAGTGGAAAAATGATAATTTTTCGCCATTCCCCGCAGGAATTACAACAAATTTTACACTTAGACCGTCATAAACTGCGACAACTAATTTCAGCAAACTCTGGAACCGACTTGTAATAATTTCAAAGCACCAGGATTAAATATTTGAACGAAAAGTTGACGCTGGCGCCTTCGAAACAACTTCATTAGTCCACATAACCGAGCCAACAATTATTTTCCGCGGTGACACGAATTCCACGAGTTTTTCGATGTTCCACGAAGTTATAGCCCAAGTTCACGGTGGTGGAAAATAAAAGTTACGGCGAGCTAGGGGCTACGTATCAAAAAATCAAACTTTCCAGCTATAACGTTTTACATTTATTCATTTATTTCAAGTGTCAAGCAACAGCTGCCCGGTTACTTACGGCGGCTTGACAGGTCGCCAATAAATTTTTTTTCGTGACTCGATCAATCTTCGAGGCGATATTTTTTGGTTGTTTTTTTCCACGAGCGCGGCAGTGGGGTAAGAGGGAAGGTATTTTTTGGAGCAGTTTTGATGAAAAACGAGAGCTTATTTAATGGCTGAAATTATCACGCAATGGTTTAGTATTACACGCGTGAAGCGAATTTGACGAGCCTAATCCGCCTACTTTCGGGTTCGAATTATTAATAAATACGTGCTTAGCGTGAGTCGAAATTTACGTCGGAAAAAAAATTCATCTTTTTATTCAAAATCCGGTAAAAATATCGTTGATTCAGATCCCAAAGTGTACCGGCGGATAAGAAGGGCGAATCTGCTCCAGAGCTGAAATTTGAAACGAAACGATGGAATTTGGTTCATTTGGTCTGAAAACCTCGTGGTAAAAATTTTGGTCTCCTACCCCTCTCCTACCTCTTGTTATGAGGCGAAACGTTACTTTTTTCAGCCTTTCCATTAAGAATTTTCATTTTCGCAGATTCAACAAAATTTTTTCAAACTAGTGTGGGTAGTGCACTATACTAAGTAAGGGGTATCAGTGAATGGTTTAAAAAAACAATTTTGGTAATTTTTCTAGCTGAAACTCCTGTTTGAAAACTTCAAATCGAGTTTTCTACATAATGTTTCAAAGAGGAAATACTGAAAAAAATATATTTCATTTAACTAGTTTTTTTCCTATGTACAACGTGATATTTTTTTCAGAATTTTTCAGGTAGTAAAACACCTTGAAAAATGCAAAAAAAAACTTTTTAACACGTTTTTCACTCATAAAAAATGGACATTTTTGGCCGAAAATTTTTTTCTTGTAATTATACTTACCCGAAAATACGTATTTATACACCACTTGCTTGATTTTCACTTTATTTCATTTTTTTCGTGATTTTTGTGATTTTAAGAAGGTACCTAAGTTAGTACACAAAGCATAAAACTAAAATAGTACGGGTTCCAAGGCGGAAATTTCAAAAAGTATGCAGCTGGTCAGATATAAAAATTTTGAGATATACGATCGAAAGAGGACCTCTCCCCGACCCCGAAACAGCCATCACATTTTTGAGATCGAATTGCAAACTCATTCCAGGGGTTCTCAAAGTTGTGAAAATGTCACCTCTGCCTTGATTCCTATTTTTGTCTCTAAATATTTATGAAATAGGGGTAGAGGGGGGTTCAACCGCTCAAATTGTTTGTAATTGACCACTCTTGAAATAACAACCAGCAATAACCCCACTCGATGATTTTCATGCCATCAGGGGTTCCCAAAGTTGAAATATTGGAAATTCTGGGTACAGAAGTGAAAATTCAAACGAATTTTCTACCGTTGTTAATTACGCAATCGAAAAATGGTTCGGATGAAAAAGTTGCGGAATTTCATGAGGATTTCAAATATGTATTAGTTTTTGTCGTAGCTTTGATAGGAGCCGAGTACCGTTTAGTCCCTGTGGTTAGCACAGGAATACTTCACTTTTTGAACACGGGTTGAAATATGGTTTTTATTTTAGTGTGACCCCTAAGAAAATTTTCCAGAAGGGGACCCATCAAAAATTTCCCTTAGGGGAAAAATGAGGGGGTTTATAGGGAAGGTTTTACCCCTATTTCTCCACATAAAGAGGTGAGGGTAAATTTGGTGTTATTTTCATATAATTCGACCCTCCTGAACTCGAATCTGCGATCAGTTTTCCGATCAAAAGTACAGAACTCGCACAATCGTACAATTTGTGTCGCAAAAAGTGGCCAATTTTGAGGAAAAATAGATAAAATTACGATTTTTTCAATCTGGAGACCAGTAATGTTGATCAATTGGGGTTTGAAACAATTTTTTAATATAATTCGAACCTCCTGAATCCGAATTTGTTATTGGTTTCCAGATAGGAAGTGAAATACCTTCTTGATCGTCGATTTTCGGTAGCGAAAAACAGTCAATTTTCGCTAAAATCGACTCGAATCTGCAATTTCTTATTTTCTGAGCCCCATACCTCGAACCAATACCGGTATGAAACCTTGTTTATATTTAATAATTGATTTGAACCTGCTGAACATGAATTTTCGGTTAGTTTTCCGGTTGGAAGTGGAGAAGTCTCTCAATCGCGAAATCGGTGCAGCGCGTAATGTCCTATTTTTGCGAAACTTGACATGAAATTGCAATTTTTTTATTGTCGACCCCATACCTCGAACCAATAGGTACTGGTATGAAACCATTTTTATACATAATTTGAATCTCCTGAATACGAATTTTCAGTTGGTTCCCCGATTGGACGTGGAAAATTCTCTCAATTGTGAAAATGGTTTAACCTAAAACACCCAAATTTTACTCAATTTTCATAAAATTGCGATTTTTAATCTTTCCAAACCCTTTATGTCCTGCTGCAGTTTACGATATAAAATTATTTTTTTCTCAATTTCATACTTCGAACCAATACTGGTATGAAACCATTTTAATACATAATTTGAACCTCCTGAATACGAATTTTCAGTTGGTTTCTCGATTGGACGTGGAGAATTCTCTCATTCGTGAAATTGGTACAGCACAAAATGCCCTATTTTTGCTAAATTTGATATGAAATTACGAATTCTAATCTTCTTAAACTCTGTACATCCTACCAATTGTGTGTTATAAAATCTCTTTTCACCTAATTGAAACTTCTTGTGCACAGAGAATGCAGTTAAAAGTTTTTCGGGTCTTAAGACTCCTGGGGCTGAGCTTTGACTTTTCAAAGTAGGGTCTTCCAAAAAAAAAATCTGTATTGGGTAGGTAGTCGAGTGAACCTAATTTAATTGATTATCAGATGTATTTCCAATGTCAGCTTTTGTTGGCCAATTGGGTGAAAATAAATTTTATATCGTAAATTGCAGCAGGACATAAAGGGTTTGGGAAGATTGAAAATCGCAATTTTATGAAAATTGAGCAAAATTTGGGTGTTTTACGCTAAACCATTTTCACAATTGAGAGAATTTTCCACGTTCAATTGGGAAACCAACTGAAAATTCGTATTCAGGAGGTTCAAATTATGTATTAAAATGGTTTCATACCAGTATTGGTTCGAAGTATGGAATTGAGAAAAAAAGAAATTCCGGATTCGAGTCAATTTTAGAGAGAATTGGGCGTTTTACGCTACGTCAATTTCACAATTGAGAGAATTCTCCACTTCCAACCGGGAAACTAACCGAAAATTCGTGTTCAGGAGGTTCAAATTACTTATAAAAATTGTTTCATACCAGTATTAGTTCGAGATATAGAGTTGAGAATGAAAAAAATTGCAATTTCATGTCAAATTTCGCAAAAATAGGGCATTTTGCGCTCACCGATTTCGCGATTGTGAGAATTCTCCACTTCCAATCGGGAAACTAACCAAAAATTCGTGCTCAGCAGGTTCAAATTAAATATAAACAAGGTTTCATACCGGTATTGGTTCGAGGTATGGGGCTCAGAAAATGAGAAATTGCAGATTCGAGTCGATTTTAGCGAAAATTGACTGTTTTTCGCTACCGAAAATCGACGATCAAGAAAATATTTCAATTCCTATCTGGAAACCAATAACAAATTCGGATTCAGGAGGTTCGAATTATATTAAAAAATTGTTTTAAACCCCAATTGATCAACATTACTGGTCTCCAGATTGAAAAAATCGTAATTTTACCTATTTTTCCTCAAAATTGGCCACTTTTTGCGACACAAATTGTACGATTGTGCGAGTTCTGTACTTTTGATCGGAAAACTGATCGCAGATTCGAGTTCAGGAGGGTCGAATTATATGAAAATGACACCAAATTTACCCTCACCTCTTTATGTGGAGAAATAGAGGTAAAACCTTCCCTATAAACCCCCCTCATTCCTCCCCTAAGGGAAATTTTTGATGGGTCCCCTTCTGGAAAATTTTCTTAGGGGTCACACTAAAATAAAAACCACATTTCAACCCGTGTTCAAAAAGTGAAGCGTACCCCTTTTTTTTCATGCTAACCGCAGGGACTAGTTGCAAAGCCTTGGTTTCCGAAATTCGATGCGAGATTACTCGGCTCCTATCAAAGCTACGACAAAAACTAATACATATTTGAAATCCTCATGAAATTCCGCAACTTTTTTGTATGAACCATTTTTCAATTGCGTAATTAACAACGCGAGAAAATTCGTTTGAATTTTCACTTCGGTGCTAAAAATTTTCGATATTTCAACTTTGGGAACCCCTGACGGGGTGCAAATCACTAGGTGTGGGGGTTGTTGCTGGTCGATATTTCAAGAGCGGTCAATTACAAACAATTTGAGTGGTTGAGCTCCCCCCATCACCTTTTCATAAATATTTAGAGACAATAATAGGGTACAAGCAGAAGACAGTATTTTCAAATTAAAAACTTTTGCAAACCTCAGTTTCCGAGGTTCAATGTAAGATTACTCGGCTCCTATCAAAGCTACAAAAAAAAACTGATACATATTTGAAATCCTCATGAAATTCCGCAACTTTTTCATCCGAACCATTTTTCGATTGCGTAATTAACAACGGTAGAAAATTCGTTTGAATTTTCACTTCTGTACCCAGAATTTCCAATATTTCAACTTTGGGAACCCCTGATGGCATGAAAATCATCGAGTGGGGGTTATTGCTGGTTGTTATTTCAAGAGTGGTCAATTACAAACAATTTGAGCGGTTGAACCCCCCTCTACCCCTATTTCATAAATATTTAGAGACAAAAATAGGAAACAAGGCAGAGGTGACATTTTCACAACTTTGAGAACCCCTGGAATGAGTTTGCAATTCGATCTCAAAAATGTGATGGCTGTTTCGGGGTCGGGGAGAGGTCCTCTTTCGATCGTATATCTCAAAATTTTTATATCTGACCAGCTGCATACTTTTGCATTTTTGAAACGATACAGGATCTGGAACCCGTACTAAAAATATAGAACATCTCACATTTTTTGCCTACAAAATTGTTATGCAAAGAAATTTGCAACAAATTTAAGTTCAACAGCTCAAACTACATCCACAAACTCCATTTACACAATCAAAGCACTCAAATTTCGAAAATCAACTTTTCAGTCGACGATTTTTTTTTAGGGTCATTCACAATTTTTTTTTTGAAATGTTGAGTCGCCATCCCGTCAAAATTTCTTCCCAAAAATCATCCGACCCATAAGCTCGAAAAAATCGCGAGATGAGTTGTGAGACTGATCTTCATTGTCATCTCATCCTCAAAGCTCGGTAAAGTCGTGGGACAATTTTTAGGATCAAAATATACCCCAAAAATCATTGTAGCCTAAAAAGCACAAAAAAATCGTGGAATGATTTATGAGATTGTTTTTCATCCCAAAAATAATTTCAGCCTCAAAAGCTCAGAAAAATCATTGCAGCATAAAATGCTCGGAAAAATCGAGGGGTGATTTTTGGGATGGAAATTCATCCCATAAATCATCCCAGCCTCGAAGATCGGAAAAGTCGTGAGACGATTTTTAGGATCAAAATCCATCCCAAAAATCATTGCAGCCTAAAAAGCTCGGAAAAATCGTGGAATGACTTATGAGATTGTTTTTCATCCCAAAAATCATCTCAGCCACAAAAGCTCAGAAAAATCGAGGAATGATTTTTGGGATGGAAATTCATCCCATAAATCATCCCAGCCTTAAAGATCGGAAAAGTCGTGGGACGATTTTTGGTATCAAAATCTACCCCAAAAATCATTGCAGCCTAAAAAGCTCAAAAAAATCGTGGGATGATTTGTGAGATTGTTTTTCATCCCAAAAATCATTTCAGCCTCAAAAGCTCAGAAAAATCGTGGGATGATTTTTGGGATGGAAATTCATCCCATAAATCATCCCAGCCTCTAAGATTGGAAAAGTCGTGGGATGATTTTTGGGACCGAAATTCATCCCAAAAATCATTGCAGCCACAAAAGCTCAGAAAAATCGAGGAATGATTTTTGGGATGGAAATTCATCCCATAAATCATCCCAGCCTTAAAGATCAGAAAAGTCGTGGGACGATTTTTGGAATCAAAATCTACCCCAAAAATCATTGCAGCCTAAAAAGCTCAAAAAAATTGTGGAATGATTTATGAGATTGTTTTTCATCCTAAAAATCATCTCAGCCTCAAAAGCTCAGAAAAATCGAGGAATGATTTTTGGGATGGAAATTCATCCCATAAATCATCCCAGCCTCTAAGATTGGGATGATTTTTGAGATCAAAATCCATCCCAAAAATCATTGCAGCCTAAAAAGCTCGGAAAAATCGTGGGGTGATTTGTGAGATTGATTTGATCGTGTAAATGGAGTTCATGGATGTTGTTCGAGCTGCTGAACACGAATCTGTAGCAACTATTCCCGCATGACAATTACTAATATCACGAAAAAAATGAAATAGAGTGAAAATTGATCAAGTGATGCATAAATACGTATTTTGGGGTATAATTACAAGAAAAAAATTTTCGGCCAAAAATTATAATTTTATGAGTGAAAAACGTCGTGGAAAAATGGGTTTTCGAATTTTTCAAGGTATTCCAGCACCTGAAAAATTCTGTAAAAAATATCACTTTGTACATGAGGACTAGTTACATGAAATATATTTTTTTCAGAATTGCCTCTCCGAAACATCACGTAGAAAACTCGATTTGAAGTTTCCAAACACGAGTTTCAGCTGGAAAAAATTGTCAAAATTTTTTTTCAAACCACCCACTGATACCCCTTAGTATAGTGTACTATCAACACAAGTTTGAAAAAATTTGGCTGAAAACTCGGGGAAATAAAAATTCTTAATGGAAATAAAGCTAAAAAAAGTAACGCTTTGGCCCATAACAAGGGGTAGGAGAGGTGTAAGGGGTCAAAATTTTCACCTCGAGGTTTTCAAGCCATAAGAATCACATTCCATCGGTTAGTTTCGAATTTCAGCTGTGAGGCAGATTTGCCTATCCTATCCGTCGGTATCCTTTCACATTTACAGATATTTCGCTTTTAGATAAAATGTAACAAGGTACAATGCAAAAATCCCAAATTATTCCTTTCGCAAACGAACCTATTGTCCGCAGGTCTCGACCAAATATAATTTCATTAAGTATAACAAACTTTCACCATACAACTGATTTAAAAGTTCGCAACCGAACAAGTTATAAGCGAATACGAAACCCTTGATTATATAGTTTTCGTGAACGTAGCAGCAACAGCAACCCGTCGAATCGGCTGCTGGTGTTTTATTAGCATTCAGTGTAACGTTTTCTCCGCATCTATCATTTAAATTAGATCCAGCGTACCTATAGTTTCAAAATATGCATCTGCATTGCTCCCCTTTTCCCTCCGTTTTTCTACGTTTTCGGTTCAAAGCGTCTGTCTTTCCATCTTTGTTGCTCTTTCTAGGACTTTTCGAGATTGAATTTCTCTTATTTCTTTCTCAAACTATTCCAAGTAGAGTAAGTTTTCTTAGATGTGAATCAACCGCGGTAAGAGAAGTGCCTTTTTATTTAATGGAATACCAAAAGGCTGCAGTATTTTCTAAAATTAAATTCAACCGAAAAGATTCTTTTCAAGAGATAAGGCCAACCTTCGTATTTATGTTCAGAGACCATGCGAGTAGGAAGTTTGTCATAAACGAGCGAGTACTTGAACGTTTTTGGCAACTAATGCACAACTGCACGTCTTAAAAAGTGTATCGTCGCTCACAATTACTAATCAGAAATCTTTGAGAAGATTTGATAAAAATTTTCCAGTTTGAATGTTTTTTGCAACGAGAACGTATATGGGGCTGTCAAATTGAACGTCTACAATTGAAGAAGTCTAATTAGATGAAATTGTACTCACGATTAATGAAGATTTTCAGAAAATCTGAAAATAGAATTAAGTAATCATTTTCACAGATTTTTTGGATTCGGAACCTTAGATAGGTACTTGAGATTAGACGATTAGAGATATATTCTGTTTAGGCAGGAAAATTTTATTTTTGACGATTTTTCTCTCATTCTGTATCAGTTAAAAGTCACTGATAAACAGTCAAAATTGTAGCACAGGAAAAATCAGCAAAATTCACGGATTTTCAGCGAATTTTCGGTGATTTTTCAAAGATTTTCACTGATTTTTCTGATAATTTTATAAACACTGACTTTTCAGTGATTTTTCTCACTGATTTGTTTTCATCGAAAATTTTTTCACTGATTTTCTCCTGTGCTGCGATTCTGAATGTTTCTCAGTGATTTTCGATAATTTTCACTGATTTATAAATGATAAAGTAATTCCTTTGATTAAGAAATCGTAAATTTCCTCGATAATTTCTATTTTTAATCGAAAAAATGAAGATTTTTCAACGTTCAATTTTGACCAAAAATTATACATAGCAACATTTATATCGTTCCTCTAATGCTAAAAGGTCGTAACTCCAAAATTTAGTAATTTTTGTTTTTTTGCTGAAATGGCAACTTTGGGACGTCCTCCATCTGGTGATAACATCATTTCAACCCAAAAGTCAACCAAATTTTTAAAATTGAGAAAAATATGTTGGCGTAACTCCATATTCTAAAAATTTTACAACTTTTTGGTCGTAACTCTATCAAATACTTCAAAAATTTTCTTTTTACTGGAGTGATAAAAAACTGTATTATTTATGATTTTTAAATTTTGTGGAGCAAGTGGCGATTTTAATATATGCTGTTTTAGTGTTGAGAATGATTTTTCAATTATTTAATTTCAAAATACCGTTTTTTAATGTGGCGTAACTTTTCAAGTTTTCTGTGTTCAAGTATAAAAAGTCGAAACTCCATTTTAAAAATTAAAAATCGGTATTTTGAAAAAAATAAAAAATTCATTCTAAACACTTAAAAAAATAGTAAAATCAACACCTCCTCCGCGAAATTCAAAAATCTCGAGTAAAACAGTTTTTCAGCTCTCCTGTAAAAAGTAAAGTTTTGGAGTTACGTCCTTTTAGCATTAGAGGGACGATATATCCTATGTCCAGTACACGAATGATTTTCGATGGAATCAGAAAATGTGAAATTTCACCATCACTAGGGTCATTTTCAATTTTTCACTGACAAGGGAGGTATCCCAACTCAAAGTAAAATTTTGAGCCGAAACAAAAAAAAAATCGAAAGTGCATCATAACAGGACCTCGTATCCAAAATTTCAAGTGCTGAAGTTCATTTCTCGATTTTTGGTGAATTTTTGAAATTTCAAAATTACCTCATCGTCCTAAAAAATATGAAAATTACCTAGATCTAATTAACGAAAAAAGCTGAAATTTGGTATATACCCTATTTTCGACCCCCCAAATCGATTGGAAGCGGTTTCGAAACGTTACGGAGCCACCAGAAAATTTTGGAATTTTCCAGCGCTGGAGAAAAGCCCATAAAAATGGCCCATATGCACTTCAGCACCTATACTCGCGGATTATCCATATTGGTGACTTATTTGGTCGATTAAAACACAATTTTCCAAAATTCGTAACTTAACTTTGAGTTCAAATTCACATTTTTAGACAAGACATTTTTTTGGGGAAAAAATTGAAAAATTCACCCAATGCGCATACACCGAGGTAAAAAGTTGAAACTTGGTATAATACCCAATTGTTGACCTCCCAAATCGATTGGAAGCGGTTTCGAAACGTTACGGAGCTACCAGAAAATTTTGGAATTTTCCAGCACATAAAACATTTTTTTGCCCAAAATGCGAATTTGAACTCAAAGTTAGGAATTTTGAAAAATTGTGTTTTAATCGATCAAATAGGTCTCCAATATGGATAATCCGTGATTATAAGTGATGAAGTGCATATGGGCCATTTTTATGGGGTTTTCTCCAGCGCTGGAAAATTCCGAAATTTTTTGGTGGCTCCGAAACGTCTCGAAACCGCTTCCAATCGATTCGGGAGGTCGAAAATAGGGTAAGTATCTACCAAGATTCAATTTTTTACCTCGATAAATGTGCATTAAGCGAATTATTAAATTTTTTCCAGAAAAATTTCTTGCCCTAATATGCAAATTTGAACTCAAAGTTACGAATTTTGGAAAATTGTGTTTTAATCGATCAAATAGGTTACCAATATGGATAATCCGCGATTATAAGTGCTGAAGTACATATGGGCCATTTTTATGGACTTTTCTTCAGCGCTGGAAAATTCCAAAATTTTTTGGTGGCTTTGAAACGTCTCGAAACCACTTCCAATCGATTCGGGAGGTCGAAAATAGGATACATACCAAATTTCAGATTTTTTCGTTGATTAGATCAAATTTTCATATTTTTTAGGACGATGACGTAATTTTGAAATTTCAAAAATTCACCAAAAATCCAGAAATGAACTTCAGCCCCTGAAATTTTGGGTACAAGGTTCTGTTATGATGTACTTTCGATTTTTTTTTGTATGGGCTCAAAATTTTACTTTGAGTTTGGATACCTCGCTTGTGAGAATTTAAAAAAAAGGGATTTCATCACAAAAATACTGAATTTTATGCCAAAATTGTAGCAAATAAATTATAAACTGCCCTTTTTATCGAAAAAATCGAAATATTGGTTCACGTAATTCAATTATTTCTCGCGATTCGTAAAAAAATTTTTGAGAGGTATTTGAGCATGATTTTTTATGTAGCAACGCGGTAAGCAGAAGGCTAGTCCATTAATGATTTTCCATTTAATTACGGTATCAAACGATATCTCAAAAAGAAACAATTTTTGGACTGTGTTGGACATTACGTGTTTTGTTCGTATTAATGAGCAGAATACCTGGCTTTAATTTTGAAACAAGAATTACCCCATCATGTAATTTTGAAATCCAAACATCACATCAGAATTCACCAATGCAAACATAATCATTTTCCAAATTATACAGAGTACACTCAAGTAAAAGAGATAGGTTATACTTACGCATGGAATTATAGACATACTTATTCTAATTTCAATGCGCAGTAGGCAGTAGATGCAAATAAATATTCAGCAAGGTCAAGTTAATTACACATAGGCGGTAGGACCGACAGTTGACACGTCAAAAAAATACCATACCAATACCACAATGGTAGATTTTGCACAGTGCTGAAGTTTAACAATTTGTGGTGCCAGCATTAGACATGAATAAAAATGCTACACAATCGAAAACCCAAGTAAACTACTTAAAGAAAGTTATCCGTTTCATTTTGATTGCTTCTGGCATAGAAGAGAACCTGAGCCAAACAATGAAATGGATGATTTATATTTTTACGATTTCAATTCTTGGTTATAACATACTGGGATCCTTCATTACACTAATCAACTTATCATCTTCGTTCAATAAACTGGAAGAAGCATTAAGAGTCATTTATTGGTTTGGTCCAGTTGCTTTGTTCGTACACGTTCACGTTTTCAAACAGGAAATCCGAAACACGGCATCTATGTTTTTTGAGAATTCTGTCAACTACATTGGAGACAATGACTCAACAATAGTTTCACAACGGTTTCAAAAAATCTTCAAAGAGTTGTTTCTTTTGTACTGTCTTCTAACCCCGTCATTTATTTTACTGACTATTCTGGATGGGGTGCAGTCCAAAGGCGATGAATTTGAATTTTTAAATTTGTACTCGTGTGGATATGAAAATCACAAGCCAGCAATACCTTTCTGCATTAGGACTGATTCTTTGGTTTACAAAGTGAATAAACTCGTAGAGCCATTAGCGGCAAGTACTATGGCGGTATCATGCAATTTTGGAGCCTGGTTTTTCTTCATTATTATCACCGAAAGCATTGCAGTTCGACTGGAAGCGTACAAGAATGAATTAACATTGTTTATCGAGCGACTAAAATCGACCCATAAATTTTGCACTCGCGATTACAAGGCGTTCTCCGTTATCATTGAATTTCAACAGCGTATTTACGCGTAAGTAGATATTGATAAAATGAATTCAAACCTGTTCAAACCAAGTACACACAGTATAAAACAGAAGTCTTGGTGACTAGAAACACTTCTCGCTATTTCAGAATTGAAAAGAGATACCAAGAGGGTTCAAACGGCAATGTGTTCCTGGCGGGAGTTGGTGAGTTGATTCCCAGCTTTGAAAAAGGTTCTAATTGATTCCCACTTTTTTTCAGTGGTATGTACGAATTGATTCCCCCTTTTTTTTCAGGCGTATATACGAATTGATTCCCAACCTCTTTCAACAAAGGAATTTTTCAGGAAAGCGAATTAATATGCACAAAACGTTTCTACGACTTAAAATTAGGTTCAGCAAATGTTGGTTTGTTTCAAAATGTGGATTTGGGGCCTACAGAGCAGGTTTCACTCCAGTTCTCAAGAATTGAAATGAAAAATTTTCCCATATGTTTCTAAATCACAGATCTTCGAAGCTTTCGAGCTTTTTATTTAAAAAACACAAAAAAGGTGTTGAAATAATTTTTTAAATCCAAAATAAATAACACCATTGTTTTTTTCGTAAAATTTTATTTCCGAAACTGCGATTAAAAAATTCCCAAGCATAAGCACACCCAGATGGGAAAATTTTTCATTTCAATTCTTGAGAACTGGAGTGAAACCATGCTCTGTAGGCCCAAATCTACATTTTGAAACAAACCAACATTTGCTGAACCTAATTTCAAGTCGTAGAAACGTTTTGTGCATATTAATTCGCTCTCCTGAAAAATCCCTTTTTTGAAAAATAAATTTCATACATATCCTGTCAAAAAAATGGGAATCAATTCGCACATTCACTCTTGAAAAAGGGGGAATCAATTCGTACATCTCCAAAAAAAAAAAAAGGGGGAATCAATTCCCCTGGGTTTTTACACAAATATTTCTTTGGGAATCAACTCACCTACAGCCTCCCTGGCATCGAGGACATTGAAAATCAATAATCAAACTTTCAGCCTGACCTATAGGGTGTCCATAAATTGAGAAACTGGTTTGGGTCAAAAAATAAAGGTCCGGTTTTTTTATGGAAATAAAGTCTACACACTGATGCGATTAAAATGTGATGAGTATTTTTTTTGAAACTGGTTCAGCAGTTTCGAACCAGTTGTCAATAACATCCAAAAAAGTGGAGATATGGAAAAAAGTTCGAAACAAAAGTTGTAGAGAAGTAAAAAATGAACATTTTTTGTTTCATAACCTTTTTTCCATCTGAAATGGAAAGAAGTTGTCGTAGAAAAGATTTGAGTACAATTTTTTGTTTTTCAAGCCATAACTCTACTCCATTGCTGGATGAAAAAAAATTACAGAACGTAAAATGTTCGGTTTTGGATTCTCTACAGCTTTTGTTTCACACTTTTTTTCATATCTCCACTTTTTCCGGATATTATTGACAACTGGTTCGAAACTGCTGAACCAGTTTCAAAAAAACATATCACATTTTAATCGCGTCAGTGTGTAGACTTTATTTCAAAACGACCCCTATTTTTTGACCCAAACCGGTTTCTTAATTTGTGGACACCCTATAGGTTGGACTGAAAGTTTGATTATCGATCTTCAATGTCCTCGATGCCAGGAACACATTGCCGTTTGAACCGTCTTGGTATCTCTTTTCAATTCTGAAATATCGAGAAGTGTTTCAAGCAACCAAGACTTTTGCACCATACTGTATAATATGAATTACTTATTGTATTTTGTGTGGACTGACAGAGATGGTCAAGAAATAGTTGCTTTTTTGAACCAACCAATGACAATTCATATCGTCATGATGTATGCATTTAGCATAGTCGTTATTCTGATTCCTGCCGAAAAGGTATGGTATAGACGTTTTTCCCATGTTACGCCATCGACATTTCATTATTTTCAGTAACAAAAAAGCAATATTTTTTGTACTGTTAGCATTTCAGTTCTATGAATTTCAACATCAGATTTGGTGTATTACTCGTTTTTTCATTGAAAATGCATTATTCGATGTGTAAAAATTCAATGATTCTAAGTTACATGGTGAGTGATTTCCTTTAATTTATACTACATTAGGATGGATCCAAAAAAGTATAGAACCTCAATTCTGACAAAAACTGAAAAGATAGTTCATTTTGGGTGAAAGGCCTTGTAATTTTTTTTGAGTTTTCCATTCCATTCGAGAGGAGGAACTGAGAGACTTCAGAGCGAAGTAATTTTCAAAAAAAACGCGGTTTTTGGTCGATTTTTCACTCGAAGTAAACTATTTTACTACTTTAAACAAATTTTCGTAAACATTCACGATTTATTTTTTTCATCCTTCAATTTATACATACATTTTTACAATGCATTCAATTATTTTTTTTTAGCATGATACCATCACCGACATTTTACTTGAGTTTCCGTGGTACGAAAGAAATCTGAAGTTTCAAAAATGCTACCTCACTTTACTCACGATCTGCCAAAAAGACAATCCTTTTTACGTCTATGGACTGTACGAAATAAATTTGAAGTTTTTTGCAGCCAACTGCAATCGTCTGTACACTCTAGTGAATTTATTATTACTAAAATTCAAATAAGTTAGGTATATGGATTGATAATCGAATTTAAGGTGAACACTAAATCATTTTATGTATTTAAATTACATGAGTTATGATGGGCAACTATTGTTTTGTTGTTCAATTTATATTTTTTTCAAAGGCATGACGCGTGAGACGCGCCTATATCAAGACCCTCATCTCCCAGAATGCACCCTTCATTTCTTATAGGTTTTTTAAAATAAAATTTGAGTTCTGAGACTTTGAAATCAGGTACATAATTTAGATAAACCATTCGAGAAAATTGTAAAATTGCAATTTTTTCCATTTCTCCAGTGGGCCCTGATCTCTCGCACTCTCTATTCATCCATATGCAAAAACGTTGGTTTTTAAAAGTACGTACATACATCTAGGCACATTAAACACTCTCGTAATCGAATTTACATTTTAACTTCCCATTTTTGCAATTCGCCTTCGCTTCACCTCCTGAAGAATGCAAGTAGATGAAAATTTATACTTCAAACTCACTAGATTTCACTTCAGGAATCCACTCCTCCTTCATTTTAAATCTAAAAATAATTTTAATAAGTAATATAAGCAGACATAAATTTATAATGTATCATTTTTTTCATTTATTTTCAACGCCTATAAGCAAAGTCGGTGAAAATAGGGGACATGAGGGGGGGAGGAGCCCTCCTAAATCATTTTTGTGTATATTTCACTCAAAAAAATTCGTAAATACTCAATTTTCAAGGGATCATCATCATGAGGTTTCAGTCATGAACGACCGTACTGTCCCAATGAGTTCGTGCCACAGGTTCCGGTCTTGTGCTTCTTTTGCAGCACCAACCACCGATCCCACCCGCGCTCTTATGCTGTCTCACCACCTGGTCGGAGATCTTCCTCTCCCATCTCCCTCTTCTGCCAGGTGCCTTCCCAAAAAGGATGTCTTTCTCCAGATTGCTATCCTCTCTTCTCATAATATGACCAAAATATCCGAGCTTGCTTCTCTCCCATAGAACACTCAGCCTGACTGGCTCATCATTTGTTCGTCTTACAGTCCAGGGTATCTTCAGCATTCTCCGCCCGACCCACCTTTCAAAGGCATCAATTCTCCTTCTATCTTCTGCCTTCATCATCCATGTCTCTACCTCATATATAAACACAGAGAAGACAAGTGATTGTATTAGCCTCTTCCTTGTCAATCTGGAGATGTTCCTACTACATACATGTGACGTTCCATAGTCTGGTCATTGCTGTCTTCCCAAGTGCGATTCAGCGTTGTATCTCCACCAATGAGCCTCCATTGGATTCTACTGTGGAGCCCATATAAACAAAAGTGTTGACTTTTTCGTACTCGCCTAGGGCCTACGGTCGAGATTAAAGGACTTTTTGCCCGATCTACTACCATGATTTTGGTCTTCGAGACTACCAATATGTGACGAATTCACTGATTTTTCTCAAGCTACTAAATTAATGGTCTTATTATTCACGAAAATAATTAAATTTTCTCTAAGTCGGCAAAGGGTATGGCCAGATAACGGGTGAATTTGGCCCCCGGTGCTTTTGAACTCCTAAACACCTCAAGTTTAGTAGTGTATAATAACTATAAAAAAAAATTCACAAAATTTTGGACCCCTAACCCCCTTCCTTTTGGAGTAAGGACCACTTTATTGCATTATTTTCAAACATTTCAAACATTTTTAATTTCAACGAAAATGAAGGAAATTTCCGGTTCTTTCGCACAAAGTTATATCTCGTAGAGGTGTATTTATGATGATTTTTCCAACAATTTTGGTGCACTCCTTCACCTTTTTGTGAAGGGTAATATGGCCCGTTCTCCCTTCCACGTTTGAGTGGTAACCCTGCAGCTAGGCATGAAATCATCCCTTGAGATACCTTACGTAAGTAAGGTACCTCAGTCTCTAAATCTACCTCACCCTCGCCGTGATATCGGCTCTGCCTCGGCGACGTGGTCATCCCCTAATGGGGATAGACTACCCGTTATCTCCCATCCGCGAATATAATGTACGCGTTCCATAATGTATGTGTAATGTATCGGTTAATGAGTGTATTTAAATGTATTCGTTGTCGATCGTTAAATATATCTCTTTCCGTGGTTAAAACGATGGTGTCGTATTCTAATTCCTTCGGGTCTATTTTACTACGAGAATGCGAGCGGAGACTATACTACATCAACCATCATCGTATAGTTAGTGAGTTACGCTGGTGATGGTACACTGAAAGTCGTGCACCCTTTCCACTCTACCCTATCACCCCTAACCCTAACATTGGCGCCCAACGTGGGGCATGGGTACGTCGTCATACTTGCTTCTTCACAACTCGTGCTCATCTCCGCGCGGTGCTGTTTCTAAGCACCGAGGGGGCATATGTGAAGGGTAATATGGCCCGTTCTCCCTTCCACGTTTGAGTGGTAACCCTGCAGCTAGGCATGAAATCATCCCTTGAGATACCTTACGTAAGTAAGGTACCTCAGTCTCTAAATCTACGCGAGCTAGGCGCGAACGTTTACTGACTCAACCTCGCGGTGATATCGGCTCTGCCTCGGCGACGTGGTCATCCCCTAACGGGGATAGACTACCCGTTATCTCCCATCCGCGAATATAATGTACGCGTTCCATAATGTATGTGTAATGTATCGGTTAATGAGTGTATTTAAATGTATTCGTTGTCGATCGTTAAATATATCTCTTTCCGTGGTTAAAACGATGGTGTCGTATTCTAATTCCTTCGGGTCTATTTTACTACGAGAATGCGAGCGGAGACTATACTACATCAACCATCATCGTATAGTTAGCGAGTTACGCTGGTGATGGTACACTGAAAGTCGTGCACCCTTTCCGCTCTACCCTATCACCCCTAACCCTAACATTTTTTCATCTATTTGAAATTTTCAATTGTAAAAAACACTATACAAGCAAAGAGTCACCACCCTCGAAAAATTACTAAAGAATACGTTTTTTTAATGTAAAATTTTGCTGAGTATTTGGTTTTGGCCATTGAAAAAACCAACCCTATATTTGCGTTAAGCAATTCAAAATACCCTGATAAATACCCTTTTTGTGATAGTTTTGCTTGAAGTTTCAAAATTCACTTTTTTTTGCTGATTTTTCATGACGAAAAAAGTAATATTTTGAGAACGATTGTTGCTGTAACCATTTTTAATCAAGATCTATTTTTCAGGTTTTACAGAAAGCATTTCTTGGATGGGTGGGCACCATTTATAACGCCTCACCCTGACCTACATATATTCGTGGGGGGGGGGCGAGCATAAACAGAAATAATTCCTAAGAAAAAAATTTGAGCCGAAGTAAATTTGCCTGAGAGGTTAAATTTTTAATAGATCGTTTTGAGATCTAAACTCAACTTTTTATATTTTCTCCTCCCCCTCCCCCATCCTCTCATTCCCATTTTATTCCTAATTTTTAAATTCGAAGAGATACATAGAAATTCACAAAAATTCAATTTTAATTAGTAACTGCACAATAGTACTTTCTTCTAACAGCCAGTATTTCGATATTTGGTAATGGAGAACATTTGGGGGGGTGGAGGGGATTGGATAGTGGAACTTTTAGGTCACTCCAACTGTATCTCAAAAATACCCAGAAAATTTTAAATGCGACTGTAAAAATCGCTCTAAAAATACACTACTTCATTTAATTTACATACACATCTAAATATCACAAAGGCGACTCTTCAAAAATGTATTTTCCCAGACCATTTCAGCTCAGATGGCACAATTTGAGAAGATTTTATACCAAATTTATTCCAAATCTTGTAATCGTTTACCTCATTTCCCAGCCCACCGCCTTATAGCATTCGAAAAACAAGAGGGGAGAAAAAAAACATACTGTCTTGCACCTAAAACAGCGCACATCTCACATCGTAGCATACAGCAATAAAACACCGAAACAACTCGCAGCCGAAATAAAAATTTCGCGTAATCTAGACTAGCGAGGTGAAAAAATTTATTTCATTTTTTATAAAATAGGGCGCGGCGCCAGCATTATATTTTTTATACGCCGCGCCGCACATGGGACTGGGTTTTCGAATCACTTCTATCATCTTGGCTGGTTCACTTACATATGCACATGGATTCGGCGAGCGACGAGCTTTTGTTATAAACGTACTCAGGTACGATACGTGTATATATCTTTATCACAAAGGCCAGAACTTGTTATATCGTTAACCTTGCCTTCAGTTGCCAAGCAATGCTCTACACACACATACCGACTCGTTAATAGATGAGAAGAACTTAACAAGGGCTTTTAAATTCATGTCCCCGTAGTTTATTTGCTTTTTACGAGCACCTACCGACATCTGAATACTTCTCATGTTCAACAAAGATTGTCGTTTAAACGAAAACGCGCGCTTTAACTTTACATTCGACGTAAGTAATTTGTTTTCCTTTTTTACCCTTATTCATTTTCTTTTTTTTTCTTATGTTTTACAGGTAAGAAAAATTTCCAAGTTTTAAACTTGTAATACGAATAGTTGCTGTATCACGTAAGTAAATTTACGCCACCTTCTGGTTGGACATGTTATTTAAGTACGGAATTACTTTTCGTCTATTCGCGTCAATCACTTTAGAAACGAACGAGTCGTGTTGCAGAAGGGTAGGATTTCATTATAATCATTCAGCAACAGAAATTCAAATACGAGATGGTGTTCAGTTGAGGTGATCAATTTACACTTTTTTTGAAAGTTGAGAGCGAGTTGGCTTTGGGCTTTGCAACGACTAGGTGAAAATTTCACCAACGCTGATATTTCTTAGCTTGGCAATTACATCTAAATAAGTTGAAAAATTGAAAATTATTTCCAAAAAATGGGTTTGCATGAATTTTTTACCCAGAAATACCAATGGCAATCGTTTTTTATTGATCTCATCTTTCAGGGGTCCTTAAAAATATCACGTATTTTTTTATAGATTTTTAAATATTCAGTAAAAAATTGAAAAAAAATGTTTTGAAGCGATGGAAGAATGAATGTTACTTCCACACCTTTCCCAATTTAAAAAAAATATGTACAATGCATTTTTTTTTTTTACTTTAAAAAGATTAATTTGGACGACTGGTAATGATAACTTTTATGAGTTGAAATATTTATCACTAAACGATATCAGTCCAGGAAAAATGTTTTCAAATCTTTTTCAATTTTTACTGAATATCTAAAAAATTAAATAAAACAAAAATGAAATTATATTTTTCAAGAATTACTAAAAAATGGAGTAAATGTGAAAAATGGATCCCAATGGTATTTTTAGGTAAAAAAATTCATTACGAAAACCAATTTTGAAAAAAAAAACAATTTCCTTTTAATTTTATAAAAAAATTTTGAATGTGGTCAGATTTCAGTACTGAGTAGGGAGAGGTGAGGAATAAACTCAGAGGTTGAAATTTTTACCAGGAAGTTTTGGAGGTTTATATTCACAGAATTTGGTAATTTTAACTACATTTCAGTACCTACTTTTGGAAAATTACAGTTTCTGAGTACCTAATAAAAAAACCTACAAAATTTGCTATAGTCGTTCAACGTTTGAGACGATACATTTTCAATAATTGAGCCAAAAAAACTTCAATGGGCCAGCGTAGACCAAACCAGTTATCAAAAATTATCATTTTTACTGAAAATGATAATTTTTTACCAAAAATGGTGATTTTTACCTAAAATGATGATTTCTACTAAAAATTATGATTTCTACTGAAAATGATAATTTTTTTTACCAAAAATGATGATTTTTTTTTACCAAAAATGATGATTTTTTTTATACCAAAAATGATGGTTTTTTACTAAAAATGATAATTATTTACCAAAAATGATGATTTTAATCAAAAATGATAATTTTTTTCCACCAAAAATGATGATTTATTTACCAAAAATGATGATTTATTTACCAAAAATGATGATTTTCATCAAAAAATTGTGATTTTTTTTCATCAAAAATGATGATTTTTTTTTTACCAAAAATGATGGTTTTTACTGAAAATGATAATTATTTACCAAAAATGATGATTTTTATCAAAAATAATAATTTTTTTTTACCAAAAATTACGTTTTTTTTTTACCAAAAATGACGATTTTTTTACCAAAAATTATCATTTTTACTAAAAATGATAATTTTTATCGAATAAAATATGTAACTTTTACCAAATACCTATGTAAATGTAGGCCTGCATTTTATCTGCTTAATCAACCTTAATACGTGATTTTGATCTACTTTTTAGTGCAGAGTTCAAATATGATTTCAGTTTTTCTCCATCACGTAAGAAATTTTTATAATTTTAATTTTTTATTGCAAAAATAAGTTTTACACTTTTTGATGACTTTTGACACGTGAAGCCGATTTTCTGAACAAAGAAAGGGTTCTACCAAAAAAAATTGAGAAAACATAAATGTAGAGCGTAAAATTTTCTCTCTGTGCAGTTCAACTAATTTTTTCTCAAGAAGCGAAGTGTTTGAGACATTTTAACTGAAAGTTCAAAAATCAACTTCTATCTTTTATTGAAAATATCTCAAAAACAAAGCTTTCCAGAAAAAAACGAACTGAACTCTGCAGAAAGGAAATTTTACAAATCGTGTTCTATTCATATCTTTTTGGAGATCGATTTTTAACGAATTTCTAACTAATATAAATGATAAATTCGTCGCGAAAACGTTAGCGTTTCGTGAACGATTTTTCGCAAAAAAACGCCAGTGGTAGTAAGCGATTCGTTAACTTTTTTTCAATTTTTGTTTCAAATTTTGTCAGTCGGGTTACAAATCGGAAAATTCTATGAAATTTCCATAATATCATAAAAATTGCAAAGTTTCCTAAAAAAGAATAATTTCTCAAGAAATTGGGCTTTAGGCGAGTTGAATCCCACTTTTTCTCAAAAATTTCTTTCAAATTTTTTTCAAATTTCAACTCCAATTTATTAACCATTATTTTCAACTCTCAATTTTCTCTCAAGTATTTTCAACACCAGAATTTTTTTCAATTTAAAATTTTCTTAGATTTTTCCATGTTTAAAATATGTATGTACTTTTCTGTATTTTTTCTCAAAATTGTCCTCAGTTTTGAAAATTTTCTTGAAAAAAAGGTATTGCGACCAGGACATATTCGCAAATTTTACCGAAAAAATTGTCCTTGGAGAGAAAAACATTGAAAAATCTGGGGAAAACAGGGTGTTCCGAGGCACAACCGGCACACCCTTTGTTTAAAAATCTGAAAAACTGAAAAAATCTACCTCATTAAAAAAAACTAAATATTGACTTATTGCATCATTGGACCTCGTGGTTCGTTAGATTCATTAAACTTGATTCAGAGGGGGAAAAAAACATTCGTTGCGAAAAAGCGACCAAGACGAAAACCACATTAACACTGCGGAGAATTATGATCGAATCATTCGCATCAGCGACTACTTAACGAAAGCACTCCATTACATTTGAGCCGGCATTAAGACGACGATTTAATGAAATGTAAATACACCCGGAATAAATAAAAATAACAACCGAAAAAAAAAGGGAAAGAAAGAAACACCAAAATAAAAAGAAAACACAAACGAACCTAACATAGTATAGGATTTTATTGAATTGCCGGCAGCAGGATCTGCATCGACCATTCTGTCGGATACATTCGTTTCTTGTTTCCTTTACTTTCTGTTTACATAAGACTAAAATCGTATTCGGAAAAAATTTGAAAAGAAAAAGCAAGGGATTACGGTAACCGGAAACTTTCACAATGAAGGTTGATGAACAGAAGGAGCGAGCGGAACCTGGCTATATGCAAAATCGCCTTCGCCTCTGGTACCGTGTATTACTTAACCACTCCCTCGAGAGATGCCCAGCAACGCAATCCGAGCGGAATTTCGGGCTTGAAGATAATTTACGTACTTTCGAATGGCGATTCGGGTAATTTTGACGATTTCTTGTAAATTGCGCTTTTCGATTCATCGGCCATTCGGCGCTGGTGAGATGTGCTGTATTTGCATATTCATTGCGCCATGATTAGCTACGTAAACGACAACGACATGAAAGCAGTAAATATTTACGCGACGCTGAAGAGGCTTTATTTCTAGGACCCGTATATGGGTAGTCGTCATCGTCGTCGAAAGTAATCTTTTTCGATGTTGGCCTACGGAGTTTAATACTATATTTTTGTTCATTAAGCCACCGCCGAGCATGATATCAGAAGAGGAGCGTAATTAAATAGTGAAATTTCCTACCTACTATACCAACTACATTCAACGTAAACCTATAAAACAACTATGCGCAAATTTCCACTTCTCTCTGAAGCCAAGTTTAATTAAATTCTGATTAGCTGCACCTATTAACTACCCCAATTATACGCTGATTGATTTGCATTCGCAATTTTGTACGAGCTCGGAAACTTACACGCAGTTGGCTGGAATTGGGCACAACTGCATCGACTTCGTCAAAATACTTCATATAGGTATTAATACAAATTTTTGGCTAAAGGGTTTCTCACTTTTTTCTTTTTGAACCTCTTTTCAGAAATATTCATTAGTTGGACTCAATCCAAAATTGAAACGATTTTTCTTTTTTCAAATAAATTAATCATAAAAAATAACTTACCCAGATAATTTTTCAATTTTTTTCATCATTCTTGCAATAAAAAATTTGTCACTTACCTGAAACAAAGAAATAAAAAAAAATTATTGGTATTGGCGAAGCTACAAACAATTTTTTAACAAGATGTAAAAATGATTCGAAATATCAAAAAAGATGTTTAAAATGCAAAGGAAAAAAAAATCAAAAAACCATTGGAATTTTTTAAAAAACAAAAAAATCACTTAGGTATTAGGCTACAAAAATTATTTCAATTATTTTGGAAATAATTTAGGACAAAACGTTGCAAAATATGCCAAGAATTGGTTTAGTAGGTACAAAATAAATTGAAATTATACTCATAACCGATATTTGACCATTTTAGCGAATAATTTACTGCATTTATTCAACTTCCAAAAAGTTATTTTTCATGATTTTAATTCAAATAACGAAGTGCAAAGTGTGTCCCAAACAATTTTCAGTCGACATCCCGCACCCCCTCCCCCCATTATTTCCTAGCTAAGAAAATTCAGCATGTTTCTTTTTGAAGGAAATTTCAACATATCCAAATATGTTTCGAGCTGGGAGCAGTCTTTAAAATGGACTCCAAATTTCGTACAATGCAAATGCACCATGCAACATGTAACGTGCAACGTGCAATTATGCAAAATTCAACATTGTAGCATATTTTTTACATTCAACTTTCCTTAGTACTTCTTCTAAAGAAGAATTTTGGCCATCAAATGAAGACCTCAATTCCAAACAGTGCTTAGTCTAAAAAACGAAGAATGAGTTAGTGACGTCATCGAGTAGTCTAGGTAATTTCTCACCAGTTTATGACGTCATACAGCCGAAAAATGAAGATGGACCATTTTATGGGCTTTTCAAAAGTGTTGAAAAATACCAAAATTTTCTGGAGGCCGAAATCGCTTCCAATGGATTCGGCAGGTCAAAATTAGGGTATATATACCAAATTTCACTGTTTTTCGTTTCAATTTAGAATTTTTGCTGAATGATCAAAAAGAAAAGAATAATTAATAATAATTTCATTACATTTATGTAGGTCCGAGATTTCACCCCAAAAATTTCAAAAAAAATTAAATCGTTACTAGTGCAAAATGTACTTATGTTAGTCCAAATTTCATCAGCCTCCCACAGAGTCGCAGTGGTGGGAATTTTTTAAATGAGATTACCTAGAGGAACCGTTGCACTAAAGTTTAAGATATGATTCATCAGCTTTTTCAAAAAATTATGAGCCTGGGAACATTTTTTTTGATTTCCGAAAAAAATTTTGGATTAACCACTTCTTGAAATTGAGATCTTCAAATAAATTTAAAAAATGAAAATGATTAATTTATCTGCCATTTAAAAAAAAAAGGTAACGTATTCGTGATTTAAAATATTTTTCAGGGTGTCTACCGATTTTTCAAAATTAAATTTAGCGACTTTTCCAAAAGGTATCTAGCACATATTTACCTCTCAATTTACCCCCTACCCCCCCCCCCATAAAATCAACAAGATCAAATTTATTACAGAAAAATTTTCATACACGGAAAGAAATACGTCTTTGATTTTAAAAAAAAATATGTACAATTTGCGAAAATTTTAAAAAAAAATGTTCAAAAAATGAAATTTCTTTACTTTTTTTGTTTTGTACAAAAGGCGAAAAAAATTCAAGTAATTTTGGAAAAATTCGCGACTTTTGATGAATTTTTGGTCAATTTCGCGACTTCAGCGACCGAAATCAAAATTCGCGACTTTCGCGACCGGTAGACACTTTTTTCTCCAAAACGGAACTGGTTCTATTTTTTGGCTGGGGGAAGGGGTCAATCTACCTTAAAAGGACTCAGGTTGTGGTCTCCAAAAAAGAAATTCAATTCAAAAAAATTAAGTCATAACAATTCTTTACACCGAAACCATCAAGAAGTACTTATTGGAACCTGCTGAGTCAGTCCTGAAAATTCCACCTAATTAATTCGAAAAGGTACATATTTGTCCTTTTGGATTATTCTGTGAGTATTTTTTTCAGAGTTTGCTTGCAAATTCCGAAAATAACATTTTCGAGGGAGAAAATTTTAATTTTTTGAAATGAACGTTAAAAAAATTCGTAGGATAAAAATCATATGATAAGAGCCACTATTGCGTCATTTTTTTCGTTTATTGAACACAAAAATATTCATTCAAGTACATAGAAAAAAGGTTTTAATTTTCATAATCCGAATAATTTGATCACTAGAAGGTGATGGCGGCATACGGAAGGTCAACTGAAAGTAGGTCTAGGCACCTACCTAGTTTCAGGAACATCATTTGTCAACATCAGTTTCCCCTTGGTTTCAATTGTGTTTCTTATGGGATTACGTACATTTTCGCTTATTTAAAAAAAAAAAAAAAAAACAATTTTTATAGAAAATTTATACGATATTATTCACATTTTTATTGCCTTTTCGTAGATTTTTTCAATTTCGTTATTATTCTCGAACGTTTTAATTTATTGTTTCAAGAAATTTTTACAAAATTCGCTCAAATTGAATGGTATTTTACAATATTTTACGATTTTTTGTTTTTTACAAAAACTTTTCTTACTTTTATACAACAGGCACTTTCCGATATTTCACTCATTTTGAATAAGTTTCCATTAATTTTGATTTTATTTCGACGTAATTTCTATACAAATGTAACAATTTCACTAAAAATTTGAGAAATTTTCACAATATTTTAAAATAATTCTTACTAAATTTCAATGTGTATCTGATAAATTTTACGTATAAAATGTTTTAAAACATTAACATGAACATTCTTTATGAATTTTTCTAATATGTATTTGGAACATTTTGGGTGTTTTCCAAACCACCTTTTTCAACATTTCAGATATTTCATCAATTTTTTACGCTATTTTGTAACTATTCCAAAGATTTCTCATATGCAAGTAAATTTTTTCACTCAGTTTTACCTTTTATAATTTACTTTTAATTCCATTTTTTCAACGGTATTCACAAATTTTAATGATTCTTCGAAGTTTTAAGTCACTTAAATTTATGGACGCCAATTCCATAATGCGTGTTTTAAAATTATTTCATCAAATGAAAATGAAAAAATTGACTAAAATTTCTAAAAATTGTTATTTTGAAATTCACAAATCATCGCGTAAGTAATCGCAAAACATCGTTAAATTTTCTATGTTTTTCGTTGAATTATTTCTTTTCAAGAACAACAGTTGAAAAACTTCTTAATTGAAATGCAATGTCAAGGCAAATTTTTGGTGAACCAACGTTTGAAAATTTAAACGAGGTCGAAAACCAGCACTTTTTTATTTCGAAAATGAGTAAGAAAATTGCTATATACTATTTCATTTTGTCAACGACAGGAAAGTTCGACAATGACGAATGTGAAATACGTTAATGAGGAAGAAACCTGAAACTGAATGTAGGTAATTGTAATTAGTAAACTTGAAGAAACATGTTATGAACCGACAAACACTTGATAATTAAACATTTTTCAAGGGGGAGAATATTTGAAAACTGCAAGTATATAAATTCACAGTCACCATCTGTTTTTCTTTCAAAGTGATGTTCTGAACTTGACGCAAACATTTTGTTACCACTGGCGTAACACTAAACTTCGCTTCTACAGTAAGTTTCAAATATTTTCATATCGTTCGATTGTTAAACTTTCAGTTTTTTTCCTACATTTGATTTTTCCAGAGGCTCGACTGCTACATAGGTATAATGACCAAATCATTCGTTTGGCTGTTCCTCGCTCTGGGTATTATTTTCGGTATAAAAATACAAGTATTTTAATCTAGAGCACTTTTTAAGAAAAAAATTCAGATAATTATTCCAGTATTATTTTAAAATTTTCTGCAGTTGAAATATCCTTGGTGAAAGCAACTAGTGAAAGTGATGACGATTCAGCTGACGAAAGTAATTAATATCGTATTTCTCACTTTAAAAAAAATCAAAAGCCAAAATAACAAATCTAAATAATTTTAAAATTTCTAATACATATTTAATTTTTTTTCTAAAAACAGGTTTGTCTGATGAAATTGATTCGGATGACGAAGTTGAAGAAAGTACGTAACATAATCGATATGAAAAATTTTTAAAAAAATCCATGGTTCATTTTATTTTTTCTACAGACGAAGAAAATCCAGCTATGAGCTGTTTACTATTTGGCGACAAAGGCTGTCACGCAGGATGTGTTATAACATCCCAACTTTTCAAACACAAGGCCCACGGTCATTGCGATCCGAACCTAGTATGCAATTGTAACCACTACGGCGACGAATCGTTCCACAAAATGTGGAAGAAAAGATTTGACGCCGAATACGTTTATCGTAAAATCATAGATGACGATACGAGTGCTGAACAAGCTTTGAGAATATTCAGCGATCCGTTTCGAACAGCCGAAGGATTTAAAGAAAGCCTTTATCCGATGATCAGTCCTTACCAATTTTCACAACTTAAAACCAACGATAAACATTCGGTAATTAAATACACCAAAGAAGGTAAATTTGATAAGGAAGCTCTCCAAAAATACGTCGAAGAAAAACTCAAGGCGCATTTGAAATCCAAGAAGGGTAAATCTTTACTGAACTCCAAATACAAAGAGAAATTTAGGAAAGCTTTGGAAAACTCAGAAGAAAGCAAATCAACCTTATATAATTTCACCTTTAGAGTGAATCAATTACAAAATAAAACATTGGAGAATATACTGGAAGAATATTTGAAGAAAAAAAAGATAGAGAAGCCCAAAATTGAAATACCTATAAAGCACGAGGATATTCACACGATCGTCGATACTCTTGTCTTGAACGAACTAATGAAACAGATTGAAGAGAAGAGTAAAAATTCACCCAAGCCAGCAGCAGCCAAGAAACCATCAGCGAGTCGGAATCGACCAGCGAAAAAATCTTCCTAATTAAGCATAAAATTAGTGTTCTGCGTATAGAATTTACGTTTTTTTGATTAATGAAATGTGCAAACTTGAATTTTTTTGTACGTTCTTCATTCATTTGAGTGGTTTTTTTTTCACGTTCACAATCTTTTTTCAATGCAAAAATGGATGAAATTGGTCTAAGTTCAGAACAACGAGAAAGTGTTAGTGCAATAATGATTTGACGATGAGACCTGATAAGAAAGATATCCAACCGGCAGTGAATTCTGGTTAAAATAAAATAAATGGAAAGACCATCCAAAAAGAACCCCTAACCAAAATTTTAGGGACTGAGATCAATTTTTCGAATTTAGGTGCATTTTGGAAAATTCAAAAATATTATCCTACGACTTTGCAAAAGTGAAAAATATGAAAAATTGACGTAATCAAGGTAAAAACCTGAAATTTTCTACATACCTGCTCTATTTTAGACTTCTCAAATCGATTGGATTGGAAGCAGTTTAAGGTGATCTAGAGCTTTCAGAAAATTTTGGAATTTTCCAGCATTGAAAAAATCTCAAAAAATGTATCATATGAACTCCAGCGCTCACAAACACGAATTACGAATATTGGTGACCTATTTTATAGATTCAAGCACAACTTTTCAAAATTCGATCACTGTCGGGTCAAATCTTATATTTTACTCTGACGGCGGAAATTGAAAAATAAACCAAGAATTTGGTTGAAAAGTTGGGAATTGGTATACACCCTATTATCAACCTCCCAAATCGATTGAAGATGCTTTCAGGCCGATCTTGGTTCCCGGAAAATTTTCAACTTTTTCTAATTTTGAGAGAAAAAACAGCTTTTGCGGGGGATAAAATATATTTGATCTGTCAGTAGAACATTTTAAGAAATTAAGCTTTAATCAATGAAATAGGTCACCAATAAGGATAATACAAATTTGTAGGTGCTTGAAGTTCATATTATAAATAGTTTTTACAGACTTTCATTACTGGAAAAAATCAAAATTTTATGGAGCCTTCTGAACGTTTCAAAACTACATATTTCCAATCAATTCAGAAAGTTGTAAATAGGGTGCTCTTCAAATTTCAGTTTTTTCCTTAATTTCAGCTTTTCATAAGTATTTTGCATTTTTGCAGGACCATAAGGTCGTGGAATACTTTCAATTTTAAAAAGTTATGTCACTGGGTATGGTGTGGTATGCAGTACTACTTTGAGTAGCATTTGTGCAATGCCACTCTAATGTTTCTCGCCTTTCGGCAGATTTGAAGTTGATACATATTCTTACATATACGATCGTGATGTACATTCGGCGAGAGGCGCGAGTAGAAATCAACACAATTTATGGAAGCGATTATATTTTGCGAAATTACATGGTCAAAGTACATAAGATAAAAGGGCATGAGTTCCGGAGGTGTATGAGATACGCCAGTGCACTCAAACGCGGATATATAAAGAATAATATTATATAAGAAGTGTCACCTTCACTAAGGGATGATTTTATCAACGGCCAACCAGTTCCCTCTGCCCCGCACCTCGTAGATGCGGCGTAAGACAGAGGCAGTGGTGACCGTTGAAATGAGCTGAAGAGCAGCAGCGGAGGCGACGAAGACAGCAGCAAACATCACCACTTGAGAGCCAGGTATAGGATAGCATCGTGTATGCAGTGTATTACCTCATATGTGATGTACCCAATCACTGGCCAAGAGATTGGAATGGGTTAGGGTGCATCAGTGTGAGGAATCACCAGATGCACCCTTGTGGTGGATTCGGCTACCATGTACACGTTCATATGTAATGCATACAAACGTGTACATCACATGAGAGTTGAATCGCCACATTGTGCATGCAATGAAGTGGTTAAAAAAAAGAGAGCATTTTATGTAGACATTTTTTGAGACTCACGGGATAGTGATGGTATAGTAACAATTCAAAATTCATTCCAGTTTGGGGAGAAGGGATGTCATTCCTTCTTCACCCACTATTAGATAATGGATTAAATAATTTGAAAGCGTAGCTTGTGAACATTGTTTGAGGTCTCTATGTTTCAATTGCTACATTCAAACACCACATGGAAAAAATACACAAATGATATTAGCATTTTTAAAGGATTCGCCAAATGTGTTGGAAAATTAATTTTTCTCAGGTGAAGTTTGCTTGGGTTTGTTAATAGGCAAAATATGAGGCACTGAGCCTCTGAAAACACTACAGAAAATTTTTGAAACACCACTTCACAGTCCTAAGGTTATGGTATAGTGTGGTGTCTACTCACATTGCACAATAATTATGCCACATGATGTCAGCACATAACATTGTTAACAAACTGGAATGTTTTACTTGTCCTACTCTGTAGCGTACCTGGCTCATACTCTGTTCTCTTCCCTAATTTTGCCCTGTGGTGTTTTTCAGCTGGTAGGTGCAGCTCTGTGGTGAAAAAAATTGCTTGATGTGTTCTCTACCATTTAGTTACCTCAGTGAACAACACTTTATTGGAATCCTTATCACTTTTTATGACAGCAGTGTGCTAAATAAGTCTTTGTATAGAAATCATTTTGAGATTTTGTGGGGTTCATTGAGAGCATTCAAGGCAAATAATTTTTAATCATGAATATGTAGGGGTTCATAGGCCATTTATACACACAACCTTTAAAATTTATACATACGATTAGCACCTGTGAATCTACTTTAGCAGTGTTCAACGAATATCCGGATATCCGGATATTGAAAAGATATTCGGATTTAGCAAATATCCGGATATTATATCCGGATATCCGATCTTTCCCGAACGTATACACGAAGGGGGCCCGAATGCGTTATCAGCAGCGAGCAAAATTCGTGGGGTACAACATTTAACCCCCACAACAAGCGACACCATCGTCAATTGACCGAAAAGAAGACGTCACAAGGGTCACGACCAATCGCATTCGTAAATAAATATCCGGATATTTTTTCCGAATATCCGGATATCCGAATATATTTGTCATATCCGGATATTCGTTGAACACTGTACTTTAGTTATCTATTTTAGTTCTCTCAAAGTTAGGCCATCGTATAGTATATAAGAAAAAAGACAGAAGTCCAGCATTTATCCAAGCCAATATACTGCTCTCTCCTATATTAGACTGAATAAATGCCTTGAAAATGTTTGTTCTCTCTTCTACTATTTTTTATCTTTCTCTAGCTAGCAGCTTCTCTCTCATATACATACAGGTGGCTCTGGT
Organism: Pseudococcus viburni; assembly: GCA_033439095.1. Lineage (NCBI taxonomy): Eukaryota > Metazoa > Arthropoda > Insecta > Hemiptera > Pseudococcidae > Pseudococcus > Pseudococcus viburni. The sequence goes on from JAVBJF010000031.1 coordinate 1,158,913, forward strand.
CCTTATGTCATCAGGGAGAAACACGAGTAGGATGGGTACCATTATGCGATCCAAAGTATTTCATGTCAAGTTTAATTAGACAGATCAGGTGTCAGCCCTGCCCTTGGCACACCTGGGTCAATTAATCTTGATCCACCACTTGTGTTCCATAATACAGGGTGCCATAAGGGGAGTGAGGTGAGTACTTAGGTTACTTAATTCAGGCTCCTCACCATGAGGATCGATCAGGTTTCTTAATGCGGACACTCTTAGGGCACCAGGGAGGCATTTCTACACCAATTCAGACAGATTATAGACACTGGACCTACAATAAGACTGGTAACTGCAGACAGCGAGGTAAGATGGGAATAGTTGATTATTGAATTATTCCAATTTATCCCACTGGGTGCTCTTGGCTGTGCTGTGCTGCGCTGCGCAGCACAGAATCAACTGCACATTCATTTTTCTGCTTCAACTTGTTCTCCCCTACATAACAAGACATCGACAGTCAGTGTGTTCAGCATTTTCCGGATGTGTTGGGTTTATGTTATTCGTGTTATCACAACAAAAATTTGACTGGAATACAACCAAGAGCACCCAGCGGGAACGATTGGAATAACTCATGAAATTTTGCCAATATAGCTGAGAGTTACCGGTCTTATCATAGGTCCAGTGTCTATAAAACAAATTGATATCTCTGGTTGAATTAAATAGGTACCTACTAGAGTGTAAAACGATATAAGTATATGCTCGGCGATACTAGTATATGGTATCATGAATTAGAGAATATGAGTACCTCATTTTATACTTATATTATCTTCTAATATCATTGATCTCATATTTTACTTAATTATGGTGAATAAAGTGTATCAGTACTACACTGTTTTCCGTGAGTAAAATACCACTTTACTGATGAGTTTTATTAATACAAAAAAACCTGTGTAGTACTGAAATAACAGTGCAGTACTGACATTATAATGCTAGTACTACACTGTTTTGTCCATTTATTTACCTCGTTTGAACCGTGTCAAGTCAAAAGAGACCAAGCTACAAATTTGGAAGTGCTAAGATTTTCACGTATTTCTCACTGATGATACAGAATAAGCTTCTGAGCACGTAAATTATTGATAGATTAATGTTACCAGAGTTCACATTTTTCATACTTTTTGGTAATTTTATGAAGAGAATTTTCTGATTTGAGAAGATTTGAAAAAATGTATAAGGGTGGAAAATGATTCAAAAATTTTTCAAGTAGTTATCGTACTTTCAAGTCTGTTTTTTGATGAAATTTTTGATGTTGCTTGGTCGCTTTTAACTTAACACCGTTCGTTTCAATGGGGGGGGGGGGGGGAGTTTAACCCTTAATGTCGCAGCGTCCGGTATAGCGGACATGATCTTTAAAAAATTATTTCAGCCTCAGAGGCTGAGTTGAGCAATTTCTTAAATCATTAATCTTCAATACCATACTTCGAAAATATTATATCCAAATTTCAAAATTTTATCTCAACTTTTAATGGTTTTGTGAGATTTTCAATTTTGATTTTTTTCCAATATTTTTCATTTATCAAACTACTCATAAATATAATTTTTGTGGGAGATTAAAAAACACAAAACGTCAAAAACATTCATTTAGGTGATTCTCTTTCCTCCGAAAAAAAACTTACTCCGAAGAATCCAAAACTGGAGAAAACCCTGTCTCATATATCGAATTTTCTACTTCGCAACATTCTATCTTTTTTTTTCGAAATCCAACTCGAAAACAAAATTCCAACATCTGATTTGATTTATACTTATACTTGCCACAAAATACAAACTTTTTAAATACATTTTAAAATAGGAGGAAAACGCGTATTCAAATCATGAAAATATCCCCGCATGAATTTTTCATTCGCTCCATAAACAAGCACGATGTCTGGGTTCAACTTGCATGTGTGTTTTCCAACTCGACGAAACTTCGGTTAAATTTCACGATAAAGTCCTTAAAAAGCTTATTACTCGTGTTACGCATAAATCATCGAGTCAATTTATTAGCCCAAGTTCGCCTGACGATTATAGTCCATTTTTACCTGGGAGTTCTTTACGATACCATTAATATTACCTTCGGGTGGTGATTTTTGATGTAATTTTAACGTTACTTAAAATATTCCCCGGCCAACCCATTTCAGAGGTGAAAAATTTTTGCGAATTTAAAATAATTACGTAATTTATAGACTTCGACGGGGAAAGGGAACGTTAGCACGTTTTAGCACGAAATACAACGCACCTTTGGACTTCGTGCTTATAAAATAGGTATTTGATTACACTCGTTGATACTTTTATCGAGGATATGATGGTACGTGCTTATTAGCTCACGAAGGTAAACGGCGAATTTATATTTTATATCTATAAAAAGCTCTCTACTTTGGGGGAAAAAATCCTCGTCTCGATATAGGAGGAAAAAAATGGGGGAAAAATATGATACGTTTAAAACATTTCTTCTATACTTTGCCACAATAGCGTAGAAATATCGGTATAAATCTACGAAAATTCTCTCGTATAAAGCATCTTATTCTGAAAAAGCCCTCGATCCGGATGATATTTTCAATCACATATTGAATAAAAGGCTCCGGCATCGTATAAACGAGTATCCTTTTAATAGATTTATAACGGGCCAAATGCTCTCATCCTGTCGCACTAAAAACCAATGTCAACAAAATTAAATCGCGCGAATACGTTAACAATGGAAATAGCACAACCGACCAAATTTTACACAAGCACAAACAAAACGCCGAAAACTGAAACAAAACTTGACCACGTCGAGTGGCGTCGTCGTTTATTCAATAAGGTGATATTGAAACGCCGCAGGATGGTGACGTTTTTCTGTCATCGTCGCCGAATGATACGAATTGAAGAGAAATTTTTATCCGATTTTCAATTCTACGTACGTATTTTTTTACTCCGAATATGTTTGCCGATGATAATACGACTTTGAGGATTATTTTTTTGTGCACGAGAAGTTTTTAAGAAGTGTTGTAAAAGTAATGCATTTTTTCCAATTCTTTCTCCTTTTCAATTTCTTCTTTCCTTCCTCGCGTTGCGCTGGTTCGCGCATCTTCCTGTTTCCTCTCGTTTTCCCTTCTTCCACCTCGTTCCCTGTGATCACGGTTCGGGTGCCTTTCCTTTTCTTCTTTTTTTTGCTGTTGTTAGATTTTATGTAATGCTGTGCATGTATCCTTATTTTTTTTCGTCCTGATTTTATTGTCAGTTAGTGAAAGGTTGCTGAAGGTTTGAAAAAAAAAAAGTTTTTCATCGAAGGAATTTCGTTTCTAAGTACTCTATTTATTATACATCCTATTGCCCCCTGCGATTTTCTCTCTAGTTTTTTTCTCCTTTTTATCATCTAGCTTGTGTCGATGTCGTGTCGTGGTAATTCTTCCAGCGAAAAGAATTTTTTAATATTGTAAATGGAAATTTTTATAATCATTGTTTTCCATTCTCCTATATCCGTCTCGTATACTTGGAAAGAGGACACTGCTTTTCACACAATACATTCGAAGTAACAAAAGCTCGATTAAATTAAACAAACGAGCATTTCGAATTCGCGTTTGTTTAATATTAAAAGCTCCATCAAGGGTAAGTATGCGCGATCGTTGGACTTGGGAATTCGCGAGTTGGAATTTTTAACAAATAGAGATGTTACGAGAAACATATTGAAAACAGAGCAATAAAAATATTTTGTACGCAAATATTATTCAGGCAGGTACATACTTGAAATGATTCAAATAAATCATTTTTACAAATGAACAAAAATCTTCATAATAGTAAAAATTGCTAAAATACATAAAAATTATCTAAATTATGTCAAAATTGTTCAAAATTTTTAATACTGATAAATAAGCATACAAATTGATATAAAGATAATAAAATTTCTTTAAAGTTACACAAAATTTTAAAAATTAGATGTAGTAAAAAAAATATAAAATCGATTAAACTGAAAAAAAAAGTCCAAAATGACCAAAAATTGGTTCAAATATTATTAAACTAAATTGAAATACGAGATGTTTGACAAATGAACGAAATTTTGTAAAAATCTCATTGATCAAGACTCAATAAATGAGGATAATAAGGTTGCAAAGAATGAAAAAAAACTGAAAATTGTTTGAATGGCATCAATATTAATTTGAATCTTGTAAAAATGATTCAAATTGGCGCAAAAATTGATAAAATTATACAAAAATCTCCGAAATAACCATAAAAACTTGTTGAAAATTTTTAAAAAGTATTCGGAATATCACAAAAATTGTTTAAAACGCCATAAAATTTGCCAAAATGGTAACGGGATTGATGAAAATTTCAAAAAAATAAAAATTTTTAAAATTACTTAAACTATTGTAAAACTTTCGTATAAATTGAAAAAATGAACACAAAATTTAAATAATAAAGTGATGAAATATCTAACTGGTAAAATTATTGAAAATTTACTTATCAATTTTTCATCGCGTTTCCAACTATTTCGCAATCAATTTGTGATTTTTCAAAATTTTGGATTGATTCAATGATTTTTATGAATTTTTTATAAATACGTAGGGAGAACAATTTTTCGATTATTTAATTTATTTTTGATTTTACATTGTTTTTTTTTCAAGGTTTTCATGAAAAATTTGCTCATTTTCTTGCAGGTGAGATAATTTTTATTGAAATTTAAGCAATTTATATACTTTTGTTCAGTTTTATTTATTATTCAGCCAAAACAGAAATTGAAGGGTGGCGATCACGTATGCAATTTCAAAAAAAATTATTTTTTTGGAAAAGGAGGCATGGTGTAAGTACATTCTTTAAATACCTAAAAAAGTCAGCGAATTTTGGAATTTTTTAAAAATTTCTGAAAAGTGTTTCTTTGTTGTTTTTATAATAAATTCTTCAAAAAAAATTCGCTTGGACCAAATTATCACATCCGTTTCCGTACCTACAATTTGGTAATGTTCAGGCCTTTCCACAAAGTTATTTTTTCTCGTATTGGATTTAGACTACCAGGACTATTAGTCCACGCTAGCTACCCATGAAGTTGAAAATACCTTGAAAAATACTCGATAAGCAGCAATTTTTTGCAGTTCTAATTATAGTCTAGTGCAATTTGACAAAAAAATGCTAAAGTACGCGAATAATTCCGATCCAAGTTTTTTTTGGATTAATTGATTCAGGACTCTGTGACAAACAATATGGTAAGACTTCCTGGTTCCCAAGGGATGCCGGAAACCCCTGGAAGGACAAGGTGTTGACTCCCCCCCCCATTGGTTTTTTGCTTATAACTAGGAAAAAACGTCATTTTTCAAAAAATTACTCATGAACAATATTAATTTACGTTAAATTTTCTACAAAATAGCTCTCTTCACTTTTTTGTGTAAAACGCAAACTAGGCCCACAAACGCCTCTGCAAAAAAAAACCTAGTACAGGAAAACAGTCGTAGTGACATGACGACTTTAAAATTGCGCCAAAGTCATAAAAATAAAGATAAGACTTTCTGGTTTGCGGAATTTAATTCGTTGTAGTATTTCGAGTCGGAAATGCAATTTTTCATTTTTTCACCCTCGATGAGGATGAATCAAAGGCAGGCATCATAGCGAAATTTTTGAAGAAAAAAGTAACTTTCAGTAAGTTTTTTAGACCAAAAAATGACCAAAAAGTAACCGAAAATTCAATTTTTTTTGGGGGGGGGGGAATTTTTCAACAGTTTTCTGGGAGGGGGCAATTTTTTGTAGTTTTCTTTCAAAGATAAATCAACTGAAGAGACGTGAATAATTTCATTTATTAAATTCCTTCGTCAAAACAACAAACAAACTAGCAACAATCAGTTTTTTCTTTTTTTCTTGAAGAATTTTGAAAAATAGCAATTTCTACGCAAAAATTTAAATTTTTGCCTGAAAGTTGAAAGAAAAATTGACTTTTGAGGGAGAAAAAGTAACCAAAGTGACCTTTTAGACGTAAAAAGTAACCAAAAGTGACTGAAGTCGAAAAAAGTGACTAACACCCTAAAAAAAGTGACCCGCTATGATGCCTGCAAAGGTGATTACAAGTGTGGCTGGAGAAAAAAACGAGAAAAATTTGATGACGGTATTTCATATAGATTTGACGGAGAAAAAAAATTAAAATTTGATTCCAAAGGCTATTCAGAAGTTTCTGAATCCATTTTTGGGGTCAGTTTGACCTCAAATTTGAACCAGAAACCACAGCGGCGAGGGGGAGAGTCGAGGTGACAAAATGTCTTCAAAATATCGAGTGTGGTATCGAAATCCATGTTTTTCAACTCGCAGAGTCCGTTTCCGATGTCATTTAAGGGCGGTATTTGGAAGGGGCCAAATTGGAAATTTTTCCAAATTGTCAACACCTCGCTTGAAAATTTGAAGAAACTCCCAATTTGGTCCCTCCCCAATGCCGAAATTCTGAATCCCCCCTTTTCCCCCCATATTTGAACTTCGGTACATTTTTGCATATGAAAATGTTTCATGCATTCCAAGTAACATTCGACCAAACTTCATGGATATTGTATTTTTCGGCGACTCATTTTTAATAATTTTAATTAAGTATAACTTTGTTGAAATTTAATATTTCAATTTTTTATCCCAAACAATTTCCACTCAAATTTCAAGTTATTTAAACAGAATTTTGGCGACATTAATGAATTATTAATTATATTTCACTTAATTTTTATTATCGTTTTAAAACCCCAATCAAAATAAATTTCAGCTAAAATGTGATTTCTTTCAAAAAAAATTGAAAAATGAATACCACGAAAAATCGTTGCAACTAAATTTGAACTAAATTCGACGTTACAACGAAGTTACCGGACATTTTATGAGATTAGAATACATAAGTAAGCGAGCCAAAGCACTACGCGACGGACGATTCGTTCGAAAGTCATCAATTTAAAAATTTATATTAAATGAAAGATGAAAAAGAAAAAAAAACGCTCTCGAACTCGTAAAATGTGTACATTTTACATCTTTTTTCGCATCATTTATACGCGATGAAAAAATAATTACTCGAACGAGAAGCTCGCATAAAACGCGAATTTACATAAAAATTACGCCATTAAACGCAGCCATAGAGTATACCGGCGAAGCGCAAGCACAGCCAGAAAATCAAATACCTACAGTAAGAAATACGTAATTTCTTCAGATCATTATTCATCGAAGGCTGGCGCTCATTTAGCGCATCGTGAGCTATTTCACATTTTCACTTTAATTTTTAACAATGTCGGGTCTATTCTAATAAAAACAAATGTACCGACATTTGTTTTAGGTGCGAACGCGCCTCTGTCGGAGGCGATTTTTTATAAAACTGGATTCCACAGTAGATTCGTATTCGGTACGCGTATAATCTGTTTATTATATTTTATATTTTCGTACAGTGCTGCGCGTTCGGCAATCATTAAATAAAAATAATAACGTCGTAAAAAATAATTTCTTTTATCCGGATGTTTTCCAGTTAAACGGAACCATTAAAGAGAAAAAAAGTTTCGCAGTGTAGATATTTTAAACATTCGAAAGAAAATATTTTCCAGTGAATTTCGCCGGTATCAACGTATACCGAGAAGTTCCAGGGGTGGGGGGGAAAAGCTAATTTGTGGCATTTTTCGGGCGTCTTCGTAGATTTTTAAAATCTGCTCCAGCCTCCTACCGAATGCGATGCTTTGTTTGTATTTCATCTAAGTTCTTTTCTTTATGTCTGTTACTCTCGGAATATTATAGCGAGGGAGCCTACGACGACGTAGGTATTCGTAGTATTTTCAACGCGTTCGGTGAATTTAGTATATTTTTGGCTGGAAAAGTTTTTAATAGGGTTTCGTTCTCTCTCGCTGACTCTTATTTTACGTGCTTCTTTATCCATCAGTTTCGCATATAACCATCGATTGTTATTATAAGAAACACTTTTGATATTCAAATTTCTCATTTACACGTAATAAAATTCTAATTAATGTTAATCCTTTGGAAATTTCTTTACCCGAGGTGGGTATAATATGGTAAATGATACCGAGATCCGCTTTTTGCAGGTGCTCTCTAAAGCGTGAATTTCTTTGAAAATAATCCGTTCAACAGATTAAGCTGGTTAACAGAAGAAAGTAATTATTAGCGGTTACGTAATTAGAATAATTTCACGGATACGATTAAATCGTCGAAGACAAATTGCCCCAGTCTATTTCGTCAAATAAGTTTTTGATCACGGTGTTACAATAACAATAAATAATGGAAGAACGAAAATGCGAGGATGAAAAAAATCTCGAGGAAAATACACATAAATGATCAAGGGTGTAGACGTAGACATAAGGAAACTTCCAAAAAATCCAAAATGCTCTGGAGGGAGATTCAAGAGGAGTCTTTAATTACCAAAATTCAGTTCTAGAGAAATAATTCATTCGTTACTTATAGTCTACAGTCTTAGAGGCAAAAAGTGCTTTAAAAATGAATTTTTATTGCCCTGGCACAATAGGGAGCTGAGGCCAGAAAATCCCCTTTTCCCCCCATTTTTAAATTTGACCTGGATAATTTTTTTTCACATTCTGGTAGCAGACACTCCTCCGACTCCAAACATATGTCACATCCCTTGGGTCACGAGGACAATGGAGTACGTTGTGCCCTCCAATGTGCGATTTTTTGCCAAATTCGATCATTTTTGGCACAATAATGCCTGTGTAGACATCAATTTTGGATGGATTTTTGAATTTCTGGCGAAATTATTGGTCACATGCCAACTTTTTGAAATTAATCTAAAAATTGACTCAATTTGAAGCTCAAAATTCTCAAAAGTTGCTCAAAAAAATTTTTAATGGTATTGTTCTACCCCACTTTCATAGGAAACATGCCAATTTTTTGAAATTCATCTAAAAATTGACTCAATTTGAGGCTCAAAATTCTCAAAAGTTGCTCAAAAAATTTGGATGGTATTTTTGAATTTCTGGCGAAATTCTACCCCACTTTTTTAGGTTACATGTCAATTCTTTGAAAATATTCAAAAATTGACCCAATTTGGAGCTTAGAATGGGTTAAAATTGCTCAAATTTAATTTTCATCAATAATTTCGTTCTGTTCGTGAAATTTTAACCCATTTTGATAGGTCACCACCCAAGTTTCAAATTTTTTCATAACTTATTTTCTAATGAGGAGGTGGGGGGGGGGGTCGCGTGTTTTATAAACTTTGAAATTTCACCACGGCCTATTGTGCTAACAGTTTTCCTCAAACGTTGGCTCACTGGACGCAGAATGAACCCAAGAATACATTGCGTTTGATTTTTTTTTTGTCTAGCATACCGCGTGACGCCTACAGAGCCATTATTGTGCCAAAAATGATAGAATTGGGGGCCCAGCACCCAATTGTGTCCATGACCCAAAGGATGTGACATATATTTGGAGTTGGAAATGTCTGCTACAAGAATGTAAACAAATTTTTATCCAAAAAAAAAATTTTAATTGGGGAAAAATGGGGGTTTCAGGCCTCAGCTCCCTATTGTGCCAGGGCAAAAATCCAAAATGCGATTTTTTGGGACTACGGGACCCATGCCTACAACAAACCAATTTTTTTTTTGTTCAGCGAAAACGCACGCTCAATGAACTTTTTTTGACTCTTGGACTGTATAGACTCTTAGACAATTGATAACTTTCAAAATTAACCTCAGGAGCTAGATCTACTTCAAAAACGTCTTCCAGATAAATCAACATTTTGTATCGTAGTTGAAGAGTCGAATCTACCAAAAATGGGTCGAAATAATTGATTTCTCAAATAGAAATTTGTAATTCTATGTATGATTCATGAAATAGGTGCCACCATCTCATCCCAATAAAAAAAATTATGTCAAAATCGAGTTCTACGACCCAAAAAACCTATATTTTTATGTATTACATGTCCATATGCATGAGTTTGCTGATGCTCCCCCCTCCCCCTCATTCCTAAATATGAAAATTTCGCGAAATTTTGACGTTAAAAAGTCATCTGTATTCTTGAGTAACGCTTAGAGTCATTTATAAGCCCCTTTCAACCCAATCCACTATACTGTATTGTTTAAATTAATTCAAAAATGGGGTTATAAATGAGGAGGGAGGAGATAAGACCTACACGAAAGTCACAAGGAGCACTGGTACCATAAATGAATACCATAAAATAGTTTTCCTTCGCTATTTGCGTTGATTTTAAGCGCAATACTTCGTGTTAGTGCATATTTTCCAAAACCACTTTCCTCCTGAACTCTCCACCTCCTCACCAAATGATTTTACAAAAAAAAATTCTTGAACAAAAGTTGAACAAAATTGAGTGCAGAATAAAAAAGTACCGAGCTACTTGATGGTGATTTTCATGCTCTTTTCACTGAACTCAAATCACAGGCCAATTCATCTCGAAACCCAAACAAAAATGCTTTTCCCACTAACTTTAGGCCGGAGAATTCAAATTTTGCACCCAAATTGACCGGTCTAAAATTGTGAATTTTTCCACTTTTCTCTCACAACCCTTTGGCAGCACTCAAGGGTCGACAGAGCTACATATTCGGATTCAACGCAAAAAATCCTGTAATTTGACACAAATTTCGAACATCAATGTTATCGGTCGAAAGTTCATGAAAATTGTCAACTTTCGAGCTTTCGCGGTGCTTAAAATCAGCAGCCACGAATTGGCAGACTGGTGGTTTTCGAAATAGGAATTCATACCTTAACCTTTAGGACAGGTCCCAATTTTCAATTATTTCGGTCTATTTTCGTTAGGTTCGGCCTTCGGACCACGACAACAACAAAAAATAATTAAAGCAATTTCAGACGCTGATGCAACAAAAAATTGAGAATTTTTTTATTGAGAAGACAAAATGCACATAAAATGGGTTGGTTGATCAACTTTCGTTAAAATTTCACGTTTTTTGAATTTTCTCGAAATTTCGAGGGTTTTTTGCATTCTGTAAAAATCCTGTCAGAAAGCAACAAAAATATGAAATTTTTATAACCAGGGAAAAATTACATTGACAAGTTTAGTTTTTAATTCCACATCAAACTTCAAAATAAAAAAAAAGCTCATAATAATTCGAAACTATCACTCGTATGGAAGTATTTCAGCTTAACGACTTTAAAAACTGTTCGATCAGTGGATTGCAGGAAACGAAAAGCATGTTCAATCGAATCACTAAGAAAAACGAAAAAACTACTCGGTTCTCATATCGAAACTTCCGTCGTACAAAGAACATCTAATAAAATTAAAGAAAACCTTTCAAGTTGGATAGAGGAAATAAATAAATAGAATGTTCGTATAGTACATAGCAAATTAATACACAAAAAAAGAAATCTAACCCGATTTATATTTCTATCACGTGTTAGGTGTAATGTTCTGCTGAATCATCGTTATATGAACTCGATGCATAACAGGAAAACGATCCCTTCTTTCATATATTTTTCTATTTTTTTTTTTTTTTACGATAATGCAAAGACATCCAAAGACATAAAATGGAATCAATTCGAATCATAGTCTTTAATTTCCTGCTACTTTGAAAAATTCTAGTAAAAAACCATCGGGTGAATAGGTAAAAAGTAAAAACCCCTGGAATGGTACTATTTAAGCCATAAACCTTTGTTAAGTATTGTTAATACAAAACCAACACACAGCTTGGGTATAAAATGTAAATACGTGCGTATTTTGAGAACTGAACAAGAAAAAAGTAGGTAGAAAAAACCGACGTAAATGAGTACATACGGTCATCTCATTTCTACCCTTTTAGCCAAGTCACCGTTGTTTTAGTGCATACCCAAAGCTCGGGCGAATTTTCGAATCGGCTCGTCCGTATTTCGGTACTAAAACGTAACAAAGGGCTAGTCGACGCGGCAATTTAGTTGACAGAGATATAAAGCAAAATGAACGGGAAAAAGTGCGCTATATATAAATACTTACATGCGATACAAAAGAAATAAGAAAAAGGAAGTAAATATGTGTGAGAGAAAAAAAGAAAAAGGAGGCTAAGAAGCTTGTACGGTAACGCCCTATATTTATCATTAGCTTTTCCTTTCAGCTAAGTATTTCGTTCGTGATATAGTGCAAGGTTCGTTTTTAAATGGATTTTTACGATTATTAGCATCATCATATTTGAAAACAATTACAAAAATGAGTGTTTTTTTTCCTTCGGCAGCAATTTCTGTACAAGAATGTGGTATTTTTGCACGACGACTAAGATGTTACGGAATTAACTCGACATTTTACACCAAGGATTATATTAATTCATTTATTTTGATTCGTCGCGTCGCTGCGCCGGGTATTCTGCCATCAGTGACACTGCGAACATGTCACCAAAAGTTGCCAGCGAATGGGAAAAATACTCGGTATTAATGGATTATTGTGTCGTTTGAATTTCTCACCACCATCAACCATCAACGTGCTATAAATATAAGTGAACCGTGTATACGAAAGCTGTACAGCGTACAAGAAAATACGACGAATTAACAAGGTTTTTGACAAGTGAAAAATACCATTGTGCTAATACAATTGCAGCCGGTTCTGGAGAATGTGACGTTTTTTACCCTTACGTGCTCTTGAGGTACTCATAAATACATAATACTGCCATCATATAGAGTCCCATTTCTCCTCTCTTTCTCTCTCACCAGTAATACATTTGGCTTTGACGTGGTATACCTTCTTTCAAAAGATAATCATAAATTTTACATTCAGCTGCTTTAATTTCATCGATCGATTTTGAATTTTTTTTTATTCTCGAAAAAAATTCCAATCTCAATCCAAAGGCTCTGGTGTGTTTTGAGGGTCATTTGGCCTTGGTGGAACTTTGACAAAATTTTTATGCCATTCGACTTGCCTATGTGGAAGATGATTTTAGAGCTCAAAAACGAATTATTTAGTTTGCAGTTGCACTACTAAGTAAATATACTGAAAAAACAAATAGATAAAGGCTCTGGTGTGATTTGGGGGTCATTTGGCCCTTGGTTGAACTTTGACAAAATTTTTATGGCATTCAACTTGCCTATGTAGAAGATGATTTTAGAGCGCAAAAACGAATTTTTACCACACCCCCGGGGACGGGGGCCTCAAAATACGTGATTTTAAATTTGACCTTGAAAGTTTAAAATCGCCCTGAGGACACCGTTTTGGCGGGTGGTATAAAGAAAAAATTATTTTCATGTTTCTCACTCTATTTTACACTACTTAGAATTTTTTTCAGATTTTTTCGAGTGGTGGCCTATGCGTCACATTCAAAAAACCGATAAATCGGTCGTTTTACCTAGTACTTGAGAAATACACTTTGAAAAAAGACAAACATGTAAATCGAAATTTTATAGCTGGAAAAGCTTCTATATGGTGTCCAGTCTTTGATAAATTCGCATCGCCCCAGCCCCTATTGCTTTTGGGGGGGGGTGACCCCTTATGAATTAAAAAATTGTTTTGCACCGATTTCGCTCAAATTCACGTAAATGATTCTGTAGGTGTAGAAGTACTCCCCAAAATTTTTTAGCCCCCCTAGACCTCAGGAGGCTGAGCCATCGCTTCCCAAAGTTGGACATTTTTGGTTAAAATGACGAAAAATCGAGTTTTTTGACTATAAAACCGCTCCAAAATTCTAATTTTGAAAAACTTGGTTTTTTCCGTAATATTTTTTTTACGAAATTCAGCTCGCGACACATCAGAGGCCAGAGCCTTTGGATTGAGATTGGAATTTTTTTCGAGAATAAAAAAAAAATTCAAAATCGATCGATGCAATTAAAGCAGCTGAATGTAAAAGCTCTGGTGCAATAAGGGGGTCATTTGGCCTCAAGTGGAACTTTGTAAAAATTCTTATGCCATTCGATTTGGATTGGTAGAAGATGATTTTAGAGCGCATGAGCTAATTTTTATCTCGCCCCTGGGGGGCTGGGGGCCCAAAATACGCGATTTTCAAGCTAAAAACTTCTAAAAATTCTCTCTCCGCGAGTTTTCAACCGATTTTTCTCAAACGTGGTACTAGAAGTACTAGTGAAGAGTACTCTAAAAAATTTTCAGATTTTTTCAACCACTTTAATGACCTTGAATTTGACTTTGAAAATTTCAAATCTCCCTGGAGAGCTCAGCTTTGGCGCTGTCTCAAAAATTTTTCCGAATTAAAATTTCCCAATGTACCTATTTCACACTCTTGAGAATTTTTTCAGAGTTTTCAAGTGGTGGAAAGTGGTTAAACATTCAAAAAACTGGTGTAATTCATCATTTTCGTTGCTTAAAATCATTAATTTTCATCAATTTTTCATGTTTTATAGTTTCCTGCTAAAAATATTATTATTTACTCGCCGTGTCCCATTTCGACCTTTATTCATTAATTTCTTACGACTATGATGTTTTGAGCTAATTTAATGCTTACATCATTGCAGTAGTCCAATGTAGTCCCTGCGGTTAGCTCAGGCATACTGCACTTTTTGAACACGAGTTGAAACGTGGTTTTTGTATTAGTGTGTGACCCACAAGGAAATTTTTAAGAAGTAAAGTCATTAAAAATTTCTCTTATGGGGTGAGCGTGGGGGAGTTTTGGGAGAGGGTTAACCCCGATTTTTCCACAAAAAAGGGTCGGGGTAAGTTTGGTGTCATTTTCATATAATTCGACCCTCTTGAACCCTAATCTGCGATTAGTTTTCCGATCAAAAGCGTAGAACTCGCTTAATTGTACAATTTGTGTCGCGAAAAGTGGCAGATTTTGAGAAAAAAGAGGTAAAATTGCGATTGTTTTCATTAGAATTTGAAACCAGTTTGTAATAGAATCCAAACCTTCTGAATTCGAATTTGTTATTGGTTTCCACATAGAAAATGAAATCAAGTGAAATACCTTCTTGATTGTCGATTTTTGGTGGCGAAAAACAGCACATTTTCGTCTCGAATTCGCAATTTCTCATTTTCTCATCCAAATACCTGGAACCAATCCTTTTTTCAAAACTGCACGAAATTGCGATTTTCAATTTACTCAAACCTATCGAAAGCCAACCAAGACTTCTTAAAGTAGGAAGTTCCTCAAGAAAAAATTAACTCACCTCTTTCACGCCGCATGTGACTAAAAAATTTTTTAGAGCATTTTCAACTCTTCAATTTTCTTGAGTTTAAACGAGATTATTATAGCTTTTTTTTTTGCGAATTCGAGTCGATTTTAGCGAAAATGTGCTGTTTTTCGCCACCAAAAATCGACAATCAAGAAGGTATTTCACTTGATTTCACTTTCTATGTGGAAACCAATAACAAATTTGAATTCAGAAGGTTCGGATTCTATTACAAGCTGGTTTCAAATTTTTTTCAGTGTAGGTACCATTAGTCCACTTTCGTCTATTTTGTTATTTGATTCAAAATGGTTCACAAAACATTTCGCTAACGTAGAGAAGAGAAAATTTTCAATTTTTGGTGACTGAGTTGATATAATACCATTGTTTTTATCTCGCTATTATCGAAACGTCTATTTATATTTTTCCAACGTTTTTTCAACTGTTTTTTACTATTTGCTTTCTCTGCTACCAAATCGTAAATCGCTGTGAAAATTTTATACCTCTGGTATGGTTGTATTTATTTTATTCGGCCATAAATCAAGTAATTTTTTTCTATTCTGGGCATATCTTTGGTAAAATCGACATGATGGCTCAGCACATAAATACGCTCAATTTTGTGATGCAATTCAGTTGAGTCCGTTCTTTTCATGCGCCAATACTTATTTGATTATATGATAGTAACTGTGAATGTTGTGATTTTTGTTCATCATGATATCGAGATTATTCATTGCTAAATGGATTTTGGTTATTCTTGTAATCGAATGTGTATTCTGCCAACCTAATACCGACAGCAGTGGAGGGGTGTGTACTGAAATCACTAATTATTGAGCAGAGGCGCACCCAAGGGGGAGGACTGAGGGGCTCAAATTTTTTTTGTGAAGTCTCCCACTCAAAGTAAACCATCCCACCAAATTTGGTCAAAATCCAAGATATGTTTTTTTTTTCGATCCACCCTAATGAGCAGGCCTGAAAAATGACCGCACATGAGCAAGTATGAATATACCTGATTAGGCCTTAGCACTGAACAGGTCAATAAAAATAATGTTTTCGAATATTATATTTCCATCATTAAAAGCTAGGCCTGCTCGTGCCTGAAAATTTTTTCTCTGGGTGCATTCTAAATCTGAATCAGTCAAATTTGGTAAAATTCGCGCCTTTTTGAATCAGTGAAATAAATTTCACTGAAAATCAATGATTCTTCATTGATACCAATTAATATTTCAGGCAATTCCCTCCATTTTGGGTGTTATTTATTTCACTTAGGTATTCAAAAAGACAGAATTTACCAACTATAAATTTGTTTCTAAGTCTGTATCAGGCAATTCAGAAAGCACCTACAATATTGATGGTTCGTTCCAAAATCCTACACTTTTTCAATTTTCTTTCACTTAAATCTGTACGTGCGTGTATGTATCATCCGCCTATTGAAGATTCTCTCACGACACCACGTCGTTGAAATAACAGTTCACTCTATTTTCCATTTCCGATGAATTTCGACTCTTGTCTCTAATTTTTCTTCAAAAAAGCCCTTCCCTTCCATAAGGGTACCCCCCGGTTAAAATAGGTGAATCGGCCTAAGAGCTACTTTTTGAAATTGACCTCCAGACATTATTAGGGACCCCAAAAAATAATTTTAGGCCGTATTTTCAACCCCCCACCTCACTCCCCTTCGCCCACCCCCAAAATGTCGAATTTTCGTCAAAAAAATCCTATCTCGAAACTTCATGAACCAAAAATTCTGAAATTTATGTGATGTATACGGGGAGTGGTGACCAACTTTTGAGAATTTTTTCAGATTTTTTTTGCACCGCCTTCTAGCCAAAATCCCACTTTGAAACTTAAAATCGCTCTAATTTTGAAACTAAGAGACATACATTTTTTCTTTTTGGCACAAATATAGTTCTACCTTGGTACAATATAATGATATTTTTTTCAGATTTTTAGCTGAAAACTTTTTTAGATTTTTTGCACCGCGTTTCATCGAAACACCCACTTAGAAACTTTAAAATCGCTCCACTTTTAAAAGTAAAAGTTATATACATTTTTTCTTTTTGGTGCGAATATGGTCCTTCTTTGGTACAGTAAGTGACCGTGGCAGTCAGAACCGACCTTAGTTGTCAAAATTTCAATTTTCACTTGTTTCCAGAATTTTATAATCTGAAAGCATCAAAATTGAGTAGAAATCCACCCGAAGTCCCAAAGTTTGAAATAAATTTATAATGAGCAAGAATGTGAAGTTGAATATGAAAAAAATCAAACAAAAAAAATACAAGAAATATTTAAAAATCGTCGTAAATGAACTAAACCCATAGTTATACTAACTGAGAGCTCCTAGGTAGGTCTAGATACCTAGGAATGGTGTTTAACTGTAAATACTTTTTTCTATTCGAAAATACCCATTTCGTCATTCATACAAACAACAATTTTAAAAAAAAATCATTTTTGTTGCAGTGCATTCCAGCCAAAAACCCACCCTAAACTTTGGATTGTTCCAGTTTCAAAACTAAAAGATACCTATACATATATTCTTTCTGTTTAGTAGTTGAAGGGTGCGTTTTGGACTAGACTACATTGCAAAAAAATCTGAAACATTCTCAAGTTTGTTCCTCTCACTGTTCATACCTTACCATATAAATTTTAACTACTTTAAATTTATTGAGTGGGGTTTTGACTAAAACGAGGAGCAAAAAAATCTAAAAAAGTTCTCAATGTTGATTATCATTCCCCATATACAAAAAAAATGAATTTCAAAATTTTGGTTCATTGAGGTACCAAAATGGGATTTTTTGACAAAACTAAATATTGGGAGGATGGGGGTGAAACGGAGTGAAATGGGAGGTGGAATATGCATCCTAAGATTTTTTTGGAAACCTTAATTATGTGTGGTGGTTAGTTTCAAAAAGTAGAACGAATGTTTGCCTTATAGTTTTGGAATTGGAGCAATTTTAAAAGTTTGAGGGTGGATTTTTGGCTGGAATGCATTGCAAAAAAAATCATAAAAAATTCTCAAAAATTTGTTACCTTTCCCCATTCATACCATATAAATAATTTCAAAATTTTTGGTTGCGTGAATGACGAAATGAGCATTTTTGAATAGAAACCCGCATTTTTTCGTCTGCTCTCCCAACGCTAAAAATCTGAAAAAAATCGAGGTAGGACTATATTTGTGCCAAAAAGAAAAAATGTATGTCTTTTAGTTTCGAAATTAGAGCGATTTTAAGTTTTCAAAGTGGGATTTTGGCTAGAAGGCGGTGCAAAAAAATCTGAAAAAATTCTCAAAAGTTGGTCACCACTCCCCGTATACACCACATAAATTTCAGAATTTTTGGTTCATTAAGTTTTGAGATAGGATTTTTTGACGAAAATTCGACATTTTGTGGGTGGGGGCGAAGGGGAGTGAGGTGAGGGGTTGAAAATACGGCCTAAAATTATTTTTTGGGGTCCCTAATCATGTCTGATGGTCAATTTCAAAAAGTAGCTCTTAGGCCAATTCACCTATCCTAACCGGAGGTACCCAATTTCTGGGTGCGCTTGTGTTTATTGAAATCCGTGCGAGTAATTTAATTTTTATTCTAAACCAAAAAATCACACAAACTGTATTCATCTTTGCAGCATGTTGAAGTGGCTATTGCTTTCAATAGTCGCGATGCCTCCAAAACTTTCTTCACGAGTGGACTGAACCCAATATTTGATGAGATATCGAAATGTGTCGAGTGGAATTTCATTCCCCATTCCTCATCCGATGTAATTTTTTTTCAATATATTTTTACCTTTTAATTGTGTGGGTTTAGGTACCCACGCACATTAAATTATTTTGAACCGAATTCATCTCCATTGTGCTATTAACAGTGCACTTGTAGTACCGAAGAATGTGAAATTGATGCCATTCATGCTTGCGCTGCTCATTATTTCAGAAGCGACGAGTACCGTTTAGGTAAATTTTTCGTTTGCATGATGGAAAATGGCGATCAAATGATTTACGCTGAACAGGTAGATTATTATTATACTTACTTATTTTGTAGGATGCTCTATTCTAATTAATTAAATCGGCTAAACGTGTTAATAATATGCCATTAGTGTACCATTGAAGCAGGACTGGATTGGAGTAAACTTAAAACATGTAAACCAAGTAATGAAGCTAGAACCTGGTGTGATAACAAATGGGCATATTGGAGTCTGCTTACCAAGCCGTTTATCGTAGAAATGCCAGGAGTTATATTTAATAGGGTGGGTGTACGATGAACGTGTAATACTTATGTACCTTCAGTTAGTGCTCAAAACGTAACTGATTTTCGATGTAGATATTTAATGATTTAATTCATTGCTTTTTTTTGCAGAAATATAATTCAGCATTTCAACATGAAGCATTGCTCGATTTAAAAAGCGCAATTTGCAAAAAAATTGAAGAAAGAAATTTACAATGCGCAGCATGTTAGGGATTGGATTTAAAACGATTTAAATCTATTTTAATAGAAACGAATCAGAAAAAAAAACGGTTACTTATTAGATTCACAGATTTACTCAAAAAAATAAGACTTAACTAATTAGGTAGGTACTTATCGTCCCTCTAATGGTAAAAGGTCGTAACTCCAAAATTTAGCAATTTTTGTTTTTTTGCTGAAACGGCAACTTTGAAACGTCCTCCATCTGGTAATAACATTATTTCAACCCAAAAATGAAATAAATCTTTCAAATTAAAAAAAAAAAATGTTGGCGTAACTCCATATTCCAAAAATTTTGAAACTTTTTGGTCGTAACTCCATCAAATCAACCCTGTATATAATGCTAAAATGTCGTAACTTCAAAACTTCACTTTTTACAGGAGAGCTGAAAAACTGTTTCAATTAAGATTTTTGAATTTTGTGGAGGAGGTGTTGATTCTACTGTTTTTTTTAGTGTTTAGAATGAATTTTCAATAAGTTTTTTTTTCAAAATGCCGATTTTCAATTTGTCCCAACTCCATAAAGTTTTCTGTCTTTAAGTATAAAGAGTCATAACTCCATTTTAAAAATAAAAAATCGGTATTTTGAAAAAAAAAATGAAAATTCATTCTAAACACTAAAAAAACATGATAAAATCAACACCTCCTTCACAAAATTGAAAAATCTCAATTACAACAGTTTTTCAGCTCTCCTGAAAAAAGTAAAGTTTTTTAGCATTAGAGGGACGTTATGTACTCGAAAAAATTTTCAAATTTTTACAACTACATACCATCTAATCAATTTTATTCCCGAACATGCATTTTTTAATTTTTTGATGAGGAATAAGATCATGTCATGAATATTTCACAAGTGATGCGTTTTGAGTCCAATAAAAACGAAGTACATGATCATAAAACATGTCAAATAATTTATCTTTTTAATCACATTCTGCGATGCTATAAGAAATAAAGCTGCATGCTCTATATTATCTGTACTAAGTAATTAATTTTTGTTCAACTGCACGGTCATTTGTTTTTTCAAAACAAAAATAAATCTTCGAGCTGAGTAAGAATGTATTTATTTTTAAAAAAATGTTTACATTCTCCAAAAAAAAAAAATTATCATCCAATCTCAATCCGAAGTATCAAGTTTTAAAAAAAGAGGTATTTGTAGTAACCAGGCAGGCATCCCACACAAAATTTGAAAAAAAAGTAACTTTAGGGACTTCTGATAGTCGAAAAAAAAAACAAAAAAGTTCAAAAAAGTAACCTTTTTTTTTTTATTTCAATTCATTATTTAGCCTAAAAAATGTAAAAAAATTCAAAAAATATTTATTTGGGTACGTAATACATATACCTAGTATTATAAGGAACGCCGAAACAATTTAATCTCAAAATGAGCATAACCAAAATAAAAATAAAAAAAAACTAAAGGGTATAGCCGGATAAGGGGTGGTTTTGGCCCCAGCCCCGATTTTTGATCTAATGCTCCCAGTTTGTGTACCTTGATGAAAAAAATTATGGAAAAATTTTTGGCCCCAACCCCCTCCCTTTCGGAGCTATGGCCGTTTTATTGCGCCATTTTCAAGAATTTTTAATTCCAATGGAAGTGAATGAAATTTTCTGTTCTTTGGCACAAAGTTACATCTCGTAAAGGTCTATTCAAGATAATTTTTTCATCAATTTTGGTGCACTCCTTCATGAGGTTTTGGACATTTGAAATTTTCAACTGTGAAAAGATCTTAAAAGCGAAGTTCGACTAATTTTTGAAAATATCCTAAAAATGTGTTTTTTGACGTAGATTCACGTCACGTATTCAGTTTTGTCGATTGAGGTGGCGCAAGGGCCGAAAATTGTGAAAACCCGTAAAAAAATGTTGTTATTTCAGCAGATTTTTCAAATTTTGAGGGTTCGATATGAAAAGAAATGGCCAAATGAAAAAACTAATATCGGATTCGTGTTAAGCAGGTCAAAATACCCCGATAAACACCCTTTTCGCGATCATTTTACTTTAAATGTCGAAATTCACCTTTTTCATTGATTTTTCATGACAATAAAATTAAATTTCGAGATTTGGATTTAAAGTAAAATGATCGCGAAAAGGGTGTTTATCGGGGCATTGTGACCTGCTGAACACGAATACGGGATTGGTTTTTTCATTTGATCATTTCTTTCCGTATTAAATGTTCAAAATTTGAAAAACTCTCCCAAAATAACAACATTTTTTACGGTTTTTCGCAATTTTCGGCCCTAGCGCCACCTTAATCATACCAAGAGGGTTCGTAATACTAAAATGCCACTGGTGTACGAGATTTTTTTCAACTTTTTTTTTATCCAAAAAATACCAAAAATTAATTTTTTGGTGAAATTTTTGAAAAAAAGTAACTTTTTTGAGAGAAAAGTAACAAATAGTAGGTAACTTTTGAGTGCAAAAAGTAACAAATAGTGACTTTGCTTGAAAAAAGTAACATGGTTACTATAAAAGTAACCCCGTGGGATGCCTGTAACCACATGAATCTTAAAACCGCACCAGAGGTACAAAAAATAAATCGAGCTTTTGAGTTTTGAGTTTTTGGAGTTGGAAATTTTTTTTTTTTAATTTTCCACTTCAAGAAGATGGCTTCATTCAATTGAAAACCATACAACAAAAAACAGGAGACATGAACTCATAAAAAGTTGATGGAAATTTTTTTACAAAATGGCTGTTAACGGGTTCTCAAAGCTTCTAAATTCATTGCAGGTGTTATTTGATCTCAAATTCAGAAGATAGCCCTCAAAAGAAAGAAAAAATGAAACCCCAAAAAATTTTCAATTTTATATCGAGTGAGTAACCAAATCCATGTTTTTTGACTCCAGAATCCATTTCTAATGTCGTTTTTACTCCAGACACAAAATATATGTACAATGAGCATTTCATTTTCAAAGAAAGACTTTCAATTTTGAATCCTCCACCTCATTCCAAAAAGTAAACTTTTGTACTTGGGGTAAAGATGACCTCAGAAATGGATTAAGAGAATTAAAGAACATGCGATAAAATTGAAAAATTTTCAATTTTGGCCCGTCTACTCGAGGAGCCACTTTTATGTCTGGAGTCGAAACGCTTCAAGAAATAATTTCAGGGGGTCAAAAACATGTTTTTCGGTTTGGGATCAAAATAATCCCAGAAATAAAATTTCAAAAGCTTCGAAAAATCATTCGAAGTCAATTTTTTCTTAAGTTACATATAATTTTTTGAGCCTTTTCCCTTGTGTTTTTTGGTATGGTTTAAAATTCAATTGGGCTCGCCCCTTGAAACGGAAAATTTTGAAAAAATTGACTTGAAAAACTCTGAGGAATTGAATGCCGCAAACCCAAAACTTTTATCCGCATTAAAATTTAAGAACTCAACGCAACAACAATTTTTCACACTTTTTTCGCACTTAAATTGCAATTTGATTCGCCTCTTCCCCCAAGGGCAAGAAAAATTTATAAAACTACAGCATCTCACTCAAAAAACTCCAAGGAATCGAACTCCGCAAATTCGAAAACTATCAGTCTCTTCCTGCGCCTTTAGTGTGACTTTAAAAGTCCGATTACACTATGAAAAGCCCACCTTGTGCTATGAAAAGTATAATACGTAATTAGAAAAAAATTCTAACAAAGATAACTTGTTTGAAACTTCGCTGACAGGTTGTTTTCTCGCAAAACTTACGTTTTTTCTCATTGTCGAGCGGATATGCTGCGTGCTGAAGAGTAAATTACTGTACGAACAAAATATTCGAAAGTTCAACTTTCAATTTTTATACTTGCGAAATTAAAAATTACACCGACGTAAATAGGCTTGTACATCGTCAAGATGAGGGAAACGGTGCAGGTGACAGGAGGTTAATCTTTTCGCTAAACTTTATGGTACCCTGCCTAGACCTACCCGCTATATTTCCGTCAGCAGTGCACTTTATACTACTACACAACAACTCGATGGTAATTTAACTGTCACTAATTACTTTGATCACATATCAACATAAAAGTAAGGAAATTTCACGCTTCGTTTCGTCTTTCCTCTAATTAAATTCCTTACCTTGCGAAATTTCCGCCCGCGAGTTCAGACGAAAGCAATAACGACTTCGGAGCGAAAAAAAAATCGACGGAAAACCCCTGGTGGTAGTGGAAATACGACCTCTCGCCGTAATGTGGCACAGTGCGGGGAATTTCTTTACTCGTACTGCGTATACTTCAACGAGACGAATAAAAATGAAAATAAACATTTTTGTACATACGACGTGAGGACGAAGTGCATAGTCATTAAATTCTACAGTCTGAAGTAACGAGCGAATTTCAAGCGAGATAGCAAATTCATCGCGTCGATCTGAACATCTTGAATTTTGAATGAAAAATCGCGAGATAGCAGATAGAATTACAAGAAAAGCATGTCGCAGCAGTCGTATAGTCCGGGCTCAGCATCTTATTCGCATAGCATAATTTTTTATTTCTGTTGGCTGCGAATCTCATTTCGTCTCGTGATTCGCTACGTTGACTTTTTTTAACGTAGCAATTAAACGTTGTACCTGGTTGATTTTTTTCTCGTCTGGAGCAACGTCTTAGCTACTACGATTTCCTTATTTTTTAATTTTCTCAAATTTCGTTACGAGCTGGAATAATTCTTTATGCAGTTTTTTAATATATTTTATTTAAAAGGTAAACAGAGAAAAGTCTTTGATAATTTGGATATTTTTTTCAACTCGACATGAGATTACAAATAAATTCATTTTATTAGTTAGGAGAGAAAAAATTAGATTCTTGAAATGTTTTTTGAGTTGATCCAACTTGAAGCAGGTCGACTGTTTATGGAAAATCCTAAAAGTCACCTTCAAAAATTCTCAAACGTCTGTAACTTTATTTTTCAGAAACGAGGTACCGAGTAAGGACCCAAGACAGAATGGAGGTAATCAGCGGAAAAAACTAGAGTCTAGATCTAAAAATGATCTGGGGGATGGTTTTACCCCATAAGTACCTACTTTTTTAAATTGCAGCTAAAATTTCAAACAGAAATTTCTAAAATTTTGAAATTAAGTATTAGTTAAAATTTCTTGAAAAATTCTATAAAGACATTGATTTTTATTAACTTGTTATGGATACAAAAAAACTTTTTGCATGTTTTTTTGCAGAAAAAAGTGACATTAAAAAAATTCCATTGAAATAGTTTTAATATTTTTCGTCGAAAAAGATGAAAAGCAAGATTTTTCATTTTTATATACTCATTAAGGAGAAAAAAAAGAAACTCAAAAATTTTCATGTATTTTTGAAAATAGAATCAGAAAACTAATACATAGGTACCTCTCATACGTAAAAATTCGTCATTGGCGATGTTTTTTCAATTCAAGTTTTAAATGTAGGTAGGTATTTCAAATAAAGTTATGTAAAAAATCAAGAAATTGTTTGCAAATGTTTTTTAAAAAAATGTAAATTACTTATGCACTACAAGATATGTAATTCAAAACTGCAATTCTAAAATTTTTCAAAATTCAAATTCTGGAAAAATGTAAGATTTTGATACGAAACTGCTGTAAATAAACAACTTATTAAAAAAAATAATGACTGAACTGATATCAAAAAATTCCTAAATCTCTTTTTCTAAACTTAATTACTTAAAAAAAATAATGAAGATACTCAAAATATTGCATAAGTTATGAATTTATTCCAAAAATTCTTCAAATTACGAAGAAAATGTAGAAATTTTTACAATTTTTTTTTTAAAATTCAAACACTTTTGTATTTGGAAAACAAATCATTAATTTTGAATAAAAAATGTGTGAAAATTGATAAAATTTTGGCTCAATTTCAGACTTCCCGCCCATTCAAGTGAGGGGGTGAGAATGGTCCTTATCGATTGTGCTCGGTTTGTGATCCCTCCCTTCCATGGGCGGGGCTTCAGAAAATTTATTTTTGAAACACCTGAAAAATAAATTTTGATAAAAATGATAACAGAGACAATCATTTGTGCTGCTCACAAAGAGGTTTGTGTAATATTTTATTTTGAAAAATATCAAATTTTGGCCCCTTCTTTGATCTGCTTAGATTTAAACCATCCGGTCTGATTGGATATAAAATTTGTAATTGATCTCAATCTCACCCCTCAATCTTGAATGGGCGGGGCACCTCCGCTCTGACGTATATTCATTTTCAGGGGAGGGGAGTAAGCACAAACAAATACAATGCCAGCACATGATTTTTTGAAAAAAAAATGCAAACTTTTCGATATTTTGACCAATTTATGCCACATTTATGACATTTTTACGCAACTTTGAAAATTTCGAACAAAATCTGAACATGCTTTACAGTAGTTTTAACAGTTTTTCATGAATTTCCAGTTTTTTTACCAACTTGAAATCATCTTTGTAACAGTTTTACGAATTTTTCGAACATATGTACTTTCCTTGGATTTTTATGAAAATTGGTGAAATATTTTGTAGGAGACTTTAAATGAGGAATCTCGCTGAATAAATTGTAACTCTTTAGCCTAGAGAGGAGCGATACAGTTGGAGTTCTCAATGTATGGTCATTTAAAAAAAAATGAGGTTTTGGTTTTCAGGTCCATGAAATCTCAAAAATGCCATGTGAGATTCCTGAAACGGTGACACTGGACTGGAAGATGCGATTTGAATTTTTACATGCAAAAATGAAAATTTATCAATTTTTACAAAATCGCTCACTCAAACGCCTCAAAATCGAACCATAAACATTTTTTGGTTATTAAAACTAAAGTTGAAATTCGTCAAAAAAAATTCGTGACAGTTCTGCCAATTGTGGTTATGAAATTTAAACAATTTTTATGAAATTTCAATTCATAAAAAACCCCGAAAAAATCATGCCAAATTTTATTTTTACGGCCAATTTTTTTCTCATTTTTTAAGCTATAGAGTGAACGATTCGGATTTCATAAAAATTAAGTAAGTTACAATGTAGTTGTTTAACAGTGTCGTGAAATTTTGAAAAATTCCATCTAAAATTCTTGAAGACCAGATAAAAATTTCGGAACCAAAATGAGTATCGAATCAAGTCGACTTCGGTTCAGGTAGATACAGAATCTCAAATCGCACGTTTTGAGAGTTGTCTCAGAAATTAAAAACCGTGATTTTGAGATATTGAGAGGGAAAAAATCTGGTTTTTTCTCAAAATGATCCTACTTTGAGAGCCTCTTAGCTTCAATTCCTCAAGGCGAGAGGCTTTCAAGAACCACTTCACCAATTTTGCGTTTTCATTACACCCTGATACTTTATGCTTCCAATGAAATCAAATAAGTTTAGTTTTGTTCTACTTGAACTCGAATAGGAATTTTTCAATTGTTTCTAAAACTATAGACCCATTTGAAAAAATAGAAAAAAAAAACTTTTTTTGCCAATCAACTTTGAAATAGTGAAACACATTTCACAAAATGTGGCATAATCAGCTACCATAAACTCGAGATTCGAATTCTGCAATACTTAATATAATTTTTAAGAAAACGAAAAAGTGAATTTTGTACACTTTT
This sequence comes from Pseudococcus viburni, assembly GCA_033439095.1. Lineage (NCBI taxonomy): Eukaryota > Metazoa > Arthropoda > Insecta > Hemiptera > Pseudococcidae > Pseudococcus > Pseudococcus viburni. The sequence continues at coordinate 1,185,822 of JAVBJF010000031.1, forward strand.
TGAAAAACACTCTTCGTTTACGATCAAAATTTCGAACATTTTCGCGATTTTCAATTATTTCTACTCATCTCATTAAAAATTTATGATTGGAATAGAATTTTCATCATTTAAATTTGAACAATTTTTTTGAAAATGATGGACCCTAAATTTTAATTTTTAAAACAGATTTTGATTTTGTTGAAAAAAAATGGCTCCAATTATCTCTACAATTTTAGCTCATCGAAAATCAAAAAATACATTTTTCTAATCGTTTTTTTTTTCTTCTTACAAAATTAATTTAATCTTAAATACCTCTCCCAACAGCTCAAACGACTCGACTACTTTCAATTCAATCAAACCTGCTCTTCTCGCCCATCTTCCCTTTTATTGTACAGATATTGAGCTGAAGAAATTCTCTCTCCAAACCACCCGTACGTGGTCTTGGGTCCTTTTTTATTAGAAAACTTTTGAAAATCTCGTTTCGTGACCAGCCACTGGGAATGCGAAAAAAATTCACGTATCTAATTTCCAGCAACAAAAATGTAAATAAACGTCGCCTGTTTCAACTTTGCGGTTGATGTTGATGTTTTCTTGTACATGGTTTTTTTCTTGCCTTGTTTTAAACGCAATCGATGTTAAACCAAAAAGGCAACGTACCAGTTCGCAACGACACCTCTTCTCATCGCAAGTGTCGGACCCGAACTTTAATCTTATTTGTACGACGCGACGTGATATTTGCTTAAAATACCAAAAGCTTTAGTTTTTCGGAAAATTTCAACCTTGTGAATTTAATACGACGAGTAGGAATGTACGCTTATTAGAAACTAATAAAACTATAGCTTACTCTTCCTCCCTTTTACGCTGTTTGAAATGCAACGAAAATACTCGAAATATATAGAACAAATTCGTTGAACCGAATAACGTAAAGGACTCGTTCCGATTATAATTCTTAACCGGGGAAAAAAACATCGTATAATATAACTTTTGTATTGATGCGGTAAGTTTCGGGGCCAAAATTCTGTTCTCTGATTCGCTCATAATATGTGTATCCGTATAATTTACTAAGCATTCGTTTTTAGCTGACGCGATTTTTTTTCGCAGATACATTTCAACTTGAATTACCCCTTTTACAAAATTTAGTTGAACTACGAGTAAAAAAAATGCCACCTCTTTAATTTTTCATTTCGAGGTCACCCTATTTCTCAAACTTGGTGAAAGGAAACTCGAAGAAAATTTATTCCGAATAATTAGCATTTCAAAACGCCCATCGACTGAAATTTCGGACAAAAGTAGCCAAGCCGAATACTCGGGTACAATTTAAAACAATTGCCAATTTGAAATACGGCGCAGGAAGACGCTTTGTTGTCGCACAAAGCTATATCTTTTCTCGGAGGAAAAAAAACGATACCGATAATAAAGAATTTTCCCCTATCAAAATACATACACGCATCGGAGACACGTTTCGAATAGATTATTTGAATAAAATAAACATGAAAAACGCTATCGGAACGGTTTTCGTGGGTATATTCGATAAAATATGACGTGTTGGAAGCACCAAGAGAGCATAAAGTGTAGAATTGAATCTGTTAGCGAGCACTTCATATAAATATACAGGGTGATTCACAAATATGGAGGTTTCCTTCGGAGCAGTAGATAGGCAATTTATTAGACACGAGCGTTGGGATGGTTGCAGTTTGATGTAATCAAAGGAATGAAATGTTGATTTTAAAAATTTTTATTATCAATTGTTACTTCATGTGCTGAAAATTGTTTCAAAAAAATATTTTGTCAAAGCTAAAAAAATTTAGGCTCCATTTCAAACTTCCTGCCAATTCATTGGAGGGGGTGAGAGTGGTCTTTGATGTGGTCGGTTTGTGCTCTTTTGTGCTGACATTATTTTTGTTTGTGCTCCTTCCCTTCTATGAGTGGGGAGTCAGAAAAACTTTCTGAAAAACTTGAAAAATGAATATTGATAAAAATGATAACAGCACTAATCGTTTGTACTACTCACATAGAGGTTTGTGTGATCTTCTGATGTTCTGATTTTGAGAAATATAACCTTTTGGCCCCTTCTTTGATCTGCTCAGATTTAAACTATAAGATCTAATCAGATCTGAAAATTTGTCATCAAGAGTACAAACAAAAATAATGTCAGCACAAAGCAATTGATTGACACCACTCCCACCCCTCAATGTTGAATGGGTGGAGCACCATTTCTGCTGCCTCGCCCATAGAAGGGAGGGAACACAAACAAAAATAATGCTAGCATGAAAGAACACAAACCGAGCACAATTGATTGACCTCACTCACAACTCTCAATCTTAAATGGGCGGATAACCATTTCTGCCCCCCCCCCCATTCTACAAGGTATATTGTCAATAAAGTTCCAGGAATTTTGCTCTGAAGGGAAAAGTGGCCACACTGCAAGGTTGGGGTTGGTCTCATTGGAAATATGACTCAACTCTCCAGTAGTAGAAAGAAATTCCAGCTAGATACCTCAATTTGTTTGCACTCTGCGGGTGGTGGAAGATAGGTACCTCAGTTTTGGGGGTTTTGGGCCAAAATAATAAACAGTGCAATTTTTGGAAACCCTCGAGGAAAATCCCCCAGCAATTCTTGTTATCTTAAAAGATGAAGGTTCATCAAAAACACATGTATAGAAGTGAGTTACATGGTTCAGAGAAGGATGGGAGCTGATAGAAGATGATTGGTGGGAGGGTGGTCCAAACACATCTGTTATAGAATGAAATCTAGAAACGTTTGTGCACGCATGTGCTTGAAGATCATTGTATGATGCTGAAATGTTGATGGGGCTTTCAAAGTAGTGGGGAAACAGCGGAATTGAGGTGCTGAGCTCCAGGGGTAGTCCTGTCAAGGATTATGATGTAATTTCCCTCTCAAAATTATTATGAGAGGAGCCAGAGTAAAATTCCCAGAACTTAATTGACACACCTCCTATATTAATTTTCAGGTACAAGGGTGTGAGTAGTGATGCTGTTTTAGACAATCAGATGAGAGATGCCGATGTCTCGTCTTATTCTTGAAATGTTGCAGTGAAACTAGATGTTCAACAAGATGTGCACTGTCTCATGTTGAGTGGTCGGTGAGACATTGGGTCTCAATTATTTTACAATGTTTTCAACAAATTTAGGGTAAGGCTAGACCACAAAACAAGCTTATGCTACATTATACACATACGTTATATGTGAGTCTGGATGTAGAAACCATCCTTAGGGGTAAAAAATTAGTTTTTGAGTTGACACTGATTTTGGGCATTTCAGAAGGAGTAGAATCAAGGTGAAGCCTCAACCCAAAAACAAATTTTTGACCCCCCCTCCCCCCAAGGGTGGTTTCTCCATCTAGGCTCACATATATAAAATTATATCACCATTTCTTTGATGATAAGTTCACATAGAATTTTTTCAATGTGGATCAAATTAATTTTTAAAGGTTTAACAATAATGCGCAAAACTCTAATTTTTATCAATTTTATACTGAAAGATTACAAATTTTAGAAATATGATAAGTAACCACAAACTTCTGCTACGAAAAATGAACATTTTACACCATTGACATCACCGTACGGTACTACAGTCGTACCCTTAAATGAGTTTTTGTCATCCTAATGTAAGTGTGGCGTTGCCTGTCTTGTTTTATGAAATTTGAGACACAATAAAAGTGCAATGAAACAAAAATGAGAAACGAGACTTCTCAAGACTTTTTTGAGATGAGATGTGAGACGTCATGCGAGTCTCATCTCATAAGGCATCACTAGGTGTGAGCACAACCAAAAATAATGCCAGCATATGAGAGCATAAACGGAGTACAATCGGTTGACCTCACTCCTAACTCTTAATCCTAAATGGGTGGAGCACCATTTCTGATGCTACACGCATACAAGGGAGAGCAGGGCTTCTGGGACCGAACAGAACGGAACCAAAAGAACTGTTCTGAACCGTTCAGAATGGTTCTTTTGGTTCAGAACCAAACCAAAGATGACAAAATTTAAGAACGGTTCTTGGGAACTGAACCTGAGAACTGTTCTTTTGAAGAATGGTTCTTAGGAACCGAACCCAAGAACCATTATTTTGAAGAGCAGTTCTTGGGAACCGAACCAAGAACCATTATTTTCAAGAACAGTTCTTGGGAACCGAACCAAGAACCAAACAGAACTAAAAAAGGGAACGGAACCGGAACACAGTAAAGTTTGGTTTTTGAAGCCCTGAGGGAGAATGCACAAACCAAAATATTGCCAGCACAAAAGAACACAAACTGAGCACAATTATTGATGACATCACTTTTAACCCTTAATCTTAAATGGGTGGGGAACTATTTTTGACGCCCCACCCTATTCTATATTCATTTTCAGGGGGAAGGGTGAGAATGCTAGCAGAAAAGAACACAAACCGAGCACAATAGATTGGCCCCACTCTCAACCCTCAATATTGAATGGGCGGAGCACTATTTCTGGTGCCCCGCATTGACCTATATTAATTTTCAGGAGAAGGTGGTGAGCACAAACGAAAATAATGCCAGCACATGAGAACACAAACCAAGCACAATCGATTAAAACCACTCTCGTCCCCTTCCCTGATTGGGCGGGGCGTATGAAATAGTCAGAAATTTTCATTGCTAAAACTCAAAGCATTTTCGAGTTGAAAAAAATCGAATTATTTCGATGATACCTGTTCAAAATATGCAGTAACCGTACAAATACCTAGATGCTCCATTTCAATCACTCGTGGAGCCTTATACTTTGAAAATCACCCTGTATATAGTACAAGGCGTTTATTCATCTTGAAAAATCCTAACCGAACGTGTATAGCAGTTTTTTTTTGTAATGTATCAATTTTCAATATTACATATCGGGTTCCGACCTTTTCTAAAAGTATGTATAAAGGTTGGGTTTTTTCCCGCTTGTAAGGATTACCTAGCAAATACGTCACCGCAAAACCGACGATTTTTTTACCCACGTATAAGCTGCAAAATTTGATATCAGTATTTTTATTCATTTTTCTTCTTTGACCAGTCGAAAAAATCAAACGAGTAGGTAACTGAATACACTTGCAACCGGCGTTAATTTCGTTAAAAAAGCGAGGATTTAAAAATTTTCAATCTAAATATTCGTTGCATCTTTTCTTTCGTATACGAGTCTAATCTACGAGATCGCAGGTAATACGAGAGATTTTTCTTTTCACGTCGAATCGCGGATTCAAAAGTCTTTCTTTTTTATTTTACTCTCTTTTGGAAAAAAAAATAAAGCTTTTTAAAAGCTGCAGATGCTAAATTTGTACGAATTAACCGGCTTATACGTGTGTGAAATTCGCTAACGAGAAAGTACCCACTTCGAAGTGTGGCTCATTAGCGAATAAATTTTACTCTTTTCATTACTCCTTTTTTATCTGTGCTGCATGTAACGGTTGCGCTCATTCAAGGAAACACCTCTTTCTCTTCACATCCAGACAGAAGTTTTCACTGTGTACAATGGTGAATTAGTTAAATTGGTATGCAATGTGTAGTTACCTATGTGAGCATACATAAAAAAACCGTAAAATTATTCTGGTTTTTTTTGCTGTGATGTTCTCCCGATCTGTTGGTGTTGTATGACTGTGAGAGTACAAACAAGTCGAAACCCCGATGTAGAAAAAGGTAATCTGACAAATTGCCCTAGTTTGGTTTGCATATTGCACATCGCAGAGGAGCTTTGCATTTACGAATTTGACGGTTTTTTTTCCTAGAAAGAAGATTTAAAATAAATTGACGATTTGTAGTAATCTTAGTTTTGGTCGTCGCTATGTGAATTAGGATATTTCAAGCTTAATCCTCAATTTTTCAGCTTGAAAATTTCTAACCAACCTCAGCAGCCTTAAAATATTCATGTTAAAAAGTTCAATAAATATTGAAAAGAAATTTTTTTCTAAAAAGTGAAATCATTTTTCAAAATCAAGAAAAAGGGGAAAACAGTTTTCTACAACACACGTTATAGCAAGGGAAAGAAGTATTCCAGCAGATTTGAAGTCCAAAAATCGTCATTTTACTGCCCTCAACTTCGAACAGAAAAGTAAACCAGTATAATTTTTCGTTTCTCCTAAATTTAGAAGTAAAATGATCCTCGAATGATGAAAGAATGAGAAAAATATCAAATTGAACTTTGTTGAAATTGCATAAAATAGCGTAAAAATTGGCCTAATATCGAAAACCTTACTAAGAATATTATCCAAATTATTCAAAGTACCACAAAAATTTGATGAAATGCAAATCATTTACCAAATTAAAACAATCTCAAAATTGTGTAAAACAGTTTACAAGGTAATCACTTTAAGATGTTTGTCTCTGATTTGAATGGGAGTTCGATTTTTTGAAAGAACCATGTTCTAAACCATCTCAACCTTTAAAGTTGATATTTCGATTTTAGGCGAATTTAAAAAAAAATTGAACATCTGGTTTTCCATCAAAAAGTACATAATGATATTTAAAAAAAAGAACTTCTTCACTAAACTTGATAAAATTTATATCCCTACAAAATATCGACTTCTTGAACCCAAATTCAACTATTTTAATTTTCAACCATTCTGGAGCATTCAGCGGAATTCTGATTTCCTCCAGTATTTTTGAATATTTCCAAATTGCCCCCAAATCAACTTGGGCGACTAAAACAGAGTTCTCGCTTCCTTTTAATTAGTTTAACGAAAAAATCTCCCTTTGGCTCTGATCAGCTATTAGATAAATTGAAAAAAAATTGAGATAAATTAAAATTATCAAATCACCGAATCACCTAGGTATGTAACTGGTTAGAGACATAGAATATTTACAACCCAATTCCAACTCACCAGAAGAAAATTTGATTATTTTCAGCCATTTTGAGCCTTTCAGGTGAATATTTCGAATTTTTTCCAATTCAATAAATGTGTGGTTAAAAAAATTTAAAATATACACTTGAGGCTGAAATCGAGCCAAAAAATATTTTTTGTCAAACTAGCAGAAACAAAGAAGGCGAGAACTAGACGTTTAACTGCTGGAGTTGATTCGAGTGCCTCTTGGAAAAATTAGAAAATATTAGAGAAAATCAAAATTGTGGGAGCCAGAATAGCTGAAAATGAGCACATTTCGGTTCGGGAAGTCGATATTCGGTAGGGATCTAAATTTCATCAAGTTGGGTAAAAAAGTTCCTTCTTTCAAAAATATAACATTTTTCTGAAAAAAAAACTGATTTCAAATTTTCAAACGTTCACCAAAAATCGAAACATCCAATTATAGGCAGTTGAAATTTTGGCTACGGAGGTTTTAAGATAGGCTCTTTCCCGAAATCGAAGTCAAATTCCAATTGGATCTGAACACTTCGAGTGATTTCCTTATCAGCATCACACACAAACAAAAATTTCTTTGAGAAAATTCATAGAAAATCCATTTGAACGATACTTAAAACTTCTGAACACAGCTAGTCTTTAAAATTAAAAAAATAATTTTTACGATTTTGAAGAAAATTTCCATAACACTTCAACAAGTTTTTCGATATTTCGTCTCGTAGATTCATGATACAATAAATTTTCCAACTAATTGATTCAAACTTTTACTATTTTTTTAAAATATTTGTTGAAAGCTTTATCGATTTTCATTATATCCAAAAGTTTTTAAAATATCTAAAAACATTTTTAGTATAATTTCTTGAAAAAAATTTCACAATACCTGTGCACTTACGTTTCACAATGATTTTCACGAAAAATTTGTGATTGTATTGATATTTCAACAAACTCTCAGAGTATTTTAAAGAAATCGAGAGAATTTCAACCCCCTTCTCCCTTCTTTTGTAAGAGATATTTAAAACAAATTTCGCAATATGCATATTTTACATTTCACGATTATTTTTACGAAATGTATTATCCCGAATGGAATTTTTCCGAATAAACAAAAAATTGAAGATTACTTTTTTATTTTAGAGTATTTCTACACGCTCGAAGTGATTTCGATACCTCACTTGATAAATTTCAAAAAATCCAATTTTGGTCCCACCTCTGGAGTCGAAATAACTCAAAAAATGGATGGGGAGGGAGTGAAAAAACAGCAGTGGCGCAGCCAGAAATTTCTTATGGAAGGAGTCCGAAATTTTTTAATTTTTTAAAAATTCTGAATTCACCCCCACCCCCTCCCCTCCATATATTTTTTTACTATAAAAACACTAAATTCAAACTTATAAAAAAGTTCTCATGCGATTTGGATAGCAGGTTTAAAGGAAAAAAATTGATGAAAATGTAATTTTCGAACGAACACCTTACATACTAATTATTTTGACCTTAAAAATGCCCAAAACATGCGTAACAATTCCAAGCATTGGCGTTAGAAGCTTTTTTGAGAGAGAGTGCAAAGTGGATATGGAGAATTGGACTATCAAAAAGGGAGAGATTTTTTTGCATACTTGATTCAAATAGTTCATAGGATTGTGATTTTGTTCAGAAAATTTGATTTTCAATGCTCCATGAGGGCATCTTTTCACGTAAGTTCCTGACGCCAAGGGGGGGGGGGGTGTCGAGACACCCCCTGGCTACGCCCCTGAAAAACAGATTTAGGTACCTCACTCGATAGTCGATACTGCTAAGAATTTTTCAATCATGCGATTCACCTTTCCAACCTCGAAGGTAAAATTCTAAGTTAGGATCAAAATAACTATATAGAAAAGTACATAGTCAGAAGCTTTACCCCCCCTTCCCCCTTTACATCCTTTAAAAAAATCTGTTTTTTTCCTTTCTTCATTTGGAGTGGTTGGAAATTTAATTGAACTCCCCCCCCCCCAGAGCTGAAAAAAATTGAAAAAATCTTTTCCGACTCAAACAACCCTGAGAAATGGAACGTCACAATCCTGCACAGGCGGAACTAAGGGCGGGCCTGGGTGGGCCGGGCCCCGTCAAAACTTTTTTTTGGCCCGACCGATTTTCCCTACTAATTTTGAATTTTTTCCTCAAAATCCAAGCAAAAAACTAGGTTTTGGTTGTGTTAGTGTGGTGCGAATAATTCGCGAAATCTCACAAGTTACAACCACGTAATTGTTCCTTCGAAGACTTCACAACTTTTGAAGGTCTTTTTTTTGCAAAAATTTTCGCTCTCGATCGCTTTGCTCGGGCTTAGCACAGACCTTCAAAAGTTAAAAATTCATTTCAGTTTACCCTCAGTGAAGTTTTTCAAAATGTAAGCAATAGGTTATTTCAAATTCTTTTCCATTATCTTTTTTTTTCAAACATGGTAAACTAGGACATCATTGTATTTCTTTCCCATCAAATTTTATCTATTAAAAAATATCCACGTTTTCAAAAGAAAAAAAAAAGTACGAATTCTGTAGATAGAAATGGGGTAAATCAACACCTCCCATAATTCGAGCGTGGCGAGAGAATTTTTTAAAGATTTTTCACCCCCCCCCCCCCCAACACACACAAAAATTAATCTTTTACCAACGTGGCCCACGGTTGGTCCTTTGTGCCCTGGCAAAAAATAATTCTAGTTCCGCCTGTGCAATCCTGAAAGCTGAGGTAATACTTTTTCTGATTTCCATGGAAATTTCATTCGACTTTTGGGAATAAATTCGGGAAAGAGAGAATAGTAAAAAATATAAATAGAAATTTGTGGAGTTTCATAATAGTACAAATGATAAGTAAAATGCTAAATTTGAACTCGACTAATTTTTATTTTTTATTTGAAAACGAACACTTTTCAAATAAGAAATAGTTTAGTAAAAATTTAGCAATCAACTTATCATTCGAAATTTGGGAAAGTTTCATTCGAGAAAATAAAATCGAGAATACATATTTCTTGAGTTTTTCTATTCGGGAATTCGGTTGTTCGAGAAATTGACCCAGAATCGTTTGTGATTGGAAGTGATATTTCAACAACCTCCAACAATATTTTTCAAGAAATTTAAGAAAAATTTCAATTCCTCCTCCTAATTCTTCCGCGACAAAATCCAATTCAAGAAATCCAAACAGTACTCACCATTTTGTCTTCCTCGACCACCACAATCCCATCATCCGCTCGTTGCCAACGACTTTCATTTCTTCTGCAAAAATACCAAAACAAAACGACGAAATTCTATTTAGAAAATTAGAGCAAAACACAAACATCCGGATTCCGGATCCGGATAATTGTACGATTATAATATAACTTTGGATAAACGTGCAACGTAATTACAAATCCGGACAATTTGTAAAAACTTTTCATTGCCATGCCGGCGAATTCGCAAATACACGTACTTTTTCGTAATACGCGTATAATTCACGCTGACGTAGCATTTTATGTAATTTTTTAATAGTCGTAAATAAACAGGGTAGCAGAAGACATTAGTTTGCAAAATGATTTAGTGTTTTCTCCGCGTATAAAGTGTTACTTTGGCGTATTAACTAAGTCGTGTTATCTTAGTAAACGTTGCTATTGTCTCGATATGAATATAATTTAAACCTTTTATAACGATAATGAACCGTTGCGCGAGTTATACGTATACGTAATTCAAAACGTAAGGCGCACCTTGTATCTTACTCGTACTTCCACGACTGAGTACTATTTTCCTGTTAATTTATTTCTCAATGACGCCGGCACGTCTCAAGTCGTAGCGAAAAAATCTTCCATTAGACCAGCAATATGCAGAACGAGTAAAATACGGAAACGGTGAACTCCGCATATCAAAATACTTCCCCATGATGAAATTCTTCGAGTAAAACTGTCGTATCTTATTCTGCGCAAAGCACAAAAAGAGAGAACGAGGAGGGCCCCATTTATCGAATGACAGGATGCCAACCTTTCGTACAAAGTGATCTTTAAAACACATGTTAAACAATTCGCATGTCGACTTCGGTAAGGTACAAACACCGGTGCAGCAACAGTTGAGAGTTAATCCCAAAGATAAGATTAATTATCTCGCTGTGTCACGTGGAAATTGCGGCGTCAGCAGGGCTATATCGAGCTAGCGACATACATCAGGTTTACTCGGCAGTGCAACTTTGCCGGCGAATCTCTCGCGACGAATCTAAATTCACCGTAAGTATCGTGTATAAAAGTAATCTCCGGTAAATATATTAATGCTAATTCCACTCGAACGTCAGCTTAAAAGTAAAAGCATAAGTCAACAGAATTCTAAACGTTTACTCGACCACATTTCAGCCATTCAAAGGGTGAAATTAAGGTCAAACGTTATCTCAGATCTTTAACTTTATCGTCGCTGTGCTCCACGTATAAGTACATTTTATCGCGAATCTTTTTTCATTCGTATGAAAATGGAGAATTTTCCACGCTGCATTTCCCTTATCTAGATGTCGACGAAAATCCCAATACGGGTCTTCGCAGCATTTCATAGCTGGATTTCAGCGTCATCTGTATCAAGTTTCTAGCACCAATGCTCGAATATTTAGTAATACGGTACACGAGTCTAAATACACTCAATTGAAGGATGATTTATTTTCGTGTGGAGTTTTTTTTTACCAGGCACAAAACACCACGCAGCGAGTTTTTTTCCTAGTCCAAATATTTTCGTTTTTAAAAAAAACTTTCATTCGAATTTTCCATTTTTTTTCTAGTCCTAAAATTATATATTTCCAATATTTTTTCGGACTCTGAAATTTTTTTTAAACTCTAAATTTTTTCATTTTTTTCTATAAAATTTTTCTACTTTTCTAAATTTATTTCCAACTCAATTTTTTTTCTCAGAACGTTTCCTAGTCGAAAAATTTTTCCTCAAAATTTGTTCTCACTCCAAGATTTTTTCTCAATTTTCAACTCTAATTTTTTTTCTCAGAACGTTTTCTAGTCGAAAAATTTTTCCTCAAAATTTGTTCTCAGTCCAAGATTTTTTCTCAATTTTCAACTTTACATTTTTTCTCAAAATTTAACCTAATTCTCAAAAAAAATTTCAACTCAAATAAATTTTTCCCCATTTTTTTCAACTTTTAGCTTTTTTTCTCGAAATTGATTGTTTTCCAGCGAAAATCTGTTTTTAATTTTTGTCCAACTCGAAAATTATTTCAAACTTTGAAATTTTTCCAATTTTTTCCTATTCCTAAAATTTTTCCCAGTATTTTTTCGTACTCTCAGGCATCAAACAGAAATTTTGGAAACAAATAGTGACTTTAGTGACTTTTTATCAGGCAAAAAGTGACAAAATTTTCAATTTTTCTCAACCATACCTCCTCCCCACTCCATTATTTTTTCATAATTGTATTTCTCTTTGCGATGGTTCTAAACCTAAGTTTAAAAAAAGTAATTTTTCAAAAAAAAAGTTGTGATAGTGAATACCCAAGTTGAGAAATTTTAAATTTGAGGGACTTATCTTGCTTAAATCTTGAAAGTAATGGTATTTTTGAACTCAGCGAGATTCAATCATTTGGAATTGGAAATGACACCAAGAATGAGCCTACAGCTTAATTTTGAAAATTGGGGGCCTGAACCCCTCTTTGCAGCTCCTTCTCTTCCCCTCCAATAGGGGTTCGCGATGACCTATCGGGCTATAAAAATTTGTAATGGTATCCTTGTTCACTATATCAAATTTTGTCTCTCCATCATCATTCGATGTTTATTTGCAATTTGCTACTGAGCTACCCCCTTCTCCACTTAGGTGTAGCTCCAGCCTCCTTGGATTTGTGCATATCATTCATAAGTCATCTGATAGGAAATTTAACGTAGATTAAGTTTCATAGACCTCATTTTTGTACTGGGATCGATATTTTAGCAGATATAACCAAAAATCAGATTTTTGGATAAAACCCCCTCTCTTTAATCAACTATAGCTCCACACCCCTTGAATTTTTGAATACCATTCAAAAGTTATCTGATAGGAAATTTGACGTAGAATAAGTTTTATGGACCCCATTTTTGCTCTAGAACCCATTTTTTAGCAGATATGGGCCAAATACCTGATTTGGGGGTAAAAATCCACAATTTCGGGGAACGCACACGCCGAACGCGACTGGACACCTTAAATTCGTGTTTAGGGCATTAAAATGAACCAGTATACCAAAATTCATCTTGTCACCTCAATTTGCACTATAGGGCCATTTGTTCTCCTAATTTTACTGGAAGCGAAAAAAACCATTCAAGAAATTGAAATTGAACACTTTTCCCTCATTGAGATTTTTCAAAATGTGACCAATGATTTCAGATTCTCTTCTATTCCTTCTCTCTTATTTTCAACATCGTGGTCAAAGACATCACAGTATTTCTTTCTCATCACAGCTTATTAAAAAGTACAGCATCAAAAAAAAAAAAGAAAAAAAAGGATTTTCAATGAATTCTGCAGAAAAAGAGTATAAATTACCCGTGAGTTTAATATCGAAATTTTTCATTAAATTTATAATTTAATGAATAAAGACAAGCATTCAAATATAATTTTTTCTGTGCATTACGATCAGCAAAAAATGAGGATATAAAAATTTGCAAAATATATAATAATTATTTGACCCGAATGAAACGAGGGCGAAATTTTTTGAAAAATTTATGATGAAAGAAGCAAAAAAAACACTTTTCTGGATAGGCACCTTCTTTTGAATTTTTGAAAAAAGTGACTTCAGAATGAAAAAAGTAACCAATAGTGACCTTTTGGCAAAAAAAGTGACTTTTAGTGACCAACATTGAAAATAGGGGACAAGCCACTAAAAAAGGGGACTCTGTTTGATGCCTGCGTACTCTGAAAATTTTGATAAAAATTTTTTCTTGAAACGTTTCAAGCTTTGAGTTTTTTCAACCCTAAATACAAGATGCCAAATTTTTGTCAAACCTTTTGAGGTGGTTGGGATATTGGAAGAGGTATAAGGAATGGTGGGAGAAGGGAGGGATACTTGAGTATTATGGGAAACAGTAATTTTAGTGTTAAAAAAATTCTTTGCATAGAAGAATGATTCTAGGTAGAGTTGAATTTTTGTGAGTTTTCATCTCTAAATAATGGTAGGTGGAAAGGAAGCTATAGTTAAATTTTTTATAAGCTTTAAAAGCGTTATTCAAATTTTATGGAGTTGTATAGTATACATCTTGGTATTTTATAATTTCTTAGTATAATTTTTCGAACTGTAGAAAATATAAAAAGTTTTCTGGGCGAAGGGGAGGTGGGATCAAATTCATACGATAATCGAAGATAAGTGGAAGGGCATTAAAACTGTAAGCATATGGTAAGCAGTTTTGTTTTCTTGTTGTGAGCATCGACAATTTGGAGTGTTGGATTTTTTCATTTTGTGTA